>OX422143.1:163176697-163917979 GCA_949129095.1 Volucella bombylans | reverse complement strand
ATTTCTACCAATTGCAATTAGCTAGCAGATGGCCATTGTTGACTTTGATTGTTTGTAACACATCGAAACTCTCTTCCAGATTTAGATTCGGAAACTCATTCATTTGCGAGGCTCACGAAGCATGGTTACTACATATATTTTATAGATTTACATATATTTTACGAGATTCATACCTAGAGAATGGGTGAGGAGTTGTGTTCTTTGATGGCGTTTATGGGATATTGAGCCGCCGTTCAGTCATCTTAGCCGTTGAGCTGATTCTGAAAAGTTTAACCGATCAGAACTTCGTACTTACCAAAGTAACTCTATTAAAAGTACCTCGTTCTGATTTCATTCTCATCCTGAAGCTGTTCTGTAAAACATTTTTTTTTGAGGAATTCTGGACCTCGGAATATCACATCGCCTATAAATAGTTGGCCAATTGATAGTTCCAAGAAACACTACACGTAAGCAAAGTTTGTTTTCGAAATTCCCGCAAAAGAAGTGTTGTCTTTGACACCCACTACTCCATTATGAGCCCACAATTTTATATACCGAAAAGAGTTTCAAAATTATCTCACTTCATTGTTTTTTTGTTTTTTTAATTAATTTTTTTCTTAACATACGTGTATTACCACTGACTGCTTTCGTATGCACACAGTAACGACAGCTGGCACGCCTTTCTGTTGTCAATCATAAATTGCCCACATCCGCACATTTTCAACGCCAAATGACTGTCAATCTTGGTTAAAACCAAAAGGCGGTCATTCGTAATCAGCTTTGATCTCAAACCATAACAAAAAATATCCCAGGGGTATAGCACACCCAGATAAGTTAGACTTACATCTCCAAGAACAAGTAGCTGAAGCGTAGAATAAATGGCAGAGAAGCGCCGGAGCTTTACCGGTATTGTATTCTCTGGCTACAACGCCAATCCAAAATCGGTTTCTCAAACTCATTTCGTGATTAGCTTAATTTATTTGATTATTCCAAATAGATGACAATAAATCTCTAATGTTCTGCATTATTCCAGTGATTTCATAAATATTTAGCGAATCCCGCTATTCCACATATTCTGCAGGCTGCCAAACTAAAATGTCAATCTAGTTCAATGCTTCGTGGTGTATGTAGTCGTAGACTATACCTGAACTGGTACTCGCATTCGTACGCTTAACAAGAACTCGGCAAGACCAGGTGAAAACAAAAGACTTGAGTGCAAAACTCTCAAGCCCAGCGCAACAATCAATCAATGAAAGCCAAACTATCCATAACTCACATAAACTAGCTACAACTATGGAACACTGGTTTACTGGTTAACTCTCGTCCAACTACAACAAATCAGACACCATCGAACTGATGGAGATGGAGATGGCGATGGAGGCCTACTCGTATTTACCGAAATGGAAAAATCGCTTGTCTAGTGGAAAAATCGAAAAGAAAAATTCATAAAAAAAAAATAGCTCAAACAACAACACCACAAAATGTAGTTTCCTTCAGTTGTATCCATGTTTGGTAACTCGTTCACTTGGATCTCATAGATATGTAGATAAATGCGTTTTGACAGATTGTCCACTCAACTGAGTCTAGGCTTAGATTGCTTATAATGCGGTCACCCTACTTTGTTACGAGTATCTAAGATGATTTTTTTTTTGTTTTTATATTTCAGGTGTGTACCGCCCCCAGCCCTCAAGGCATCATAATGGAAATTGAATGCGATTTGGCTTCAATACGCGATGAGGATTTGTTGAGAAAAATGGTGAGTAAAACACTGTTCAGTCGGGCTTTTGATTTAAGCGCGGGATTGGGGACAATAAATAATAAAAAATAAGAAACAAACAAATTGAAAACAACTTCAACTGTGTAGTGAGTTGAAAGTCGTCTTCAAGTCGCCGATGACATCATTGACCTGCAAAAGTTACTAAAGAAAACCAACAACAATCAATTCGAGTTCATTGGAGCTTAATAAGAAAAAAAAAATCCAATTTGGCAATACGCTTGTATTCGCTGAGATACATATGTTAAATGAATTCATTGTAGATGCTCTCGGAATTGTACCTGATTCTGTGGTGTGCAGTGCAGCAGATGTGTGAAAAAGATGTATCCAAACGTAGTCTCTGTGTGCTGCCAAATGCCATCTGAAAGTGAAAATAAATTTTAATGGATTTCCTAATTAAACTGCGCGCTGGAATCTGAGTGAATCTTGTTGCCGAATTCAATGGAGCGCCAAAGTAGTCAATTAATTTCGAATAAAACCAAACAAATTGGTTTTTAACTTCAAGACCTTGGTTTGTGATTTTTGTGGCATCGCCAGGGAATTGGTTGCAGAGGTTTTTGAAGTTAACTGATGGATATACGAGTACGTATGTACATGTGATGTGAATAATAGCTCTTCTCCTTAAGAAATATTGGGGCAAAAAGTAGACGATATTTTTGTGGCAAGCCGGGGATGTTTAGGCACATTTATGGCTGTAGTTGCCTGCCAATTTGTATTGCATTGTATCGTACTCCTTTACTTACTGAAGAGTGTTTCAACAAGTGGTGTAGGATTTGTTTTTTGAAAAATACGAACAATATAACAAAATATCTTCAAAATGACCGCCAAATTTTCAATTACTCTTTCACATTGGGCCCCACAACTGGGGCTCTATCTCGGCGATGGCGTCTTGAATGTTCGCTTTCAGTTGATTCCGAAACTTGCTTTTAATATAGATTCAAAGAATTAAATCCAACGGTGTAAAGTGGAAAAGCTGATATCCGCCAAGTGGCTGCCGCCATTGTTGATACACATTTGTGCCCGTTTTATTGCATTTTCCATGACTTTCCGCAAGATTTCCAGTGATAACTGTTCGCATTCCTGTCGAATATTCTCCTTACGGGCTGCGATTGTCAGGAAACGCTTCCTTCACAATATCCATTGTGGCTTGCGCTGTATGTGCGGTTGCACCATCTTGTTGAAACCACATGTTCGCCAGAACCCACTCATCCAATTTCGGCAGTAAGAAGTCGTTTATCATGGCCCTGTAGCGTTCGTAACAGTAACCGTATTGCCGATGGCGTCCTCAAAAAAACACAGCCTAATCACTCCTCTCGCGTGAACGTCGCACCACACAGTGGCTTTGAGTGGATGTAATGGCTCTTCATGCATCGCATGCGGAGTTTCAGTGCCCCAGAAAAGAAGATTTATTGACGTAACCTCTTAAGTAGAAATGCGCCTCGTCGTTTATGATGATTTTCGACACAAAATCGTCCTCTTTGTTGTTGAGATTGAGGATGGCTTGACAGTTATTCACACGCGACTGACGGTCATGAGGTATTAACTGATGCACTGTTTGTACGTTGTACAGAAACATGTGTAACTCTTTTATTAAAATTCGCTGTCTGGTGATGCCCAATTGCGTAAACCGTCATCTGGTTGATGTTTCTTAGTTCTCAGCGACATCGGGAGCCACAGCAGTGATATTCTCGCCCGAATGACCAGTCCGGTGGTGGCCACGTCCTGCATGGTCTCCTGTGGTTCCACCGAGTTCGAGTCGAGTAGCTAAGCGCCGGAATGTTTGTCCAGTTGGCCCGACACGATTAGGAAATCGACGTCGAAATTCACGCTGCGCTAAAATCACCGAACGATTTATTGGTCAAAAACATCGACACAATTATTCTACGCTCCTGTGGAGTATAGCGCTCAATTGTTTGCCTGTTTGTATAATGAAGCTGTCTACTTCACAAATGTCAAATATGATTGACATACTATGCCATTTGCAAAAATTATACCATCTTCCGATAGGGTGATTAATTTTGCGCTACCTTTTATATTCTCGCGCTTTAGCCACAAAAAATTGATTACAATATCTGTGTAGCGCATTCCATACACCGTAATGGCTTTTCCGGTCTCATTTTCGAAAAAGTAAGGTGACACTTCCGGTCCATAAACCACACCAAACAGTTACTCATTCGGGGTGCATTAGCATCTCCTGAATCACTCGTTGATGTCAGCATGCATGTTTTCCAGAATCCAATCCTAGAACGCTGCTGGTGGTCGGCCGGCTTCATTTCTTGCGTAAATTGAAACTTTTACGCATGGAGAACCAAATCTTTCGTCAAAATTCAATGCAATGTGCCTGTGGAGACGTCAGACACTTTCCTTTACTGCGGCGATATTTTCCACTGAATGTCTGGTGTGAACACGTGTCGGCGTCTTCACATTTTGCGCTGAGGCCGTCTCTTGGAATGAGACGTCTCCGAAGGCACATAAACGTGAATTTTCGTAATAAAATTCAACAAATTGGATTTTTTCCACTGTGTAGCGTTTCATTGTGAATTTCTAAAATGTATAGATGACATCTGTCACCATATACGAGTACCATAAACATGAATACATCAGCTGTAAAATAATAAGCCTTTCAAATCCTACATCTCTTGTTTTTTGAAACACGCGTTACATATCTTCTCTTCAATTTTTAAATTTTCCAGGAAAACAAGGACATGAGTGCCGACTTTGTAGACATCACCGTAATACCTACAGATAAATACGAGAATAACGGAATAATTACAGAGGAAATGCTACACACTCTCACTGTCACAGGAGGTGATGTCACTTGAGGCAGTGTTACGATAGGAAGATGAAAAGCAGTACGCGGACTTCCCTTATGGGAGATAGGAAGAATGTTGCATATTTTTTATAAACGTTGGAATGCATATATTTTTTCAGTATACGTGTACAGCCTGAGGATCATGCTACATACAATTGTAATCAATTGAGCAAAGCCTTACACAGATTTTTCACCCTTTCCACTAGTTCCTTACAATATAAGAACATGGTTTAGGAGTATGTGTATCTTTGTTAGGTAGGTAGGTAGGTAAGAATGGCCGTTATAAATACCAACCTACTTAGGCCTATTGGCCCATTGTGATGCTACGTGGATTTATGATCCTCTTATTAATGGAACCAGTTTGAGCTTATGATAAAGCGTAAGAGATTGTTAACGTCTAGATTTTCTAGATCGTTTAGGTCATTGTAGAAGAAAGCTCCTAGATGAAGCTTTCTTTTTTGGGAAAGATCTGGACATATACAGAGCAGGTGGAGGATTGCCTTCTCCTCTTCCTCGTCCATGCAGCTTCTACAGAAATCATTTGTAAAAGCGCAAAGCCTTCTTGCGTGCTTGCCTATGATGACACCTATGATGGCGCTGAGAAGTTTCCTATGTGAAAGCATCAGACACTTAGAGCGATTCAGATCCAGCTTTGGCCAGATCTCTTTGGTCGCTAGACATGTTTGCCCAGTAGTCCACCTAAGGTCTGTTCTTTTATTGGCATCCAGCTTTAATGCTAGTTTCATTTCATTTCATTTCATTTATTTCATTATAATGGTTTGTACATTAAGATTTAACATCTTTTTTAGTACTGAGTGCAATACATTAGCATTATAGGTTTTTGATCAATATGAACATATTAAAATGAAACTAACAAAAAATAATAATATAAAAATAATAAAAAATAATAAACTTAAACCTATGGATAAGGAGTAAGAGTGAAGAATTGTAAAAGGTTTATAGAAGCAGAGGAAGGGGGCAGGATTATTGTGGGCGAGTTGAAGAGGAAAAATGTCGAAGGATTGCACTTTTAAAATTCGAGCAGCTAAATATGGCTTTGATATGAATAGGTAATGAATTCCAAAGTCCAACAGTGTATATGAAAAATAAACGAGAGGAGTTAAGGTAATTGCAACGTAATGGAATAAGGCTGATGGTTCTTGAGGACCGAGTGAAAGTAAGCCTGTTGTACAGGTAAGACGGGCACTTCTTATGAATGATTTTATGTAAGAATATGCAGTACCTGGCGTTGATGTATTCTTGTAAGGTAAAACCGAGTAAATCCCTAGCATGCACTGACACATGATCATGTCTACGGATGCGGTGAATGTAACGTACAGCATCATTGAAAGCGACTTGCAGCTTATGTTGTGATAATGAGTCAAGATTACTGTAAACAACTTCAGCATATGAAATAATAGGTAATACGAGTGTTAATACTAGCTTTTTTCGTAGTTCCAAGGGAGTGTAGTAAGCACTGTGCCACAGTTTCCGAAGCACGCATGTATACGACCAATCACTACGTTAGTGTGGTTATAACCACTGAGAGAGCGATTAATAACATAGCCAAGGCTGGTTACAGTTTCAACAACTTCAATATCTGGTAAAATATTTAAGTTAAAACTTTTCTTGGAAATAGGGATTATTTGAGTTTTAATCGGGTTCAAGAGTAATCCATTTAATACTGACCAATTATAAATATTTTTGAGCTCCTCGTTTAAAACAAAAACAAGCTCGGGTAACTCCTTAAAGTTTTTAGCTAAATGAAGTTGTACGTCATCTGCATAGAGGTATACTGAAACATATTTGCACACAGATGGGAGGTCATTTATAAACATGCTAAATAATATCGGGCCCAAAATTGAACCCTGAGGAACGCCTTGCATCATTTCTTTAAGAGATGAGCAATGTTCACCGCAACTAACCCTTTGCGATCTACCAGAAAGAAAACTAAAAACTAGCTTACACGCACTTTCGCTAAACCCAAAATTATTTCGTAGTTTCCATGACAGGATTGAATGATTAACTTTATCAAAGGCCTTTGAGAAGTCTAGCAGGCAGAGGAGCGAAACAAACCCCTTGTCGAAATCCTGCCTTATTTCCTCCAGCAAGTTCACCATCGCTGTGGAACAGCTGTGGTTAGCTCTAAAACCGGATTGCCGGGGGCTCAGCAGTTTGTGTAGTGATAAATGTTTTGTTATCTGTACTGATATTATCTTCTCAAAGACCTTTGATAAACACGGTAGGATACTAACAGGTCTAAAATCGGCAGAGGATGATGAGATAGTTTTCTTAGCTATTGTCAGGACTCTTGCAACTTTCCAGCATTGTGGAAAGGTTGAGGTAGTAATGCACCAGTTAATTACATGCGTGAGATGGGAGACAATTTGTGGTAGTACAAGTTTAATGAAGCGCATAGGTATTCCATCCTCACCCTTAGAGTCAGACTTGACCGCTGCCACGCATTGAAAAATTTCGTCTTCACTTGCTACTACAAAATCGTCCAACCTTGGAACAGTAAAGTTTTCATTTTGACTAAAGTTAAAGTTGCAATGACTGGGCCCTTCACCAAGAAAGAAATCATTTAAAACATCGGGATCAAGAGAGCATTTGGAGTCACTGGTAGCTTTAGTGGCACCGATTTCATGAATATTGCTCCAAAGTTTCTTAGCCGGGAGGGAAGTGTCCAATTTGGAAGCGTAATAGTTTTTTTTAGAAATTCTCACTATAAAAGTCGAGTTGTTCCGTGCCGCCTTGTACTCAGACCAGGCAGTAGCAGATGGTCTATGCTTCCATTTTCTATACAACTTGTTTCGGATTTTTATAGAGCGAACTACTTCAGGAGTATACCATGGACACACTTTATTTATAATTCTGACCGTTTTCGTTGGTACACACTGATCAAACACTTGAGTCAGAATTGTTTGCAGGACAAAGACTTTTTCATGTGGATCAGCGCTTAAACGGCATTGCTCCCAAGGGGCGGAAAAGGTAGCAGTCTGGAGGGCAAGTAGGTTTGCACGTAGTGATTGGTATACGAGTACCTATGCTACCCTTTTCCGGTAGAATAGGTAGAGTGGTTCCAATTTTGTCGAGTTCTTCGGCTCTGCAGTTCCCTCGAATGCCCGGCACCCAACAAAGGTGAATGTTGAACTGCTCTGCCATCTCCATAAGAGATGATCGGCATTCAAGGGCGATTTTAGAATATAATATGACCGAGTCCAGGGACTTGATGGCGGCCTGACTATCCGAAAAGATGCGGATATCCGTTGAAGATATCACGTTTTTCTTCAGCCAGGACAGAGCTTCTTTAATGGCCAAAATTTCGCCCTGGAAGACGCTACAGTGATTTGGACGACGGAAAGAGAGGCTTAGATTTAGCTTATCTGAGAATCAACCCCACTATCGGGTTTAGATCCTCCCAGAAGGATCTAGATGGGAAGCTTACATGGAAGTTTTTGTTAAACCAAAGTTCAGGTATGGTGTAATCGATGTTCTCTGTGAGGATTCCTAATGTGTTAGGAATGCTGGCGTGGCCAAATGAATTATTTGTTCTCTGTGTAGCCGCTTTAAAGCGAATAGCTGCAGTCGCAGCTACTTGCCTGCTGAAAATATCGAGGGGTGTCAAATGAAAGAGAGTGTCTAATGCCTCAGAGGGGGTAGACCGCAAGGCTCCGTTTATGCATAGGTATGCTGTTCTTTGGACTCTGCTTAGTTTACTGCAAAGTCATCCACCAGACGACTACCCTGTAAGTAAGTATAGGTCTTATGACCGAGATGTATAGCCAGTGGGTTATGCGAGATTGAAGGCCCCATTTATACCCAATGGCTTTTTTTGCAAGAGAATAAGGCTAATGTAGCTTTATTGACCCTTTCTTGAATGTTAGGTTTCCAGTTTAGTTTCCTGTCAAAAATGAGACCCAAATATTTTGCTGTATCGGAAAATACTAAACTGGTACCGTTTATTGAAGGAGGGTCTATATCTGGAATTTTGTATTTCCTGGAAAAGAGGACAAGATCAGTTTTATGGGGGTTTATTCCCAATCCACAGCGATTTGCTATTGAGATTTACTTGAAGGAGTTCTTTAATGGTATTAAGGTGCTTACCTGAGACGGCTATAGCAACGTCATTCGCATAGGCAATCACCCTGCTACCACCCGCTTCCAGGTATATCAGCAGTTCATTAACTACTAATTTCCAGAGGAGGGGAGAGAGAACACCGCCTTGCGGCGTACCTCTGCTGACACATCTTTTAGCAGAAGTCTCACCCAGTTTGGAGTTGATTATCCTGATTTTTAACATAAGACTGATCAACTCCACAAGTGAGTCAATCGTCTACCTGCAGAGTTGACAGCGCAGTTGGCCAAGAAAGCAACCATTGTGTACTCTTTATATTGTAGGGATCGTTCGATGTGGCTAGTCATTGAATTCAGAGCCGGTGGAAACGGCTCCTTTACATTAGGCATGTTGAGCCGTTGACAGAAGTCTTGGATCAACTTTTGATCGAATGTGGATATCAATCAGTCGCTCTAGAGTTTTCAGAAGGAAAGTTGATAGACTCATAGCTCCTAGGTCCTTTGGGACAACATGAGAACATTTTCCGACTTTGGGAATGAAAACTACATTGGCTTCTCTCCATGACAGTGCAATGTGGATAAGTTCTACACAGCTCCTCATAATATTTTCTAGCGTAATCAGAGGACCTATGTTGCTCGGCAGGTATTATACCGTCCGGACCAGCAGACTTGTATAGTTTGAAGCTATGTAACGCCAGAGTAGTTTGTCTCTCATAATCAGACCATGAATTTTGGTCCCGGTTGCAGTAGGCCTGTTTGGGTTGCTACTGGCCGCGAGTTGGGAGCTACCTGCAAAGTGGGTGTCTAGAAGGTTGAGTGATTCATCACTTGAGGTTGTCCAAGAGCCATCGGTTTTTTTCAAACAATTAGGCATCATAGGATTTGTAGAGAGGATTTTTCTTAGCCGCGATGCATCAGATGTTTCTGTGATTTTGTCACAGAATGACCTCCAGGATCGTCACTTTGCCTTCCTCAGTTATTTTTTTTATAATTTGAGGGATTCTTTGTATGAGTCCCAGTCAGTCACTTTTTTTGTGCTTTTTACTACGTTGAAAGGTTTTCTACAAGAGTTACTAAGTAGTCCCAGTGCTGATGTCCACCAATATGGCTTTTCCTTGCCTAAACGTTGAATAAGAGGGCAGGAAGCGGCCATAGCCTGATTGAGAGCCAAGGTGAATTCATGTCAAGCTCATTGGTGTCACATGGGGGACTTGATCGATCAGAGTTCATTAGAGATCATTAGTTCCGGAATGCTGGTTAGCTGTGGGGAGCATCACTCAGGCTGAATTGGATGTATCTGTGGTTTGAAAAAGAGTGTTCAGACGATACCATCTAGTTCGTTAGGATTTGAGTGATGCTATCGGAGACAAGAGTGATATCTAGCACTTCCCGTGGTTTCTAGTTATAAAAGTGGGCTCATTGTTAATCTTGCAAATAAAGAGATTAGTACTCAAAATATAGTTAAAAAGTGACTCACCTCTATCGTTGATTTCGGTGCTGCCCCATACCGTGTGATGAGCGTTATCGTCGCATCCGATGATGAGGCCAATTTTTTGCTTTCCAACTTCCAGGATGTTGCTAGGGATGTTCTCTTAGACACGACCTCGAGTTTTGCAAAATCTCTCCTAAACCACCTATCGCCTTAGTGAAGAGATCTATGATTGACACATGCGATAAGCTTGACGTGGCCTTGGTTCCACTTGTGATGGGAGGTGGTCGGGGGTTTTCCCTCATTATGGCCAAGAAGTTGCTCGAAAGCTTCAGCTTGACCAGCTACCACGGTTCAGATGATTATAATTCCGTCCTTTAGGACTTCGCTGAAAGACCTGTGTCTTTGTTAAGAAGAAAGCCGAATATTTGCGTAAAGAAGTCTAAGGCTTAATTGTTCGCGCACATCGTGTAGGACGATGAGGAAAACGACGACGAAATTCACGCTGCATTAAAACTATTGTGTAGACCGTAAATTGGTCAAATAAGCAGTAACAATAATTCCGAGTTCTTCAGGTGTGTATCGCTTCATTGCTTATTGTCAACTAATTCTCTATCTGTCTACAATATAAATGTCAAAGCACAATGACACTTGACGCCATTTGCAAAAATTATGGCATGTTCACATAATGACATTACTTTTGTCCCACCTAGTACATTCGCCTGTATCTTTTCTTACACTAAAAAATAATAAAAACGCTAAATCTGTTCTGCATTTGCAAAGTCCCGCTGGTAAATTATCAGGATCAGTTTTACCGATATTAGACTTTTAGTTCCCGCAGCAAATACTTTGGTGGAGAGTGTCGAAGGGTATAACAACTCAAAAATACCATCTGGCAGGCGGTATCTTCATCGCTGCCTGAACGAACCATCGTCTTCTGACTAAAGGGCGAGTAGTGTGCCCTTCGATAAGGTTCCGTCAAAGCATTTTCGTTATTTTGTTCTTTTTATTATTTTGAATGTTGATGTTGTTTTCACGATTAAGACGAAAAGTGGGGCCACCTTGGGTGTACTGGGACACTAGGTTGAGGTACTAATACGATCAACTTTATTTGTACATCTTAAAGAACTGGTTTAACCCTTATATAATGCAAGGCATTGGGCGTGATTTTGCACCAAGTGCCTGAATACGATAGTCACGAAATAGGTGATCTAAATAGGTGCCTCTTGTAAGGACTTCGAAACATACGGTGAAACCAGAAGACTACTGGTCAAAGTCCCCAAAAGGGCAAGCTACGCAGACTGGAAGCTTCAGAAAATCCAATGGCACCTCGTTGAAAACAGAGATCTGATCAAAACCAGCGCATATCATTGAAGCTGATAGTGAGCTGCGTAATACAAATTTCCATAGCTGGTATCTGTCATCGGTTACGGTGACGAATGAGGCCATTAAATGTGCTCTTTTTATGGTTTCACTTCATCTGACACAGATGGCGTACTTAAATAGTGTTATGTCTTAAAAATGCATAGACCAGCTGCTGACAACAGCGAAGAAAATCTTTACCGCTAGGCTGGCACTGTCATGGGTGGTCCAAATACAAGTTTCCTTTTAAAAATAAACAAAAATCAATTATTTTCGGTATTTTATAGCTTTATTAAAAAGACTGTACATTTCCAGCTAGTTATGGAATAAGATATCATTCATGTGGCTGTCTCGACTGGCTTCGCAGTGGCGCATGCTGCACGACCTTGTCGGTTTCTGGCTCACGAAAGGCTCAGGCGATGTTTACTTTAAGGGATTGAATCATTTCTGGATTTTCCGCATAATATCGATCTTTAAGGGCACCCTACGAAAAAAAAGTCTAATGGGATCAAATCGCAGGGCTTAATAGTGCTTACCATTGACCGAAATAGCGTTTCCAGCAGCAATTTCGAAATAAAAGGGCCAATGATACCACAACTCCAAAATCCATACAAACTGTCGCTCTAAAAATTTTGTTTGTTGTCATAGTCACTGAGATGAAAATGCGCTTCTTCAGAAAAAAATATTTTTCGGCCAAATTTGACGTCTAATTCGAGCTGCTGTAAGGCCCAAATTGAGAAGCGATAACAAAGCAGATGGTCGTTGGCCTTCAATTGCTATTGGACTTTGTAATCCGAGATCTTTGTGGAAAATTCTCATCATACTGGTTCGTAAAATATAGACCTGTTGAGATCGATGGCGAATTGATGTTCCTGGATTGAGTCGAACACCTTCGTCCACAGCCGCTTGCCTGCAAGCATACAAGTCTCATGAACCTTTTGCTTAAACTTGCATATAGTAGGCGCGGTGGGTGCTTCTTTGCAGCCAACACTTTTTTTCAATAAACGCACTCACTTTTAAAATATGTTCGCATTTCGTTCTGCGGAGATATTATACTGACTGACAATCAAGATGTCGAATGGGAAATAGCTGTCAGTGTCTAAATAACATATGATTCAAAAAGAAACTTGTATTTGGACCACCCGTTGTACCGACCTTCTGGTGATCAGTTAAGGCAGTTTTTACACCGCTGAACATCGGAAAAGGAGCCGCACGCTCGCGAAGAATCAGTCGGACTTCCCTTATCTTGAAGAGCATTGAAAGAATGGTTGACACTTCATGCGTGCAAAATTGTTTCATAAATGCGTCCTCTGTTGAAGATGTAACATGCATATCAACGCGAAAAGGCTATCCTAGGGGACTGAATTTTGATTGCGACCATTATGTAATGGTGGCTCGCAACAGGGCTGTCCAATGCAATAGTGGCTATTGGTTGACTCTGCTTAGTCCTCTCAAGAGTAGTGACGCCTACGCGTCGGTCGTGTGGTGAAACAAGCATTCACGAAAATACTTTACTGGTGCTTTCACTAGAATCTAAAGAGCGGTCTGTCTCAATAGCATGCTTGGCTCCGCTCTAGACGCATTGATGTCGCTCTCCTAGATATTCATATCATGAGCTGTACTCTCAAAAATACATCTTCTGCTCAAAAATGAGTAACCTGTGGTACAATATGCACTGATTGAAGATCTATCCGCCGATTGTGTTTTGACTCCGATCTCACATATCGTTTGAGGCAACGACACCAGAGCTCCTGCTCCTTGCTGCGAAATTACGAAACCGACTATCTCTGTGCTCAGAAATGTTTCCGACCAGAATTAATGCCAGAAAAGGAGTGTATTCTGATGGCTTCAGAACCGATCTAGGATGGGCGTCAAAGTTAGATTTGAGTGGTAAGGAGCTTAGAGGAATTTTTCTCAGCACCCTAATCTGCGTTGGGAATGTTGCATGCATTCTCCAGGATATCGGCATATCAAACGAATACTTTTCTAAAAGGTTTGGTCGTATCAGGCCGTAGGTAGGTAGGCAGAAGTGGTTTTCTCGTAAGGTCGTACCAGAAACACAAGTACCCCGGACGCGCCGTTTAGATACCACAGCTAACGCTACCTGAATGTTGAAGGGTGTTGCTAAGAGCGTAGTTTTTTGATCCATCCATTTTTTGATTCTCCAGGATATCGGCATATAAAACGAATACTTTTCTAAAAGGTTTGGTCGTATCAGGGCGCCGTTTAGATACCACAGCTAACGCGACCTGAATGTTGAAGGGTGTTTCTAAGAGCGTAGTTTTTTGATCCATCCTGTGGAGTTCAGAAAATTAATAATGATGCAAAATGCCAGAAATCTCTGATAATTTTGGATTTGCCAAGTGTGCTATGCCTGGTTTTAGCTAGTGCCGGACATTCACAGAAAAAGTGAGTCTAACTTTGCAGCGTGTGAGCCAATTGGCCAGTGTTTCGGTGCGAGCTCTGTTGATTTAGTCATTCGTCCTGTTTTTATTGTAGGCGGGCCATATCTGCCTGGATATGGTAGAGGTATCTAGACTATTTTACCTGGAGTCAGCAATAGGGAGAAAGTGTTGGAGAATTCTATCCTTGAAGAGTTCCATCGGGCAGCAGACTGACCCGGCGTAGGCCGTAGGTACTTGGGGCTTATGTCGTGAGGCGGTAGGCACTACATCACTGACCTAAGAAAGGCACATATGTACGTATGCACTTAAACATTCGTTGAAAAACCTATGGTTAACGATGAGTGACAGACCGTTTGGCAGAGACATGGAACTGTCATTTTTGTTGAAAATGAAAGCAGCCTCCAATTGCAGATATTGGTTTACGTCACCATACGTTTTTTATTTTCCCCCCCACTAAAGTGACAGCCCGACTATGCGCTAAATATTTCTTTATAGCTATTGACATTTGTAAATATCTTTCCGTCAAACATTTCCATTCTACCCTACAGTATGTGGAATGTATGGCAGTATGTTTGTACCTGTTGCCCATTTTCGCACAATTAACCGTAACATATATCACTCCTCCATTTAAGTTGTGATAACTGTATCACATAGCACATTTATATTTTATTTCCTCTGAACACATCATGTCTATGGAACATCTGCTACATTTGTCGTGACACTTTTAACGGAGGTGAAGTCAATAAAAAAAGACGTAAATTCTCAATTTGAGTTTATTGCATGTTTTCTTTTATTAAATTCACAATTCCAGCCCCCACATCTCATTATATTTGCTAAATGCTAAAGTCTTCTGTCACAATTGAATTAGAAACGAACCTTCTGCGGTTTCTATTTTAATAAAACGTAGCACATAAAGTATGGATCTGACTGATGTCAGACATAGGTACGAAATTTTACGATCGACGATTTAATTTGTAATTTAACATATGTCAATCGGATTTACGTGAATGCCCTTAATTGTCAAATCATAAATAACCTCAAATATTGACTTCAACTCGATAGAGTCTATTTCAAGACGTGGTGTTAGATGGAACTGTCATTTCAGGGGAACTATCGTACCTATATTGTTGTGATGCGCGTGGGTCTCTTCCAGAATGACACATTCGACTCAGTTGCGATAATAATTTGCGTTCATGGTCACTGGTATCATGGAGAATGAGAATGCCCAGCCAGCTGTCAATTGATGACAACTTACGAAATCCCGAGGCATCTAGTCGCCACTGAGGCCCACGTATTTCAATTTGAACTTATTATTTATGTATTACAATTTGGGCTTGCTCTTGATCTGAAGACGAAGAAGAAGAAGAGGCGTGAATGGTATAAGAAGAAACCTTCAGGCCCAGTTTGGTTTGACATGCTCGTAAATGCATGAGTGGCTAGATCTTGACATTTATGCGAGCATAATGTTAATTGAAATGTAAACAGAGTCTTACAACCGATCAAATGTGGAGCCAAAGATAAGTTCGTGTTCATTTGCATGATGTCATGATTTATGGATGTTATGGTTGATGTCAGAGTTAGTACACACAGTGGCGCTTGGGAGTGGGAAACTGACGTGCAATAAGCCATTAGTTGCGGTCTCGATGGGGCGAACATCAACCCACTTGCCACGGATGGTATGGTGTGAGAAAATCGCCCATCCACTGACATGTATATTCAAAAACCGAAAGTGGAATATGCATACGACTTGTTTCGTAGATTACGATTTTGTCGGTCTTTGTAATTCGGGACAGTCGGCTTTAGATGTCTAGACAATCAATAATGCATTTGAATATTTGGATGCAAGTGAGTGCAGAGTTATATTAAGAACAGACATTATCCGAGTCTGGAACTACAAATTCTTTTTCATGATATTCAGGTAGAATAATTTTAGGTAGGATTTTTGGACAATCTTGGTGTCGGTCTGTGATTGTTGTTGCGCCAAATTATTATATGATGTCTAGAACTGCTATCAACTTTTTCTTACTTACTAAGATGTTTGTACAATGCCTCACCCGATAAAGCACTCCTATTAGCGTCGACTTTGGCAAACTGCTTCCATTTGTGCGCGACGGCTAAAACGAGGTTTTTTCCTAGGCCCCACACTCACAGAAGTCATGATCCTTGGTGTCGTCATCACTCTAATACTCTTAGGGGCTTAATAAAAGCGTAGAGAGTCCCGTAGATGTCAGTTCTAATGAACAGCAGAAAAGTCTTAGATACGTCGGGGACGATTCGTTTGGTCTGCCAACAAGCAGAAAAGTCACTCCAACTGCAGTTATTGTCATATGAAACTCGAAGGAGCCCTAATAGAGGACGCAGACGGTCTTAACTCAGATTCGGTTCCTGGAAAACTCTCCTCTACGCAAGTTCATTGGCGATTCCATTTCTCGTGATTCCATTCCATTTTGACTCAAAACAGATTCAGTGAACGCAGCCATCCGACTGCATTCAGCGTAACCCTGTCTTAGTAGTGACTGGGTTCAGCAAGTTGTTGGGCGTAGCTTGGCTGTCACTACAAGTGCAGACACTTCAACCTCTACTACCATCATTGCCACCAGGATTTGCACAGGGAAAATCGATTTCTTATTCTCGCAGTAAAAAGAGTTATGGTGTCATTGCATCAGACGGCATGTCCATATGATCAGAATCAAAAGACAGTCGGCCGAAGAAATTAAAACCTTGTCCGTCTTGTATCGAAGACCACTTTTTTTTAAAGGGAAGATGGTTCTGAGGGTGCACTTCATGATAGGAATATCAAGGGGGAGGAGATTCATTAGTGCGTCTAGTGTAGAGCCAGGCGCGCTATATAAAGCACCCATGCAGCTGAGACACATCGTTCTTTAGAGTCTGGTAAAAGCATCAGTGACGTATTTTCTTGAATATTTGTTCCACTAAATAACCGAATCATAGGACATGATTGGGGGCAAGCCCCATGTCTGCCCGAAAGCTGTTATATGCTGCCAGAGAGGCAAGAGCACCTTGGACATTTTCGACGTTTTGTATTCCAGGATGACGCCCAAATACTTAGCTTCGATGCCTTCCTTTTCTCGTAAAAAGACCAACCTCTTGGATTGACTGACATAAGAGGGTTGACATTTCTAGTGTACGAATCGTCGATCTGTGCTTTAGAGCAGACAGTTGCTAGGCATCATTGGCATATTTTTGAGCTTTGCAGAAAGTTGACCAACAAGCTCTATAGTAGAGGAGACAGCTCACCCCCTTGCGGACAGTTTCTGTTTACCATAACCATATTGGCCGCAATCAGCATAAGTCCGAAGCTCTTGTTGTCATCGTGATTTAGAGATACTCGATCGGCAAAGGGTCTGGCAACTTTTTGTGATCGTTGCCGTCTGAGATCAAACCACTTCATAGCAGTTTCCTGTCAAAATATCCGTAACCGATTAACGCCACCTTGGACTCAATCACGTGAAATCACCGGACGTACGTCTTCCATTTTCCAGCAGATCATGGCAGTGTTGGTATTATTTTCTTGTTCACTACGTGCCCTTACAAATTGAATTGGAAATCTCATTTGGACGAGATCAGTATCCGTATTATGTGGAAGTAAAGTAAGCAAAACTGATGTGAAGTCATAGTTACAGAAATGGTCATCGCTAGTGAACTTGGGTAGTGCCTACCTGCATTATGCTGCTGTGATTCCACTTTAATTGGGCGAAATCGATTGATCATCCCGGAGTCAGCCTTTTAAAGCGAGCACGCCAGAACTTTTGTATTAGAGTGATTTTTGAATTCCAACAATCTGGAAGATAAGTCGTATTTTTCCCACAGTAATTGACAAACAAACTCAGTCTTCGCTTACACATTGTCACTTTCAAGGTTAAGGTTAAATAGTATTTTCCAACAATTTGTTGTAGGTGCAAAATAATCCCCTATTTGTAAGAATACACATAGATCAATGCCAATGACGACGCCGATCTTAAATTATCACATTTCCACACATAGTAGCTTCTCACACACAATTAGATACATGTCAATCCAGATTCATCACTACAAACCAAGGTGTTAAGTGCTTTGTATTAGCCAGATACAGAAGTAGCAATTGCACACTGTAAACTGAAAACTGACAACTGAACACGGAGCCTTAGATGTAGGAGTCGGCTGGCGATGTTTTGACGGAAGTTATAATTGTTAAGCCTCAGTATTTATTAGATAACCAGAAGCAATCATTCATCAGTGGGACTTGGAATCGAAATGGAATTCCTTTCTTGGCTGAGGTGAATTATATATAATTGCGAATAATCTTGCCCGAGTGTAGGCTGTGATTTACTTAGGCGATTTTCAATAATACGAGTACACTTCAAGTGATATCTTAGTTAGTCTAACAGGCTAATGGTAGACTATTTCAGTAGCGATCTGAAACCATACATCAATGCCGCATGATGGAAGCTAGTCGCTGGAGGCAGAGAAACACTGCTGTTCATTCATTTGTTTGTGAAAATCTCAACTCGAAAGATCGTGTCTCGCCAAACGCCTCCAGAGTAGCTCTTTGGATTAAAATGAATTAAACTGTCACTTTAATTGGATAATAAATTTAATAAAAAGTTTTTTTAGATTTATCTGGGGAGGTAATTACCACAAGCGGTATGTTGATGTGTCTTAGCATCGTTTTGATACGAGTTTTTATCGCGAATTCTAAAAGGTTGGTGTCAGTTAAGGAAGCTTTTCTACTGGTTGGAAACATGGACCACTGGAGACTGGGGACAGATAAAGTCACGCAAGAAAGAACTTCTGTGGTTTGGTGTTGGTAGTCTTATATTGCTTTTGCTAAGGTTTCAGCCCTTCGTAGCTCCATAACCGCGGTGCAGGGATAGATACTGTTTTGTCATCGTTACCTATGGATAGATGACGGGAGTCAGCTTGTGGAGCTGTCCGACCTTTCTTGATATATTGCTGCCGACGATACCCTTTCTATTCAGGCAAGTCTACTTCGTCCAAAATTATTTGACAGCCGATAATCCTATAAACTTATACGCTGACTTTACATATTCACTCGGCGGCTGTCGGACGATGAGAGACACAAAAAAAAAAAAATTATATAGGATGCTTACTGTACCAAAAACCTGTACTGTACACCCAATCAAACTACATGCATCAAAACCCAGACCTTTCAGGCACCTCCAGTGGCTCACTCAAGCCAACAGCTTTGTGAGGACATCAGCTAGTCGTATCATTTGGTCTGTCGGTATATGTTCTAGCACCACAAACAAAATGATTCCCAATATCGATATGTTTCGTGCGAGCGTGAAACATGGGATCGTTAGCCAGAAATTGAGTCCCCCCGATTATCGACGAAGATAGTAATGCCAGTTAAATTCCTTAAGAACTACTCACGCAGAATACTTTCTATACAGCTTCCTTCGCCGCCTCTGACAGGCTTACGTACACGGCCTCCGTTGCAGGTTATCGCTGCTCCATTTAGAAAATACACATAACCTGTATAGGAACGACTCATCCATTTTTGTGCACACCAATCCAATATCTGCACTTCCTGCAAGATATCTGAGGACTTGCTTCGCAGCAACCCAGTCGTTTGATATCGAATTTTGTTGAGCACGGGACAGTGGGAGATCGTCGACATGCTGCTCATCAAGAGAGAGTGTTGCCGAGAACTCACATGTGTCGTATCGACACCGCGCTCAGCATTTTAGCATAAATGGAACCACCTTGCGGCGCATTTTGAAGGATGATTTGCATTTGTTCATTTCAAAGAATATTACCGACAGACCGTCCACGTCGCTTGGAATATGGCCAAACAGTCGCTCGAATGGTTGACACTGAACCTGATTTTTGGAAGCAAATTTTAATGACCGAAGAGGCCCATTTGATACTCTCTGGCGCCACACGAGATCCATGAAACACCATTGCATGACCAAAAGTTGACTGATTGCCCCAAAACCATCATTGGGCCATTTTTCTTCAGAGAAGAAGAAACAGTCGATGGAAATCGATATCGGTGGATGTTGGCTTCATTATGTCTGTCCACAAATACGAGTATGTGGAAAAGGTGTGGACGATTACTGGTTTCAACAAGACGGTGCGCCATGCCAGACTGCAAATAAAACATGTTGCAGTTTCTGCAACTAAAATTCCGTACTTGACTGGGGTGGCCAGTCCAGATCTCCTGATTTGACCCCTCCGGACTTCTTTTTGTGGGGTTACTTGAAAAGCAAAGTGTACTCCAGCAAGCCTCAGACCATTAATGAGTTCAAGCCAAACATTAGTGCCGAAATCATGGCTATACTGCGCGAGATGCCAAAATGCCAACACTTTCTGAACTGCAAGAGCAAGAGCAGCAAACAAAAAGTCTCCAAACGTGCTACAGAATCAAAAGTCTGATGATAGTTGACACCGTACTTTTAACTATACCTCTTAGCTACAATTCGTGCCTTAAGTCTTGACACTTCGCCGTTGACATCATATTTATTAGCAAGGACACAGTGACTTCCGACTAAGTTCGCATTGTCTTTCTTCAGAACAATCTCTCAAGTGTAGTTGTTTATTCGACTCGTCGCCTCCGATTCCATTGCCTCCTTCCACCTTTCTCGCGCGTCGTTATTCAGGGCATTAGTCAAACTGGCCTCAGAAATACCAGGGAAAATTTCATCCTTGGATTCGATTGCACCTACATCAACACTTAAATTGTTCGTTGCTTTTTGTAATGATGAGCAGCGTGTTGTCTTAAACAACTTCCTTAGTCGCCCTTTCTTTCCAGTGCGTAGTAGGACAGGTATCCCATTCGTTCACTTGCATTCCTCATTTTGCAACTCCTTCACCTTATGTAGCTTTCGTGGTTTTTCAGGAACTTGATCGCTTTTCAAGTAACATGGCGAGAATTCAACCTCTTTGGTCTACTTTTGATATCTCTTGATTTTTCTTCGGTTTTTACTAAATTTTCCAACACTCGCGTATCATCTGGAACAGTTCTATGCACTTGCAGGAATTTAACATCTCGAGCGTGGACTATATGATGTTTCCAGGGAAGCCAAAAGCACCTTCGAACCAAAAGTTCTTAAATAATTCGATTTTAAACAGACTAATTTTTGGGCATCGATTACGAATGGACGATCTTAAGTGTTTCTGTGTACGGTTCAGGTCCCTTTGAGAAAAGTATTGCTGTCATGGACACTAAGCATGGAGATCAACTTTCAACGTGTTTCACATTAATACGCGGCACTACACCATTTTTAACAAGTCCTTCGAATTCAAATGCCCCGATATTTTATGCAGCTTCAATAGCTCGGAGCACTCAGGTTCAAAAACCGCCTTCGTGCACATAGAATTCTCCCGGACAAAATGAAGTTTACCTCTACGATCCGCAGTCACTGATTTATATCCGCGTTCGTCTCGAATGTTACTTCAGAAATTAAATTTGCTCTTAAATCAGGAACCTAAAAGCTGTCTTTGAACTCTAACAACCGAGAGCCACTGTCGCTGGTCACGGATAAATGCGCAAAACTCTTTCTCTTTACGGTCCTCAGCTAATACACTAAATGCGAGACTTAACCTTGCGCTTGAGTAATCACACATGGAATAAAAAAATCCGTCATCATCACACAGATGTACTGTGCAACCACTGCCAATGATCCATGCCCTGTTTGTTGGTGTAGCATTTGTTGTCATCGTATGATTCACTGCGTACGATTCATCAACGGTATATATTCGCTGACTACTTCTTCTTCTTTTGCCCTTCGTCGGACACTCATTGGCTTTGTGCCCTAGTATACCACACTTGAAACACTTAATTCCATCGTCATTCAGTGATCTCTTTTCACGTTTGAATCGAATTTAACGAGGACGGACACCACTTTCAATACCAGACGCCTCTTGCCTTCATCTGTAGGCAGATTATCCCTGGACTCAATCGCACTTCGAAAATGTTCATACGAAGCAGGAAGACTGCAAAGAAGCATAATGGTCAGTAAATCTCCATTTATTTGTACTTTCATACTCTCCAGTTTGTCAACAGCGCCGAAGAATTTCGCCATATGATCCTTGAAATCACTCCCGTCGTCTAACTTTTTCAGCATGGCTGAATAGAATCGGCCTTAGCCTTTCTGTCATTTCTTCGCCATTTGTCGAGAGCATCGGCAGTATCTGAGATCGCGACATTTCCATTTACGTACGTTCACAGTTCATTTTTCGTTAGGAGCATCCTCTTGGATACAACACATAACGTCTTTATCCTTGGATAAGAGCTCGAGACGCTATGATGAACTCGACGGTACACTATTCGACATTTCCAACAAAGTTTCGTTCACTTTAACCTCAACCTTTTCTCCGAAACCCATATGTGATTTTTATTTCGGCGCAAAATTAATCATCCAATTTTGTTTTTGAATTACTTTTTTATTAAATTGTTTCTGTTAAGTGGAAAAGATGATATCCGCCAAGTGGCTGCAGCCAGTGTTGATACACATTTGTGACCGTTTTATAGCATTTCTGTGACTTTCCACAAGATTTCCCGTGGTAACTGTTCGCATTCCTGTCGAATATTCTCCTTAAGGGCTGCGATTGTCTGAGGCCTGTTGGCATAAACCCGCGACTTCAAGTAACCCCAAAGAAAGAAGTCTGGGATGGTTAAATCGGGCTATCTTGCTGACTGTGCCAAATCGCCAAAACGGGAGATTACGCGACCAGGAAACGTTTCCTTTACAATATCCATTGTGGCTCGCGCTGTGTACGGTTGCTCCATCTTGTTGAAACCACACGTTCACCAAGCCCCGCTTACCCAATTCTTGCAGTAAGAAGTGATTTATCATGGCCCTGTAGCGTTTGCCAGTAACAGTGACCGTATTGCCAATGGAGTCCTCAAAAAAATACGGCCCAATCACTCCTCGCTTTGAATGGATGTAATGGCTCTTCATGCATCACATGCGGATTTTCAGTGCCCCAGAAAAGAAGATTTATTAAGTTAGCCGCTTAAGTAGAAATGCGCCTCGTAGCTCATGATGATTTTCGACATAAATTCGTCCTCTTCGTTGTTAAGATTGTGTATGGCTTTACAGTAATTAGATTTTCTCTGCCGAATGGCCAGTCCGGTGGTTGCCATGCCCTGCATGGTCTCCTGTGGTTCCACTCTATTCGATAGAGTAGCTTTTGGCTAAACCTTTCTTTTACAATTCAATATAGAAACGAAGCACAAGGCAGATGTATGTGGGTTTCTTACTGTACCAAAAATGGTGTACACTAAGATCCAACACAGTGTTCTTTTTAAGTCTTCCAGAGAAGGCTTGAACTGACCCTTGACAAGGCTACCGATATTCAGAAACATCCGAGTGAGTGCTGCTTGCATCAGCGATACTCTACGTGGGTCAGAAGAACAGGTTGTTATCGATCATCACTCCGACATATTTCAGGGACTCCTACTCGAAAGCTCATATACTCCATGGGTTTGGTTATTAAAATAACTTCGGACTTGCGGTCGACTAATTCCAGACCGGCAATCCCTGATTCGCGCAACAGCCTTATCAGTTGCGGACTCTATGGGCCATCGCACACGAGAACATATCTGCCGGCAGATAATCGATTTTGTGAGCTAAGGGACTGAGGTCTGCACTAAGAAAAGGCAGAAAATCGTCTGCCATACCAGAGCGGTAGAACACGGCAGAAAACTAAGTAATACATACAAAGCTTTCTTTTATTCCGGCAGAAATCATCCCGTGTGCGCTTGAAGCATGGTATAAAACCGGTGTCATGCCAGCAGAAGTGCTCTCGTGTGCTATGGTCCTATCTCACTGTTTCACTATGGTAGCTACGGCGGTGTCGTCAGCGAATCTGAGCATTCTCACTCTTTTGGGTAGTCCCACCATACTTCTTCTTTTCTTCTTTTCCTTTTACTAGCCCTTTTCTCGCTACACGAGCTTATGCATAACGAGTTTCCCATTTTTACTGCATCGCTACTGCTCCGCTTATGGGGTTGGCTAATGTCGCAGATCGCAGAACGCGTCTGCATACTGCTCGGTCCTGTATCGCTTCGGCGGTTAGCCCCAGGCGTTGTTGTGCATTTGCCATCTAAGCAATCCAGGAATTCTTTTTCCTACCTACTTTTCTTTTAGCAGGAGCGACCGTAGTTGATATTGCCTTCTTAACGGGATTTTCCGGAGATCTTCTTTGAACGTAACAATACCAGCTAATTCTATCCGACTCAAGTTGTTCGATTACCGAATTCTTTATGTGTAGACTTCCTCTAATGTGCGTAGATCTAATGCAGTCGCGTTTCGTAACTCCAGTCGACATCCTTAACATTTTCATCTCTGCTGCCGTTATTTTATTTTTAAACGCTTCGTATATTGTCCAGCACTGCGAACCATACTTAAGAGCTGGCCGAACCACCGTGGTGTAAAGTTTTCCCTTCAATTTAAGAGGAAATTTTCGGTCACAGAAGATTCCCGAATTTTCTCGCCATTTCATCCACCCCACGCTTACTCTGTGCCTTACGTCGTCGTCACATTTCGCTTCTACGTTACGGAAGAACTATTCCGTCCAACATTATATCTGGAATAGGTCGCAGTGGATCCGAAAACGGGCAGGTCAAATGTTCCGTCTTTGAGCGACTTATTTTAAACCCGTTTTCCTCTAGCGCGTATTTCCATTTACTTAGGACGTTTTGTAAATCTACGACATTATCGCTTAGAATAACTGCGTCGTCGGCGAAGAGAATCGCTGTTACATTTGCTTCGTGCAAGCAATCTTTCAAAATATAGTCTAGAGCCACGTTAAAGAGGAAAGGGCTAAGAATGCTTCCTTGATGCACTCCGACATTTACCGGAAATTCAATCGTAAGTCCGGCGGTACATTTAACAGCAGTTTTGACGTTGTCATGTCTTGTATCATTCGTATATATGTTTCCGGTACCTTTTGATACCTCAACGCGGTCCATATGAGATCTCTAGGCACACGATCGAATGCTTTTTCTAGATCAACAAATGCCATGTGCAGATCTTTTGACGAACCTCGATGTTTTTCCATTAATATTCGCAAGCTTTGGATTGCGTCCACCGTCGATCTTCCTTCCACGAATCCACACTGGCTATCGTCGAGCTTTATGATTTTGCGAAGACGTTCGTTTAAAACTATTTCAGCGATTTTCATCGTGTGTGACATCAGCTTTATTGAGCGGTAGTTGTTGCATTCTCGCGTGTCGCCTTTGCCTTTGTATAACGGAACCAAAAAGCTACTTCTCCATTGATTCGGCATAGTTTGTCCGCATTTTATTTTATTCAAGAGTTTCTAACAGGCTCTCGTGTTTTTGGTGGTTCCGCTGTGAAGAATTCTGTAATGAGCAGCCGGTGTTGCGTAACTAGCGATTCTCCAAGGATTACCTTGCAGTCCTTGATACTGTTTCTCATCGATCTTTTGCAAAGGTGATAGTCTATTTGTGTTTCGTGGCCTCCGCTGCTATAGGTGATACGAGTAAGATGTCATTGATGTTTTATAAACGTCGTATTTAAAACAGTGAGACCGTGGGCTTTACATGCTGCAAGAATGTCTTCACCAGCAGAATTTCTGGTTCCAAAGCCTTTACCGCCGTGGCAGTCCTCATAATCTACATTTGATTCTCCAACGTGGCCGTTTAAATCTCCGCCTACGAAAAGCATCTCCTCGATGGGTATATTTCTGAGTAAATTACCGAAATCTGACCAAAATTTATCATTTTCCGATTGATCGCAACCGTTTTGTGGGGCGTACGCGCTAACAATGTTCCACATTTCATTGTTTATAATGAGTTTTACACTCATCAAGCGGTCGCTTATTTTTCAAATACCAACGATATTATTAAGAAGACTTGCCGCGACAATAACACCGACACCGTTTCGTCTATTGACCGTTCCATGGTAGAACATCTTAAATGACTTAGTTTTTAAATCAAGAAAACGCGCTTTATTTCCGGTATTACACCACTTAGTTTCCTGAATGCACATGATATGTAGAGTTCTGCGACGCATTATTGCTTCCATCTCCAAGCTTTTTGAGGTCATCGATCCGACGTTCCAACTTGCACACCGAAGTTTGGTAAAATTTAGAAACTTCATTTTGCCCGCCCCCGGAATCCGTCGGGCTCTGATACAAGCATTTCTGCTTGCCCTGGGATCACCGGAATACGTGCCCAGCGGGGTAGTGCTACAATTTGCGATCATTTCCATGAAGTTTCTTTTTTGTACTTTCGTACGAGTTTGACACACGTATGCTCAATTGCAGTTTGAGCATAGTTCCCAGACGTAGGAACCCACTGATTGCATACGAACTTGTGGGAAAGATTTAAAGGTGTTAAAGTGTCACAGGCTCATTTTTAGTGTTACAGTTGCCTGTATATGACTGATTCCTCATTTTTAGTCGCCTTTTACGACAAGCAGGGAAGTCCCACCATACATTGTGTTCCAACCACCCCCACCCCATCTGCAGCTACCACTTCTTACGACTTTCATAAAGCGAATTTCCGCAAAATTAACGCATATCTTAGTAAGTGTTCTTTTGATTTCGCCAATATGCCCCTAAAAAGTGCTCTCTCTATTTTCTACAGAGAATTACTTAATTCTATTTCTCTCTATGTCCCCTTTTCGCGTAATAGGACCTCTTCTACGAGCCCCCCGTGGTATAATCGTAAACTTCGCTCTTTACGTAACAAAAGAAACAAATTATGGACAGTTTTCCTCCGGTCCAACTCTTTTGTTGACTATTCAAACTATCTCGGGTCATACCTTCAATTCGCCCAGCTCTATAAGTTTCTCTATCAGCGATACCTTGATAGTGCGCAATCAAGGCTTATAAATGATCCTAAGTCTTTCTATCAATTCGTTAATTACAAAAAAAAAATCCGACGGTTTTCCTCCATCCCTCTCATACGAAAATATATCATCAACTGATCCGCATACCATAGCTAACTTTTTTGCTACTTTTTTTAAGCAATCTTTTGCCGATAATTCCTTCGTACCGGATCCCTCTTATTTCAAATACCTACTTAACTTCCCTATTGGCCCTACTATTTCTCATAGCTTTGATCATACAGTAATAGAAAACAAATTACAACAACTTAATGATGAATACTTACCCGGCCCAGATGGCCTTCCATCCATATTTCTTAAAAAGTGTTCCTCAACTCTTTCACGCCCCCTTGCTAATCTCTTCCGATTATCGCTCTCTCAAGGTGAATTTCCACAGATATGGAAGTCCTCTTTCATAACACCCATACACAAAAAGGGATTAAAGAGCGAAGTCACTAATTACCGCCCTATAGCTAAACTTTCCCATATACCCAAACTCCTCGAAAGTATTTTGCATGAAGCCTTAAGCTTTCAGTGTAAATCTTTTATTTCCCCCAATCAACACGGCTTTCTGAAGGGTAGATCAACTACCACTAACCTCGTAGAATTCGTGTCCTCTGTTCTCTCAGCCTTAGAAAATGGTAAAGAAGTTGACGTTATAACAACTGATTTCAGTAAAGCTTTTGACAAGATATCTCATAAACTAATCCTGTTCAAATTGTCCGTCCTGGGCTTTGAACCCATTTTGCTTAAATGGATATCTTCTTACCTGGATAATCGTTTTTATAATGTTCGTTTCAGATCTGTCCTATCGGCCCCTTTCTTGGCCACTTCAGGTGTTCCTCAAGGTAGTCACCTAGGTCCACTCCTCTTCATCCTAACTATTAACGACCTTCAAAGGCTCATTCAACACTCAACACTTTCTCTCTATGCTGACGATACCAAATTTTTTAAACCCATTTCCTCACAACAAGACTCCACCCTCCTTCAAATAGATCTAAATAGTTTTTCCACCTGGTGCATCAAGAACTGCTTAGAACTCAATGTCTCCAAATGTCAATCGATTACTTTCTCACGTAAGTGCAAGAAGTCTCCTCAACGAATTTACCATCTCGACGGCCAACCTATACCCCTTCTTGAATCTATCCGCGACCTTGGTATATTATGCGACAGGCAGCTTAATTTCCGCTCGCATATTGATGAGATAATTTCTAAAGCAAACTCATCACTCGACTTCGTTAAAAGATGGTCCAAAGAATTCTGCAACCCGTACGTGACTAGATCACTATACATCACTTACGTTCGCCCCCTTCTCGAGTACGCTAGCCAAGCGTGGTGTCCCTTTCAACGAGTTCATGTATCTCGTATTGAGAGGATCCAGCGTCGTTTTCTTCGCTTTGCTCTTCGAGGTCTACCTTGGAACGTGCTTCGTTATGGATGACAACGGGATGCTCATTATTTAATCCTCAGAACTGGTTTGTCTCTTTTCTCAGAATGATTAATGATGATGTACAATTTTCCCTACTTTCATCTTAACAAGTTTCGGTACGGGATTTGTTGCCATGATACGATACTTAGTTTCTTCCATGGACAGCTCCAAGATAAGCATCCCTGAATATCAGTGATCACGGCTTCTGTCCTCATTTCTTCCAACGAAACCTATGTTCTTCCTGTCGCCTTTGCTCTTCTCTTACTTGGCAGAGTTAACAAGAAGTCATCCTTTATCATATTTCTGACCTGCTGATTTTTCAGACGTAAATTTCGGCATTAAACTTGTCATCTTGACATAATTGGCCTTCTGGCCTTATTTGATTTAAACGAAGCCTTCTGGCCTGATCTATGCCGATTTGCAGCCGGTATAGTTTTTCTTCTCCAGACTCAGCGCAGATCATATGGAGAATATTTCGCTTAAAGCAGACGTGGACCTCTCATCTGTTCTGTAGAGTGTTCATGCCCCTACACTGTGTAACAGAACAGGGACGTTAAAAGACTTCCGAATACAATTCAGGATTAACAGTTTTTATTCCGTATTTACTTAAGGTAGCGCTGGGCCACAACCAACAAGTGGCTCCGGGCCAGCTCGATCTTTAACTAGGTCCTCATTCATTTGCGTTCCAGACCTGAGACTCGGTTTTCCTCTGCTGCGGTGCACCTCGGGGGACATCTCCGTTGTTGGACCTTAACTCTTCTGATAAGTCGACGTTGCTGTATAGCCCGTACAGTACGTCGTTGTATATTCTCCTCCACTCCTTGTCTATGAAGACGGGGCCGAAAATTACCAGAAGAATTTTCCTCTTAAAACAGCCAAGAGCACCCTCATCCATTTTTTTGATAAAATCCATGTCTCTGCCGTATAGAGCAGGACTGGGATTGTTAATATCCTATATAGGGTCACTTTTGTTGTTCGAGAGAGGGCTAGAGACTAGAAAAGTCAATTGCTTTCTTAACCCAAAGAAGCAGCGATTGGCAAGGGTTTTTTGTCGTTTGGTCTCAGCGCAGGTGTCGTTGTCTGAATTGTATAAGCCTAGGTATACAAAGTCCTTAACTACAATATTTCAAAGTGATATCTGTCGATGGTGATGTTCTGTCTGAGACGACGGTTTTGAGTGCCCTTTATTGTTGATACCATATACTTGGTCTTACCCTCATTGACCGTTAAACCCGTCTTCGTCGCTTCCGTCTCTATACTCGCAAAAACGTCACTGACATCACGCTGCTTTCTTCCATTTGTGTCAATATCATCGGAATATGCAAGTAATAGGACGGGCTTTTGAAAGATTGTGTCTCCTGCGTTGGCCCCTGCCCCTTTTTTGACACCAAAGGTCTCGGTGAGTTCTTTACCAACCTTTATGGAGCACCGTGCATCTCCATCGTCATCCTGCACAAACGGACGAGTTTGACAGGGATGCCAAAACTAGACATTACTCTACATAGCACGTCTCCATAGATGCTACCATCCGCAGCCTTAACATCGATGAATAGGTCGTGTGTAACGATTTGGAGCTCATGGGTTTTTCTCAATATCTTTCCTAGTCTAAAGCCACACTTATATGTACCAATCAGGTTGCTGACGACCGGCTTCAGGTGTTCCCATAATACGGCAGATAGGATCTTATAGTCGTGTTAAGAAGACTGTAGTGTACGTAGTTCGGGCAAACAATACTGAGGTTCTAACCGTCGGGCGTCCTACCATATTTTACAGATGAGTTGGTGTATGTTCCAAGTCATAGCATGCCGCTGTAAAGAACTCAGCAGCCTCAGCATCGAATGCGACTATATTCGGTTTTTTTACCTTTTGGTAAGACTTCCGAATCTCATTCCTGAGTGTTAGTATCTCTCAGTTTCCACGAGCTCGAGCTTCTCATGCTTCTTCTTTTTCCTCTTGAGAAGCTGGTGCTCGCCTCTTCTTTTCTTCTCCTAGAGCTCGCAAGCAGCATATCAGAGGCGGCATCTCTGATGGCTTTTTGGCAATGTTGCCACTGGTCTTCGATACTTGAGGCTGGTGGCATAGAACCTCATAAGAGATTAAGGGAGGCTCGATCGGAAAAGGATTTGGCGATCTCTTGCAATTGTAGCCGTCCGACGTCAAACTTCCTAACAGTATAAGGTTGTCTTTGCTTTATTCGGGATATCCGCACCCGTACCTTGGCTACAACAAGGTGGTGGTCCGTGTAGATGCTAGCCTCTCGATCATCCATAATACTCTATGAGTGCCTTAAGTCGATCGTAATGTGGTCAATCTGGCTAACGGTTGGTTGATCAAAATATCTCCAAGTCCCCTTGTAAATAATGAGATGCGGGAGCCGCGTGCTATGATAATGTTTCGCCCCGCCGCAAAGTCGATTAGTCTTAATCCGTTATCGGAGGTGGTTCAGTCTATACTTCCCGACAGTACTACCAAAGATGCTCCCTGCTCTTGGTTTTGAATTAAAATCGAAGAGGAGAATATTAATGTCATAGCTGGGGCACGGCTCTTAGGTCTTGTCCAAGAGCTTGTAGATGCAATCGTTGGTGTTGTCATCTTTCTCTTCTGTGGGGGCGTGCCCGCATATAAAGGTAATGTTGGCAAATTTAGCCTTAATATGGATTGTTACGAGGTACTCGTGCCGGAAAATCAAGACTTCTTACCTAAGTCTACCTCTAACAACAAATCCGCATCTAAATAATCGTCGGTGTTAAATGGCATGATCTGGGCGACCAGATTACTACAACGGGAAATTACACATCCAGTTTCTTGGTGTGTATAGTTCATATGTGGCACCGTCTTGTTGAAACTACATCCATATTATGTTGCTCTAGCGACCACCATTAACTGTTATTCTCTGAGTAGTCGCATTTTCAAAGAAGAATGGTCCGATGATGCCTCCAGCTCAAAAGCCGCAACAAACAGTAACACGTTGGGGATGCATTTGTTGTTCAATAAACACTCGTAGGTTTTCTGAATCCTAAATTCTACAATTTGACGATTAACAAAGCCATCAAGACGAAATCGAGCCTCATCGCTGAAGATGATTTTGTTGGGGAAATCAGCATCCACTTGTTGCCGTACCATAATCCAATCAACGAAGTCTACTCGCTATGCGTGGTCAGTAGGCTTTAGCTCTTGAGTCAGTTGCACCGCTGTAGAGAGTTTTTCTAAATGTCCGATTCTTGACCACGGCGAAGAATTGATGTTTCTGGTTCCTGTTTCGATGTTTTATGTTGAACGACTTGTTGAAGGACGGCCAGAGAATCTAAGATCACTAATTGATCCAGTCTCCCTGAATTTTTGAATTCATCTCGTGACAGTTGATGAAGCTAAATCACTATTCCGACCATACTTTTTACTAAAATTGCGAGCTGTAGCTGCCAAACCTTCATTATTTTTAAAATATTGCTCAACGATGAAAACGATGAAAACGTTGTTTTTTCGTGAAGCGCTTTATTCTCTTGCAAAAAAGCCATTGGGGATAAATGGGGCCTTCAATCTCGCATAACCCACTGGCTATACATCTCGGTCGTAAGACCCGTACTTACTGACAGGGTGGTCATCTGGTGGACGGCCTTAGAAAATGCAGTCAACTGCAGTAAACTAAGCAGAGTCCAAAGAATAGCATATCTATGCATAAGCGGAGCCTTGCGGTCTACCTCCTCTGCTGCATTAGACATTCGTTTCATTTGACACCCCTCGATATAAAAGCGACTAAACAGTGGACAAATAATTCATTTGGCCACTCCAACATTCTTAATACGAGGGCGGGTCAATAAGTCCGTGACTTTTGGAATAAAACACAGATTTTTTGATAAAAAAATAATTTTATTTTTCAACGTAGTCTCCCTTGAGCTCTATACACTTTGTCCAACGCTTCTCCAATTTTTTTATCCCTTCCAAAAAAAATGATTTGTCGAGGTCCTCAAAATAGGCCTTTGTTTGCGAGATGACTTCATCATTCGAGTCAAATCTTTTTCCACCAAGCCATTTCTTCAGGTTTGGGAACAAGAAGTAGTCGCTCGGAGCCAAATCTGGAGAATAGGATGGATGAGGGAGCAATTCATAGCCCAATTCATGGATTTTTGCCATGGCAACTGCACATGTGTGCACCCTTGTATTGTCTTGGTGGAAAAGAACTTTTTTCTTGGCCAAATGACGTCGGTTTTTTTTCAAATCGTCATTGAATCGGTCCAATAAGTTGGCATAATATTCCCCATTGATTGTTCTTCCCTTTTGAAGGTAGTCAATGTGGATTATCCCGCGTGCATCCCAAAAAACAGTCGCCATAACTTTATTGGCTGACAAACCTACCTTGGCCTTCTTTGGCGCCGATTCACCCTTAGAAACCCACTGTTTTGACTGTTGTTTGTTCTCTGGTGTGTTGTGATGGATCCATGTTTCGTCCACGGTTACAAAACGGCGCAAAAACTCCTCCATATTGCGATTAAACAACGCCAAACCTTCCTGTGAAGTGAAGCACACGAAATTCACTTTTTTCCATTTTCTCCTCAAATTAGTGAGTAGTCTGACAAAAATAGCTGTCAAACACAAACTAACTGACGCAGCAAGTTTAAATTTTGACAGGAGTCAACTGACAGATGCCTGTTGACAGGAGCAGTGTTGCTGTTTCAGTAAAGAGGTCAGAAATTCAAAAAGTCACGGACTTATTGACCCGCCCTCGTACATTAGGAATCCTCACTTTGGTTTGACAAAAACTTCCATGTAAGTTTCCCCTCTAGATCCTTCCGGGAGGAAGATGCTTTCATGGGGGACAAGTCAATCCATCTCTACACAGATGGATCTAAAACCTATAGCGGAGTTGGTGGCGGTATTTTCTTAGATAAGCTAAATCTGAGCCTCTCTTTCCGTCTTCCAAATCACTGTAGCGTCTTCCAGGGCGAAATTTTGGCGATTAAAGAAGTTCTGTCCTGGCTGAAGAAAAGAGTGATATCTGCAAAAGATCAAAAGATATCCGCCGTCAGGCCGCTATCAAGTCCTTGGACTCGGTCTCATTAAATTCTAAAACCGCCCTTGAATGCCGACCATCTTTCAAAGAGATGGCAGAGCAGTTCAACCTTAACCTTTGTTGGGTGCAGCGCCACAGAGACATTCCAGGGAACTGTAGAGCCGATGAACTCACCAAAATTGGAACCAGTCTACCTATTTTACCGGAAAAGGGTAGCATAGGTGTACCAACCGCTACGTGCAAACTAACATTAAAGCTAGATTCCAAAAAAAGAACGGACCTTAAGTGGACTGTTGGACCAACATGTCTAGCGACCAAACAGATCTGGCCAAGGCTGGATCTGAATCGCTCTAAGTGGTTGATCCTTCTAAATAGGAAATATCTCAGCGCCATCATAGATATCATCACTGGGCACTGCCTCATAGGCAAACACGCAGAAAGGCTTGACAAACGATTTTTTTAGAAGTTGCATGGACGAGGAAGAGGAGAAAATAATTCTCCACCTATTCTGTACTTGTCCAGCCCTCCCCCAGAGAAGAAAACTTCACCATAGAGCTCTCTTCTACAACGACCTAAACGAACTAAAAAATATAGACGTAAACAGTCTTCTACGCTTCATCGTAAGAGCAAACTGGTTCCATTAGTAAGATCATAGATCCACGTGGCATCACAAAGGGCCAATAGGCCTAAGTGGGTTGGTATTTTCAACAGCCACTCTTACCTACTCTACCCCTCCAAATACTCAGCATCGACCAATACATCGATGTTTCTGTAGTCGTTCTTCTGCCGTCAGTTCGGATTTGTTGACCTTTTTTGTTTCTGGTAAATTTTCTTGATCCCTCAGTACTACGATAAGATATTTTGGTTATCTGCTGGTACGTGCCAACACCGGCTCACATCTCAGGTTGGAACCTCGGAATATGCGGACGTCTAAAATGTTGGATACACATCCTCCGTCTACCGTAATGTGATCCATCTGGTCAGTCGTGTTTCGATTAGGAGACCGCCATATGCATTTGTGGATGAAACAAATGAATTTCTTTGTTTTGATCTTACACTTATCCGCTGTCAGCTCCTATAATGAGGTCAGGTTGGAGTGTTGACGGAGACTTAAACGCTGATCCATTGTAAGATTGTGAGTCTCACATGTTGTCTCTGAAATACATGTCTCAGTTATTTGTCCTCCGGCCAATGCCTGAACAATCTCATTGTAATTGCTGGGTAAATGGGGTGTCTGCGTTAAAGCGGCTTAGGGCTTCTGTCACATAACAGCATCAGAAAGTCTGAATCCGTCCTCACTTGAGGTTTAGTGAAGAAAAATAACCCCCATTTCTATTGACAGAAATATTCCTTGGATGCAAGGTCACTATACGTAGCTGTCACTTATAACAACACTTGGACTTTTCACCTATTGAGTATGAAGGACCTTCTGCAAAAGTAGACCCGCTATGGCATAGCTCTAGTTTTCAGTAAAGTGTTCGCATCACCATGGTAGTTTGTATCTCAGGAGTATACTATTTATTACATTCTAAAAATGATTGTAGAATATCTGGAATAATTTACGTGCAAGTAGACCTGAGAGTTTTGACGTCTACGGGTATGCGCCGCTTAGGGTTGATTTAATTCTTTTCAGCATTTCATGTTGCATGAATACTAGCTCTGTGATGGATTTATCATCATTTATTTATTGTTTATTACATACTCGTATCAGAGTCTACGCACATACGAGTATGAGACTGATACTAGCTAGAATCATTATACTTCGAAGTGGATTGTGGTTAAGCACTCATCTATACATATAATGTGGAAGTGTGAAGCGTAAACGCTGGTATCGAAATCTCCAGTTGACCACAGATTTCCATCCAAGTATGATATTTCAGGGATGACGGCTGTAATAGATATTGCCGGTTGCTTTGGAAAGAACAGTACTCTTTATTTCAGCCCAAGACTGTTATAGGCTGTATCTTGATGAAAGATATTTACTTTCCAACTAGATATCTGCATATCGAACTACTCACTAGGTGTTGAAAACCTAGGTTGAACAATATCAAAGATCATCCATGGAATCATGTCAGGAACATGAGCTTGCGGTTGTGCAATTTAAGGGGGATCCATGTTGAGGATAAGTGTTTCTCTAATTACTAATTTCATTTCGGTATTAAACTACAACTTCGAGAATCATTCCAAGAATTCAGCCTGCGACATGGGGCTGATTAACTGCTAACAACCCACTTCGGGAAGGTAACTGATGCTGCCCCCCAATTCACTTGTTTGCAGAATGTACATAACCAAATGGCATCCTTACTCAATAAATAACTTCCCATCGGACATTCTCCTACTAACAACGTCCAGTGTTCTCTAACTAAAGGTTAACCAATACCTCACAGATACGGATACTTTGTCTTCATCGTTAGAAACAAACGTAGATTAACCCTCGGTCATCGCCAGTAGATAAGGTGAAATTCATCAATTTTTCTGATCCGAGGTGTAATTATCTTTTGATGGATGAAGTGGAAAATGTTACAATCTTTCACTTTAAAAAAGGTAATGGCATTTTCGCAGAAAAGCAAAATGAATAGAAAGTAGAAGCCGACATGGAAGAGATACATGAGATGGAGGGTAACAAGAAAATATCAATCCAATTGTGACTATGGTAAGTTTTGTGTAATCACCGTTGGACTTTTATGGAAGAGACATTGGAATACATCTCGTTTGTATGTGATCTCAGTTACTTTGCGCAGAGACGTAGTAATATACTATCGGTTTAATGCAGAACGCTTTTAGAAGACGCTGATAATGGAAAGGTATTCGGTTTCTTGTTCAGATCAGTTATGGTCATTTGACTTATCAAACTATAGCAAATGCTTTATTTATCTCATGAATGGGCATTAGGAACACATGCGAGTACACAATGTCATAGACATTGATATTTACAAGGCATTTGTGCAACCAAAAGTTGGGCTTTTCTCTCCGAAGTTGGTGGCGCCTTATTGCCAAGTTGGCCGTATAAAATTTTAACATACAACTGAACTTAAATTTGTTTAGAAGATGGCGAAAGTGGCAGTGCAGTCGATGTCTACTTCAAGACAAGTCTGTTGTCCCTGTTCTATTGTTATTTACACCGCCAGTGATCCATAAAAATCGCCAGTAGCATTCCGCCCTTTCAAATTTTTACTTTCGGACGTACTCTAAACCTGTCAACCTCTCTATTTCCTAGTCGTTATAGCTAGCAAACATTTAAGACCAATATACATTGGTACCCCTTTTTTCTTCCTCCCTAAGCTTTTCTCGTCCGCGCTGTGTGCAAACATTTTAAGGGTACCTGATGGCGGCCTGACTATCCTTTGAAGATATCACGTTTTTCTTCAGCCAGGACAGAGCTTCTTTAATCGCCAAAATTTCGCCCTGGACGACGTGATTTGGACGACGGAAAGAGAGGCTTAGATTTAGCTTATTTGAGAAAACACCGCCATCAACCCCACTATCGGTTTTAGATCCATCTGTGTAGAGATGGATTGCATCTTCCTCCCAGAAGGATCTAGATGGGAAGCTTACATGGAAGTTTTTGTTAAATTAAAGTTCAGGTATGGTGTAATCGATGTTCTCTGTGAGGATTCCTAATGTGTTAGGAATGCTGGCGTGGCCAAATGAATTATTTGTTCTCTGTGTAGCCGCTTTAAAGCGAATAGCTGCAGTCGCAGCTACTTGCCTGCTGAAAATATCGAGGGTGTCAAATGAAAGAGAGTGTCTAATGCCTCAGAGGGGGTAGACCGCAAGGCTCCGCTTATGCATAGGCATGCTGTTCTTTGGACTCTGCTTAGTTTACTGCAGTTGACTGCATTTTCCAAGGCTGTCCACCAGACAACCACCCCGTAAGTGAGTATCGGTCTTATGACCGAGATGTATAGCCAGTGGGTTATGCGAGATTGAAGGCCCCATTTATTCCCAATGGCTTTTTTGCAAGAGAATAAGGCTAATGTAGCTTTATTGACCCTTTCTTGAATGTTAGGTTTCCAGTTTAGTTTCCTATCAAAAATGAGACCCAGATATTTTGCTGTATTGGAAAATACTAAACTGGTACCGTTTATTGAAGGAGGATCTATAATTGGAATTTTGTATTTCCTGGAAAAGAGGACAAGATCAGTTTTATGGTTGAGATTTACTTTAAGGAGTTCTTTAATGGTATTAAGATGCTTTCCTGAAACGGCTATGGCAACGTCATCCGCATAGGCAATCACTCTGGTATCCCCCGCTTCCAGTTATATCAGCAGTTTGGAGTTGATTATCCTGCTTTTTAGGATAAGACTGGATCAATTTTAACTCGTATATGGTTATCAATCAGTCGTTCTAGAGTTTTTAAAAGGAAAGAAGATAGACTCATAGGTCTTAGGTCCTTTGGGACAACATGAGAACATTTTCCGACTTTAGGAATGTAAACTACATTGACTTCTCTCCATGACAGTGGAATGTGGATAAGTTCTACACAGCTCGTCGTAATATTTTCTAACACTGGCAGAATAATATCTGAGGATCTCTGTAGCTCGGCAGGTATTATACCGTCCGGACCAGGAGACTTGTATGGTTGGAAGCTATGCAGCGCCCAGAGCTCTCGTAATCAGATCATGAATTTTGGTCCCGATTGCAGAAGGCCTCTTTGGGCTGCTATTGGCCGCGAGTTGGTAGCTACCTGGAAAGTGGGTGTTAAGTAGCAGATTGAGTGATTCATCACTTGAGTTTGTCCAGGAGCCGTCGGTTTTTTTCAAAACACCTAAGCATCATAGGATTTGTAGAGGGGATTTTTCTTAGCCGCGATGCCTCAGAGGTTTCTGTGATTTTGTCACAGAATGACCTCCAGGATTGTCGTATGAGTCCCAGTCAGTCACTTTTCTTGTGCGTTTTGCTACGTTGAAAGGTTTTCTACAAGAGTTTCTGAGTAGTCCCAGCGCTGATATCCACCTATGTGGCTTTTTCTTGCCTATAGGTTGAATAAGAGGGCAGGAAGCGGCCATAGCCTGATTGAGAGCCAGGTTGAATTCCTTGACTTTCATGTCAAGCTCATTGATGTCACGCGGGGAACTTGATAGATAGTTTTGAGGCTAGCGTTTCTGACAGTATTCTTCTTTATTTTGGCCAATCAGTTTTCCTCTAGTTCCGGAAAGCTGGTTGGCTGGGGGAAGCATCACTCAGGCTGGATTGGATGGATCTGTGGTCTGAAAAGGAGTGTTCAGATGATACCATCCAGTCCGTTAGCCTTTGAGTGATGCTGTCGGAACAATGAGTGATATCTAGCGCTTCCTGTCGGCATCTAGTGGTTTCTTGCAAATAAAGAGGTTAGTACTTAAAATATAGTCAAAAAGTGACTCACTCACCTCTGTCATTGATGTCGGTACTGCCCCATACCGTGTTATGTGCGATGAGGCCAGTTTTTTGCCTTCCAGCTTCCAGTATCACCCTTTCTACGTTATCACCAGGTAGAGGGTCCACATGGTCGTTGCCAAGGTAGGCCGATGCCAGTCAGTAAAAGCCTTTGGCAGTCTCTAGTCTGGCAACGGTTAGGTCGGGGTCGCTGAGGTTAGGAAATAAAAATACACTAAGGCTATGTTTCACTAATATACAAATTCTGATCTTACCTTTGTCTCTTGTATAGAGCGGAGCGTATGCGGGTGTCCACGAACCACGCCTTCTACAATCCATGGTTCCTGGATTATGATAATGTCTTCTGCGTGTTTTGAAAGACGTTTGAGTGCGGTCGAAGCCTTTTTTGAGTGATGGAGATTAATCTGGAGAAACCGTATCATTGCTATAGTCCTCCAGAGTAGCCTCCACCACGGTGCTGTGGTGCGCGGTCTTCCGATTCTGAAGATGTGCTAAAGTGCTTACCTTCATCCTCTGATCGTATAGGACCTCTTTTTCCTTCGTCATCGGTTTCCATTTCCGACAGGGTGTCAGAAGAGGAGACCGACTGCTTAATCGTCACCTCGGATAGATTGGAGTCGTCGATATCCATTTTTGGACAGGATATCGACGTTCCAAGATACAAGGTTGTGTTTCTGGTGTCTCCGTTAAGGAGGAGGTTGCTTATCAGCATCCAGCTCATCCTTTTTGTAGACCCTTCAGTGCATAGACTTGAATCCGAACCGAATCATGATTTTTGTCTGCGCCAGAGGATTAAGGGATTCCTTATTGATCATGATCAACGCGCATCTATAAGAGCCCCTTAGTTCCTCCAGTTTCGCGACTTTTCAGTCTTGAATCGGAAGAGTCGGGTTACTGAGCCTGATGATTTCCAGAATTCTTTCTGGGGAGGAGGGTTCGGCTGGGATCTGTGTACGAGTTCGAGGTCTACTAGGGATGTCCTCCTTAGACACGACCTCGAGTTTTGCACCTGGCCAAATCTCTCCTAAACCACCTGGCCTTTGGTGAAGAGATCAAGACATCTCTGATTGGCACATGCGATGAGCTTGACATGGCATTGGTGCCAGCCAGCGTCGCTTGTGATGGAAGGTGGTACGGGGTTTTCCCGCATGATGGCCAAGAAGTTGCTCGAAAACTTCAGCTTGACCAGCTGCCACCGCTCAGGTATTATGGAACCGTCGGTATCGATCACTATTGATCGATACTATTGTGTCCTTTAGGTCTTCACTGAAAGGCCTCAGAGATGTGCTATTGGATGACCCAAGGGTTTTGGTACTATGTGTTTTGGGCCTCTTGGAAACCGACACGGTTTCCTCAAACGATCTCTGGCGCTTGGAAGAGTCTTTTAGAATTTTTGGAGCAGTGAGTAATCCGTCTTTTAGGATGTTTTTAGCTCAGTTAATCTTGATCTTCTTCGTCCTCACTTCTCTCGACCTCCGGAATGGATCCGAAAGTTTTGATGATGCGTGAAGCATTTCGGCGTCTGGCGTAGAGCGCCTTAGATGGAGCTTGCCGATCGCTCTAATCGTAGAAATCGGAGAATCGTCTTCTATCAAACTTGACTTTATTTCAATTAAAATAACACTTTCCAATAGATTCCTGTACGTTATGTGTTGCTACATTCTCCCAGCTCAACCTATCGAATCCTACATCCTAAAGGAACTGATCAACTAATTGACCTAAGTGATTCCATCGACAATATCCTTATCTTTGGTGACTTTAATCTGCCACCGTGTCGAACGCTAGTTTATCCAAGGAATGTCTATTCTTTAAGTAAGTGGCGTCCCTAACTCAATCGGTAGGAGTTAGGAGTTGGTAGGAGTTGTCCATTTACCCTATCAACTGTTGACAACTTTTGCCCCCCTTTTTTCTTCTCTCATTTTCCCATAACTCTCCACCTCAGTCCACTTTTTCCTCTACTATCTTCTCTTACAACTTCCATAAAGCTAATTTTCGCAAAATCAATATCTAACTTAGCAAATCTTCTTTTGATTTTACCAAGCTATTCTTATCTGATGCTGTCTCCATTTTTTACACTGAAATATTTAATTCCATTTCTTTTACGTCCGCTTTTCACGGCATAAAACATCATCTACTTCCCCTCCATGGTACAACAGAAGACTTCGCTCGTTACGAAAAAAAACACAAACAAATTATGGTCAGTTATTCTTCGCACCAATTCTTATTCTGACTTTCTTGATACAGGGCAGACCAACCTTATCCACGATCCTCAGACATTTTATCAATTCGTCAACTACAAAAGAAAATCAGACGGTTATCCCCTCTCTCTCGTTCGATAATATATCATCGACGGACCCACACACTATTGCCAACTATTTTGCAAACTTTTTTAAACAGTCATTTCGGGTACCTTCCCAATTCTATCGCAACCACTTTCCTCCCTATTTCATCTGTCCCTCACACAAGGGGAATTCCCCCAAGTTTGGAAGACCTCTTTCATAACCCCGGTTCACAAAAAGGGATCAAAGAATGAAGTAACCAACTACCGTCCCATTGCTAAGCTTTCTCACATACCTAAAATGTTCGAAAGTTTTTTATATGAAGTTGTAAGCTTTCAGTGCAAGTCTTTCATACTCGTACATATCACCCAGTCAGCATGGATTTATGAAAGGTAGATCAACTACTACAAATGTAGTTGAATTCGTATCCTTTGCGATTTCAGTCCGAAATCGATGTTATTTTGCTAGGGCCTTCGATAAAATATTGTTAAAATTGATATCTTCTTATCTGGAGAACCGTTATTATAGCATTCTTTTTAGGCCAGCCTTCTTAACTCCGTTTTTAATCACTTCTGGTGTCCTACAAGGCAGTCATTTAGGTCCTATATTTTTAATTTCAACTAAAAAATTGCTTTGAGCTTAATGTCTCCAAATGTCAATCAATGACTTTGTCACGTAAGTCCAATCAATATCCCCCTCGACTTTATTTTCTGCATGACCAACCTGTATCCCAGGTTTAATCTCTTCGGGACCTTGGAATATTATACGAGAGAGAGTTAAACTTCCGTCCGTATATTGATCGGATAATCCTAAAAGCCAACTCATCAATTGGTTTTATCAAACGATGGTCTAAAGAATTTTGCAACCCTTATGTGACAAGATCACTTCTATATTATCCTTGTCCGGCCCATTTTCGAATATGCCACCCAAGTGTGGTCCCCCTTTCAGTGAGTTCATATATCCCATATCGAGAACATTCAACGCCGTTTTCTTCGATTTGCCCTTCGTGGACTACCCTGGGATGACTCCTTTATCTTACCTCCCTATCGTGACCGCCTCAAACTTCTTAACCTGAATACCCTCGAAAAACGCCGAGACGTAGCTGACGTTCTCTTCTATATTACAATGTGACGCTAGAGCTTCAGATCATTCACGTGAATAAGGTGAAAAACGTGTTCACGTTATCACGTGATTTAATATTGACGTAAAATGACGTGAATCGCGTGAATAACGTACACAAGTAATTAAATGAAATGAACAATACAATGTGAAGAAACATATAAGGCCATCAGAGTGCTATAACGATTTTGATAAAGCAAAATTAGCATATCAACATTTTCTGGAAGCAAAGAAGTTCTTTTATTTGTAACAATGTGTCCGGCTGTAGAAAAACAACGTTCTGAGCTGACAGAAGTTGCTGGTATGCACAAATATTGTTTTGCTAAGAGTGCAATAGCGGGATATTTTACTGCTTTGTGTTTCCACCATTCAAAAGGGTTAAACATAAACCTTAGCTGAGGCTCTTCTAAGTATGATTGGAGCTGCTTTTCAAAATTTGCTGGATTGACTCTAGTTTCTTGGTAAAGAAATTCCAACTCCTTTTCTGTACCGTCATTGTTTTCTGTTTGGCTAGAATCTTGAAGCTGTGCTAGAGGAAAATTTTCTTCAAGAAGTTGTTTCAACTTATCTTTTATTGCACCTCGAACAGAATAGCATTCATGCTGCAGATCTTTGTAGCGTGGATCTGGTAGAGAAGCAACTTGTCTTGATGATATGGTTTCAGGTATTTCACTTATCTGTAGGTCTAACCGTTTACGTAACTCGGTAGAAAAGAAATTTTTGATTTGTTTTATCATTTCGGAATCAGCATCGGATTCTTCCATATGCATTTGTAGTAGCTTGCATCGGGTTGAGTACGTCTGCAAGTTGTTTCATCAATGTACACTGCTGTTCGGATATTTCCAATTTTATGGCCGATGCAAATGAAGTAACAGTTCGATCAGTTCGATAATACGTTGGTGATTGGGCTTCGGTTTTGTATCAGCATAAATTAAATGGAATTCCATCTTGGGTTGTTCGCTTGTATTAAAGATTGAACTGGCAAAGACAATTGCCTCTGCTTCTCTTCTAAAGCGTATTTAGCTACACTAGAATGCTTAAAATGTCCAACAAGTTTGCTTGCTTTTTCGATAATTGCTTGACTATGTTCTGACGAGATCGACTTTTTTATTGCTTTTGAAGACTGTGAATTTCACACGTCAAATTTTGTTTCTCTCGTGTTTCCTCCAAATTTCCAACTGCCCTCACGATATTAGCAGCATTATCGGTGACAACAGCCATTATCTATTCCCCATTTACTTAACGTATTTTTCATATTTTGAAGGAGATTTTCAACAGTGTGACATACATCTACTTCATTTGTGTTAGACTTCTTTTCCGACACTAATACACCTATTACGTCTACATAGAGCAATGCGTAGTCTGAATTCCGTAACACTACCGCCTTCGTTGAAAGTGTGGCTGTCCCTAGCCACTTTGGCGACATTTGGGCCATGCAAGGCGATCTCGATGCACCACAATCGAATTCCTGCATCCTTCTTTAGTAATTCGGTAAAGAACGTTACCAAGTCGCTCCACAACACCATAGAGCCCCTCCCAATTATTTTGAAGCTTTGGGCAAAGTCCCTTTTTCCTCTTAGGAGCATAAAGACAAACTTAGCTTGGATATCGTAACGATCCTTCATCTTCCGAGTATAACGCAATAACTGATCTCGGTTGAAAGAATAGACTGTTTCCAATCTTTGGGTTAGATCTTCGATGTAATTTGAAATACTGGTCGGCCGATCAGGAGCAGAACCAGTCAAAAGCTCCACAGGTAGACGAAGTTCCCGACCAAAAGTCAAAAACGCTGGTGTTTCCGTGGTTGCCTCATGAACTGCAGTTCTGTAAGCCATAAGAAGAAGGGGAAGATAGGCGTCCCAATCTCTTTGATTTTTATCAACGAACTTGGCAAGATAATTAAGAAACGTCCTATTAAAACGTTCGACCATTCCATCAGACTCGAATTTCTTCATCACATTTTCGAACACTGCTGATTCAAAATTCCTCCCCTGGTCTGAATGCAATTGTTGGGAACTCCAAATCGAGAGAAAACATGGACTATGAGTGCTTCAGCCACTGTTTCTGCTGTCTGGTCAGGCAGAGCAATAGCCTCTGGCCATTTGGTAAAATATTCACAAAACACCATAATGTATCGGTTGCGTTGCTCCGTAACTGGTAATGGTCCAAGAATGTCCACTGCCATTCGTTCAAACGGTGCTCCAACATAGACCGGCTGTAATGGTGCCCGGGATTTTATTTTGTTTCGCTTCTGGCAAATAGCGCACCCATTGCAAAATCTTTCAACATCCCTTCAACATCCGACCCAGTAATAACGTTGCTTGAGCTTAGCCAAACTGTCTGCCGGTCGGACTGTCATGCATTGCTTTCATAATTTCCAGCTGCAAAGACACGGGAATAATTATTTGATAAGCTTTACCAGATGTGGTGCTGATGCGGCGGTGTAATATGCCATCTCGATACTACAGCATTGCGAACATACCCCAGTATGATTTGAGATTGGGGCTAAGTGCGCGGACTTCCTTAAATTTTGGTCGTTAATTTTGTTGCAAACACCCTTTGACGATGGAAATTCAAGGTCTGCTGACTGCTCCGCTGCCATATCTTCCAAAATGACTGTAGTTCGAATCGATAGTTCATCTTTCTTCTCTAACCTGATACAGTGGTAACAGTTGTACTCTTCAATACTGACTGCTATAAGCATTATGATCAAGTTGGTGTGGCTTAAGCGTCTCATTTTCTTTCTTGGTACTTCTACAGGTTCAATTGTTTCGATTTCTTCATGATTTTCCTTTATTGGTAAAGATGCTAATCGATGTATTGCTCGTTTCCAAATACCGGTTGAGGTCTTAACGTCTGCGACTCGAATTGCTCCGTCGTCACCCTTGTAGACTTGAATTATTCTTCCAAGGGGCTATTGAAGAATTGGAACATTATCCTCCTTGATGATTACCAGGCCTCCAGATTTAATATTAGGAGATTGCTCTCTCCATTTGTGTCTGTATTACAGCTCATTCAAATAGTCTCTAGACCATCTATTCCAAAATTCGTTCTTTAGATGCGAAACCAGTTTCCAGCGTGTTAACGCGTTTGCGTTAAGTGTAGTTGTGTTTACATCAGGTATCGCTGTTAAAGGTTGACCGATTAAAAAGTGTCCCGGTGTTAAGGCAGTCAGATTATTTGGGTCTTCCGACATTGGCATTGCTTCAATGCCGAACATAACTGTTTCCAGTTCTTCATAGGTTAATGATGCTGTAGAAACACTTCTCACCAATAAGTGTTTGGCAGACTTAACAGCAGCTTCCCATAACCCACCAAAATGTGGGGCTCTAGGAGGAATAAAGTTGAATTTAATTCCCTTGTCTCTGAAGGCCTTCATAATTTTGTCACTTGCAGTTGCGGAATAGATGGTTGATGATAATTCCGCAAGTTGATTACGAGCGCCAATAAAGTTTGTGACGTTGTCGCAGTAAAGATTTTCGCAATGTCCTCAGCTGCCTATGAAGCTATTAAGAGCACCAATAAACGACTCCGTTATTAGGTCACTAACAATCTCTATACGCACAGCTTTTGTTGTGAAGCAGCAGAATATCGCAACATACGCCTTTTGTGGTTTTTTTCCTCGTATTTTATAGTGTACCCAGATGGGCAGCAATAATCCACGCCCGAATTCAGAAAGGGTCTTGCTGGTTGGACTCGTGTAGGAGGTAAATTTCCCATCATTTGCTTTAGAAAGTGTGGCCTGGCCTTATTGCACCTTATACAATGTTGCACGTTGATCGCGAAAGGATTTTTTCCTTTATTGGCTAGAATCTTTGTCGAGTGTGGGCCAGCAATGTTTGAGATCCACAGTGATAATTTTTCTCATGAATATCTTTCATGATCAGTTTCGTTATTGGGTCATCATACGGTAGGAGCATTTGATGTTTTGCAACGTATGACAGGGATGAACAGTTGATTCGTCCACCAACCCGAATAATTCCATTTTCGTCCAGAAATGGGGAGAGACCACTGAGAGAACTTGATTTGTGTAATTCTTTGTATTTCTTCAATTCCTTGATTTCACTATTAAAGTGTGTTTGCTGTAATGTTGATAAAATTCTCATTAGTGCATCATCTATTTCCATGCGTGTTAGTGTTAATTGTGTTGGAGTTGAAAGTCGATTCTGTTTGCAACGACGTATAAATCTGTGAACATAGGCTATAATGCGTATAAGTGTCTTGAATGAGTTTTCGTGGTTGACTTGCCGGAGAAGATTTTCTGTTTCGACACTTGTTACTGTAGCCGAAATTTTCTTCCTTCGTTCTTCATCAGTGTTTATTGGCAAAGTTTTACAAAAAGGCCTTGACCATGTGTCCCCCGTCCCATGAAGAAACAGAGGTCCGTATAACCACATTCCGCAAGACTTGAGCTGACTCGGAGATCACCCACGTGATAGTACATCAGCAGGATTGTCTTTTGATCTGACGTGCTCGACAACTGAAAGATTCTGAAATTGTTTTAAATTGGATTAACTCCAATTCATCGTCATTTCACACCTTCGTAGCCAACAGGGTAGCTACAATTCAGAATCTTTCAGTTGCCGAGCAATGGAGACACGTCAGATCAAAAGACAATCCTGCTGATGTACTATCACGTCGGGGTCACCAAATGTTGAAGACAATGCTCGTTTGCATTGACTGTTTTATTAAAGGAATTGGACAGGGCAACATAAACCTTGACCGTTTGTTTTTTGTTGTACATAGATCCAAGCGCATAAACCTGGACTACTAGTGGAGATTATGATTAAGACCTCTTACCACTGGTGGGGGGAAGTCTGAACGTAGCGAATCAGTAGCGAGTGATTCTTTATTGAACTCTTAACTATATTTATACAAAATTATTATTATTATTATTTTTTTTTTATTATTATTAATCATTTCATATTAAAAATTTTTATATTAAGTTTAACAATTTCATAATGATTTATAATATGGTGAATGAATGAATATAGTCGTCGTTATATAATTTGATGAACAATTGTTCCAAATTAGTGTTAAGCGACACTTCAATAAATACAATACAATAAACTTTAGGATGTGGGGTGACAATCGTAAAGTTGGGTTTTTTTTTTTTTTACTTCAAATAGTTCAAAGCAAGAATTCAAAAATAATAAGCTAATTACAAGAAAAAAGAGAAATTTCAATCAATTTAATACATACATTTTGGGTAACTTTAAAGCAGCAATTCCATGTTAGCCATATCAATAGTAAATAACCACTTTTTAACCTTTTTTTTATGTAATTAATTGTTATTCGGATGGAGTATGGAAGTTTATTTCACGGTAAATGTGAAAATATTTGAGAAGTGTGTTGTACGTGAAATTGGTGTATTAACTAAAGCCATGCTGTTTACTCGTAAGTTGTAAATCTGATTGTGTCTGCTTGGAATGTTACCACTTTGCTTAAAAAATTCTCTTAGTACTTTAAAGATGTACAAATGCCTCAATGGTAAAATGCCAAGCCTTTTGAATAAGGGCCAGCTATGAGTATTACGATTTGCACTGGAGAGTAAGCGAGCTAAATATTTCTCTGCAGTTAAAACCGGTTTAATTGTGCTGAAATAAGTTCCGCCCCAACTACTGATTCCGTATTGCAACTTCGAGTGTGCAAGATCATAGTAGACCTTACATAGAACTGTTTTGGAGCAGTAAGGTTTAATGAGATAAAGCTTACGAGCAACTAGATTCATGTGGGATTTTAATGCCTGAATATGATCCTTCCAATTCAAATTGCTGTCTATCAAAACCCGAAGGTATTTAAATTTACTAACGGAAGCAATTTTAAAGCACTTTTCAGAGCACGAGTTGTTACCTTTGTAATTTTGAGTACCACAAGTATGCACTGGCAGCCCGTATTTCTTGCAGTCAGGTGCATGAAAGTACAGATTAAGGTCAAATAAGTAATTGCCAGATAGTTTAAAATGAACTAATTTTGTTTTTTCACTTACAATTAGTTTATGAATAGCAAACCACAGTCTCAATCTTAGCAACGCATTCAAAAACGTTTTTAAAATTATATATGAAGGTAATATCATCAGCGTATGCCGTAGCTAACCCATTTAATCGTTGTTTAAAAATCGAATTTATATAGATCAAAAATAGAAGAGGTCCAAGCACCGAACCCTGTGGGACACCATTTTTTAGGACACGTGGTTTACTGAAAATGTCGTTTAATTTAACACTTTGCACTCTGTCTTTCAGGTATGTTTTGAACCACATATAAATTGATCCTCTGAAACCAGCATTATATAATTTACTAAGCAGTAGCTTGTGATCAACCATGTCAAACGCGTTGGTCATATCTATGAATAATGCCATTGTAGATTGATTTATATTTAATCCTTCGTGTAACTGACTACATACTCTAAGAATGGCGTCCTCTGTGGATGAACCAGATCTAAAACCAAACTGGTTAACGGAGAAGAAATCATTACGTTCTAAAAATTTTAACATCCTGACTTTAATCATTTTCCCAAACAGTTTTGCAACAGTTGGTAGAAGAGATATAGGTCTGTAGTTGGATACATTTTTTCGATCCCGTTTTTTAAAAAGTGGAATTACTTCTGCACATTTGAGAGATTTAGGTAAACAACCACATGAAATGCTTAGGTTAAACAAATAACTCATCACATCAACTACTTGCCAAGCAATATTTTTTAACAAGATGCTTGTTATACCATCACTTGTGCATGAGACCTTATTTTTTAATGACATTATGAGTTCCGAGAGTTCAAAACCACTAACAGGATTATATACAAAACTATTTGTTTGCAGAGTATCTCCGATAATGTTGGTAGACAGGGTGCAGTTACAGGGGCAGTTTGATATCAAAACAGGCTTTAGTTGTTCAGAGACTTCAGTAAAATGTTCGTTAAATACATTTGAGATGCTTACAGGGTCAGATACCTGGACCTCATCAACCTTTAATTCATTTATTTGAATGTGCTGCTTTTGTTTCCCGAGAATATTATCCACAACTCTCCATTCATCTCTACTATTACCGTTTGCTCTTGTAAACATATCTAAGTAATACTTATTTCGTGTAGTTTGAACATTCTTATGTATTTTTTTACACAATTTCTTATAATACAAATTTAATCTTCTATTGTGAGGATGCTTCCTGACCTTGACTGCCTAGTATTTCTTCTGCAATATTTGTCTAAAGAGTGCATTTGTCATCCATGGCTTTATGTGTCTTTTTCTATTAGAAATATGTAAAGATTCACTAGTGCAGTATTTCAAGTGCTTTTGCAAGATTGTAAAAAAATTTTCAAAGGCCATTGTGGGATCCAATTCAGAATAGACAGATTCCCAAAATTCGTAAGTAAGTCTTTCTCTCAGTGCACTATAGTCTATTTGTTTACATCGTTTTTTGTCATTACGATTGACTCTTTCATCAACCATTTGGATTTTTAAACTAATCATATGATGATCTGTAACTTTAAAGTCATAAGCTGAGCCACTAATAATATTTACAAAATTTCTATGCATTCTTATAAATATATGGTCGATGCAACTAGATGAAGAATCTGTAACTCGAGTTGGGATATTGACCATGCTTTTGAGTCCAAATGATGACATAAGAAGCATATAACTCTCTGTGTCGTTATCAGAGTGATCAAGTAAGTTTATATTTATATCACCTAAAACAATTAAGTTTTTTTCCTTCGTAGTACATACTATATCTCTCAAATCATTTATAAAAACTGATTTAGTTACGTATTGTAACCTATATATGCACAACATATTGAATAACTTATTATGGTATTCAAAGGATAGTTTTACAATATCAGCACTTGGAATATTAATTTTTGAAAAATTGCACTCATAACCCTCTCTAACATAAACCATTACCCCCCCCTGCAGAATAACTCTCATTGCAGTTATCAAAAGGCGCCATATACCCGGGTATAGTATAGATATCTAGTTCATTTTCATAAATTCATACTTCACTTAAAACAATAACTACAGGTAATTTATGAAACGTATTAATATGTGCTAACAATGAAAAAAAGTTACTTCTAACACTACGAATATTTTGATGAAGACAGAAATCATAAGGAACATCGGGATATTCACATGCAATTGGAAATGAACGAGGGACAGAACAAACACAATTCATAATTTACTTAAATCAGCTATGGAAGTAATTTTTATTGATTTATCACCCTCTATTGCTAACTAAGCTTAAATTATAACAATGAGGAATAACAAAATAAGTAACATGTCCTATATACTAGTAATTATTGTTCATACAAAGCAAAAAATGACAGTGAAACAGATATTGTCTATGTAGCAAAATGTGAGTCGCATAATTTGTAAGTGCAATGAATTATAGTTTGATGGAAAACATAGGTGTGTATTTATACGGTATTGTTATATGAAATACATTTGTGTGTAAAGATACTTAAAAACTAAACACAATTCACGTGAAATTTATGTTCACGTGAATCTTCACGTGAAGGGGTATCTCACGTGAATCACGTGAACCCGCTTTCACGTGAAATCGTAGGCTCCAATTACAACTCACCACACCTCTTATTGTTCTAACGAACCAATCTCCCACATGCAACGTAAGGTCAACGCAAACCGTCCTAAACTTAATCTTCTCCACCATTCTCTTACTTCCTAACCCTTAATTGTTCTTAGTTTTTTAAGTCCTAGTTTTAAAGTTAGTGTAAGCTTGTATTAAGCGAAATAAATAATTGGGGGCATCAGCCCCACCAAATCAATTCGCTTTATCGCATTCTGATATCTTTTGTTTGTCAGCACACTTGACATATTTCGGAGCCCTAGCACAGAAGTTTTTGTGTGATTAAAGGCTTGTCAGTTCTTGCATTGTGGGATAGTTTTTGAGTGTTTGATTGGTACAATGCTTATACTATGGACTCTTTTTATATCTTCTGTAGCTTTAAATGTTAATAGGAGCATAGCCATAGGTTCTCTAGTTTTCCATTTTAGTTCATTGCCTGCCCCAATTGCTTGAAAACCCTGTTTAATGAGGCCTGAAGTAACGAGACGATGTAGATTTTAAATAATAAAATAAAAACACTCAACAAATGCATATATGTTACATACAAATGACAAATTTGACAGCTTGTTTGACAGTTGTCCCTGTCGCAAGTTGTTTCTTTTAAGTAACCTCATACACTGGATGAAAGCAGTCTATTAATGTAGAATTGTGTTTCTGTCTGTCACCTATCAGACTTGGTTAGTGGTTCTCTAAAAGAACGAACAGACATTATGTAGAAATCAGTGTCGCCCTCGCAACAGTTTTCGACAGTTTTCGAAAGTCCTGCATATTCATTAACATTTAAGTTGTTGGCGGAAATTCATTGTGGATGATCCAATACTCTTGGTCATTGTTTATCTTAATTAAGCTATACAATACATAATAAAAGATTTAACTAATTGCAAAAACTTTCTCAAAACGAGAAGAATAAATAGATTCATGAAAGATCCATAGAATTACCATAGCTATGGCTAGGAACATCAACTGGTTTTCTTAAATTCGTTTGTGTTACCTTTTTCTTTAAATGCCAACCGAAACTAGCTTCAAGTTTTTTGCACATTTTCTCCAAACTCAAATTTATTACGTACAAATACGTTTAGTTTTTGAAAAAACCGGTAAAACTTGAAAATGCATCTGATAATACGAAATCCGATCATTTGAACGTCATTGAAAGAGTTTTTAATTGTTTTTATGCAAATTCATCTAATTCGTGGAATTGGCTTAGGATTTATTGCTTTCAGAACAAGTTGATTTGAGGAGTCGTTAGCTTATGTAACATAAACAATATATGTACTCGTATGTAGAGTTATACAGGAAGTGGTTATGTGTATTTTTTTATAAGTGAAATAAGAAATACATTCTATATATTCTTTAACTTACCTGTATATTGGTATATGTACATTTGGTTCTTTATGAATATGTACGCACTTTTTTAAAAGAAAAAGTAGGAGGCCATGAGTGGGTCGACGCGTAAGTGACTAGAACCGCTTTCAAAAATAAGTAACACCTGCCCTCAGTATGAAAATTAAGAGGCTATAAACAGTTTCGATCTATTTAAGTCACCGGACCAGAAAGCATATTTTCTGTCAAAACCATAGAAACCTCCGTCATAGCTTCGCCATGATTAGTCATCTTAAATGCCCGTCAAGATTTGTTGTACATAATCAGGTTAGGAATGGAAGTTAATGTGATTGTCATATTTAATTCAAGAAAAAGTTCCCATGACTTCAAGTCTATAAGCCGGTCATCATTCCTTCTAAAAATCTTAGAAAGATTGATTGATTAAACCCACCTTCTTTCGAGCTCATAGCATATCTAATCCTAATGGCACAATACGCGCCATTGTGTAAGTTTTCTGGAGATGTATCTCAGCTCTCTCCAACTCTTCCCCAGTTGTGCTGACTCCTTTTCGACCGTTCTTCGCCAAGTACTTCTAGGTCGGCCCACTCCTCTGCCTCTCTGCGTCAGACGAGCAATGCACTCGTGATCTTTACGAAGCGTATGCCCAATCCTCTGCCACTTACATACGTCTTCACATGATAGAGTCAATGGGTTCCTGACCTGTTCTCGCATGAAGTTCATCATTAGAGAAATGGTTGGGCCAGAAAATGCTCAAGATGTTTCGCAAACATAAACGAGTATTTACGAACGTTTGCAGATTTTTCGTGACAGCGGGTGTGACTTTCCAAGTGCTGCACATATGTATTAAGATGCCCGAATTCAACATTGGAGCGCAATTGTTTCTCCATATTTTGGACAACATTCCGAACGCAGCGTTTGCTTTCCCGATCCTGCCATCAGTAGAGGCAATACTCCCAAGATATTGAAAATCCTCTACCATCTGTACTGGTTGTACAGAAATTTCTACTTGGTTGAGATGAGGAAGTTCCATAGCTAAAGCAATGATTTCACCTTCTCTCTCCATCCTTGTTGTCATTTGATGGAGATCCATGATCTTATGAGAGAGTAAGCATACGTCGTCCGCGTATTCCAGATGTTTGATGTGGAATTGCAGAGTCCACTGAATTCCTCCATTTCCAGTCGACAAAGCTCCAAGCAGTACACTTATCATCAACGGGAACATTATTGGTGACAGTATACAGCCCTGGCTAATCCCACTTTGGATTTCTAATTCCTCCGACAACCTTCCTTTATGCAGAACGTTACATTTGAATCCATCTGGGATTCACGCCCCTATCTGGGATGCCTCTCCTGGGGCAAAGAGAGAAAGATAAATTCTATATTGCCACTGTTGAATGCCTTTTTGAAGTTGACGAACAGCAGGTGAAATGGTGATCGTTATTCAACGCCTGTACCATAATGGTTCGCAAGGTGTTGATGTAGTCCACACAGGAAGATCGCGTCGAGTGTGTCTTCGAGTTGTCTGACTTTGTCTCTAAAGTTTTCGCACTGCGTAAGGTCTCGTTTCTTTGGGAGATTGACAATCATTCATTTTTTCCACTCTTCAGGAAAACTCTCTGTTTTCCAAGCTCTCTCAATGAGTGGATGCAGGAGCTCAATCGATGTTGTTGGCGCTACTAGTAAGAGCTCTGCAGGAATACCGTCAAGTCCAACTACTGCTTATTGTTGTTCTTCAGTGGTTTGATTGCGGTGAAGATTTCTTCTCTACTGGTTGATACAGTACGGGAATTTGCTACTACGGACGGGTCATTGGACGTTGGATTCACTTCACAGGCGAAAACGGGTTTTAAAACTACAGAAAAGTGCTCCTACCACCTTTAGAGTCGGTCCTTATCTGAAACTAGCAGAGATCCGTCACACCTACTAGCGGCTTCTTCTGCTTCTGTAGCCGATGAGTTAGTAACGCTTATCACGTCCCACGCTACAGTTACGTCGGACACTCCACTTCCATTCTCCCACTCTCATCCTCAAGTTACGTGGGAGACTCCTCTTCCATTCTCCCACTCTCATCCTCACCCCCCCACAAACGATCAAAGCCATGTAAGATCATTTTCCACGCGCAAGATACATGATTCCGAATGTGCATACAACTTTTGCCTGCAAGCATTTCTGACACCTTTTCATATTCCTGCATTCCACTTCCACAGGCAAGCCATTGCCCCTAAAAAGCTGTGTCAACAATATTCGACATGTAGTGAAGTTCAAATGGAAAGTAATGTTATCAAATAAATTTTAGTCTTAGAAGAAGATTCAACAATAAAGGATAGTCATACCGCCAACACCCTGGATTTGTTTTTAAGTTCTCACCCTGATAAGTACACCTCTAGGCTAGTCGGACCATTGTGTCATATCAGCTAATTTCTCGTACACCGACCACACAGTTAGAGAAAAAATTCCTAAAAGAACCGTATGGCAATACGAGAAAGCCAACTGGAGCGGTCTTAACAGCTTCATAACTGGTCGTTGTGCTTCCTCGATAACGATGTGGATGCCGCTGCTGATATGACCACCGACACTATTCTCCTTGGAATGAGATCCTTTATCCCTTATCGAATTAAGAGTATCAGAAATCAGACCAAAAGAAAAGGCATGGTGCGACTCGAGCTGTCAGGGTTAGAGAAATGTTTTTTTCGGTCCTATAAGACCAACCCGACAGAGGAAAACCGAAAAAAGTTCAAATGAGCCAGAAATGCCTGCAACGCCTTTCTTAAGCGTGTGAAATTCCTATACGACCAAAAACTGAGGCAAAAAATACTGCAATGTCCCAAAGGCAGTAAAAATTGTTGGTCGTTCGTCGAAAATATTAGAAATTCTGCCTCATCCTCCATCCCAACGCTCATTTACAATGACATTCCAGCTGTCAGCTTTTTGGATAAGGCCAATCTGCTTGCTGCACACTTTGCGGCCAGCTCAACACTCCCAGATTGTGCTTTGTTTCCGCCTACACTTGAGTGCGTCGAATCTTCAATGGGACGAATCTACTTTCGCACTCGTGTAGTAGCAAGAGTACTTAAAGATCTCAACATACATAAATCCGCTGGTCCAGATGGTATACCTCCCCTTCTTCTGAAGAGGTGTTCTTCCACGCTGGCAAAACCACTGCGCAAGCTTTTTCAACAATCCCCCTAAAAAAGGCGAATTATCTTCTCTCTCCTCCTACAGACCCATTGCACTTACGTCCCTTCTTTCCAAGGTCATGGAAACGCTGATAAATCGTCAGCTCATGAAATATCTCGAAACATGAAAACTTTTCAATGACCGGCAATATGGTTTTCGTAGCATCAGGTCCACTGGTGATTTGACGGCATGTCTCACCGACAAGTAGCACTAAAGCATACACCAATCTGGCGAAAGCAAGATAGTTGCACTTGATATTTCTTAGGCATTTGACAGAGTTTGGCATCAGGCTCTTTTGTCGAAAATGCGTGCATTTGGGATCGACGACTCTCTTCTTCAATGGATTAGAAATAACCTTTCGGAACGTTCAATTCAAGTTGTCTTGGACGGTTTCAAGTCTGATATTCACAAAATAGATGCTGGTGTGCCCCAGGGCTCTGTTCTGTCTCCGACACTCTTTTTAATTTTCATTAATGATCTCTTGTCTACTACTTCTAATCCAATATATTTCTTTGCTGGTGACAGTAATCTCTGCTTTTCATATTCGCTTCCGGTCTCACGGCCTCGCTCTTCGGCTGTAGAACGAGAACGGCAGCGTATGCTAAGCTGATTAAATCCCGATATCAACAGCATAACCAATTGGGGAACTATCAACAGAGTGGAATTTAATGCTTCCAGAACACAATGCTGTCTGCTGTCCAGCCATTATCCAGGAATGGCACTTGCATCATCGAAACCGAAAAACTTTCCATTCTCGGTATGTGTGTCAATGACAACTTACGTTGGAATTACCACATATTTGATGTCGCCAAAAATGCTGCAAAATGTCTAGGCTTCCTCAAGCGATGATGTCAGGTGCTCCTTAAACATCTCTGCACCTGCTAGATAGGATTCAAAACCGTGCGATAAAACTTATTGACGATACTAATACTAGTCAATCAATTGACACGCTCGAACAAGGACGTAATGTCTCCTGTCTCACTTTGTTTTATCGCTATTTCCACCACCAGTGGTCCACTGAAATCGTCAGTAGCATTCCGCCCATTCAAACTTTCAACCGTAACACCCGTCTCGCTATGAATGCTCATCAGTATACCCTCAAGTCCATTTTCGGACGTACTCTAAAATATCGTGATTGGTTCCTAAACCGTACAACTCGCTTATGGAATGCCCTGCCGATCTCTGTATTTCCTGGTCGTTATAACTTGCAAACATTTAAAAACAATGTACATCGGTACCTCTCTTTTCTTCCTCCCTAAATTTCCTTTGCCCGCGCTGTGAACAATCACCTTAAGGGTACACAAACAAAAGGTAGATCTGTATTACTTCCCTCATCTAATGCTAAACGACTCTGAAATTGAATTTGTTGAGTCTTCGAAAAATCTAGGTCTTGTCTTTAATAGAACCCTTAAATGGAACAACCACATAAATACATTAGTAGGGAAAACTTACGGTATTCTACGAACCCTATATACTGCTCAAAAGTTTATTCTTCTTGAAACAAGACTAGTCATTCCTTTGCTTATCCACGGATGTGAATTTTTTTATGGATGTAATGCCGAGAGTAGAAGGCGACTTAAAGTGGCTTTCAATACTACTGTTCGATATGTATACGATTTTTAGTTAACATGCCCTTTTGTAACTATATACAATTTCGAACCGTCATTCTTATTTTTAACAGACAACCTTCATATCTTTATGAAAAAATCCAGTTTCCGGCTTCTAACAGATCTTCCTTCTTGTCTGGCTCTCCCGCGTTTTTCTTGTCTAACATCCGAAAGACAGTTTTTTGCTGCTGCTATCTGCCTTTGGAATTCAGTCCCACGTAACTTGCGAGAGCTAACTGATGCACGACGATTTAAAAAACGAGCTTCAAGATGATACAATAAAAAAATCGAAATCTTAATCTAAAAATCTGAACTGCCGACAGTATGGTAAATAATTCCTATTATAGAAAAAAATAACGGTACTTGTAACGAACCCTAAAAAAGAAAATTTAACATTCTGGCACAGATGTTCACTAGAGAACTTCTTATTTCCGACTGAGCGAAAATCGGACATTTCATGTGGTAGAACCTTATAAAATTAAACAGAGATAAGCTTAGGACAATAATAGGCCACTGTCTTCTGGTACAGCACGAAAAAAGGGACTCAAATTGTCAGACACGGATATTTGCAGATTCTACGGTGATCTGCAATCTGTTGCGGACACAACACATATTCTGTGATAATGGAAGGCAATTTCGCGTAGTCAAAGAAAATCTTTAGGGAAATACTTTTTCGAAAACCTAGAGGAAATAGACGGCACGAACTTGAAAGGCCTTCTTGGCTTTTACAAAGAAATTGGATGTTTCACCAGGGAGATTTTTTAGGTTTTTGCCCTTTGAATACTTGAAGTCCCAGCCTCTATGTCCCCGTATGACTGTTTCCTGACGTCGTTCTTCAAACATAGATGAAATTAAGATTGTTCAGAGAACTAAATATTATCCGAAAGATCGAGTTCCAGAAGTGTTTCGGCGTAAGTGTATAATTTTTTAACATTGTTGTAGATGAATAAATAAGATGACAATTCTGGTTACTTTTTGTACATATTCCTTTCTATACAAATGGTTGCAAATTGTGATTCTATCCAGTAGATACTCGTATGTGAAAACCAATTGAAATTTCGTCTCAGATAGAACTCAAACAGGTTCATCCCCAAAACTAATATCTCTTCATTACTGAATGACTCTTTGAGTTTCAGAAACATCGTCCGCATCGCTGGTTCCTATTAAAAGAACAAAACTATATCATATACTCGTATTACCATAAATCATTGTCAATTGAAGGTTATCAATTGAATCAATTTGACTAATCAAAAGATGATCAAAATTCTTAATTCAAATTTCCATATTTTCAAATGAAGAATTCATAATTTCAAATCTCATTGAGCACTTATGAATTTAAGGCAACCCCTAACCTATCCTCGAATTAACTCATTCAAAACAATTAAGCACTCAACTCTTGAATCTCAAATCCTCCACTTCTGACACTTGGTGATAAATATCGTTCCATTTCCTCTTTCTCTTTCAATCCATCCGAATGCACTTGTATTAATTTATTCACAACAACAACAGCAACAGCAACAACTGCAACAACTCTAGAATGCGATAGTGTACTACTCGGTCGGTCTCGATGAGTTCGTCATCACTATGACTCATCTTTCCTTTACGTCTGTCGTCTGCACGACTTTGAATTCAAATCTCTAAAATGGACAATGCATACGGAGTATCTAGGTATTCGTTTGTAAACACCACTATCGAAGTGAAATAGTTTTACGAGATTGTTGCGTCCGAAAAAAAACAAAAAGCCGGTCGATCTCTTCACGATCGCGCAATTTACAGCCGTGTACGGTGTATGGGTCCAAGTACAAGTACAAGCATCTAGCGGTGCAAAATTAACCGTGGAGGCGGTTAGCTCATTCAAAATGACTAAACCAGCAATCTACTTGTATCGGATTGGGGTACATATCGGTTCGGTCTACTATTATTGTTATGAACTGGTCCGGCTACCTCGACACGTAATGTAAGGAACGCGCGATCGGTTGGCGATCACGTCTGTATATGATCGGTACAATCGTCGTTACTGTTGTTGGGACGCATGTAATTGATTTTGATTTCGTTTACTGTATGAGTACGCCTGTGATGAGTGTGGGGGGCTAAACCTCTGTGAATGTGGGAATCTGGGAATGTATGGGCTACTAAGTGCGAATGGTGGCGGGCGAGCCACCTTGCTCGCGACTCCTATTCGTATACTCGTGTGTTGGTCGGAGGCATAGGAGGGCGGGGGAAAAGAAAAAATCCGACGGCGTCATCATCGTCGATGTCGGAGTCGGTGTCGGTGTCGCTGTTGCTGTCGCTTTATTGCCTGTACTCGTACATGTTGTCGTGGTCGTGGTCGTAGTCGTAGTCGTAGTCGTCATCGTCGTCGATCGTTTGTCCGCGAACCGCCGCCGCCGTGATGAATCTGAACCACGGTGTAGGTACGAATACGAAGCCGAAGCCAGTGCCAGTGCCAGTGCCAGTGCCACCAGAATCTTGCACTTAGCTTCCAAGTCAGACATCGATTTCAGTTTCAGTGAGAATTTGGTGTTCGATCAAGACGTTCGTATCTTCAGCAGTTGAAAATAAAAGTTTCTTGTTGTTGTCCTATTTGTTTGTGTTTTTTTTTTTTTTGAAGAAGAAGAAGAAAAACTTATCCCCCTTCCCAACAAAATCAGTTCACACTGTGCGTACAATTTTGTCTGTCTATTTGCCCTTCTGCCTGTTTGTCCGAGTAATTTTTGCTTAGTTAGTGCATTTGTAGTGCGAATAAAAAATTTGCATTTTAACCTATTCTCTTTGCAGCTGTTCCTTGTTTTGTAAATATTCTTCTCCCTTATTGCAATGAAGTGAAAATTCAATTACCAAACCGTGTGACAAAGTGTAACGAATTAAACCGAAAAGTGCTAAATAAGTGTTCGACCTTTAGGGAACCTGCAAATTTAAAAAAAAAAAATAAAAAATCCGTAACGAACATTTTGTTGAGTTACTGGTGATCTGTGATTTAAGTTGAACCTGTTTCAGAGATACGTTCTTTTGTTAAGTGGTGTGGTGAATTTTTGGGATTAATTTCACAAACTCTCTTCGAACTGAGAGGAGGACTTTGATAGGAGGCGAGAATTCTCGGTAAGGATTGAACTTGTTTCTGAATATACTCATACTAAGCCAGAATTTATAACGAACCTAAACTTGGGCGTAAGTTACTGAAAGTATCTGCAATGCTTGTATTCGTATATGTGCAGGTATCTGCATTGCGATGCCGAGTTAAGTGATAAATTTAATATAGTGTAGGCTTTGACAAACATCCTACACCGACGTTAAATGGATTTTTATTATTCTTTTTGCAATCTGCGACTTTTTTTTTGTGGTCGTTTAGATTTGTTGAATGACATCCATGATGTCAGAGTTTTTCAGGTTTCAATGTCACGGACTGTAGCATTTATATAAAAATTTTGTTAAAGTTACAGATATTCGTATACCCACTCGTACCTACTCTCGTAAGAACTGGATTGGGAAGATTATTCTTATTGGCGTATCCGTACGTATTTCCAGCCTCGGGGATAGGCGAAACCTGTTTAATTTTTTCGCAAAAGAAATTAAGAGAAACAAGAAAACGAATCGTAAAAATTCTACCGAAAAAAGGATCGGATTCTGTTGAATTCTGGTTCTTGATTTTCGCTGACCATACATACGAGTACCACTTGGAACTGACGCTCTGTTCTGCTGTTAATCTTATGCTTGATAGCGAAAGTATGAAAAGATGGTGCGCAGGTTGCCGGTTTAATTTGCCGAATGCAAATTGGATTGGAATGAGATTCAAATTGATTCAGTCATTAGTTCGAATGGAACGGCGATGATCTAATTTGAGACTTTCATTTATTGTATTGGTATTGTATTTAATGTTTTTTTTTTTTTTTTTTTTTTCTAACTCAAAACACCGAATGAAGTCATAATTTTATGATGTTGCATTTGGTCACGTTTTATTTACAAGTTGGAAATACAAAAAAACCTCCTAAATCGTTGGGATTTTGTTGTTTAATATTTTCAGGTATTTTCGAAAAAGGTTTGACAAGGGGTCGATTTGATATTAGCGAGCTTTTTTAAGGCTTTGAATACTGTAGCTTCTGCAAGAGCTCGAGACCAAGACACATACGAGTATGTACATCTGTGTGCATTTCCTTTCATCCGAAATTAAGGTTCTGGCATTTGAGTGTCATTCCATTTAGTAATCAATAGAAATCATAATTGCTTACTAATGGAAAGGTGTGGACCTTTTACCAGCTGCCCCCAGTTGTGCACACGAAGTTGGCTGAAGCCCCTTCCCACTTGTGTGCACTACCTAAGATGAGGGCGTCCTCTGCGGCGTTGTCCCTCGTTGGAGTCGAAAATTTTATAGGCTGGGACGCTGATGTCCATGGGATCAAGGTGATCTAGTCATCTAAACCGGGTTATCGGAGGTTTTTGGACGAGGACGGCTACGCTTTACAGCCCTTATAGTTCGCTGTTGAAACGTCTCCTCCATTCTCTATTGATTGAAATAGGACCGGCAATTATTCGAAGGACTTTACGCTCGAAGCACCCCAGAACATTTTCAGCATCCAAGCTTCTGCGGTTTAAAGCAGAATTGGGATGATCGGTGTTTTGAAAAAAAAGTTTTTGCTTTTACTGCTCAATTACTTTCCAAGCCCAAACCAGGAGCGATTAGGAAGACTGATTTTTCGATCGATAATTTCCGAGCGGAGCCGAGGTTCGAGTAGATGAAGTCGTAGCTGCATGCCATGACATTTTGTCAAGTGTGTCCCTCTTTGTTGACAGTATATGTGTGTAAAAGGCCTATTATTTTACAGCCGATGTACGTAGGGTCAGCATATGGTGTCAGATGTTACCTATAAATTTATCAAATTTACCCAAATTTTGTTACAAAAATTCACGTTAAAAATTCGCGCCAATTTTGCACGTAATGTGCCTTTCGAGTCGTGTATGTGCATCGTAATCAAAAAATTCCAAGAGACAGGCTCTGTACAAGATGTGAAGACGCCGAAATGTGTTCGCCCGGGAGGTTCAATGGAAAATATCGCCGCAGTAAAGGAAAATGTCGAAAACGATCAAACAACTCCATTCGTCAACGTTCTCAGGAGCTTGACCAAAGCCACAGTACAAAGGAATTTGACGAAAGATTTGGCTCTCCATGCGTACAAAGCCCAATTATCGCAAGAACGCCCATTTCCGCATTAATAATAGGTTAGGAGATGCTAATGCGCCCAGAACGAGTAACTGTTTGGTACGGTTTATGGACGGGAGGTGTAATAGGGCCATAAATTTTCGAAACTGTGGCCGGAAAAGCTATTACGGTCAATCGAGACAGGATAAACAATATTTGTGACCTGAGCTCGAGGATATACATAGATACGGACGACCTCTACTTTCAACAGGATGGTGCTGCATGCCATACAAGTCGCAAAAGAATCAATCGAGTTATTGCGCACGAAGTTTCCTAGCCGCGTAAATTCGCGTTTCGGCGACACCTATTGGCCAAGATCGTGCCACTTAACAGCGTTACACTACTTTCTTTGGGGCTATGTTAAAAGCAAGGTCTATGCCAACTTTCCACAAAGAATTCCAACTCTGAATGTGAACATTGAAGCCTATCATCGCCGAGATAGAGCCCCAATTTTGTGAAATAGTGATTGAAAATTTGGAGAAAAGTATGAAGATCTGCAAACAGAGCCAAGGCGGTCATTTGGAAGATATTGTGTTCCGTAAATATTTCAGAGATATTTCAACACCTCTTCGCAAGCACTCCAATTACAGATCGCTGTGTTCTTCTCATTAGCCGTGTTCGTTTTGCACATCCGCTATACGCTATAAAAATAATTTGCGTGTAAATTGCAACAATAACATAGCAATGAAAGCTAAGTGCTTCCAAATCATATTTTCATCGTTTGCGATAAACTTTCCAATGAATTTTCAGAAATGTCAAACATTTGGCAACAAATTTGTTCACCAACCTACAGATGAACCGCCATTAAATGTCATAGACGTATCTGGTGGAGTTGGATCGTTTTTTGTGACAATCGCAAACATGTGTGCTATTATGTCAGTGTTGTCTGCATATGGTGTGTATTACTGACCTTAACGCTATAGTTCGTCTCTCGGGATGCTTTATATGCCGGTTTGAAATCGGTGAAGAGGTGATGTATTGTATATCGATTTGGCACTACTGAGTTTTTTCCAAAATGTACTGTAATCGGAAAATTTGATCAATGGTGGATTTTTCTGCCGTAAAATCATACCGATAGGGACCGATCAGATTGTTAATGAAGGGCCTTAGGCGTTCACATGTTACGGCAGACAGAATTTTGTATACGATGTTGAGGAAGCTTATTCCTCTGTAGTTGGCGCAGTTCAGCTGATCTTCCTTCTTTAGTATTGGACAAAAAATGCTGAGGTTCCGTTCGTTGAGCATACTTTCGTCGGCACAAATTTTAATGATGAATTAATGTAGGTCCCGCGTCCTATAATCATCTGCTGCTTTAAAAACCTCAGCAATTAAGCCATCGGTTCAACCAGCACCTTTGTTGGACTTATGCTAGGAAAGATCTGTGCTGACTTCATCTTGGTCCGGTGGATGGAAATGTTGTCTGTCTTCGCTCAGGTTGAATGGATCATTCTGCCAGACGGTGGGATGTTGCTCATCATCAACCTTAAATAGTTTGCAGAAATAATCGTTCCAGATTCCCAGCATTGACTGAGGTTTTCTTCTCTATCCTTGTAGATTTCTGTTCGGTCTTTACAGCTTTGACATGTTTGATGAAGCTTCCAAGCTTCATTCTTCTGGTAGCACCTCTCGATTAAGCGCTTCCCATACTGTTTCTGTTTTCTTCTACGGCACCTATGTTCTTCTCGTCTTTGTTGTTCTTCTCTGCAAGGCCGTTCTCTACATCCGTTATTTTTCCAAATTTACTTGCCTGCATTCTTTTTGGAACCAGGGTTTTTTTTTTATTTGGATCGGATTGAAACCCAGTACATCAGAGGTGGCCTCTCTGATTGCTCGTTGTGAGTGGTGACACTGGTCTTTCATGTTCTATGTTGGCGGCATTGGACTCTTGGAGCAGTTAAGTTCCCTCCAATCGGAAAAGTCAATGGCAGTCCTTTGCGAAGTAGTCGCTCGGTGTTGAACTTCCTCACAATAGTTCATCGTCTATGAGTGGTTAAGGATATTCGCATCCGTATCGTAACTACAACAAGATAATGGTCCGAGTCGATGTTAGTTGTTCAGAACGTTCGGATATCCAAAACACTGGAGGATTGCCTTACGTCGATCCAAATATCATCAATTTGGTTGGCAGTTTGTTGATCAGGAGTTAGCCTGGTCCCTTCAGGGATATCTAGGTGTGGAAACAGTCAGCTAAAATCAATAAGCCTGTATCCGTTTCCAGAGCTGATGGCTTGTAGGCTATACTTCCCCACGATATTACCAAAGACTCCCTTTTCTTGCTTGGCATCGCCAAGGATGATTTTCACGTTATATTTGGGGTATTACTCGTAGATTTTATCGAGCAGTTCGAAGGATCAGTCTGTGGTAAGGTCACCGTTCTCCTCTGTCGGGGCGTTGATTTTTATGTCGTTTATGTTGGCAAATTTACACTTTATGCATCGTCGAAAAACCGTGACTTTTTCTTAAGTTTCTCGTTTATGGCGAATCCTCATCCGAATAAACGCTGCGACTACTGTCTTTGTCGTGCCAGTTGTTCGTAACATTTTTCCACAGCAGATATCACAGTTTTGTATCCTCTTTTTCTCCAGTGAGTTCCATCGCACCATAACTTGGCGGTTATATCTGCTTTGTAACAGTCGTGAGTCTATACTAGTTGTTGGGCTGTTAAGGGTCCGAACAATCTGACGACAGTATAAGGTTGTGAGCTCTATGACAGCGTAGACCTGTATTATGCTACTGATCGAGTACACACTTGCCATTTTATCTTGCGTGAGTAATGATTTAGTCATTCTGTTACCGGAGACCACCACTGGGAGATAAGGCAACCACTGCGCTACGAACTTGATTATTGCGCTTATGGCCCAATCAAAGTTATAGGACTGTCAACAGCTTTCCAATGAGTCGGCGCGCAGATCATAATCAAATAACGATAATCAAATAACGATAACTTCAGATCGCCTCAAGGACTCTCCTAACCTTTTTAGTTGGCTGGTACAAAAATATATACCTCAGCTTAAATCTTGAAAGTACTGCAGTACGAAATGAGAAAGCTTACTTGCTTGCTTAGATTGCGCTACAGTTCGAGGTACACCTGGGCTCAACCAATAAGCCTTTCCAGCTAGAGCAGTCTTTGGTTGGCTGCCTATAGCTACGCTGTCTAATATGGTTGACTTCCCCTTTCACTTGGGAGCACCAACTAAATCGAGGCTTTCTTCTACTATCTTTCCGGATAGAAATTTCTTTGGGCCGGACTTTTATCGCCTATTTGTGCCATATTATCTAGCCATCTTAGGTGACTGATGGACAGTTTTCTGACTAGGTCGACGTAATTTCAATGTTATATCTTATTCTCCAAAATGTAGCAACGTAAACGGAACCAAGGACATCATCAACCGCTGTTACTAAGGCCCATACTTCTACACCATGAAGAAGAATTGGTATGATTAGGGTCAGTCTACATACAGTCTCCTTCGTGTTATTTGACAAAGTCTTAGTTCTGGATTGCTTTCTTAGGTCTGAGAAACAGCAAATTATGCCTGCAAGTTTCGCAGTTTACGTGATGGCGCAGTTAAGGTGGTCTACATACTTTCTTGAGAATGGGACGAATAAATCATCAGGTTTAGTTTCCTCCGACCAGCCTTGTTATTGTGAAGTTTAGATATTGTTATCTCTTGGCTTGCATCGAACAGTTGAAAAGATTGCGTGGTTAGTTCGTTTATACCGTTCAATCGTCTGCAGAAGTGTTTTTTTTTTCTATGTCCTCAACATCGCATCAAATCCTACTCCCAAGTTTCCTGACTCATGCCCGCAGGTCTCTGTTTGGGACTTGTTGTCCTGATACGTTTTTTAACCTTTTGGTAAAACGGTGTCTCGATTTGAATGTATCATGGTACAGTCCTATTGTATTTTCTTGATCCTTACCTCTTATGCTCGAGTAAAACTGATCAGAACTCTACATATGCGATAGATTTTCAGTATTTGATGTAGGTTTACAACCTGTGAACCTTTATTAAATCTCCTCATGTATCTTTATATCCTTAGAAGCACTTTGGCTACAACAAGGTTCATATATACTTAGGAATCCCGAAAAGCTCGAACAGTACCTTGCATCGATGGTAATATGATCAGCTTGGTTGACTGTTTTATGATCAAATCAGAAGCTCAAGACTTCTGTCCTTGCTCTGCCACTAACAAAAAATCCGCACCTAAGCAGACGTTGCCTCGGTTTTTTGCAGCAGTTCCGTAGTATGTGTCACAGTTTTCTAGCCTACTTTTGTCCAGCCATTCTCACCGCATTGCCTAGATGGCTATCTACTTCATAGCAGTCTAGGGCCCCAGCTAGTTGTTCATCTGCAAGTGGCCTGTTCAAGATCTAAACGACTCCAGATTCGTTCTATAGAGTAGTCAACAGTGACCGATCCGAGGTCAATAGAAAGGTTTCTACGTGATCGGGTAGTTAATAATAACACGGGTAAACCTGAACTTGGAAGGAAGGCATATTTTTGAGAACTCCTGGACGAAAACACCGGATATATCCGAGTCATTAACCCATTTCGGGGATATGAGAACTACCAAATCATTAAAGTGGCTCATATATTATACATAATGTGTTAACGTGACCTTCGATTCGATTGAGGTAATAAATTCACCGTATATCTATCTCTCTTCTGAGGCACAATCATTCTATCATATACTCGTATGGACGAGTAATGGAGATGAAATAAACGCAATTAATGTATGGTCGGATTGACTCCAGTCGGTGCCGTAAAACAAGGTCATAAATACGAGTAAACATTTCATAAGTTGTACAAGTGAGCAATGAAATAATTCTCAAATAAACCTCAAAACAACAGATTGTGTGAAGGCACTCAGCCGTCTAATAGATGTATAGATACCTTCAACGAAAAATGTCGCTCTAACATGATTTAGATAAAATAGAATTCTCTCGGAAAAGCCATTGATATCTGATGTCTTTTTAATTGATGCCTCAAATGGAGCTATCCCATTCCATTACATTGCACGTTAAGGTGTTTAAATTGTGTGATTACTGTAGGTGCGATGGGTACTTGTGTAAATGGGTAGTTCCTACGAAGTGAGCTTCATATTTCAGTCACCCGATATTGCCATGACTATTTTAGGAGTAATTTTTACTGTCAATTTGTAAAAGTAAGGTAGGTTAGCAGCAGTTCTTCTTTCAGTTAATGCGTTGTGCCTTAAGGGCTAAACCGGGAATGTCAGCATTTTGTTTGGTGCTTCCTTGTAAGAATTGACATTCTTGTTTGACGTTACAGTGTTTCAGTTAATTTTAATGCTTAGTATCACAGTACTCTGTTCAACAAAAATCTGCAGTACAGGCCTTATGGGAGAGCTTTTTTTTATAAACACGGGTGCCTTTCGCTCATTTTTAGGTTCAACATACTACGAATTGCCCCTCAAGTGTTATTGGTTTACATTGAAATTGTTGGTGTACGTCCTTTAACAATTCGATGCAAGCCCAATGCGACCAGTCTGCTCCGTATGCCCAGTATTCGCATTTATATCCTCTAAATTTTCTAACAGGACCAGAGTTACCAGTATTCATTTTAACAAAGCTATATTGGTTTTTCGCTAATATTTTCACAAACTCTTAAAAGCTGCAAATGGAAGCGTAAACCATCCGATGTCAATTAGTCAATCACCATCCTTCGTACATCAAATTAAATCCTTCCCTCCCTGCGAAAAAAACTTTGGAGTAACTTACGAAAAATTGGTATCCTCAGTGAAAGCAATGACTTTGAGTGTGTTGTTGATCTCGATGCTCTAAATAAATTTTCTGGGTAATGATCCTACTGTCAGTTGTTCTGATTATATGGTCCTCCAATACGATTCATCAAACTTATTCTACCTCAAATTATCTCACCCATGTAATCAACTGGTGTATAACAACATCAACTTTTCTTCAGATCTGGAAAACTGCAATAGGCAATCCATGTAATCCATCTTCTCCTGCTGATTTTAGACCAGTTAGCATTCTACCTTGTCTGTCAAAGGCATTTGAGAAAGTTATGGCTAAGCAAATAATACAGCACTTATCACTCAACAAGTTGCTGTATGCTAAACAATCCGATTTCATGAAGAAATAAGGCATGACTACGACAAGTCTACTGTTTAGTTGCTTTGTTTGCTAGACTTTTCGAAGGCTTTTGATAATGTGAATCATAAAATCCTGTGTTAGAGGATCAGGAATAACTTTGGATTCAGCCAAAGGGCAGCTAAGTTGATTTACAGTTTTCTTTCGCCGATCGCAAAGGGTTGTTTCCAATGCATATTCTTCCGTTTTAAAAGAAATCAAGCAGGGAGTGCCTCACGGCTAAATATTAGGACCGATACTTTTCTGCATGTTCATAAACGACCTTCCATTAGTGTGTAAATATGCCTGGGTACACCAGACGATGTCTAACTACACTTAACGAAACCCTTCAGCAACTTAAAGGAACTAGTTTTCCTCATCAACGAGGAGTTGAAATATATTTACTCTTGGTCAGTAGCTAATGGGCTACTACTAAATCCATCAAAATTCCGAATAATTCCCCTCTCAAAAAATAATGTTAGCTTGAGTGTTTTACCTGATATTATCATGAATAACAATAAAATGAAAGCTGTTGAGTCAGTTACTAGTCTTGGCTACACAATAAACCGTACTTTGTCTGGGTATAATCACACAAACGTGGTCATTGGTCTTGTCTACGGATGTTTTCGCAAATTGTGGATCATTGCTTACTTCACACCACGAGCAATACGACGCGACGGAAGCTAGTACTGACCTTAGTCTTACCCCTCATAACATATGCAGAGGCGGTCTACAGCAGCCTTGACTCATTACCCCTGCGTAAACTGCAACTTGTCCTTTATGGCATCCGCAGATACGACCATATTTCTGTGTTCGCTAGGGGATTGATTGGTTGCACTTTGCAAGAATACGTCAATGCCAGGGACTGTTTATTTCTACATAAAATTATAAATGCTAAATGTCCATCTTACTTGCATAACAGGCTTAATTTCTCTCGCTCCTCAAGAACCATCAACTTAGTCTCTTACTGTTATAATTACCATAACTCTTCGCGTTTATTTTTCATCCAAACTGTTAGACTTGTAACTCTTTACTTTCACAAATCAGATATATTTTGAATCCTTCCAATTTTAAAAGTGCAAGCCTTCAACATTATTCCAACCTATCCCGACATATCTGAATTTTTACTATATTTTCACTCATCTTTCACTCCTTAGATTAAGATACTTAGTGTATACAAATTAGTTTTAAGAAATTTTTTCAATTAACTGAAATTTAGTTTATTTTACCTAGTAGGGACATAAATACTGTTACAAAGAAAAATCAGCGCCAAATGAAAACCAATTAATATTTACATATTTTTTTTTGTTTTTATTGGGTTATTCAATGGCTACAAATCTTAGAACAACTTATTCGACATGACTTCCATTTGCTTCCAGCACGACTTAAGAAGATGTGGCCACTCATCGATTGCGAGACGCACTTCATGCATGGGGAAATTGTCCACTGCACGGACAAGGGCTCTCTTCAACGACTCAATATTTGAGTGTCAAGTAGAGCAAGCCATGCCCTCTAATACGGGCCAAAACTTGTAATCCAACGGGTTGAGGTCTGGACTACCAGCTGGCCAATCATCCGTTGATATGAGTCGTTTGTTGAGACGTTTTTGCTTTGTGAGCTGGAGCAGAGTCTTGCTGAAAAGTCCATGGCTTTTTGTTGAATATTGATTGGTTGAGATACTTCACAATGGGTTCCAAGACGGTCGATTGATATACTTTGGCCGATGTTTTCCCTCCTTTCTCGCAAAAATGGAGCTTTGTAATGCCATCGTAGCACACTCCCCACCATACCATTACAGACGCGGGATGGTGGCCTCTTTGAACCCTCGGGATGAGTTGGGATTCTTCTCTGGATGACCGAGCATACACACGATCGTTCTGCTTATTGAACGATTCTTCTACGGTGAAGATTTTCTCGTCAGTAAACAGAATTTGTCTGTGAGCGTTCTTCGCGTACCGACTGAGTAACGCTTTCGATCTTCGCTTGCGTTTTTCCTTCAATGCGGCCATGAGCAGGTGTCCAGTGTGTTGCTTGTACGCGCTGAGTCCTAAATCTTCTTTGATAATGCGAGACATGGATTTTTGAAAGATTTGCATTTCCCGCGACAAGATTTTCTGTTTTCGCAGCGGTTTTCGGTCGATTCGTTTCTTCACGGCTTTCATCGCTTTCGGAGTTCTCACAGTGCGTGGACGGCAGGATATTTGATGGTCTCGTACTCCACAAGTATCCTCAAACAACTTCAGAACACGCTACACAAAATTGCGAGTGATTCCAAGCGGTCGCAACGTCCTAAAGATATCGCCTTTTTCCATGTTGCATTTAAGTAGGCCAACTACAACAATACGATTTTCGATGTCGCCCCATTCCACGATTGTAAGCAATTAATGTCAAAAACTTTTTACAATGAAGCATACATATCAACTGTCAAATCGCAATCAATACGAAATGGATGCGCCCAGTGTTGCATTCGTAAAGAGTGAGTTCAGTTGTGTACCAGTATTTATGACTTGACTAGGTAGTTTATTTCATCAATTTAGACAACTTAAGATTAAAAAATATAGGTTGCTTATAGATAAGAAATTAAAAAAAGTGACAAAAAAATTTGATATAATTTAACTAATTATTGTAATAAAGATTTAACATTAGCTTTCTTTTGAAAGAGCTCCTAGAAGAGCTATTTTTTGTTGTGTCTTTGATGCAGCGTTCAATAGGTTCATTATTGCCGTAATGAGTTCTATGGAATCGCTCTCCAAGATTAAACTTCGTCCGGAGATTTCTTGCAAGAAAAAAAGAAAGATATTCGCTCCATTAAATAGGGACATTTAATATGATAACTAATGCTATCCCTTATCAGCATTATACAAAAATACCTACGTTTGTCTTCAAGGGTCAATAGATTAAAGAGAAAGCATCTGGTCAGATATGGTGGTGGTGTTTTGAAAATAAATTTAGTGAAACAATTTTGGATCCTTTCTATCCTCTCAGAGTGGATATTGTAGTAGGGATTCCAGATGGGACTACAATAGTCTACAATAGTAGGGGTCGGTGAAATCCCTTGTATTTCGCCTTATGAACTCTAGCTTTCTGAACGAGTTGCTAACTATGTGGTCTATATGCAGCTTAAAAGAAAGTTTTGCGTCCAATATAATACCTAGATCCTTTTTGGAACTCACCTTGCCCAAACAAGTGTTGCCAGTTTTATAATCGAAAGATATCCAGTCTACCTAGTCTTGCCATGTTCTGTTACAAATATAAAACGCTATTAAAAAAAAAAAAACAGTAAACATATTGTATTCAAAATTTAAAATGATTGCCTTTTGCTTTAATACAAGCTTCCAAGCGGTATGGCCATTGAACTATAGCGGCATGTATGGTTTCCTTGGAGATCGTGGACGCTGCTCGGGTTAATGCTGTTTTAAAGCTTTCCAAACTTCTGTGGAGAGTCTTGCAGGCCATGTTCTCCAATTCTGACCACTAATCATAATCCAGTGGATTCAGACCTTCTGCTGCTATAAAGCCAGGAATATTGACTCTGAGCCACTCCTGCTTGGTTTTGTTTTTGTACGCTAGAGCAGAGTCCTGTTGGAAGATTCACCTGTATCCATAGAAAAGGGTATTGGTCAAACCCTTCACAACACCCTCTAGCACATCTTCTTGGTAAAATTTGCACCAGTTTTTACCCCTTTTTCACAGAAATGGTGGGATGTGACACCATGTTGAGAGACACCACACCAAACCATTACGTTAACGGGATGATGTCCACATTGAACCCTTGGAACAATTTTTTTTTGTCTTCCTTAAATGAAGTGGCATAAATTTTGTCATTTTGTTTGTTAAAAACTTTTCTCATCTGTAAACAGAATATTTGCATGGCCATTATTCACGTGCCACTGCAAAAGTCGCTTGCCTCTTTCCAGCCTGATTTTTTTTAGTTGAGGAGATAGAAGATGACCCGTGGTTTTTATTTGCAGATCATCCCGAATCATTCATTCAATTCATTTAACATGATCTTCTGCTTGCCAATGGGATTTCTCCAAATTCGTTCACCCACTGCCTTTACTACCGCATTCGTACGGATGACCACTTTTTGGCCTATCCTCTACTCCAGACAATTCGCCGAAGGGAGCAATAGCCCGATAAATGAATATTCTCGATATTCCGAGTGGTTTTAGCAACTCGAAAATTTGGCCAGCATTCTTTCCGCACTTATGCAACGCTATTACCGCCATTCGATTCTCTTTAACACCCCACTCCATGTTAATAGTTTGCAAACTGAAACCAAACTGACTAGTATTCTTCACTGATCAGTGCATGTGTTCTGAAAAAAAGTTAACGGTTCTATTCCCGCAAGAAGTTTTGAACGATAAGCGCTGGAAATTGTGTAACAGTACTTATGCCAAGTATAGTCTTAGTGCAGGTCAGACTTTGGCACTTTGATACATTTAGATTTAGTTGATTGAGCTGACACCCGACTTAGTTTTTCGAAACGTCTTCAAGTCATCTGCAAATAATAGGGATACTAAATTACAAAAACTTAAGGGAATGTCGTTGATAAATAGAACAAAAAGCAACGGTCCAATGTGGCTATGTTACTTCCTTTTGGAACACCAGTCTTTACTACAATGGGTTCTGACAGATTGTTTCCAATTTTGACAAATTATATTCGGCCGCGAAGATACGAAATAATCCAATTCAAAAACCAGGAGTGGAAACCAACCTGCCTGAGCTTATGGATAAAAATCGGGTAGTTCACTCTATCAAAAGCCTTGGAAAAATCTGTGAATACTACGAATATATACCGGTCTGGTATCCATTTTCGAAATGTTCAATAATCTTTCCACATAGAATTGCAAGGTTTGTGACTGTGGATCTTCCTTGAACAAACCCGTGTTGTGAGTCGGATATGATTACTAAGTGCTATAAAAGATTATATCTTAATGTACAAATATGTATATTAAATGAAATAGTGCAAATCGTCGAGATGTGCCCCGTCTCGGAAAACACGCTGACACATGCTGCGAGGTATCGCGGCTATCTTCTCCTGGATGTTTTCTTTTAATTGGGATATGGTCGTCGGTTTATTAAGGTGCACTCGACTTTTCAGGTATTCCCACAAGATAAAATCGCAAGGTGTAAGGTCCGGGCTTCTCTTAGCCTATGGGATATCACCTCTGCGAGAAATCAATTTTTTAGAAAATATTTCTTTGACCACCAGTAAAGTCACATTTGACGTATTGCATGTTGCTCCATCTTGTTGCATCCAAGTCCTGCTGTTGTATCCTTCAAATTAATGTAACTGTGGTGTTAAAAACTCTCGCAACACCTTCACGTATTCCACTGAGCTCACAGTTACGTTATTTCCTTGATTATTTTCAAAGAAATACGGACCGATTATGCCAATGTTCTCATCGCTTCTTCTTGAACATGGCCACCCTGTTTGTTTAATATTCGTTGTCGATCCCGTTTGCTCGAACTTCTTGACCCAAACTTTCATCAAATTAACACTTGGACACCCACTTACACCCACCCTGTATAAACACCATCCTGAAAGGGAAAGAGAATCATTATTACCCACATCGGAAGCTCGACAGGATTTCAAGCAAAATTAGCGATTATTATGCCGATGTGAGTGCTTCAGTATAGTATATGAAAAGTGATCCGAAAATGTCTTGAAACATCTTGAACCAACTGTGATGGATAACGCTACGTATCATTTAAAAAAAAACAAACAAAACAAACCGCCTTCATTTTCTACTATAAGAGAAGAAAAGAAAACTTTCCAAACTTTCAAAGAAAACATAGTGATAGCTGAGTTGCTAGATGTTGTCAAACGACACAAAGACAAACTTGAGGTACACGTGGTAGATTAACTGGCTCAAGTGGCAGGATATAAAGTACTACGATTGCGGCTCTACAACTGCTGACTTAATCCCATAGAGTTGATATGGGCTCACTTAAAAGGATTCATAGCAAGGCAAAACAAAATTTTCAAAATGAAAGACCTTAAGCCATATAGTATAGTATCACTTGAGAGAGTGGACAGTGAAAAATAGCTCAATTGCGTCAAACATGTTGAAATAAAAGTGGGCAACCCTTTACCATAGGGTTCCTGTTGACAAATATGCGTAGTGAGAGTGAGAGGCAGAGTGAGAGGCAGAGTGAGAGGCAAATATTCTTATGTACGGCAGGTTTTTGTTGAACGGGGTATAGTAACATAAAACAGTGGTTACGCGTTATCATACTACCACATTTCAGAACCTTTCCAAGAGTCGCTCTACAATTCAACAGAAACTTTATGAGAATTATTGAACAAGCATTCTTCTTCAAATGTGCCAAGAATTGAGAGTAGCTGACAAGGAACAGAAGCGATGGTTTACACCAATCTTTTCGCAGAATTTAGACGCATATTTCCCAACAGTACCCATTCTTTTTGCATATCTATCAATAGAAGATGCAGCCATTCCACCTATATAAAGGGTGTTTTCTTTAGATTTATACAAATTCAAAATGAAATAAAATACTTGAAGCCATTAGAGTTGCACATGCGAGCCACGGCTAGCTCGAATGAAGCGCAATCGCGTCCAATTTTCAAAAACTTTATCGAGAAACTGGGGCCGTATCAGCAAAAACACGGCTAATGTTTACTTCCGAATCGTCCAACGCCTCTAGTTTATCGCCATAGACTTGTGACTTCGCATGGCCTCAAAAAAAGTAATCGAAAGGTGTGAGATTACAGGATTGTGGAGGATAGTTCACAGGTCAATTACGCGAGATTATGCGCTCGGCAAATGTCTCCGCAATAAATTGATGGTGTCATGCGCCGTGTGGCATTTTGCGCCAGCTTGTTTAAACCAAAGCTCTGTCACGTCAATGCCATTCACCTGAGGAACGAAGAAGTCAGAAATCATGCTTCTATAGCGGTCTCCATTGACAGTAACATTCTGATCGACATCGTCCTTAAATCGCACCAAACAGTGAGTTTTAATGGTTGTAGGGGCGTCTCGACAAAGGCTTCTGGGTTTTCTCCACTCCAAATTTGGCAATTTTCCTTGTTTACATATCAATTTAACCAAAAATGGGCCTCATCGGTGAACAAAATTTTGCGCTGCAAATGAGGATCAAGCTGAGCAATGTTTTCTGCCATTCACCGAGCCTAAGACGCGTATAATGGTCACGCGGTTTCAACTCGTGCCCAAGCTGGATCCTATAACCTTTTAGTCAAGATGGGCATAACTCCAATTGCTGTGCACGATGGTGAATCAACTCATTCGGATTCTCCTCAACACCGCACTCCACAACGGCAATAGCTTCTTCTGTTCGCACTGTTTGTCGTCTTTGGTGATGCGTATTATCCACTAGAGTGTACATGGTGTGAAAACGATTCATCGTGTTCCGAATAACTTGCTCAGATGGACGATTATGTCGACCGTAAAATGGACGTAGCGCACGATAAGGTTGGCGAACCGAACCATAGTTTTCAAAATAAGTTTGCACAATTTGCCCGTTGCGTTGTTATAGCTTTAATCTATTCATCGTAAAATGGCAAAACGATCAACTTTCAACTGTCAAATTGACAATCTGTAGAAAAAGTGTCGCCATTTTAAGAACCAAACCTCTAAAAAAAGAACACCCTTTATATGTGACAGGCTGGAGAAAAAGTGTAACTTAGAAACACAGCTAAATGGGTTAATATTTTTAAGATGGCGCCATACTAAAAGAAAAAAACTCGAAGTAGAAGTGACATTTTAGGGCAATAAAAAAACGCAACATTTCTATAAGAAGTGGTGATATTTTTATTTTAATTTAAAACACAAACTCTGGCAATGATCGCCTCAGCTCTGCCTACAAAGAGTCATTCTTCTGATGAAATTTTTATCACGTTTTCGCATAATTCCAGTTGTAGATTAGATTTGATTTTTATTTTTATACTAAAATATTCAAAAAGGTTGCATAAACAAAAATTAGTTAGCATGGCATTGTCATCTGCTTTGTTGACAAAACTGTATGGATTATTGTTTATAGCATAACAGGAAAGTATTCTGTAATGAATTAATTCTGTATTATTATTATTTTGTTTCCTTTTTCAGTTTTCATTGAAAATTCGATGTCTATACTGTTGTAGCACCTCGTTGGTAATAAAATGTTAATCTCATTAAGGATTTGAAAGACTTGGTTCTCCGATAAGACTTTATTTCCAAACACACATCTCCTTGTTTCACGCAAAATTGAGCACTTTCCAGCAGAATGAAAAATATCTTCTATCTCGGCCAAATTAAGCACACTGCAGACTATCGGTAGATCGTCCCTGTGGGTTGTACAATTTAGCTTAAGGAGTACTTCATGCACTCAGCACCGTCACTATTTTCTTTAGGCGGTGTTGATCATGAAAATTGTTGTTGTAGTCCAAATAGTAACATAACCTGCTGTCGACTGCTCTGTGGAGTGAGCTTGGTGCTTCCTCTCAGAACACTAGCTAGTTTCAGCCACTATTTGTACCATCCCGTCCTACTTCTTATTGTTTGTAGAGCTACTTTCTCTGGTAGCCGATAGTCTGACAAGTTTAGTACTTTGACCACGTACTCCATCTGTAATTTTACGAGTTTAGCAAAGAGTGGTAGTAATACCGTCTCCAACGTGAGTCTATAGTTTGACGTATTCGGTGGGAAAAAAGCTCCATATTGTTGTCCCCCCCATACTTGAGCAGCGTAGAAGAGAATGGATTCCGAAACAGCTTCAAAAACCTTACATTTGCAGCTATGGGCAATATATCTGTTGGTGAAACAGTTTCTCAAGCAGCATCGATGTATGGTTTTGACTTCAACAACTTTTCTTTTAGATGTCTCTCCATATAGAGATTCCTGGTAAAATAAATTTTGAGGTACTTACATAATATTCATTCAGAACTGAAACAGTTTCCTCATTAAAGTGTCATTTTTCATTTGCGCAGTTTCTGTCTCCACCTCTTTTGGATATCATTATTTGAGACGTACCTAGATTCATCACCAGATTCCACATTTTGCAGTATTCGAAGAGTCTGTTTATTATAGTGGGTGAGTACGCTCACTCATATTGTTACCTTCATCCGCAAAAAGAGGGCCTTTAACCAGCACATCTGCATAGTCCACACCTCCAGGTAGAAAACCCACAGTATCTTGAATGAAGAGGGCAAATAGTGCTCAAAGCACAACCTTGTCTAACTTCTAACCGAGATCGAAACCATTCCACACAGCTGCCTTAGTATCCGCCTACAGCTTTACAATCACTCGTCCGAACTTTAGAGCCATACCCACGCCAATGAGCTTAAGAGAACTGATTCCACAATACCATTGAAAACAAACACGTGAGAGGAGTATCCTGGCCGGAAACCCGCTTGATATTCCTTGAGCAGATTATTGTTCCTATTCATGCAATCATGCAGTCATAAAAATAAAATGCCTCGGTAGTTTCCTGGGTCCGCGCTACTATCTTTTTTATAAATGGGAAAGATCAGGGTTTCCTCGGAACTTTCTTACTACATAAGGTAGTGCTACAGTCCGGCTTGGGCATCTTTACTTCGATCTTTACTTAGCTCCCTTCAATTTTGCACGATAAGTTTGCTAAGGTCCCCATCCACTTGTTGCGCCACCTGAGTCGCGGTCTTCTCGACCGAAACATTGGTGTCCAACCGCTCTACATGACCTGGCTAATTCGATGTCGCTGTACAGCCCGAAATCGAAAGACAGGACCGAAAATCGCCAGAAGAATTTCCCTGTCAAAGCGGCCAAGAGCACCCTCATTCATTTTTGATACAGTCCATGCCTCTGCCCTATAGAGCAGGTTTCGGATTATTAATGTCCTATATAGGGTCACTTTTGTTGCTAAAGAGAGGGCCTTCTTAGCCCAAAGAAGCAGCGATTGGCAAGAGTTGTCCTTAGTTTGATCTCAGAGCAAGTGTCGTTGTGTGAATTGATAGCGTAGCCTGAGTAGTAAAAGTATTTAACTCAAAGTGATATTTGTCGAGGGTGACGTTCTATCTGAGACGTCGGTGTTGGGTTTCGTTTCTTGTTGACAGCATATACTTGGTTTTGCCTTCATTGACCATTAAACCCATCTTCGCCGCTTCTGCTTTAATACTTGCAAAACCACTGACATCACGCTGCTTTCTTCCGATTATGTCAATATCATCGATGTCTGCAAGTAATTGTATCTCTTGTGTTGGCGCGTGAGTTTTGCACTACTCTATCAAGAATGATGCTAAAGAAATCGCAGGACAGCGCATCGCCTTGTCGCAATCCTTTTTGGACATCAAAATTCATACTCTGCCGTAGTGTGAATATTTGTGACGGTCTTTCCTGGTATGATATGGCAAATCTTGTGGTTGATGAACGTCTTCAGGCTATCACACAATATGGCAGATAGGATCTTGTAGGCGATATTAAGAAGAGTGACGCCTCTGTAGTTGGCGCAGTTCAGAGGGTCTTATTTCTTTAATTGGTGTATGCTTCTTACCAAGTCATCGCAGCGCCGGCCGCTTTGAAGATGTTAGCAGTCAGGCCGTTGGCTCCAGTAGCTTTGCTGGACTTAAGCTTAAATATGACTATCTTCACTTCATTCGGGTTGGGTGGACGGAATTGTTGGTCTACATCGTCCAGGTTGAAAGAGTATGTTTAAGAGTGAGAGATGGAAGATGTATAGTAGTTGTTATTACCTGAGATGTCTTAAGGCGGAATTTTTAAAACATGAAGCTCGCATTATTTGTTTTGTTGTTGTAGGGAGGGAGTTTCAAAGTCTGGTGACGTGATTGAAAAATAGGTTCGAGGAATTTAAGTAATTAAAGGAGCGAATAAGAATATTTGTGTTCTGGTTGATTTTATCCATAAAATAGGCAGGAGATTTTGTGCATAAACAATCAAGATTTCAATTCAAGATATTGTTTTAAGGAGCAACCAAGGATCGAACTATGATATCATTGAAATCAACAAGCAACTTCTGATGTGATACAAAGTCAAGCTTGCAATAAACTACGAAAGATTAATCAATTATAGGCATAAACAAAGTTTTGATAAGCCTGAGTTCTGTACCTATTGCGGTCTAACATTGATTCGTCTAACAACAAAGTTGACATGGTGAGATACGGTGAGATATGGTTAGCTACCCGAGAGTAGTAATAACCTCCACAAAATTAAGTTACCTGTTGTTCAGGAATACTGGCGGTATTTCATCTGAGTTGAGCCGCAATTATGTTGGATTAAGACTGAGTCCATTGCATAATGACCAGACCAGAGACAAGTCTTCATTTATTCTAACGATTAGATCCTCAACTAGTCCTGAAGGTCTTGAAAGATATATCTAGGCATCATCAGCATAGAGATGAATTGCAATATTTGAGCACACTTTAGGCAGGTCATTCATAAAATGACAGAATAAAATTGGGCCAAGTATTGACTCTTGAGGTACTCCTGCAGTTAAAGCGCGTAAATCGGAGGAGTCGTTATTATGAACAACTCTTTGTAAGCGATTGTCTAAATAATGAGAAACCATTCGAACAAATCTTTCACTGAAACCAAAATATAATTTTGGTGATCAACTCTGTTAAAAGCTTTTGAAAAGTCCGTCAAAAAGATGTTGAGCAGCTATAATTCGCTCGAAAACCTGACTGAACTGAGAATAATAAACTGGTTGTAATTCGAGATTTGGTTTGCTAGAATCTTCTCAAGTATTTTGGACGGACATGGTAAGATTCTTATCGGACGGAAGAGTTGGCTGGCAAGGATGACTGAGGTTTTTCTGGGGATGGGAATAACTTTAGCCAATTTCAAAATATCGGGAAAAGTGGAAGCGGCGATGCAAAAATTCAACATATGCGTCAGGTTGCTTAGAATATGGGGTAGAATCATCTTTACAAATCGGATAGGTACACCATCCTGATGATATTAACAACATCTGTTTCAGCGACAATGAGAAAATCAAAAACAAAGTCATATGTTAGACCATGATTAGGGATGAAAGGTGGTTTGTTAATAGCAAAATAAATAAATGTATTGTTAAGTTCATTAACATTAGGGAAGCCATCATTTGCCGATTTTTTTCCAACACCAATTGCACGCAAGTTATTCCATAGCTTTTTCGAAGTTTGTTCAGGCCTAAACTTAGATAAGAAATATCTGTTTTTTTGCTTTTCTTGAAATGGAAGTCGAGCGATTACGACTTTGTTGACAATGACTTCCATTTAGCATATAACGGATATGCATGTTGAATAAATCAAGTATGCATTAAGATATCTAAATAATTGACTTTGTCGTTCACATTAGGTCTGTTTGTTAACTTGAAATATCGTACAAATTCGTACAACTTTTTACAAATTCCTGTTCGTTTACTCCAAAAAGTTGCAATAAAGAGAGCCGATGAGAAAGATAAACATTTTCCCTCCATTGAAATAGTTGCAATTTTCTGCTTCATAAATTTCTGTGGGTAAGCTGTGTAACAACCATAGACTAACTATAACTAGATATCAAACTCTACTAATACTTTTGCAAACGTTTAACTTTCGCACAGACACACTGTAAGTGAATCACCAACACATTCTCAATCTCTATAACCTGTCAGAATGGCTAAAATGACAACAAATTTCACGTAATGTTCGCTAAGTATATATAATAAAGGCAAAAATAAAAGGAAAAATATTTTTCGCTGGTGAATATTTAATTCAACGTGGTGAAAAAGTGAAGATAATAGAATATATTTAAAAAAAACCCTTTTTTTTTGTTTCAATTGAACAAAAAGGGAATCGTTTCAGAATAAAATTAAAAAAGGACCTAAGGATTATATTTTGAAAGTTTCATTTGAAGATATAAATGAATTGAAACTATTACAATTCTGAAATCAAGCTTAAGCTTGTATTGAGAGTCAATTGTATAAGCATTTTTTATGTTTAGGCACAAACTCTGTACTCTGGACATCAATGAAAAGGATTATTAATTAATGGCAACTTTTAAAATCAATTTCCTTGCTGTTCTTTTAGTTTGAATGTGTTGAGTAAATAAATTAATTAAATAATACTGATAAGTACAATTAACATTTTTGATCATTTTTTAGTTTTTTAAGGAAAATATTTGTTTTTCTATTTGAATTTAAAGCTTTTCCAAAATATTTCGAGAATCTTTTTTTTCACACATTATAAAGTACAAAAGCGGTGGTATTTTAATTGTTTATTTATATTTAACAGTATAAAATTTATACGCCGATTTGATGTCGTTGACATTCACGAAAATCCAGCCAAATTTTAGAATTACAACGTGATATTTGTGAAACGTACAGCGTTGTGTTTACATCCATTTTCTTCTTCTCGGAAATTTTTTGATGCAAAAATTGAGCAAAGTATATGGAAATGTTGCGTTAGTAATGGAATTAGTAATACAAAAGCATTAAATATGAGCTAAATTGTCCAGTCACATCCATATTTTTTCAAAAAATAATTGGTCAATTCGCTGTCGTACTAAATGGACCTATAAAGCACTAATTTTCTATTTATTGTTCTATTTTCACAAATAAAAACAGTCAAAATAATCATTAATTATTATTTATTACTTCATATGAAAAGTTAATACAATATTTTCCATTTAATCTAATAATCCAATTTATTCATGAATTCTAATTTACATTTTTTCGGAACATGCTCTCCTGTGAAAACATTCATGGTGAAGCGAAAAACTTACCCACACCGTGGTGAAATGAACAAATGTCAATAATTTATTGAAGAAGCAGCAAATCCAAGAAAGAAAAAACAATTTCTTTAAATTTATTGTATTTATTGGATAAACAAAGCAAAACAAAACAAAAATCGAAAAAATGCTTTAAGTTTATTTGATCAGCTCACGATGGTTCCACACTGGGAACGCTTTTCTTGAAACCATTGCACTTCAAATGTTGTATCTGCAAGGAAAAAGGCACTATATGTATAGCTATACGAAAATGTATTCTTTTTACTTACATGTAATTAGTTAGATCACTCATCCACATTTCTTAAAGCTCTTGAATGGTGCATTTAGATTCATTGTTCTTACTGTAAAAAAGAAGTAAAATAAATTATTTTGAAATTAAAATGTTTGTAGTTACTCACAAGAATATGTAAACAAACTTTTCCAACTGCTTTTGCCACCTCCAATCCAAGGCAATCTGTTCGTGGCCGCAGTATTCTGTGGAAAATGTTTTCTTCTTGCTGCAAATGTGTAAATTTTTCTTCTTTTGTTGTCCTAGAAAATATAATAAACAAAATTATTGTTCAACATAAAATTTTTTTGCAACTTACACGAAATTAGATTTGTAAATATGAGAAATGTCAAAATCGAAATCCACCGCGTCATTTTTATATGGGTGACGTCACTCGTAAAACTTTTCGAATTTTGACATTGTTGACAATTCTCACGTATTCACGGACAGGTTCACACGGATAGGGACTTTCAGAAGAAAACCGGTTTTAATTTTCCAATATCTGGAAAGTTTGATATCTAGTTATAGTTAGTCTATGGTAACAACTGTCAAAGCAAACAGCTATTCTGCGAAAGAATTTATTATACCAACAACAACTAAATTCACTAATAGACTTTTGACGTTTTATACACAAATGTGGTTTACTGCGTTTGTTTACTTTCTTGCAAGTTTCTCTCTCTCTCTCTGAGCGAATGTTCTGCCATCTTTGAATTTTGACAGCTTTTACGCATTTCACGACAAAAAGTAACCAAACAGACCTATTAGGTCTGTTCCAGGACTGCAAATTTGTACAAATTTGTACAAATTCCTGTTCCCGCGAGAAAAAAATTGTAAAAAAGAGCGCATTTAAGAGAGTAATTCATTTCCCCACCCTGCCAATTCTTTCAAATTTCTACACGAGATTTTGTTTTGGGCAGAAATTGTAAAAAGCGTCAAATCAATTAAATTTGAAAAGAACTGTCAAATTCGTAAAAGTTTAAAATTGTGTGAATTGCGACAATTTTATGCAAATTAACTCAAAAAATGACTTGGACATAGACAAAGAAAAGAAAAAAAAGCTTCACATTAAAGCGAATTTTTCGCCTAATACAATAGAATTCATTAAATGCATATTACCTACATCAATGAAATAGTAATAATAACAAATCTAAAAGTCTTACTCCTGCTTTGCGATTTCGTTTTTGTTTTGATTTGTTTTCACTTGTTACTTTTGACGTTTGAAACACATTTTACAAAAACGTATTCCCGCGAGATGTTGGGATTATGGGAGAATTTACAAATTGTTACAAAAATCTCGCGAGAACAGAGATATTAGAGGCAAAATAGCAATTACGCCATGGGAGAAGTCTTGCGTCAAGTTGCAATGTGCCATTGTTTACAGTAAGTCAATTTTGTACGTACAGAAGATAAGATCATGATCTGACATACATACCACCCAGAGGTAGCTGGTCTTGGAGTAAGACATTAGACTGGTTTGACACCATGATGTTATCAGGTAGGCTTGTGGGATTTTTAGGAGAAAATCGGGTAGCAAAGAAGTTCACAATCGATAGTCCTGCACCAGCCGTAAAATCTAAAAATCGAGGAGCATTAGACGCAGGAGTACATTCATTGGGGCTGATCTCAATGCACCCGTAATGTTTTTAGTTTCGAGAGGTTGTAGCCTTTGCTGACCCATAAGTGAGAATTGGACTCACTATGGCTGCGTACATGCACAATGTTATCTTTGATTAAAGTCCTTACTTCTACCCAAAGGTTTTGTTGCACGCATAGAAGGTGACGCATGCCTTCATTACTCTGTGTGTGATGTTTTGCTTCTATTGGGTTGTAAAACATTTATTTTATAGTAAAAATGATTTTATAGTAAAAATTTAAAAGCCAATATTATTACAAATCCCAACTGCAACAGTTTTTGCGCCATTACTTGTGAGGTATGGGGTGTAGCATTGTCATGCAAAAGGATCAGACCTTGCCTATTGACTAACGCAGGTTACTTTTCAGCCACATTGGCGTGCAGTATGTCGATTTCCTCACAATATAGCGACAGCGTCTATCGTTGCTTCTGGTTGAAGAAATGAAAAGTGGGTCCTTTCGATGTCCACCAAACTGTCATCACAATCATTTTTGGGGGAAGATCGGGCTTGGGGGTGTGTGTTGGTTTTTCATCTGCATCCACTGCCCATATATTTGACGATTATCATACACTATCCACTTTACATCACAGGTGTCTATCCGGTGCAAAAACGGTTCAGTTTGGTTTCTTAATGTAAGCGATGTACAGATTTCCAGGCGCCGAAGTTTTTGGAATTCGTTCAGTTCATGGGGTACCCACTTATCGAGTTTCTTTACTTTTCCTATGAGATAAAGGTGTCGACTTATTCTCATTGGTGATACTCCCATCATTTGTGCAATCTCCCGCACCGATTTCGTTGGGTCCGCATCCACTGTTGCTTTCAAAACCTCGTCGTCAACTAGCGTTTCCAGCTTCCCACGTGGTTAATTTTCGAGGCTGAAATCACCCGAACGGAACTTTCCAAACCAATGTCGTTTAGTCGTTGTGTTTTTCATTGCCAATGACGCATTATGTCCCATTTTAAATTCGTAAAGGAAGAGGGTTCCGATTTGAATTGCCGACAGCATGGCAAATAATTCTCACACGTCAAGCACACGAACCACTTTATTTTATAAAAAAAAGAAAATCTAACGTTCTGGCACGGATGTTCACTCGAGAACCTCTCGAGAACAATCCAATAGTTGAGTTTTGGGTCAAGCATGAGCGGTTGACCATTAAGACAGGGAAGGGTAAAATCAAGTATTTTGGTTTTGGTAGTGAGTAGCATCAGTTCAGTTTCAATTTGCGGCCCAGGTGCGTACCTTTTTTAGAGCAGATTCCATGATTTCAGTTATTATGGAGGGAAACATCCCTGAGACTAGTATCACCACGTTATCTACATACACGATCACTTTGACTCCTTCTCTATGTAGTTCTATAAGAATTTTGTTCATAACCATTAGCCACAGTGGAGGAGAAATAACGCCGCCCTGTGGCATTCCTCTCTGGACGAATTTGGTTAAATGACTCTTACTTATTCAGGCAGAATATTTCTTGTTCTGAGCAAAGAGGCTATCCATTGGCTAATAAATTCCTCTGTGTCCAGTTCGATCAGAGGTTTGTGAACAGCTTTAGTGTGTACGTTATTAAAGGCGCCTTCTATGTCTATGAAGGAGGGTAAGGTATGTGCTTTCTAGTATATGGATTTTTCGATTGCTTGCACTAGCTCGTGGAGAGCTGTTTCCATGGATTTTCCCTTGAGGTAGGCGTGCTACTCTTCTAGAATGCTTCGCAAGTGGATGTTTAAGTCATGCTTAAATACAAAGAAGGTTCAACTAATTGGCCTGAAATCCGTCGAGGACTCGTGTCCGCGTTTCCCTAACTTCGGTATAAACACCACTCGAGCGTGTCTCCAAGAGCATACGTAGTTTATTATTAAACAGCTTCTGAATATTGATGCTAGCCAAGGTATTTTTAGGTCTTGCGTTCTCTGTAGCATGCCATCAGGTCCCACGGATCCAGGCCTAGGAAGTCTTTTCCTCCCTCCCTGATATGTCTACCAAAATACATATGTTTTCCATTGTGGCTGTGGCTTACTAGTCAGTATGATTTCGGTAAATCAGTTGGTCTGCTACCTGCTTTGGGTATAAACGTGACCGTTACTTCTTTCCAACTTTTTGGTGTGAAACTTCAGGAATAACGGCTTCAAAATACGAGTGTGTTTATCAGAAGTGGGGTTATTTGTGTAATACATTTTTGGTGGAGTGCTGGGGATTTGAACAGGTCAAATAAAATGGTGGCGCACTTTGGTTTGACCTATTCCAGTCCTCTCTGGTTGGTTTATTGCTCTTCCTCTGAAGAGCATTAATGGGAGAAATGGGTATGGTGGTAGAATTTGAGAAATGGGTTTCGGCTAAGTACTGCAGCGTCTGTTGGCTGCTTTCCATTTAGACGCCATTCGGTTTTTCCTTTAGTCCTTTATGTGCTATTTGTATGGAATTCTGTGAATACTTGCGCTGCTTCGAGTGTCAAAGAGATCTTAGCAGAACTTTTTCCATGATTCTCTGTTAGCTCTCCTAATTTTTCGGTTATACTTTGTGAGTGTTTCAAAGTACTCAGCCCATTCTTTATCGCGTTTCGCCCTATTAAAAAGTTTTGTGGTGTATTTTCTTAATTTTGCAAATTTATTATTGAACCATGGAGTATAGCGGCTGCCTGACTTTTCTTGGTGATAGACAGATTTAATTGGAGTAGTACTAGGCTATCAATGTCTCTTATGCCTCTGTAGCAATTGGGCATGGATTCTATGAGTTATAAGCTATAATCTGTCGATCTTTTTTTTTTTTTTATAATTTACGCGCGCCTAAGGGGTTGATACCCTTTTACTATTGCCAGGGCGCGGGCGGAAAGATAGAAGGAGGAGAAAGGAAAACTGTTTTTTTTTTTTTGTAGTGGTTTGAAACTCAGGTGTGTTTGGTTTCTATGTTTGCTCTCCAGGGGTGGGAGTCCGAATAGGACGGAGAGTTTTTTTTTTTTTTTTTTTTTTTTCTTCACTCAGAGTGATTCGAGATATAATTCCCAGTATTTTTTTCATTGCTTGAAACTCTTATAACAGCCAAATCTACGTGTCAGTGTTATGCCTTCACACGCAGAATTTTTTTGTCTGAGTTCCAATTATACAATGAAAAACTGATTTTGCCATGGGCAGGATTCGAACCTGGACCCTCCGAGTGAGAAGCGTTTGCTACTACTACTACACCACGGCCACCCCTAGGCTGTTTATGAGATTCGGAAATTTTGTAATAGGATGGCGAAGCAGACGATGATCAGACATCGATGTTTCAGTTGAAACATGCCAGTTCCTAATAAAAGTTCTTTCCTACTTCTGTTTATAAAGATAAGGCTATTTCCGTAGTTTAGAATTCCAAGATTATTTTTGTAAATGAATTCTCAGTAAATTAGACTCACTTCTTTTTTAATATTTGTGCTACCCCAAATGGTATGATGGGCTTTCGCATCGCATTCAATTATTAGCTGACGTCTCCTTCTGCCACAGTATGAACTGTTTGCAATGGCAGATGGTTGAGCATATTACTGTTCTTACCGCCTTCAGTGGCTAACTCAACTATTACCTATCCTAAGTCATTGTACTTTACACCGCGTCTCCACGAGACACAAATATGTCAGACTAAATTGCAGATATTTCGTCTGACATTTTTTCTTTTAACTTAGAGCAAATTATAGAATGACATTTCATTCTATGAGCGTAAGTTGGTTGAGTAGGTGTGAACTGCTTGCATTCGGTGTGAGTTTTTTTGTTCACACAAAGCAACTGCATTATAGTAGAAAAATGGCTGCGCAGATGTAGATTTCTTGGTATTTTTTACCAACAGATGGCATTGTGGTGTATGTAGTATGAAGTAAACTGACAAGTGCTGTCAAAAAAATCTCAGGGGTGATGCCTACAGGGATGTCTTGAATAAAAACCAGACATTTATTTCATGAAATAGTTCTTGTCTGCAAAATACCCGTCTCCACTGGACATTTTGATGTCATGAACATTTTCTTAACACCAACGATGTCTCGTGGAGACGCGGTGTTAAGAATTAGCAGAGCCGTCAGTACGAAAGTCTTGCTCTTCATACATACATATGTTGAAGCAGTAAATCAACGATGAAGTTGCACAAGCATAGTTCTTCGGTAATCCCACCAATATCTTACAAAGCATACCCAGTTCATAGTAGATTTACTCGTACTACAATACTTTGCTTGAAAGTCGTTCGTATAAATCAGACGGCAAAAGCAACCATCGAATTATGTATTAGGTTGTATCACATGGCATAGCAAGATAGCGTCCTTCTTAAATTAGGCAAAGGTCTAGAGACGATAAGAGTAAATCTAACACAAGTCCCTCTTTACTATTCTCCTTCAATTCCCTCCTTTCTTTGTTCCCTGTCTTGAGTGCATTAAGTGAACGTTTGTATTTTCTTTGAATGTGGAAATGGGAACAACCTATTTAGTAAGAAATGAATCATCACAAACGCATTTTTCACGCCAAAACCACTTCCAATAGTTTCCCTCTTCGACAGGATATACATACATATAGGTATGTAAGTCACGAAACACCTCTCACAGACCAAGAAGAAATCCACGAATTCCATATTGATGACTCAATCCGTCACCCGTGGTGAATGCCGTCAGAGATAAGACCCTTCAACGTTTTCTTGTTTTTCTTGTTTCATACTCGTAGTGCTGTGCATTCCATTCGTTGACTCTTCAAGAATTCTCCAAATCCAAATTCTCTCGTCTTGGTGATAAGATTCGGTAGAATTCAGAAAATTCAGCCGTCCAACAAGAGTTCTTATTTACAAAAAGCCCCGGAACGTTTTAGATAAACCTTAGTCCCCACAACAGTATCTTTGTTTGCTGCATTTAAATACATATTTTTTTATTTTCTTATTAAATCAACATTCTACGAATGAAAATAAGATTAAGTGCTCCTACTGGCATGCGTGTAATCCTCTCACAGAACTACAATACAAACGAGTAGAGCTAACACAGTAACCAAGAAATGACGAAGCCCGTGACCAAGACCATTAAGTGTCATTAGGGGAATTTCATCAAGCGAAACGCAATAATACTTTTGTGACCTATATTCGAGCGATTTCCGATGGCGATATGTGTCCGTCCATTCGTCCATAGTCGAGAGGGCTAAGCTGCGCAAAAAAAAGTTAATAAAAACGGATTTTTCAATCTGAGGGTGCCCCTCTAATGGTAGGCGTTACATTAGTTTTATCTACCCACATTGCGCATTATATTGTACAATAGTTAGAGGTACTCTCTCTCGTACAAAAAGTAGGTATCTACGCATTACCTCTGCTCTGATATTCAAAATTTCTCGTCATCCTTTCGTTTGCTAATATACTCGTACGAGTGCCAGCTATCCGCAGATGTATCTGCGTACTGTACTGATCTACCTGTTACCAGAAATGAATAAAATACATTTTATTTTCGTTCATCTACCCATAGAGAGGTCTAGTGCATGAAAAGACCCAATCTAAGTTGACCTCGGTTTGGAATATCAATTTCATATTATATCTGGAAATTGCTGTTCGCTTATCAAAATGATGTCATGGAATGAACAAACTCCAGCCGTATCTCATAGATATTTCTGCTACACGTTGTGTGCTGGTTGAAAATTCAAACAGGTGGTAATTGGCTTTGTAGTGTGTTTGTTGGACTATCGAATAGAGCCGGCTAAGCGGGGAACGGATTTATGAATTAGTTTCATTCGAGTGAGCTATAGATAGAGATACAAAGAGGAAGACTAAACTGGTGTTGGATTTAACTGTGAGTTGGTATTTTTTTGGGTGGTGATTTCATGCAGTTGTTTAGCAAATTTGTTTGGAAAAAAAGGAAAAAAAAATGTTTGTGAACTCTGTTCCATCATGAGACTATAATTGACGGATTTGGATGGATGGATTGGTAGAAATCTGAGATACAAGAACACTTCCTGGTGTAGGGATTTTTTTTTTGAGATAATTTGTTTGTCACAGTGATGCAATGTGTTGTGAATTTTTTTTTTTATTTGCAAAAAGCTTCGTGAAATGAATCCGTGAGATGTACGAGATACGATTGTGTGACTGTGTTGTTTTCTCTTCAGTTTTGTTAGACGGGTTTTTACGATTCAGATTAGATATTCATGGTGTTGGGTAAAACTAATAAAAAGAAAAGACAGAATACTCATACATCTCAGTTGGCTTTCGAAGATTTTTTTTCTTGTCAATAAAACTGGTGATTTCGGAGATTTAAAAATCGTTAACAAGCATGACAGCATGTTCGACGCAGATGTTACTTTCTGTTTTCCACGTTCCACGAATCAGAAGCTCTAAATCAAGCTAAATTAATTGTGAAGACGAATTCCGAGAAAATATGTACATAGATTTTTTTCTGTCTGCTTGAATAGAGCGTACATAATATCAAGTTCAAAACCCTATTCCCTTTGTTATATCATCAAAGACACGTTAATTTGCCAAAAACAGAGCTTTATAGGCCACTGATCGTTTGTCTTGATAAAGCATATGAGTAAACAACAGCCAGCGTTACTTTTCTGGTTTTGTTTGGCAGTTCGTATTTGACAGTTGTGGAGAGCGTTCAGAATCCGCTTTTTTCTGGAGCAACTAACGTCAAAACACCGATTCCTTGATAATATTTTCTACATTTTCACTGCCAAGTTTAAGGCGCGGTTACCTGTTGTTTTTGACAAAGATTTTTTGTTTTTTTTATTCTTCTCTTAACCGCTGGAACATTTAACGCGTATCTATCTATCTAATGCTATGTATTTCTCGCACGTATGTATCTGCATTGCTACGTCGAAGTTTATGGAGTTAGTTTAATTAGCGGACATTAGAACCGCTCTATTTTGAATCGCACTGTTACTGAAGCCAGGAGTTTGCTGATGTTTTTTCATTTGCGTCATCCAATTTATTTTTCATTCTGCCTCTTCTTCGAACCTCGCTGAAACTTGAACTTCTATTGCTTCTTTGGCCGGATTTTCTGACGGTCTTCCATGAACATGCCAAAACTAGCTGATTTGCTCAGCCTGATATGTGTCCACTATCGGTTTTTTTTATTTGGAGACCTTTGCATTTTAGTTGCTGTCACTTTTCCTTTATATTTCTCATGCATTGTCCAATAATGCGATGCGTATTTCAAAACTAATTGAACGGCTACCGCGTATAGCAAACTTTTAAGTGTAAGCGTCTTTTGCTGTCTTGAAACACAGCTTTTCGAGCAATTTGAGCCGGCCTACAATTCCTTTTTTAAATCGGTGAAGACAACATGCTGATCTTCGAACGCTCCCCTTTTTTCTGTCGAAACGAAAAAGAGTAAGCGATTCAGTGATAAAGTGCCAGCACCCACCCGGTCAACACCGAGTACCTGCAGCCTTATATCAGTGTAAGTCGGACATTCACAGAGGTACGGTAGTGTTCCGCGGTGTCACCACTTTCACAGCAAGCGTTGCAAGGTGTTGTATCACTTATGCCATTCAAGTACTTAGCAAAAGTGTAACTCCTCGTCACGGTACCATAAAGCAACCTGCAGTCTTGTCTACTGGGGAAACGTCGCGGAAAGAATTCGTTTGATCTGTCTGCAACTTGGAGAGCCATGCCACCTGCAATTATGTTCATCTGAAACCCAACTGTTAATGGAGGCCTTAACCGACGACGCATACAGACCTAACGCAGGTATGGGTCATGAAAAACTCTCCTCTCCTTCCAAGGCAAGTTAATCGGCCAGACAATACTCAGTGAATTCAGCGTTCTGACTGCTTTCAGTGTTGTCTTGCGTTCTTGAATTAGCTTGGAAGTCTTGACTGTGTCTATAGTTTTTCACAATACAATATACTTTTCCTTGCCAACAGGATTGCGTATATCTCTGCTTGTAAGACAAATGCGAGTTTTCCTAACGAGGAGTGTAATCTAACGTTGTCATCCTCCAGAAAGACAACAACAACATATCCTATATCGGCTTTGGAGCTGTCCGTGAAGAGCTGATTACATTCCTTTCCTGGTTCAGATTCTAGCCGAAACCAGTCTTGGTCATAAGGACGTCGGCTCCCTATTTTTCTTGCAACAGAAATTCTGGTGTTATTGCATCAGATGGCATGTCAACAAGACCTGAGTTAAAAGACAGCCAAGGCGCAAGGTCATCAGAGCGTATTTTACCAAAAGCCACTTCGTTTTAAATGTAAGATTTGTTTGAGAATGCAGTCCATGATATGAATATCTAGGAGAGGGAGATCCATCAATGCATCTAGAGCGGAGCCAGGCGTGCTAGGGAAAGCCCCATGCAGACAAGACAGACCGGTCTTTGGAGTCTAGTAAAAGTAGCATTAATGTATTTTCGTGAGAGCTTATTCCATTAGACAACCAACACATAGGATATAATTGGCCTTATCATAGCCGTGTAGATTCAGAGAGATCTTCCTGGTGACAGGCCGCACGTCTTGCCGATAGCTCATTTGCACTGCCAAAAGCCCGGCAGTGCCTTAGATGCTTTCGACGTAACATATCAGAGAAATTCCAGGACGACACCCAAATATTTAACTTCGTTGGAGAATTGGATGGTGATGTTTGTAAGCACTAGATGAGTCAGACCAGACAGCTTCCTCCTGCTCGTACAGTTTTGAGAAGATTGACTGAAAGTCCATTTCTAGATCACGATCACGTTTAGAAATTTAGAGCAGACAGTCATCGATGCAACAGACAGTATAGCAACATCATCCGCGTATTCTTGTGCGTAGACAGTAGAAGTATTCAGCGCGTTGAGCACTGAGTCGGCCAACATACACGATAGCAGTGGGGATACAGCGCCACCTTGCGGGCAACCCGTGCTTACACTGCCGTCATATGTTGTCCATAGTCAGCATCCGCAATCATTGTCCCATTCACCAGCGTTGCTTTTGTCTATGAGACTAGTGATTCATCTACACCGTGTTGTCTGGCCGAGTTACACATGCCGTCAAAAGTTGCGTCGTCGAAAGCAGCCTCAATGTCGTTGAAAACGCCCAGCATGTATTCCTTCTTTTCAAGTGCCTACCAGATTTTGAGCGGACTCTCATACGATCTTCTTAGATGGCGCTACAGTCCTGGGCCTCTTTTACTTTTGTGCGCCACCTAAGACGTGGTCGTCATTTACTGCGAAACTTTCCGGCCCGGGCCTAGCATCCATGCGCTCAAGTTGATCTAGCTATCTAAGCCCGGTTATCTGACTAGGTCGGCATCGGTGTACAGGTCGTATAGTTCATTGTTGAAAGGTCTTCTTCATTCTCCATTGATGCAAACGGGAGCGAAAGAAAATTACCCGAAGAACTTTTCTCTTTAAACATTTTCATCCGCTTTCGTCAGTGCCCGTAAAGTAGGACTAGGATGATCAGTGTATCGTACAAAGTCGTTTTGGTTGCTCTAGAAATGGCTTTAACTAGCTCAATTGCCTTCTAAGACTAAAGGAGCAGAGTGACTCTTCGCATGATTTCCGCGCTGGTGTCGTTGATAAACTTGTTAGCGGAGCCGAGGTGGATTAAGTCCCTTACTACCTCAAAGTTGTAGCTATCTACCATGATGTTTTGTCCTAGGCGTCGATGCTGTGTGTCCCTCTTTGTTGACAGCATATACATTGTTTGTCCTTCATTGACCGCTAAATGCATCTCGGACGCTTCTGCTTTTTCTCCCTCTTTTGTCCCCATTATGTTAGTGTCATCTGCATACGATCATGCGAGTAACAGTACAGAATTTTGAAAGTTGACTTGTGAGTTTCGCACAATTCTTCCAAGACCGATGTCAAAAAAATCACATAACAACGCATCGCCTTGTTTAAGTCCTTTTCTGACGGAGCAGCGTGCATTCCCATTATTATTCTGCATAGTCGAATAAGCCTGGCAGGAATGTTGAAACAAGGCGCAGCACAACATAGTTTTCTCCATAGAGAAATATTCGGATTTGAAGTCGATGGTGCATGTCGGCTTGAAACTCTTGGGATTTATCCAAGATCTATAGCAATGTGAAAGTTTTATCGGTGGTGGATCTTCCTGCTCTAAATCCACACTGATAGGGGCCAGCCAGATCGTTGACAAATGGTTTTAAGCATTCACACAATGTATTATTGAAGACTAGATCCTCTACACGATTGATGACTCAGGTCGTCTTTGCTATTTAACAGTTTTCAGATGGAGTTTTTTCCAATTCCTCATCTTGTTTGTCAACTAAGATCTACAGGCATGCTGTGCCAAAGACCACTTATTTTTAAATATAAGATGTACTTGGGAGTACAGCCCTAGGTATGTGTGAATATCAAGGGGAAAGAGATTCATCAGATCGTCTAGAGCAAAGCCAGCTCCCATTCAGCCGAAACAAATTGTTCCTTGGAGTGTTCTAAATATGATAATGACGTATTTGCGTAAAAGGTTTTTCCAGCAAATAATAGACGCAGAGAATATACATATCTTAGCCTTATAGCCATGTATAACAACCCTATTTAGTGACAAAGCCCATGCGATTACGTTGCCATAAAGCCAAAAGCGCCTTGGAGGTTTTTGACGCGCGACATTTTTAGTCCAAAGAAGATGTTTATCCAGGATGACATATATTGCCGACAAAATCGCATTTAAAAGGTCCATCTGCCACCACAACAGATGCCAGTCACCAACTAAGGTGGGTTGTTTTACTTAGGTTAGGTTAGGTTAAACAGGGGTATGATGGATATGGCATCACACAGATACCAGGCACCGAACCGGGCCCATCGCGATCCGTGTGGAACCAGTTGGATTTGTCTTCAAATGGCAAAAACCTAAACAATCGCCCTAGTGAAACACCCAATTTTCAGGCAAAAGCCAAGAAGCCTTTGAAGTTCGTGCCGTCTATTTCCTCTAAGTTTTCGAAAAAGTATTCACACAGAATATGTGTTATGTCCCAATAGCTTGCAGGTCACCGCAGAATCTGCAAATATCCGCATCTGACATCTCTTTGCGTGTCGCCGCACGAGACAGTGTCCTGCCAGGATTCCTATTACTGTCCTAAGCTTATCGCTGTTTAATTTTATTAACTTCCTAGATCGCTTGCCGACAAAAAATGTCCAAAGAGTCTTGGATACTCGGTACCCTTCAAGACTTGATCACCTTAGGTTGACAGTCTTTGTGATTTTTTCCTCAATAGTGCCCCTCCCTATGCAAAGGGGTGCTTTGATGTTGGCAGCCTCACTATTGTCAAGTAGCCCTCCTTTTCTTGCAAGCTCGTCCGCCTGTTCATTTTCTTTAATACCGCAGTGGCCTGGCATCCAGCACAGCATCACCAGGTTCTGAGTGCATGTATCAGAATTGATGTTGGTCGATTCCATTGCATTGAGTGCGTCCTGGCTATCGATGTAGATAGCGATATCTCTTTCGGATACCGATCTCATCTGCATTAGCTCAGTCACCCTGAGGACAGCCAGAACATCTGAGTGGAAGACACTGCATTCATCCGGTAATTTTATAGACACTCTTAGTTCTGGGTCTTCTGAGAAGATATTGTACCAGAACCTGGTCCTTCCTCTGTTTTCTATCCATCTGTGAAAATTGCAATTTCATTTGACCTGATTATTGCATTTTCTTCCCAGTCCTCCCTCTCCGGATAAATTATATCGTACGGGATGACGAAGTTGACCAGAGAAGGAACTTGATACGTTAGAATTGGATTGCCTGGCAGTAGCTGCGTGAGTCAGAAACTACTGCACTTGAAGTAGCCCAGATTAAAGAGTTGTATAGCACTGTTGCCAGCAAGATTTTTGATCTGGTGCAAAACGGTGTGAAATGCTGCCGTATGAGTGGTGCGGAGTGCACGTATAATGGCTATGGAAACCGTTCTTTTAGCCGCCGCTAATTTTCCGTAAATAGTTTTCTTATTTGTTGCTTTTCACCATTCAAGTGCGCCGTATTTAAGTATGGGTCTTACCACCACCGTATGCGGCCAGTACACCATAGCAGGTTTTAACTTAATTTACTTGCAGTTCCAATGGTATTACGATTTCACTTAACTTTCCTGCAGGAGTTGATCTGATCTGATTACCGAGCATAAGACTGAAAGTCTCTTCTTTCGTGTACGTGCCACCCGTTTCTAAGCTCCTGGTGTGCCTTGTTGATTTTTCCCTGTTGAGGATTTTGGCCAGTTTGATCGTTTCAACCAGTCTCTATTGGGGTGCTCTTCGAAATTCGAATTAGATCTTATAGTCATTGAGTTCGCCTACTCTGTTTGGTGGTGGCTGTAGTGCCAAATCAGAACGTCGAAATGAAATTATCTCTTCCAAGGTGCAGATAGGATTGTGAATCATACTTAGATTTAACAGTCTGTCTTAACAAAGGCCAGGTCTAAGTCCAATTTTTCCAAATCTTACACTCTTTGTGAGAATATAATTTTCTCATTTAGTCTTAGATTGTAGTGAGAGGTGGTATAAGGAATCCCAGATCACTGCGGCCACAAATAGGCCTATTGTGATGTCCTCCATTTAGAGCTCATACATGATGCCGCAATTAGTTAGGAAGGCGGCTTCGTCTTTAGGTGAGCTGGCAGCTATATCCGCTGCTTCAAGGTAGAATTTACCTAGCTAACGTTGACGTGTTTTGGTTAAACGACTGCAGTCAGTTAGAATGTGTTCTGCTGTTTCCACATCCTCGTTGCACGGCGTGCATGTATTGTCTTGCGCTATGCCCACGGTCATCAGGTGTTTTTTAAAACGGCAGTGTCCTGTGAGAAAGCCTGTGGTCACTCGAATCTGACTTCAACTTAGTTGTAAACTTAACAAAAAAAAAAAAATAGAACTCAAATCGGAACAATGGGAGCGCCACGCGGGAACTTTTTCATCAATGTGGTACATATCAATGGTGATACCGGGGATCTCAGGAGGTTATGTAATTTATTTTAATAGTCAATCTGGCAGACGGCTTTGCCATGCTATACTTGATTTTTGCTATTGTACATACATGATTTGCATAAGAAAAAAAAATAAAATAAAATAAAAAATACTCTGAATTGCTTAGACTGTTGTCAACGCCTGCTTTCCCAATTTGGAGCAACAAAGAGAAGCTTGCGGCATCCTTATGCATAAGCCAGTTTCGCTCCTATCACCATCCGAGCTTCAGCCTTGCAGGCTGCAACATCGGTTTCATTTGTAGCTTGTGTGCGAGACAGGCTCCTATCAGAGACTCTCCTGAAATTTTCTGCCTCTTGGCCCGAGAAATAATTTAAGATGCTCTAACGATGAGAATAATCGCACTCTGCTTACCCATTAGCACCTTTGCGGTTCTGTTGGTTGTTCTGCTCGCAGTTTCCCCTCCTTATCCAGTAATGGATGCTTTGTGATTAAGCGCAACCCCACTTCACCCCTTATAATAGAAAATCAACCCATCAGCGGTATAAATTCCTCATGTCAAACGTAATTTCCGTAAATAATCGTGAAATATTCGCGAGTCACTGAGTTGGTGTACTTAAACCAGAAAACCTTTCCACTGAGACTTTCAAACTCTCACCACCTATTGCTTTGCACTATTCGCTGTATCCAAGAGATTGAATCTTCAATTTACCTAAACTGACGCCCCCAACAAGTCGTTGTAGATCTCACCTATCCAAACGACTTCATTAAATTCAACCCACAACCTGCTTCAATTATTAGTTTGAGACACATTCGTGTTCCACACCACAGCAAAATGAGAATCTATCTATCACCAGTTCTAAATGCACACATGACGTAATCTCTCTCAACTCTAGACCCTCAAAATAGAAACCAACACGCTTTTAATAGCTGTAAGCCGTGTACAAAATCGTTATAGATACATTTACGATAATGCGCATGCATTCGTTGCCAGAATACGAGTACCTATTTACGAATGTAAAAAAAAAACAAAAAAAAAAAAATTAATAAATCCACAGCAGGTAATAAAATTAATGTCATTACGAGCCATTACCTGTTGAATGGCCTCCTCAATGAATGAAATGATCTTAACGATCCAACCACCTAATCACCTTACTATTGTAGATGCCAGCTACTAGCTCTAGTCAATTGCGAAATAATCTCTTTTTGCATCGATGACGCAGTCCTGACCGAGGCGATGAGTTTTGTAGAATTGTGCGGCGAGACCAGAAATGGTAAACATTTGGTCGGTGGTCGCTGGAACTGGCGTGGGTCGTTCTCCAGCCAACGAAAACTGCTACTCGTACTCATACCAGACAGTGCTGACTAAGTCACCTGAGTGTCGGTGTCACCCTCGATTCTCGGTATATGTAATTCACAGTGTGAGCTTACTAGCTGGCGTAGCTTACCAGCAGACACTTCATTTTCAGTTTAACAACGAACATCGACCGAACGACAACTATCTGGTTTTTCATAACCGACAACGCATATCTAAACGCTAAACCTAAACGTTCAAGCAAAACACAATAGCGAACCTAAACGCAGATCGCAGATTGAATTCATTAACAAGCTGGTGTTGAGTGAAATTCTATTTTTTTGTTCATTCTAGTGGCAACAATCCGAAGATTTTGGTCGAAAAAAAGAGATCCGATCGCATCTGTACAAGTTACGTGAATCCAGACTAAGAGAATTCTATTTAACGGAGGGTCGAGGAGGCGACATCATGAATCCATCAACAGATGTATGCTATGGAAAGACTCCATTGACTCAAAGCCATGGAGATTCGCTTGTCGATCAGAGTTTCCAAAGCTTGAAATCGAAGGAAGTCCGTGATTCCGAGAGTCCAATGCGTGACATCAAGTTTCGTAATAGTGGAGGTGTTGCTGGTGGTGTACTTGTACCAGATACAACCGGTTGGAATGTGCATACTTCGTCGGAAGTAAGTCCAGATGGGCGTGCGTTCCGTACCGAAACCTTGGCGAAAACAGATGGTGAGTAAATTTGCATTAAATCGATAGTGTCTCGTGATTTTAACCATGAAAACAATATTTCTTTGTCTGTTTTGTAGGTGTTGAGCAGATAGCTGGAGGTCGAGCTGAATTTTCCGGACGTAATGAACAGAAATCAAGTGCTTCTCACCAGGGTGATGACAAAAACTATGTCAAGAAGGCAGCCGAGAGCTCTAAGACACACTTGCAAGAGAAGGTTGTCGTTGGTGATGAAAATTCTGGTCGTACAGAGATGAGAAGCAGCTCGGTGACATCATCATCGTCTAAGGTTGTATCATCGTCATCACAGGTTATTTCGAGTGGTGATACCGGTCTCGATTGGGAACCGGTTGGAGCTAAGAGATTGACACAGGGTCAGACGCAGGATCATATCCAACAACATCAGAAGATGCTTTCCACGGCTGATACAAGTGCTCTTCATAGTGAGCAACAGAAATACCAGAGAAACGAACGTAATGAAAGACAAGAGACATCAAGTAATTTACGTGAGGAAAGCAGGAAGTACGTTGACATGGATAAATCTTCGCCCGAATATCAACAACATGTTCAATATCTCATGTCTCAGCCAGGTGCCATAGTATCTAATACAGTTGAATACCCGAAACCGGGTGTTAAAATGATTACCACTGTGAAGAAATTACCCGATGGCACCACTGTCAAGACTAAGAGGTATGAAACCGAAGCCAGTGCTGACGCCGGATCTATTACTCAGACTCTGAGGCAGCAACAACAGCAGAGAACTTCATCAAACACCACCCAAAAGACAACTGAAAAACGTGTCCAGGACTCTGAAGATGTTTTCACTCGTTTGTCAAGAACTCGTGACTCTAGTGCCCCGTTGAGTCCCCAGAGAGTACCAGATTCCCCATCTCAGGATGATATTTACTCACGTTTGCAGAAATCCCGTGGAAGCACTACGAATGAACAGAAATTTTCCGAAACAATCGATCAGAGATCCACACAAATTCTTCGCGACAGTAAGCAACAACCAAACTCACCGTCAACTCACAGAGTGCCAATTCGACGTCCCAGCGATGTGGTGGACAATGCCGAAACCATTTCTACCAGCAACAGAGTCGTTCGAAAAGATCAAAACCAGAGCGTTCGTAATGAGAAGATCACTAGTGCGGACTTTATTCAAACAGAGCGCGATCGATACACTCTTGATCGTGATACACCCAACCGAAAGGGTCCTGATGGGCTACCAGAAGCTCTTGTTCCAATAACACCTGGACGATTCAGTCGCCCTCAACCAGATGATACACCAACTAATGGATACACAACTACCGGAGTTATCCAGCAATCATCGAAGAGCTCAGCGAAATTCTCCGAAAGTCGTCGTTACTCCACGGAGACTGTGGAAAGCTATCAGCACTCTGAAAGTCATAATGAAAATCAAGATTTTACCACCCATGGATTTCCATCAGTTCGTAGGCCAATAGAGGAGCCGAAAGGTCGATCTCCAACTGCTGGGCATCCTGGTCGGGACTTTTCTACTCACGGCTTTCCATCGGTAAGGCCAGATAAGGCAACTCAGCAGTATACTTTCCAAAAACCAAGCACACATGATGATTATAGCACTACCGAGAGGGTGCACATCATTAGCACTGATCGTCCAAGGCCGGATGGTGCATATCCACATGCTCCAGATTCCACAACAACTACATCTCAAACAAAGTATTCAACGAATGAAACACGTCGTCAGGTTACTACTTCCACCGATGGGTATAGTAGTACTCATGGATTTCCATCGGTAAGGGAAGGAACTCCAACCAGAGATTCACCAAGGCGTCCACCTTCTTCCGAATCAGCTCCTGGCGATTCTCCAAGGCGTCCAGCTCCTGGTCAGGAGCCATCGACAAATCATGTTCGAAAGCCATCCACTGATAGTTTCACCACACATGGATTTCCTTCGGTAAAAAGCGGAAGTCCAACTGAAGACTCACCAAAACGTCCTTCAAGTGTCGAACCAACAACTCCTGGTCGTAGACCAACCGGTCCAGCCGGTCCAGGTGGATCTGAACCAATAGATCAAGGGCGCAGGCCAACAAGTGGACCATCAGGTCCTGAACCAACCAATCGCAGACCAACAGACAGTGACTACACCACTCAGGGCTTTCCTTCTGTAAAACCTGGCCAGACCGCTCCAAAGCAATCATCCCCTCAACATGAAGATTCTCCAAGAACCCCAAATCGCCGTCTGCCAAGCGTTGATCGTGACGACACCATTTCTGTGTCCTCGGACCGCAGCAACAGCGTCATCTATGAAAAAAGAATAGATGCCGCACATCAGGCATTTGCACGCTCTCTTCGCTGTGCCTCTCCAGTCGATTCGATTCGACGTGACAGCTTTGATCGCCAAACTCCCAGAACCAGTGTGTCCTCCACTCGAAACACATACTCTCCATCCAAACGCGATGGACGTAGTCCCTCTCATGAGAGTATTACCAACTCAGAGTCTAGCCGTATCAGTTCCGGCACAGTAACCAAAACATACCGACCCACAACCACTGACATCAGACGTATCTCTGGGCCAAAAAGCCCAATTGGCAAATCGGCACCAAGTCATGTGTCTAACGAAACAATTGACATAAGTCTTACTAGAAGAATCACCCCCAGGCCTTCGGATAAATCTACCGGAAGACCGTCAGGTAAGTCAGTAGAACTGCCCATACTACTCTCCCCCAACCAAAATGTCGCTTATGCTTCCCTCAGTTAAAGACAAGTCCGATTCAGCAGAGCCTATAGTGCGCAAGAAAATCTTCGATCAAACCGAAGCTTTTCTTGCTAGCGAAGGTGTTGCTGAAGAGCCGATCCTTAAAAAGGAAAATTACTATCAGCTTGGTCCGTCCGATGAAACACTTCCGTCTAGCCGCCTCAAAAAAAGGCTGCTCCATGGTAAGATCAATCTCATCCATGTGTGCTTTTGTTGGTTTTTTTTTTTTTTGTTTTTATATAGTAATTATGATTTTGGGTGACAGGCATCATTGTGCTTCATATTTTTGTTTTGTTTTTGCGCCGCCGTTAATGCATTGCAGTGTCGCCTAGGTTAAGATTTAAGTAAAAGAGAAAAAACCTTTTACAGGTACCACTCCCACTACTTCCCGTAGGCCTACAACTTACAACCCCGAAGAAGAGGTAAACACACTTCTCGACACAGCCACGAAACACACTACTACGACATCAACATCAACTAGAACACCAACAACAACAACAACAACAATAAGATCTGCGAAACCACAAGAAACAAAACCATCCAGACCGGATACCCTCTATAGTAGCAAGCCGAAAACCAAGCCCGAGGGATATGTATCCCTTCATCGGGCCACTGAAATCACCGATAAACACAATAAGACGACAAACAAACAAGTATCCTATCCCCATTACATTCCTGGTGCTCCAAAAGGTAGAGTTAGGTTCTCTTTATCCCCGCAGTAGTAGCATTAAATTTGCGTATTTGCGTATACATACATTGCTAGCGTTAATCAATAAACGTTTTTACACAAACACATTTTGTTTTACTAACCATTAATCTCATTCGATCGCATATTTTCAGCAGACCGGTCATCACCGCACCCAGAACGAACCCAGACATCACCGTCAGACAGACCAACGAAAAGTTTTTCATCACCAGCACATACTACTCCTACTACTAGCACGATCACTCATAATGCACCAAGGTCCGTTACGGACAAACCGAGAGTAGCACCATCCACTACCACTAGCCCAACCGCCAAGCCATCTTCCCCATCTAAAGTCGATAACAGCATCACAAGTAGATTTACTAAAACCGTTAAAGTAGACAATTCCATAACGCGAGACACGACAAAGACACGACGTGAACCGGAGCGGAAGCCAGAGCCAAGGGGCCCACATGAACCGGAGGATGTTGACGAAGGTTACGTGCCCGACGCCAAGGGCAGACCAAGACCGAAATCTAAGCGACCCACCTCAGATGATGAAGGTTTTGAGCCAGAGTCTCCAAGGGCTCATTCTCCTACTAGTGACTTTGAATACCGTAAGCCGAACGGACAAGAGACCTACGATGAAGAGGATGCCGTCTTTAAAAGTCCGCGAAAGACCGATAGAAAGACTGTGACGACAGATTTCTTGGACACCGAACGCGGTGTTACGCAACCACGTAAGCCTGGTGATACAGACCGTGAGCACAAAAGACCAGGTGAGCCAGACGATTTAGAGCCGAATAATCGCTCCCAATCAGGTCCTGGCCCTAACGAGCCAAGACGTCCTAGTGATAAACTTCGACGTCCTGAAGATGAAACTCCAGGACAACGTGGACCAAGGAAACCATCGAGCCCCTCCCGGCCATCAGACACAAGCAGGCCTAAAGGTACAAAGCCACCATTAGACCGTAGTGAAACATTTGAAGAACGCTGTCGCCAAATTTTGGGTATTGAAGGCGAAACAACTACTGAGCAGTCAAAGAGAGTCCAGGAATTCATTGAGACTGAACGGGTACCAGACGATAAGCGTAAACCAAAAGGACCATCGTCGAGCCCACACAAGAGGCATCCAAGTGACACTGTAAGCATTGAAGATTGTGATGATGATGATAATGGTGTTCCCCGAAAATATCCAACGGGGAAAACTACATCCACGACAATCACAAAGAAAACGCCAACAGGCGAATATCCGCAGGATAGGTCTCCAACCCGTAAATCTGGTCCTCAGCCAACTGGACAAACTCCAACGGATTATCCACGTGAACGTTCGCCATCGGGCAAGACACCAAAGGGGTCAAGGCCTAATGAATTTGATAAAACTACTGTCATAACTTCCGCCACTGGGACTAAGGGCGATCACTCGCCCTTGACTCAGCCTAGAGAAGGTTCGCCTTCTGGAAAGTCGCCAAAAGGAACAAGGCCATCTAATACCGATGAGTTTGGAAAGCCTTGGCCTGTTGATGATGATCGTACACCATCGACACGTCCAAGAGATGGATCACCCTTGAATAAGACACCAAGAGGTACTAGACCAACAGAGGAAATCATCGACGATGTTTTTGAACCAACTCGTCCTCGGGATGGTCCTCCTCGCGAGCGATCTCCAGGGAAACCTCATGGAGTGAGTTCAAATGATAACACAACTGTCAGGCGAACCACCACTACCACGGATACGACAACCCTTGACTCAACCAAAGGTCCGAAGGCCTATCCTCGGGACCGATCTCCAGAGAAACCTCATGGAGTGCGTCCAACGGATGACACAACTGTCAGGCGAACCACCACTACCAGGGATACGACAACCCTTGACTCAACCAAAGGTCCGAAGGACTATCCTCGGGATCGATCTCCAGAGAAACCTCGTGGAGTGCGTCCAACGGATGACACAACTGTCAGGCGAACCACCACTACCAGGGATACGACAACCCTCGACTCAACGAAGGGTCCGAGAGACTATCCTCGTGACCGATCTCCAGAGAAACCTCGTGGAGTGAGCCCAACTGATGAAACTGTTAGGCGAACCACCACTACCAGGGATACGACAACCCTCGACTCAACGAAGGGTCCGAGAGACTATCCTCGTGACCGATCTCCAGAGAAACCTCATGGAGTGCGTCCAACGGATGACACAACTGTCAGGCGAACCACCACTACCAGGGATACGACAACCCTTGACTCAACCAAAGGTCCGAAGGACTATCCTCGGGATCGATCTCCAGAGAAACCTCGTGGAGTGCGTCCAACGGATGACACAACTGTCAGGCGAACCACCACTACCAGGGATACGACAACCCTCGACTCAACGAAGGGTCCGAGAGACTATCCTCGTGACCGATCTCCAGAGAAACCTCGTGGAGTGAGCCCAACTGATGAAACTGTTAGGCGAACCACCACTACTAGGGATACCACCACGTACGACGCAACCAAAGGTCCGAAAGACTATCCTCGAGATCGATCTCCAGAGAAACCTCGTGGAATGCGTCCAACGGATGACACAACTGTCAGGCGAACCACCACTACCAAGGATACGACAACCCTCGACTCAACCAAAGGTCCGAAGGACTATCCTCGTGACCGATCTCCAGAGAAACCTCGTGGAGTGAGCCCAACTGATGAGACTGTGAGGCGAACCACCACTACTAGGGATACCACAACCTTCGATTCAACCAAAGGTCCGAAGGACTATCCTCAGGACCGGTCTCCAGAAAAACCTCGTGGAGTGAGCCCAACGGATGAAACTCTTAGGCGAACCACCACTACTAGGGACACCACAACCTTCGACTCAACCAAAGGTCCGAAGGACTATCCTCGTGACCGATCTCCAGAGAAACCGCGTGGAGTAAGTCCAACTGATGAAACTGCTAGGCGAACCACCACTACTAAGAATACCACAACCTTCGACGCAACCAAAGGTCCGAAGGACTATCCTCGTGACCGATCTCCAGAGAAACCTCGTGGAGTGAGCCCAACTGATGAGACTGTGAGGCGAACCACCACTACTAGGGATACCACAACTTTCGATTCAACCAAAGGTCCGAAGGACTATCCTCAGGACCGGTCTCCAGAGAAACCTCGTGGAGTGAGCCCAACGGATGAAACTGTTAGGCGAACCACCACTACTAGGGATACCACAACCTTCGACTCAACCAAAAGTCCGAAGGACTATCCTCGTGACCGATCTCCAGAGAAACCTCGTGGAGTAAGTCCAACTGATGAAACTGTTAGGCGAACCACCACTACTAGGGATACCACAACCTTCGACGCAACCAAAGGTCCGAAGGACTATCCTCGTGACCAATCTCCAGAGAAACCTCGTGGAGTGAGCCCAACTGATGAGACTGTGAGGCGAACTACCACTACTAGGGATACCACTACCTTCGATGCAACCAAAGGTCCGAAGGACTATCCTCGTGACCGATCTCCAGAGAAACCTCGTGGAGTGAGCCCAACTGATGAGACTGTGAGGCGAACCACCACTACTAGGGATACCACAACCTTCGACTCAACCAAAGGTCCCAAGGTCTATCCTCGGGACCGGTCTCCAGAGAAACCTCGTGGAGTGAGCCCAACTGATGAGACTGTGAGGCGAACCACCACTACTAGAGATACCACAACCTTCGACTCAACCAAAGGTCCCAAGGACTATCCTCGGGACCGGTCTCCAGAGAAACCTCGTGGATTGCATCCAACGGATGACACAACTGTTAGGCGAACCCCCACTACCAGGGATACCACAACCTTCGACTCAACCAAAGGTCCGAAGGACTATCCTCGGGACCGATCTCCAGAGAGACCTCGTGGAGTGAGCCAAACTGATGAAACTGTTAGGCGAACCACCACTACTAGGGATACCACAACCTTCGACTCAACCAAAGGTCCGAAGGACTATCCTCGGGACCGGTCTCCAGAGAGACCTCGTGGAGTTAGCCCAACTGATGAAACTGTTAGGCGAACCACCACTACTAGGGACACCACAACCTTCGACTCAACCAAAGGTCCGAAGGACTATCCTCGGGACCGATCTCCAGAGAAACCTCATGGAGTGAGCCCAACGGATGACACAACTGTCAGGCGAACGACCACTACCCGGGATACGACAACCCTCGACTCAACGAAAGGTCCGAAGGATTATCCTCGGGATCGATCTCCAGAGAAACCTCGTGGAGTGCATCCAACGGATGACACAACTGTCAGGCGAACCACCACTACCAGGGATACGACAACCCTCGACTCAACGAAGGGTCCGAGAGACTATCCTCGGGACCGGTCTCCAGAGAGACCTCGTGGAGTAAGCCCAACTGATGAAACTGTTAGGCGAACCACCACTACTAGGGATACCACAACCTTCGACTCAACCAAAGGTCCGAAGGACTATCCTCGGGACCGGTCTCCAGAGAGACCTCGTGGAGTTAGCCCAACTGATGAAACTGTTAGGCGAACCACCACTACTAGGGACACCACAACCTTCGACTCAACCAAAGGTCCGAAGCACTATCCTCGGGACCGATCTCCAGAGAAACCTCATGGAGTGAGTCCAACGGATGACACAACTTTCAGGCGAACCACCACTACTAGGGATACCACAACCTTCGACGCAACCAAAGGTCCGAAGGACTATCCTCGGGACCGGTCTCCAGAGAGACCTCGTGGAGTGAGCCCAACTGATGAAACTATTAGGCGAACCACGACTACCCGGGATACGACAACCCTCGACTCAACGAAACGTCCGAAGGATTATCCCCGGGACCGATCTCCAACAGATAAATCAGGTCGGTATCCAAAACCAACGGAAGACACTGACACAGAAGATCAACCAAGGGATAGATCTCCTCAAAAACCTAAGGGAACTAGACCATCTGAACCTTATGAAACAACGTTGCAACAAACGATAACAGATACAACAGTGTTCGATGGTACCGTTTTTTCTTCACGCCCAAGAGACGGGTCTCCTTCAAAGCCAACAGACAATTATCCAGAGGAATTTGAAGGAGTTCCGCGCAAGCCGGGTGATTATCCACGTGGTCAGTCGCCAACGGAGAAGCCGAGAAGGCTGAAACCAACCGAAGATGATATTACAGAAACAACGGTCAAGAAAACAACAAAAACGACTCGCGATAATATAACATTGGAAGAAATTGACTTGGAATCTCCAAGAGATCGTCCTCATGGTACATCTCCAACCGATAAGCCTAGGAGACGTCGACCAGACGATGAGGAAACCGATGAAACGGTTATCCGTAGAAGGACTGAAACGACAGTGGTTGAAGGTAATTCACCAAGAGATTATCCACGTGATACATCTCCAATGGATAAGACTAGAAGACGCCGTCCAACAGATGAAGATGTTGATGAAATAGTTACCGAGAGAAGGACTCAGACAAGCACAGATAAGACCACTTTGGAGAAGGTAACTGATCGATCTCCAAAGGATAGTCCACGTGAAAAGTCTCCATCGCAGAAACCAGGTCCAAAGACTTATCCTGGAGATATGTCACCGAATGAGAAGCCACGAGGACCGAGACCAACTCACGAAACCGTTGCCCAAAAAACGACAAAAACTACAACTGTCAATGATCGTGTGACAAAGAGCCCCCGCGAAACTACACCTTCCGAGAAGCCTGGATCTAAGGGTTATCCTCGTGACAAATCACCAACTGAAAAGCCCAGAGGACCGAAGGATTATCCTCGTGGAATATCTCCATCAGATAAAAATAGAAGACCACAACCGAGTGATGAGGAAACTGATGAAACTGTTATTCACAGAACAACTGAAACCACAGTGATTGAAGGTGATTCGCCAAGAAACTATCCACGTGATACATCTCCTTCGGATAAGCCCAGAAAGCGCCAGCCAACAGATGAAGTCATTGATGAAACAGTTATCCGGAGGACAACTAAGAAAACTACAGATAAAACCACTTTGAAGGAGGTAACCGATCGCTCTCCAAAGGATCATCCTCGTGGTACATCTCCGTCGGATAAGCCGAGAAGGCGTCGACCAAGTGATGAAGAATCCGATGAAACGCTTATCCGTAGAACAACAGAAAGGATCACTGTCGAAGGCGATTCTCCAAGAGATCGCCCACGAGGAATATCGCCGTCGGATAAGCCTAGAAGACGTCGACCAAGCGAAGAAGAAATCGATGAAACAATTGTCCAGAAAGTTACCGAAACAACAACCACTGAAGATGATTCACCAGACGATCGCCCACGAAGTACATCGCCATCAGAAAAACCCAGGAGACGTCAGCCAACGGATGAAGACATTGAACAAACAATTATCCGGAAAGCAACTAAGAAAATCACAGGCAAAACTACTAATCAATCTCCAAAGGATCGTCCACGTGAAAAGTCTCCATCGCAGAAACCAGGTCCAAAGACTTATCCTGGAGATATGTCACCGAATGAGAAGCCACGAGGACCGAGACCAACTCACGAAACCGTTGCCCAAAAAACGACAAAAACTACAACTGTCAATGATCGTGTGACAAAGAGCCCCCGCGAAACTACACCTTCCGAGAAGCCTGGATCTAAGGGTTATCCTCGTGACAAATCACCAACTGAAAAGCCCAGAGGACCGGCCAAGGATTATCCTCGTGGAACATCTCCGTCGGATAAACGTAGAAGACCGCAACCGAGTGACGAGGAAACTGATGAAACAGTTATTCACAGAACAACTGAAACCACAGTGATTGAAGGTGATTCGCCAAGAAACTATCCACGTGATACATCTCCTTCGGATAAGCCCAGAAAGCGCCAGCCAACAGATGAAGTCATTGATGAAACAGTTATCCGGAGGACAACTACGAAAACCACAGACAAAACCACTTTGAAGGAGGTAACCGATCGCTCTCCAAAGGATCATCCTCGTGGTACATCTCCGTCGGATAAGCCGAGAAGGCGTCGACCAAGTGATGAAGAATCCGATGAAACGCTTATCCGTAGAACAACAGAAACGATCACTGTCGAAGGTGATTCTCCAAGAGATCACCCTCGTGGAATATCGCCGTCTGATAAGCCTAGAAGACGTCGACCAAGCGAAGAAGAGATCGATGAAACAATTGTCCAGAAAGTTACCGAAACAACAACCACTGAAGATGAGTCACCAGACGATCGTCCACGAGGTACATCGCCATCAGAAAAACCCAGGAGACGTCAGCCAACGGATGAAGACATTGAAGAAACAATTATCCGGAGAACAACCAAGATAGTCACAGGCAAAACTACTGATCAATCTCCAAAGGATCGTCCACGTGAAAAATCTCCATCGCAGAAACCAGGTCCAAAGACTTATCCTGGAGATACGTCACCGAATGAGAAGCCACGAGGACTACGACCAACTCATGAACCAGTAGTGCAAAAAACGACAAAAACTACAACTGTCAATGATCGTGTGACAAAGAGCCCTCGCGGAACTACTCCTTCCAAGCAGCCCGAATCTAAGGGATATCCTCGTGACAAATCACCAACTGAAAAGCCCAGAGGACCGGCCAAGGATTATCCTCGTGGAACATCTCCATCGGATAAACGTAGAAGACCGCAACCGAGTGACGAGGAAACTGATGAAACAGTTATCCACAGAACAACTGAAACTACGGTGATTGAAGGTGATTCACCAAGAAACTATCCACGTGATACATCTCCTTCGGATAAGCCTAGAAAGCGCCAGCCAACAGATGAAGTCATTGATGAAACAGTTATCCGGAGGACAACTAAGAAAACCACAGACAAAACCACTTTGAAGGAGGTAACCGATCGCTCTCCAAAGGATCATCCTCGTGGTACATCTCCGTCAGATAAGCCGAGAAGGCGTCGACCAAGTGATGAAGAATCCGATGAAACGCTTATCCGTAGAACAACAGAAACGATCACTGTCGAAGGCGATTCTCCAAGAGATCGCCCACGCGGAATATCGCCGTCAGATAAGCCTAGAAGACGTCGACCAAGCGAAGAAGAGATCGATGAAACAATTGTCCAGAAAGTTACCGAAACAACAACCACTGAAGATGAGTCACCAGACGATCGTCCACGAGTTACATCGCCATCAGAAAAACCCAGGAGAACTCAGCCAACGGATGAAGGCATTGAACAAACAATTATCCGGAGAACAACCAAGATAGTCACAGGCAAAACTACTGATCAATCTCCAAAGGATCGTCCACGTGAAAAATCTCCATCGCAGAAACCAGGTCCAAAGACTTATCCTGGAGACACGTCACCGAATGAGAAGCCACGAGGACTTCGACCAACTCATGAACCAGTAGTGCAAAAAACGACAAAAACTACAACTGTCAATGATCGTGTGACAAAGAGCCCTCGCGGAACTACTCCTTCCAAGCAGCCCGAATCTAAGGGATATCCTCGTGACAAATCACCAACTGAAAAGCCCAGAGGACCGGCCAAGGATTATCCTCGTGGAACATCTCCATCGGATAAACGTAGAAGACCGCAACCGAGTGACGAGGAAACTGATGAAACAGTTATCCACAGAACAACTGAAACTACGGTGATTGAAGGTGATTCACCAAGAAACTATCCACGTGATACATCTCCTTCGGATAAGCCTAGAAAGCGCCAGCCAACAGATGAAGTCATTGATGAAACAGTCATCCGGAGGACAACTAAGAAAACCACAGACAAAACCACTTTGAAGGAGGTAACCGATCGCTCTCCAAAGGATCATCCTCGTGGTACATCTCCGTCAGATAAGCCGAGAAGGCGTCGACCAAGTGATGAAGAATCCGATGAAACGCTTATCCGTAGAACAACAGAAACGATCACTGTCGAAGGTGATTCTCCAAGAGATCACCCTCGTGGAATATCGCCGTCAGATAAGCCTAGAAGACGTCGACCAAGCGAAGAAGAGATCGATGAAACAATTGTCCAGAAAGTTACCGAAACAACAACCACTGAAGATGAGTCACCAGACGATCGTCCACGAGGTACATCGCCATCAGAAAAACCCAGGAGACGTCAGCCAACCGATGGAAACATTGAAGAATCAGTTATCCGGAGAACAACCAAGATAGTCACAGGCAAAACTACTGATCAATCTCCAAAGGATCGTCCACGTGAAAAATCTCCATCGCTAAAACCAGGTCCACAGACTTATCCCAGAGATACGTCGCCTAATGAAAAGCCAAGAGGACTTAAACCAACTCACGAAACTGTGGTTCAAAAAACGACCAAGACAACAACTGTCAAAGATCGCTTGACGAAGAGCCCCCACCAAGCATCTCCAACTGAGAAACCTGGTTCAAAGAACTACCCCCGAGACAAATCTCCCACTGAAAAGCCCAGAGGAGCAACTAGAGATCATCCTCGTGGATTATCTCCATCTGGTAAGCCACAAAAACGCCATCCAAGTGATGAAGACAGCGATGAAACGATTACCGAAAGAATCATTGAAACAACGACTATTGAAGGTTCTGCTCCAGAATACTATCCACGAGGCACATCTCCATCAGATAAGCCAAGAAGGCGCCGACCAAGTGATGAAGAATCGGATGAAACGCATATCCGTAGAACAACAGAAAAGATAACTGTCGAAGGTGATTCGCCAAGAGATCGTCCTCGGGGTATGTCTCCATCGGATAAGCCTAGAGGACGTCAACCAATTGAAGGGGAAACTGAAGAGATAATTACCCAAACAACCTCGCGAACGACAACTATTAAAGATGGTTCTCGAAGGGACCATCCGCGTGGCACATCTCCTACGGATAAACCAAGCAGACGCCAACCAAAAGATGATGATATTGAAGAAACCACTGTGCGAAAAACAACGAAGACAATCAAAGATAGAAGTACTCTGGAAGAGGTTACTAATCGATCTCCCAAAGATCGACCACGGGAAATATCTCCATCACAGAAACCAAGTCCAAAAGGTTATCTTCGCGATACTTCACCAAATGAGAAGCCACGCGGTCCGAAGCCAACACACGAAACAATTATTCAACGAACAACTAAGACAACATCTGTGGATGATCGGTTAACAAAGGGTCCTCGTGGAATATCTCCATCAGAGAAACCAGGTTCGAAGAATCATCCTCGGGACAAATCGCCCACAGAGAAGCCCAGAGGACCAATTAGAGATCATCCACGTGGTACATCTCCATCTGATAAGCCTAGAAGACGCCAACCAAGTGATGAAGAAATTGATGAAACGGTTATTGAAAGAATCACTGAAATGACAACTATTGAAGGTATAGCTCCAGAATACCAACCACGTGGCGTATCTCCATTGGATATACCTAGGAAACGTCAACCAACGGACGAAGATATCCATGAAACAGTTACACAGAGAAGAACTAAAACAACAAAGGATAGAACAACCTTGGAGGAAGTAACTAATCGCTCTCCAAAGGATCGTCCTCGTGGCACATCCCCTTCGGATAAGCCCAGAAGACGCCAACCAAGTGAAGAAGAAACCGATGAGACCATTGTCAATTCAAGCGTACGAACAACAATCATTGAAGGTGATTCTCCAAGGGATCGTCCGCGTGGTACATCTCCTTCGGATAAGCCCAGAAGACGTCAGCCTACTGACGAGGACTTTGAAGAAACTATTGTTCAAAGAACAACAAAGACAAACAGAGATAAGATCATTCTAGATGAAACCACCGAACGCTCTCCATCTGAAAGACCTAAGAAATATCATCCAAACGAGGAAGATACCGATGATGATTACATGCAAAGGACTACAAAAACAATTCGAAATGAGAGAACAGCATATGACGGAGACACCTATCCCCGTGATAGATCTCCAAGTGATATTTCAAGAATACGCCCCCGGGATGGTTCCCCTTCAAACAAGCCAAGAAGAGATTGGCCTAGCGATGTGGAAGAAACTACTTTCCACACCACCAGCAGGATTACGTCGCAAGAAACCGACTTTGAAAAGCGCTATCCAAATGGTCGTCCAAGAGATCAATCACCTACTACTCGCCGCCCAAGTAAGCCTTCTCCTATCACCTCTACAACGACGCGAAACCGTTCTACTATTGAAGAACAAGATCTTACAAAATCTCCTCGTCCGAAAACGCAACCCTCGTTACGTGAGAAAGTTCCATCAAAAACCACTCCTTCAACTTTCCGGCCTCAACCTACAACTGAGAAGCGAATTCCAGCTGACTTACCATCATCTGTTCGAAAACCCAAACCAACATTTGGAGTCACATCGAAAACTACAACTCAAACTACTGTAACAAAAGTGCCAGCCACACGTCCAAAAACTCCAAAGGATATCCTCAAGAAACCAACTAAACCAGTCACGGAGTCAACTGCGTCAAGGCCTGGTGCCAGACAACCCGAAAGGAAACTCTCTCCCAGTATCTCGCCAGACTCTAGTCCTTCGCGTCCAACTAGTGAAGCTGAATTAGATTCACCTAATCGCTCGCCAAATATAAGTCCATCCCGAAAAAGTCCAAGTCCCACACGGTCCGTAAAACTAGAAGACATAACTTCATCGGTCGTCACAAAGAAAACTACTGTCTCGATTGATAAGACAAAACCTAAAGTCACACACGTCACGACGGCTAAATTCCAGGTGACACCACCGACTTCTCCAGCCAAGGTAATTAGCTCACCTTTCAAGAAACCAAGTCCAAAATCATCTGTTCCGAAGCCTGTTGGAAGTCGTACAGCCACCGAAAAGACCACAACTAGGGTAACCACTGTTCGCAAGGATATCGTAGCTCCCACAGATTCGGAAAGAGACTCAGAGGTCCCAACTGACTTCGAAGATACCGATACTCCCTTGTCACAGAAAACACCCATCAAGAGGCGGCCAGTAACAGAGAGGAAGGAATCCGCTCCGGTTCACCGTGTTACCAAGGTGGACAAAGATTACCAAAAAATGTCTCGCTCTACGAGTGAAAACCTAATCAAAACCCCAACAACCAAACGTCCACTTCGAAATGAGCCACTTGAACCCATTAAGCAATTCGATAGCCCCAAGTCTAAGGATGGCAAATCCTCTCCTAAAACCGACCGACGTCCTAGTAAGCACCTTAGCACTAAAACCATCAACCTAACCACCTACGACAAAGTCATCAATAGCCAGGACATCGAGAGCGTTCTCATCGACATTCAACAAGCAAAGAGCTCTAGGGAACCTTCTCCCAACAAGATTGTCCCAACTCCGGTTTCTGTAGATCTCTACACAGGAAAGCCTCGCTACCCTGATGTCGTGCAAGAGCCTGAAGATGAGCCCCAAAGAAAACCAAATGTTAAGAACATTCCAATTTTCGAGGAAGAAACAAGCGAATTCGTCGGCTGTCAGATTACTGAGGTAAATGAGGAAGGTTATGAGAATACTACCAAGTCCCGTATAAGGAAGTTCATTGACGAGGAGTCGCGACCAAGACGTCCTACTCCAACTATTGTCACCGGCGAAAATGTTGACAACGATTGCTTGCTAAGTGTACATGATAAGGTGTCGAAATTCATAACCACCGCTGAAGAGGTTAGTAAGCCAAAGACCTCGGCTCCATTCCGTCGTGAGGTCCCTGAGGAAGAAATACCAGAGGATGACGAATGTCTCCTAACCGTCGACGAGAAGGTTAACAAATTCTTAAAAACTGCCGAAAGTGTCATTAAAGAAGTTAAGACCTCAACTCCAAAGCCAATTGAACGCCCTCGCATTGACGATCTAGATGACGAACTTAGAACCGACGAGTGCGTCCTTAGCGTCTCAGAGAAAGTCAACAAGTTCACTTCCAAAGCCGAAAAACTAGCCCCAACTGCTCCACAAAGATCTCCTGAACTTGTGGCTCGCATTGAGAGGCAGATATCAAAGCAAAGTGACGTAGAACCTGAAAGTCCTCGAGATACAACAGGCTATCCCGAAAGTCCCGAAGAAGAAGCCGACAGTCCAACCTCAGTGAGGAAGGTCAAGCAAAGAAAGTCACTATTTGAACGGGAAGAAAGGAAATACACTGACAGGCAGATTGACATTCTGTCTAGACCTTCAGTTTGGGATAAAAAACCAAAGCCCGATGTTAAGTTAGATGATATCCTCGCCCATAGACCAAAAGATGAATCTGAAGATGAACCAGAACCAACAACTGTTGACCACGCTCCACGAAAGAAGAGCCCTGTCAAAGATCAGCCCCATACTCTATACTCAAAACCATCCAAGCCTATCACAGACACCGTTTCCAAGAGAAAGGAAATTTTCGAAAATAAAATTTCCACTCACAAGACCACAACATCCACAAAGCCAGGCTCCAAGTCACCAGAACGAATCACAAAAACTCAAATTGTTCGAAAACAGCCCTCAGAGGAGCCTGATTCAAGATATCCAAGCGAATTTGTTCCTAAATACGTCGACGGTCATCCTCAAGAACCGGATGATATCCACGAAGACGTATATGGATCCACAAAGATAAATCGCTCACGTGAAACCTCTAAATCGGAAACCATAAGACTACGTCAATCTCCTGTTCGACCAACTACTCAGACCCAGACGAGGCAACCGAAACAACACGATGATCACTCACCATCACGTAGGTATCCAGACGATAACTCACCCACCACACGACACCCGACTCGAGACCACTACCTGGAGACACATGAAACCTCCGAATACCGAACTCGTAGGCGATCATACCCACAGAACTACCCCGAAGATCATTCACCAGATCGTAGAACTCCCAATGACAAATCACCTTCCCCCAGTAGAAGTAGAAAGCATCCTGACGAAGAGCCCGAAGACTATACCTTCAGCTCGATGCGGGAAGAAACAAAACAACACCACACAACACGCAAATCCTATACCAGTCCAAAGGACATTCCCTTAAATCAAACTTCTATTCCAGATGATGACGAATTCGATCGTGATCACTCACCAGCAAGATCGACGAGCACCATTTCGTCACAAAAACGTATTTCCACTCATAGGACAACTGCAAGTCGACCGATGATAGATACGAGACGACCACGACGTCCATCTGGTAATGAGCCATCTACGCCCACATCACTCGGAAGGAGTCTAAGACCAAAGGCTGTTCCCGAAACAGTTGCAGCTCGTCGAAATATATTTGAGAGGTCTCCAGGTGACGCTTCACCGAAACCTGGTAATAGACGTCCATCTTACATGGAGCCCACAAAGAGCTCTCTAGAGCACACTCGACGGGACTCTCTCGAGATAACAAAGACAAACTACTCACGCAAGTCATCCATGGAAGAAGAGCCCTACGAGTCAAGTCTAAGGGGCTCTGTCAAATTTGGCGTCGGCCTTAAGCACAAAGATGACACAAAACCGAGAAGAAAGTTGAGTTCTTCAGATATGCCCAACATTGAAGATGTCTATGACTTGGAACTGCTCGAGGAAATGTTGAACATTGTGACTCTGTACGAGCAGAGAAGGCGCATTCGCGCCCAGATTCGCATTGTGAAGAAACTTCTCGAAACCAAAACCAGGGAGGAGGTGCTGAAAATGTCAAAGATTACGACAGTCCGTAAGACCTCAACGTCCTCAATCAGAGACAGCCCTATTCCACGTCGGGATACCCCTATCCGCTCTGATAGATACTACCCATCAGATGATATCGATTCCGAGTCTATTATCGAATCACGTCACGTCGAAGAACACGAAGAGGTAATCCGAGAGCGAAGTGTCAGTCCCCAAACTAAGACCAGGAAGACTGTCACTAAAGTGACCGAAGTTCGACGAAGCGGCGAGCCTACAACACCAAAAGGAACTGCTCCCCGAAAGGAAGAACCAAAAGATTCGAAACCAATTTGGGCTACAAAGAATATTCTCAAGAAACCTTCCGAGAACGAAAAGGTAACTCGAGCTCTCTCGGCTAAGAAGACAACCTCGACTTCGACTTCGTCTAACTTGAGAACCCAACAAACTCATCGTCAACGTGTCCCTGTGGATGATGATTGTATCACGTCAAGCTATGGAATCGGCCCAACTGATGAAGATGGTAGACCACTGTTTGGTATTCGGGCTCTAAAGAAGAAGACAACCACAACTAAGGCTGTTCAGCCCAGTGAAACCACGAAAAGTAAGTTAAACTCAGACCAATGATTCAATTCAAAATAAGCCTAACTTGTCTCTTTTCAGTCACCGGAACAGTTATAACGGAAAAATATTATTCGGAGAATGGAGCCGAGCCCGTCGGTGAACGTAAGGTAACGGTCTACTCATCGAATCCAGAGGATCTCTTGGCTTTGGAATCCCAATACGATCGTCGTGATAGTGAGACTGTAAAACGAGAACGTCTATCCAAGGATGGGCTAACTACAATCACGAAGGTCCAAAAAGTTGGCAAATACATGGTGAGTTCGACTCTCATTCTATTGTATCTCCCTCTAATCTTAATGAAAACATTTCTAACTTAGCCTGGTGAGGTTCCGGCTTTATTAGATGACACCGAGTTTCCGAAAACCACAGTCCGTCGAGGATCAGTCAAAGAAATGAGCGAAAAGTTTATCCGCAAAGAGTCCTCGTCCTCTGTGACAGAAAAGTCAAGTGGCTACCCCAAGGCCGGTTTGATACTACGCACGCGAACCAGTTCTGGAGCCACAGCTGATACCGCAGATCAATATGAGGTGCGCGGTAAATCTGTCGAATACGATGAGGAATCCGACAATGATTGTGATGTTGAGATACGTACGTCAAGGAAGCACTCCAAGGTGGTGCAAGAGAGTGAAGATGAGATGGAGATTCGGCGAAAGTTGAACACGAGATCGTTTTTAAATAGTGGTGGATCAAAGGTGACAGGAGTTGATGATGTGCTGGACCGCATGAGGAATGCCGATAACGGTAAGACGAACGAATTTTGGTTTTTAATGTTTTTTCTTTTGGGGGTTTTTGAGTGACTATTGTAATTTTCAGTTGTTGTCGATGGTGATACGATGGAGGACCAGGAAGCACGAGCATTGCTTAATAAATTCCTCGGTGCGAGTGTTCTTATGTCTGGGGTGGAATCAATCATACCGCAAAGGGATCTTAAAATGACGACAGCAGGAGCTGATAATCTAAAGAAACAGGGGGTGAGTGTTTAAAAAACTTACGAGTATATAGCGAATTTTCAAAGATAGATTGGACTTAGTTACGGACAGCTTATCACCATTTCTCTTTCCTTCTCAATCTCCATTTCAATTCTATAGAGAGTGATTGTTCTCATGTATAAGAAATAAGAGGTCAAGACTGTAAATCTAAGCGCTACAAGAACAAGATGAGATGAAATGAGATGACTGTAGCCGTATCTAAGGGCATTACCATGATTCGATCAAGAACAAGGCGCTTTATTTCATTGTCTGGGCATGGACATGATCAGTTCCCTGAAAACACAAGCGAAGTTGAGGATCATTTAATGGTCTCCGGACGTATGCTTATGGCATGTTTACAGGTCTCAGAGTTCTGCCAACAGTACTTCATTTCTAGATTAGATTAGTAGATACCACTGCATCAGCGCCTATTAAATTTGGTTTAATGCGAGCGTAAGCTAATATAGTTATCACTCTCTCAGCAAGTGGCCTAGGAGGTTATGTTACTTATACCCTCTTCATTTAGGTGCTTGGCAAAATCTTAGCCTTTAGATCCTAGTTAGTATTCTATGGTCTGGAAACATTTTAAGGAGGTTGAGATGCCTTCCTTTGATCTGCCTGCTAGTTGGAAAGACATGCAACCTACGGTTGGAATTGCTAGGAGCCCAACTGCCAACGGATGCCTTAACCGAGCACTCAGGTTTCCCTAACCAAAACAGCGTTCAGTTACCTTAAAGTCCTCGTATTGACCTCGCATAACAATTTTCAAGCGATATCATTTCCTGCGCTCCGGCTTGGAATTGTACTTGCATTTAAAGAAACCATTTAAACTAGGTTGGAGGCGATGTGGCATTTAGTATGGCCTTAAGCGTAGCTGGACTACAACTCCTTCACCTGTTCCCCACAGTATAGTTCGTTGCCATCAGAATTGCGTTGTTTTCCTTTAATTGACAGACGCAAGTTTGCAGAACGAGCAGCGATATCAACGCTTCTCGTCCTTCGCAAAGGGCATCACATTCTAGATCTGTTCTGTGACCGTGGGTAAAGATCTAATTACATTCCTTTCTTTGCTCACATTTTGGCCGAGGCCAGTTCTGAATTAATTGAACGTCGACTTCAAAGTTCCGTATCAACCGAGGTTGCGGCGTCATCATGCCATCTAAGCATGCTCATAAATTCCAACGCGAACGTATCAATTCCTTGGCACACAAGGACCATTACTTTTATTCGGAAAATGGCTTCTAGAGTGCAGCCCGTGATACGAGTGTCATGATGATCCATTAGTGTATATAGAGTAGAGCCTAGCGTACTAGAGACTCTTTATAGTAGATGGAGGTAGCAAGCCCCATGCTTTGACAAAAACTCCCTTACACTGACAAAGGATCGGCAGAGCTTTGCAAGTTTTTCACGCGATATATATAGCGCAAGTGAGTTTACTAACGAGTATGAGGCCAAGATATTAAGCTTCGCTTAGGAAGCGGATGGTAACGCCTGTTGAGAATCGATTTAGTATCCCTGGGTTTTCTCCAAGATCATTCAAATTTAGTTGACGAACGGCTTTAGATATGCATGGCAGCAAGAATCTAGTATGCTCGTGTAGTAGACCGAGCAGATGGACAGAAGTTTCATTCATTCGTCCTTCCAAATCGCCAGCACTGACTGCGTCTCTAATACGATGCTCCCGTGCGTGCCTTTATAGGCCTCGGTTCTGCCTCGATACGTTCTTCTTATTTTCTGCTGAAATGTTCGAATCTCATTCCTGCAGTAGCAGCTTTCGATCTCGGCAACTTTGGGTTTTTGCTAGCGACGCACGTCGAACCATGGCCTTCCCATTTGTGGTCGCCTTGTAAAACTTAAGACATCAGAGGTGATATTTCTGAAAGCTTCCTTGTAGCATTGCCATTGATTGGTCTGATGCGGGATAATGTGAGAGGTTGAGGGAGAGGCAGTCGGCAAAAGCTCATGTGATCTCTTGCCGTTTGACGTCATTTGTATTTGTATCATCCGTATTTGTACCTCGGTTACTATTAAGTATAGACCGCCTATATACGTGTCTTTCGTCGATTGCAATCTGGCTTGTCGTGTTTTGATCACGAGACTGCCATGTGCCCTTATAGATTTTATGATTGTTGAATTCTAGCCATGACGATGGCACTGTCAAAGATGCCCTCTTTCCTATTCTATGATTGAGGTAACCGAGCACAACTTTAGGCCATGATGAGGAAACTGTTCATAGGATATTTTTCAGAGGCCGTAAAAGTCTTCGTTGGTAATGTCGGCTTTCCCTCTACTCGAGGATATTTTTTTTATAACTAGCTCGCACTCAAGGGGTTATTATACCCTTAAAATGTTTGCACACAGCGCGAGCGAATGTAACATAAGGGGAAGGAAAAGAGAGGTACCGATGCACATTGCCAGCATGCTCTTCCCTTTGGTATGTATGCCCTGACTGAAACCAATCTGATTCCAAACATGAAGAACCAGGAATTGTCCCCCCCCCCCCTACTTTTAATGTTTTTAGGGACGACGATTCTACCCGCCCAAATGATGATTCACCCTGTTGGGGTGTCCTACTTGTGATCCACAACAGCCTTAACTCTTCTCCCATTTCTCACCATTTCTTCATCCTCTAAAGTCGACTCTGTCGGAATAAAAATGTCACTCCCCTTCAAGTCCCTTTACATTATGTGTCGCTACATCCTACCAGCTCAATCTATCGAATCTTACCAACTTGTTGTCGATGCGATCGACCATTTAATTGACCTGTCTGACTCAATTGACGACATCCTTATTTTCGGCAACTTTAATCTTCCTCAGCGCCAGTGGACTCCAACAAATGATCAATCGTTTTCCATCGCTTCAAATGCCAACTCAGCTACGGAATGTCTCTTCTTAGATCGCTTAGCAGACTCAAGTCTATGCCAAGTCAGTGGTATATCCAACTATATGGGCAGACAATTAGACCAGTCTCACTTTGTCCCCTATATCTCTCAACAATCGATAACTACCCTCCTTCCCTCTCTTTCAACGACAAGTCATCAACCGATCCACTCACCATTTTCAATTTATTTGCCACCTTTTTTAAACAATGCTTCACCAACGACTCCTTTGTACCAGATCCATCATATTTTAGTTACTTACTGAACTTTTCCAATGGCCCACTTCTTTTTGACATCTTGGACCCGTCCTATATCGAATATAAGTTACACCAACTTAATGACAAATTCACAATCGGCCCAGATGGCCTACCTGCCATATTTCTTAAAAGATGTTCTTCCTCCCGTTTCATTGTCTTTTCTAATCTCTTTCGTCTATCCCTTTCACAAGGAGAATTTCCCCCTTCATAACCCCGATCCACAAATAACAAACTATCGTCCAATCGCTAAACTCTCCCATATACCCAAACTCTTCGAAAGTATTTTGTATGAAGCTCTAATCTTCCTATGCAAATCACTTATTTCCCCTAGACAACATGGCTTCCTAAAGGGTAGGTCAACCACCACAAATCTTGTTGAATTCGTATCCTTTGCCCCCTCTGCCCTAAAGAATGGCAAGGAAGTCGATGTAGTTGCAACCGATTTTAGCAAAGCCTTCGATAAAATCTCTCATCGATCAATACTCTTCAGATTGTCTGCCCTAGGCTTTGAACCCTTACTGTTAAAATGGATATCCTCTTACCTTGAAAACCGTTATTACAGTATTCGTTTTAGGTCAGCCCACCCGGCTCCATTTTTGGACACCTTTGGTGTTCCACAAGGCTGCCATCTAGGTCGTCTTCTTTATATATTATCCATAAATGATCTCGATAGGATCATCAAACACTCGTCTGTCTCCCTCAAACCTTGATAGTTTTTCGATCTGGTGCCTCAAAAATTGTTTGGAAATCAATATCGCCAAAAGCTAATCCATCATCTTTTTACATAAGCGGGACCAGTCTCCTTCCCGACCCTACCTTCTCCACAACCAACCTATTTTCTCCGTTCAATCGCTTTGCGATCTCGGCATTTTGTGTGATAGGGAGCTCAACTTCCGTTTATATATGGATGAGATAATCCCTAAAGCCTCCAGATATAATGTTGGAGGGAATAATTCTTCCGAAAACCACTAGGTTCAAGTACTTAGGATCAATCGTTAACGTAGAAGCGAAATGTGACGACGACGTAAGGCACAAAGTAAGCGTGGGGTGGATAAAATGGCGAGAAAATTCGGGAATCTTCTATGACCGAAAATTTCCACTTAAATTGAAGGGAAAACTTTACACCACGATGGTTCGGCCAGCTCTTACATATGGTTCGCAGTGCTGGACAATATACGAAGCGTTTAAAAATAAAATGACGGCAGCAGAGATGAAAATGTTAAGGATGTCAACTGGAATTACGAAACGCGACTTCATTAGATCTACGCACATTAGAGGAAATCTACACATAAAGAATTCGGTAATCGAACAATTAGCTGGTATTGCCACGTTCAAGGAAGATCTTCGGAAAATCCCGTTAAGAAGGCAATATCAACTACGGTCGCTCCTACTAAAAGAAAACTAGATAAAAAAAAGAATTCCTGGATTGCTCAGATGGCAAATGCACAACAACGCCTGGGGCTAACCGCCGAAGCGATACAGGACCGAGCAGTATGCAGACGCGTTCTGCGATCTGCGACATTAGCCAACCCCATAAGCGGAGCAGTAGCGATGCAGTAAAAATGGGAAACTCGTTATGCATAAGTTCGTGTAGCGAGGAAAGGGCTAGTAAAAGAAAAAGAAGAAGAAGAAGAAGAAAAAGAAGAAGAAGAAGAAGAAGAAGAAGAAGAAGAAGAAGAAGATAATCCCTAAAGCCGACTCTGCACTAGGTTTTGTAAAACAGTGGTCGAAAGAATTCACCAACCCATACGTGACTAGGTCCCTCTATATTACCTTTGTTCGCCTTCGCCTAGAGTACGCCAGTGAAGTGTGGTCCCCATATCATCGTGTTCATGTCTCGAGAATTAAAAGCATCAAGCGCCGTTTTCTTTTTCGATTTGCTCTTCGAGGTATGTGCTGGAACATACGGCTTAGGAACGAATCGCGATATTTAAAGTAGGCTTGAGGGTGTACTGATGAGCATTCATAGCAAGGTACTAGGCATGTACTCCCAGTGCCTGGTTTACTAGATGGGGTAAAAAATAACCTCCTTGACTGCCAGAATGCGCTGCTACTGCAAAAGAGGTTATTGTGCCTTGAAGTTCGATAAATATTATGGGGCTAATGCTCCGTCAGATTACACCGTCAAATATTGGTTTCAAGAGTTTCGTGGTGGCCGCAACTCCACTACCGATCAAGTCCGCAGCGGCAGGCCCTCCGATGCGGTTACAGAGGACAATGTCAAAAAAATACATGAAATGGTATTGGCTGACCGGGAAGTGAAGGTGCGCGAGCTAGCAGATACCACAAAGATTAGTACTGAGCGCACACGCCATATTTTGAGCAATATTCTGCATATGAAAAAGTTATCCTGCCGCTGGGTGCCGCGCATGCTTACTCCTGCAAAAAAACACGAACGCGAGAGCACTTCGAAAGAGTGTTTGGACTTGCTGATGCGGAATCGGGCGGACTTTTCTCGTCGATTGGTAACTGTTGATGAAACTTGGATCCACTATTACACACCAGAGAACAGAATGATTGCCCGGCAACGGACTGAAGCCGGCAAGAGTGCTCCGAAGCGGCAAGGAAGGCTCGATGGGTCGGAAAGGTTATGGCGTCGGTTTTCTGGGATTGTCATGGCATACTACCTCGAAAAAGGAAAAACCATCAACAGCGAGTATTACTGTGCATTATTGGAGCGGTTGAAGGCCGAAATCGCTGCAAAACGGCCTCACATGAAGCGAAAAAAAAATTTTGTTTTTGGAAGACAATACGCCGGCGCACAAGATCATCGCAACCACGGCTAAAGTAAATGACTTACGGCTCCATTTGCTGTCGCATCCACCGTATTCGCCCGATTTAGCTCCCTCGGACTATTATGTCTTCCCAAACCTCAAAAGATGGGTCATCAATAAAAAATTCACCTCACGCGAGGAAATCATCGACACCACGGAGGAGTAAATTAATTTTCGGACGGGATCAAGAAGTTGGAAAATCGCTGGAATAAGTGTATCAAGCTAAAAGGGGACTATATTGAATAAAATAAAAAACATTTAAAAAAAATTTTTTTTTCATTTCCAAGGAGGTTACTTTTCACTCCACCTAGTACATGGACAGTCAACAGTTAAGTCAATCTTATCCGAAGACATTGTTGTCTTTATCATAGTTTTGTTAATATTTCGCATAGGCTTGTAAGGGCTAAGGCGGAGTTGTGTTTTTGGATCAATACCGACTCACGCGCCGATATTTTTCCCGAAGGGCTTATTTTTATGACTTCCGAGACTCATATTTCAGTCGATCCGCAAGACATGTACCCACCCGTTGCTGTAAGTTTTCATTTATGGCTACAGCCAGAGACGCACTTGGGTGCTCTAGTGGACTGTTACTACTAACCAAGTGAGACAGGTTTGTCACCCCAACGTTGACAAAGATCAGTTCCGAGTTTTTAACTGTAGAAGCTAGATCAAGTTGATACATGCTCATCGTTAGTTCCCTGGACTATATGTAGTAATCCAATATGAACTTTGTGGAGGTGATGGTTCGATTAGCCTCCAGTCTCAGCTAGCAGCTCCGATAAGATATGTTCTCCGGCTCAAAGTGTACTCTCACCACTAAACTTAGACCAAAAACAGAAACAGTAGACATACCCCTAAAACGAATTAAAAAGACAAGAAACAGGCCAAAATATAGAATAAAATAAATTTTCTAGAATAACAGACATTTATCCGAGTGTAATTTGTAGAAGCCACAAATCAAACACTTCCTTCGCCCGTGGCCCAGAATCAAATCATCTGTCATAAATAGCTTCCCCTCCATTAACTTCATTAACTTTTGAAATAAATTTTATTACCACTTAAAGGGTCACTGTCCCCTAAAAATAAACACATCAACACTTTCATTCCGAAAATAACTTTCAGAAATATTTATTTTATTTATTCGCACTCTAGTTGGCCACTTTTAGTATACGAATGTGGCTTAGCCACAATGCCACACTGACCTCTAAAAATATCTCACACTTAAGCACACTTTCCACGACGGCAGTCCTTTGGTTCTCCAGATCCGCTCTGCTTCAATCCACCGAACAATGTGGGCCTCTGAAAATAGCTTTTGATTCGATGAAACGCCCCAAAAAGGAAAAACACTTGAAAATAAAGATAACTTCTCCACATCAACTGCAACTAATGCGTCCATAATTAAAGTGTTGCATTCTCGATTTCGATCTGCACCGTCCACACCCTTGACCATAAAATGTATCGAAGATACAAAGATGCGAGTACGAGTACAAGTACTCGTGCGATGCATCTTAAATCCATGCACTCAAAATCTAAGCACTTAAAAATCATGCACCATGAACCATCATCGTCGATGACCGTTTTCGTCTAATTTAAGAGAGAAATTCCATTCTAAAACCACAAGAAGAGAACACACCCAAGGTGGCCAATTATCAGGTGTATCCATAGGTTGTAAAACGGACGCATGCGCATTAGACCGCACACAAAAACCGCCACAATCTTTGCATAATTTTGATTTGACTTTTTTCTTTTGTGTGTTTAAAATCAAATCCGAAATGCTTGTATCTGAACTGAATGAGCAGCAACTTTGTACTTGTGTCTATCGTGTAGTCGTACCTAGTAGTTCGGAACGGTGATCAAAGTAGAAAATTCGTTTCGAAAGTTCCCTCAGTACAGCATAGACCACGGCCAAATTTACATCTTCAAAATCTTGTTGGTCTGATCAAGAAACGATATTTTCTATCTCGGGGAAAGGGATTGCTTTTAGTTGTTTTTTTTTTCTTGTTTTTGTTTCTACATATATAAATATTGTAGGTGTTAAAGAAAAATAAATAAATCACCCAACATCAAGTATCTAAAGTTTAATCGAGTAACTTTGTGTAATTTCTTTGTATCTTTACTTGTCACAGTTAGTTTTTGAAAATTTTTCTTTCAATAAAACTTGTGTTCCGTGTGCATAAAGTGTTACGAAATAAGAAGAAATAATTTAAAAGAAAGTTCGAAATTTTGCAAAAAATTTTGATAAAAAAGCAGAGAAGCAGAATTTTATGATTAAAAAGTAAATAAATACGCCGCCTCCCACCCAAAATAAATATAATACCCAACCATCTATTGCTGTACTCATCCATCCAATCGATCCGGAGTGTGTAGAACAAAGATTTTTGATTTAGTTTTTGTTTTTTTTTTTTTTTTTTGGGAGAAAAAGTTCAACAAATGTGCAAGCACATCCACCTGAACTTTAATGGAAATTGAATAGGAGAGAAAAAAAAAATTCAAATCGAAAAAATACCAAAAAAATAGAAAGGAATACGAAGGAGAAGATACATACATCCGCAAGATTCATCGGCAAAAGAACTCTGTACGAAACCGAAAATAGATTCGTAAGCGTACTATTTTTACGAATAAGAGGAATTTTCTATTTCGTTCAGAGATACGAGTAATTTTCCTTTTTTTTTTTTTTGTAAAAATTGTTCACCGTCATTATTTTTGCGGAGAGTGTTGTGTTATTTCTTTTTTTTCATTGAATTTCTGAACAAAGGATAACACAGGAAACAGAGAAGAAATACTTTTGGCTGAGCAGTTGATGAATTCTCATTTTCTTAAATTTCAACTGCATTTCCCGAGGTGAGTTTTCCAACAATAATGAGTCCAAAATAAAATTTCAAAACAAAGAGAAAGGAAATGAAACAAATTTTACATCAAAAAAGTTTATTCGGTTTTGTGTATTTTATGTTACTCCTTCCTACATGTCGTCGGAAGTAATTTTAGAAAAACCAATAAAAAAAACCAACAAAAACAGGCCGCTTTTGAGAACGACAATTTTCGAAGATATGTAGATTTTCAGTTTAGTTGAAGATCGTTTTCGAGTGCGGATAGAGCGAATAAATGTAAAGTGTTTGGTTTTTATTTGTCGGTGCCTCTTGTTTCTGCCAAGAGATATTGTACTTTGATGGAAATATTATCCGGAATCTGCATAATGTGAGGAGAGGGATTACGTAAAAAAAACAATGAATATTTTCGAAATTGCGGCTATTGTGGTAGCCCTAGGGGCAATTGTTGTAAGTTTGCTACAATTAAATTCCTTTTTTCATGGATGGTGCAATAGATACATAGATCACAGTCTATTCTGCGATTTCAATTGAAGAATTTGCGTAGGTTTCGAAAAGTCTTCGCGTTTGTTGCTAGTGGAAATATTGCTGTTGATTTAGGAATTGGAAGAAATGCAACGAGTGCCGAAGAATATCATGATATTATGAAATAATTACGAGCAATGTTTGGATTATAGACCTACATTCCACATCTATCTATAGCTCTGTTTAGGTCTTTGGAAAAAAAGTAGGACATCAGATATTTGTGGAAAAAATGCTGCCAACGAAAATATAATTCACTATTCCGCTAATAATAATATTTACATAATAATCTCATCAATGTAATTGAAGCTCAGCCCTTATTTCATTATTTATGGCAGAAAAAGGCCAATATGGTACACTTAACTCATCAAAACAGAAATCCCCCTGCGGACTCCCATGAGTTTGGTACTGCTGGGCTGTTTATCTCGGGTAATTTTTTGTGCCTCGCAAAGAATTACGCAACACTGTAATATGCTGGAACTGCTGTTTTCTTACACCAACTTAAAGTGGTCTACACTAGGGTCATTTCTCGAAAACGTGCGGTCTAAGATGTATTGGTTTAGCCAATTTAGATATTATTTTGATTTTCTGAGAATCTCACTGAAACTAATTTTTTTAAGGCTAGCGATGACAACAAAAACACATGGAAAGGATGATAGCTTAAGTATTGTGCCATTTTTCAAACTTAAATATTTTTATGCAACACTTTCGCGTTCGCCCAACTGTCTGCCAGATTCTCAATGTCACCACTAGAAAACTTGTTTGTTTTGACGAAAATATTATTATACACTGAGGGCCTCCGAGATCTTAAATACTTTTCATCAAGGATGTTCGGGAAAATAGCTGAATCTGGAGTGCGGGTGCACTATTTTTTCCCAATCGAGCCCATGTAACTAGCTAGGCTACCCTAGCTATATAAAAGTGTGCTTAGTCAGACCTGGACCTTATGGGTCTAATGCCGACTTCAATCGGCACATCTACTGATAGTTCAGTTCCGTTATGAAGGTCTGGTTATAAGTCATCTGTCCAAAGTGGATAATTCCCTCAGCATCCAACCATACAAAACCTGAGGCATAAATACCACACTGTAACAAAATTAGTAGAAATTTACTGTTAATTATGCATCATTATCCATCCCAACTGTTATTTATAATGCTATGTCTTTTGAAAAAAAGGAGAATCTTCTTCTTCCTCTTACCCTCGCGCCCTCTATGTTATCTCATCTATCCTGGGTTTAATACAAATATAAGACATTTATTATCCCAAAATAAATAAATATCCCACATCTGGCCAAGTGATCCTTGAACCTCTCTGCACTTACTACAATAGATAGGATGTAAGTACGCGCGATAAATGATGTCAATATTACCCAGTCAATTGACACTCTTCAGCACTGACGTAAAGTTTCTTGACTTACCTTATTCTTTCTTACGATATTTCTAACACGATGCCAGTAACATTCTGTTCCTTTCAACGTCCAACCATAATATTCGTCTCGGCAATCTCACTCAAGTCCACCTTCGGACATGTCCTAAAATGTGGTGATGTACAACTCGTTTATAGAGTGGGATACCAAACTTTAGTCATTATAACCAGAAAACATTCAAGACCAACGAACATTGGTATCCCTCTTTCTTTCACCCTCATTCCCCAACACCTTCGTTGTGCGCAAACATTTGAAGGTTTTTCATAATTCCTTGAGCGCGTGCTAATTATTATTAAACAACGATTAATGTTATTGTGATAGGAAACCATTTTTAATCAGGACTATGTGGTGGATGTCTCAAAACTTTCTAACCCAACGTTTTTGACGGGTAATCAAAGAAGTCTGACGTTGTCGTGATGAAAGGCAACACTTTTGTGGTTGACATTTGGAAATACCCGACGGTGGACGTTTCCCTTCCAGTGCCACCACTCACACATCTTCTGCGCTATCAAACTTATCGCCGATTGTGACGGCTCACTATTATTTTCCCAAGACCTTTGACGTTTCGGGTTGTCGTACATTACTATGACTCATTTCAGAAATGACTCGAATACATAACGTTTCAACAACGTATTGCAGATGTTAACTCTGTCCATCATGTTTTTCGCGATAAATTCATGAGGAGCCCATACATTGAGCTTCATTTTGCATCCAGCTTGCTATTCGTGATTCAAAAGAGTTTCAAAAGAGTGGTCAATGGATGGCTCCATACCAATATTGAAAGTGCTGATGTGACTCTCTTGCTCGACATCTTCAAAATTAAGGGCATGCCTTATTTTTGACATCAATATATCCGACCGAATCATTTCAGTACTGCGGATTCTCGTAAAGTTCCTACTCCGTAAATAGCATACATTTTCTTACAAGCATGAGTAGCGTTTTTCCTCTTGTCGTAGTAGTATTTATAACCAAAATGTTTTCATTATATCTCTCCACTTTCAAATGTGAATTACTTTACAACTACTCCAAAAAATGCCACGTGTATACACATAAATTTAAGGCTAAACTGTTACCTTTCAAACGAGTGGGCACAGTTGTCAACCTAATCAGCTGTTCTTGAACTGTTTGGATTTAGTGCCATTCAATATTCAATAAAGATGTCAGCTAAGGCATCCAGCAAAACAAGAAATCTACGAGAGGTGTTGCAAATATAGAGAGCACAAAAAAGAACGCCGATTCCTTTCGTTTTGGTCGTCCTCAAAATTTCCAAAACCCAATTGATCCGTCACCACTTCATATTGACATAAATTTCTCTTACCAATTTGTTCCTTATTGAGACATCAGTCAATTGTAAAGCGTTCCATGACTAATCGCCCCAACAATAGAATATGATAAATGTCAATTTGACGGTTATTGACCTTACATTGTCATTGTCATTTATCATCATCGATAAAGATCTATTGTCATACCCCAGTGAACTCGCTTCTGGATGGATTGATTTTTTTTTGGGAAATTTCCAATCAAACGATTGATCGTAGACAAACAGCTCCAGAGGGCAGGAGCTGAATGCCAGTTCTGCAGTTTATTTCGAGAGAAGTGCGCCAATTTTTACAAAATGATGTTGTAATTTTGGATTTTTATTTCAATGCAGCTACAAATTAAAACATCATCAAACACTTCACCCGTTTTGCAACACTCTTGCTCTACATACATGCGATAGACTTTTATGTTGCAGAAAACTTATATTGTACACATACAAGTTTTGTACGTTTGAATGAGGCAATCTTTCAATGTCATAATATTATTTTGTTTTCTTTACAAAAACCGGTATACAAGAGATTCTATTTTTTTTTTTTTTCTCTGAATTATAAACAAAATATGTCAAACTTGTGATTTAAGGTCTTAACTCTAAAACGTCAATAGTTTGTTTGCTTTGTCCGTTTGTTATGCTTCAGTGCTGTCAAAAGTTTCACACAAGTGTTTAAATAAAATACTAGCAATGAATTTGTCAGAATAATGACCCAATATTCATAAGATTTACAACAACCTTTGAGAAAAAATGAGATATTTACAATTTAGTCACAACAAAGACCAGATTTTCTATTTTTAGGACAATTTTTTAAACGTCGCACTGACATTCATATGACATTTCCATCATGACACTTATTAAAGAGCGCTTTGCTTTGTTTGTACGTTGGACAGCCTTATTTGACAGATTAATGATTCAATAAACAATTGTGTCTCATCCATTGGAATTGGAATTGGAACAAATTTTGACGTGGACAATTATTTATGCATTCTAAGTACTAATATATTTTGGAGAGACTTTCAAAACGTATTTGGAAATATTATTTAGAGGAATGCCTGTGACAGCTACCTTGACAGATATTTTTATTATTATTTATTATTAGGTTTTTCATTGTCTGTGATTGTGCATTGCACTTGTGGCCGCTAAGAACCAAGAATTACTGTCAAAAGGCCAAACCTGTTGAACACAATACAATCGTGTTTCGGGGCGTCGGAGCCACGGCTTTATTAAGGTTACAATCCATCTGATTTGAATGCGCCCTGTCTTATATAACTTTTTTATGGATAGTTTTTGGACATACTTCCTCGTTTGTTTTTCCAGCTGTTAACTTAAAAAAATTCCGAGTTTCCTCGCTTTTATTTTTAGTTTAAGTCACTTTACGCAGCATTATATTCCTCTTTACAAATGTCAAATGTAAGGTCTATGGCTGTCAAACGTGAAGACAAGCCCAAGCGACGAATTTCTATGATCGTACTTGAAACCTCAAACGAAGCGCTTTTGTATTTTGGCGAAGTCTAAAATTCTGATAGCCCTTTTTGTAACCTTAGCGCGAAATCTAACAGTACAGAGCTTTAAGTGGGCTTGAAATGTAGCACATATTGATAACAACCCAGTTTAACAAGGCGATTCCTGTCTGAGTTCTGTCAAATGCGTTACTGTGCCTTATACTAATTTCATCATATATATTGTAGGTAACTTGAAGTTTTCTATATTTCAATAGTTCTGTTTGAATAAATCATCGCAGCTTGATGAGCTAGATCTCATTATGCCACTTATCTTTCTTTAAATGTCACAGTGGTCCAGTGGTTCAGTATCTCTTAACTTGATCATTTGCTGACTGAATAATTTATTAACTGTGGATCATATGGTAAATATAGTAAAAGTATCCTTAAGTATAATACCACTCCCAGATTCCCCAAAATCTTGGCATGAAGGTTTGGCTATAAAAAAAACAAAATGGCGCGCCGAAGCTTTTGTCACTTTTTGACCTGTGGAATGAGTTTTTTTACCAGGGTGGTACCACAATCTGGGTTGGAGTGAGTCTTGAAAAAACAAACCTTCTTGATTATCAAGTTGAGATCCTCTTTAACTTGAGCTTGTTGTCCATTTGGCATAGATTTTCGAGAAATTTTATAGATACCGTTCATCACTGACCAATTTTCACATTCACTGCTATTGGGGACATGATTGGAACGATTTTTTCAAAAGTTAATACATACTTGTCATCGTCAAGGCTCACGACAACTGCGTTGGTCTTTTATTTCCTTCTCCTGAGACTAACACTTGAGACAAGCATTGCCAAATAGTGCATTAGCTGTTAGGGATATATTGTTTTATATCTTCGCTGGAATGAAAACGTTAACGAACTTGTCTTGAACATCTTGGTTGCACAGCACTAGTACAAAATGGCGTCAAAGTTCCCTTGCACAGCATCACGGGTGCACTTCTTGATATTCCTCCAATATACGTCCTTCTCTAACTTTCGATCGATACAACCATTAATGAAGAGAGCGCGACATTGGTCATGTCAACATACGAGTACTTAGGATACGACGGTATCTTCCCAACCTTGTGAACCGTCTGTCTACGAAATTGACAGAATCTGTCTGACAGATGAAGGTGGACGCAGCGTTGTACGAGTATTTAGCATGTACCGCTGTCAGTATTTTCAGATGGGTCATTTATCTCTATATTTGCCTCTCGAAACATAGCAGTTTCAAGTTAAAAATACCGCGTTCGTCGTTGATATACTATATATCGTCAATCAGTCATTGGCATCAAAACGTCTAAGGTGATTAAAAACTTACTCGTGTCCAAACAGTTGATCAAGCTTGCACATGCGCCGTAATCCAAGGGCGGGATTATTAAGGTTTTCAATTCAGGTATTCGAGATAAAAGCCAGTCAGAAAGACAGTTCATCACTCTCTAGACGTTATAAGTGTCAGATGCGACAATGTAACATTGTCTCGATGTTGTTTTATATTGACAGCATATGTTATATCATATATACGAGTTAATCAACGTCAGTATAGAGTGCAGTATCATGTCGTTAACCGTTTCATTGCACTTCCGTGTGATCTTTTGAGGCATCATTGTAGTAATTCAAATTTTTCAATTCAGCTTGTTCTATTGAAAAACTCGAAAACTACGTACAGGGTAGTCCAAGTTAACTGCAACCAACTTCAGAAGGCTGTAATTAATGACATTTGGTTTCATTATTTACAAGCGTGCAGAAGCATTTTTTAACAGTAATGGGATTCAAACGTTTGATAGCAAATAGTGTGATAGCGCTATATTTGAGTAGAAAGTCACAAGTGGCTACCGTTAGAGTCTGCCAACACCTCGATGTCAATATATTATTCGTGACTCGAACCATAACACGTTACGAGTACAACAATACTCGCTGTATTGGTAAATGCCATAGAGGTGTCGGAAAGATACTTATTCAGCATCAGAAGTGACTCGGAAAGTGAAGGCTCGAATTGAACAAATTCCTCGACGGAGTGGCAGGAAAATAGCTGCTGAGCTGAAGATATCAAAGACAACCATGCAACGGATATTGAAAGAGGAGCTCAAAGTAAAACTTTATAAGTTCCAAAAGAGAAAAATCTTACCGATTCTTAAAAAAAAGTGAGGTTCGAAGGAGCAAAGAATCAGTTGTACTTGCACGAACGTGGCCAGTTACCGAATATTGTGTTCTCTGATGAGAACGATTTCCCGATCGAATTATTCGTGAACAAACAAAACGATAGTGTTTATTTAACGGGAAGGTCATACGAAAATATCAGAAGTCAAGCGCCACGGTTTGTCATGGCTTTGGCGGCTGTGATGCTTAATGGGCGTTCGCCGCTTGTGTTTTTGGGCTACCAACGTGAATGAGAACGTGTTTTGGAAGGTGCTTTAAAGCCATGGGCAATCAAAGCTTTCGGTGAGAGAGAATGGACGTTCCAACAAGACTCTGCACCAACACACAAAGCACGTGTCAACCAAGAATGGTGAAAATAACTTCTCTGCTTCATTTACGTCGACACAATGGCCTCCACAATCACCAAATGCAAATCCATTTGACTTTTCCATATGGCACATTTTACAGACCAAAGTCAGCACTAAAAAATACTAAAGCGTGGATGCGCCAAAAAGTCTTTTCTTCGAGAATGGAAGAAGGTTCCGCAGGCTCAAGTTTGTGTAGCGATTTCCAATTTTTTTTCCTTGTACTTCAATAAAATTCGATTTCAAATAGAAATGGTAGAGCGTTTAAAAGTTGTAGTTCAATTGGGCTACCACGTATTGTAGTATGCTTTGTCCTTTGTCCTGTAAACCGCTAGTTTGCTGTGAATCTCTGATATGAAAAATTTATCAGTTCATTGATCTTCATTACGAAACTGCATGTTTTCATGAGTTAGGTTAAGTAAAGTTAGAGTATGTAGTTCTCATTTAAGGTGCACCTGTTCATGAGAATGTGAAAGGGCGACGCCCTGGCTAATCCTCGAACGAAAGAGATTTCTTGACTCTTTTCTCAATATCAAGATCTCTAATGCGCTACAGCACGGCAGGGGCAATTAAAGTTCTTATTCCTGTGAGGAATACCTTATCATTGCGTCTATATTCCAATAGCACAGTATTTGGCTTCCAATGCAAGTCTGAAGACATTAGCTCCCCGTTAATCTGTTCGCTTGGTAGTTTGGGATTGAGTTTGGCTATTGGGGTGCGTTCACATTGACAAGCTGCTTACTACTTATCGCCGCAGATTTCAGTTTGATCAATTTGAATTTGAACAGTCCAAGTGTCGCGAAATCCAACACACTGTGATTTTGTACTGTTCGACTATCTCCAGATATATGCGTTGATTTTATGGTTTTTGGCTCTCTACGTATGTATATTGCAATATCTGTCAAGGATGCTGGATTCAGGCTGAGTAAAATAGTAACCTGATGAAAAACTAAGATTTCGGTCTTGATATTGCTATTGTGAGTGGGTAGACCGAAGATTGGTGTCTGCAGAGGTCCTCTGATAGAATTTCCGTGAATGGCTTTGCATTGTATCCATTCGTTTCTTCTGAAATTATGTGAATAGAGGTTGCCTGGAGAAGGTAACGATGCAGCGTGAGTAAACTATCATCCCCAGCTATTTGCTCTTTCTATTTCTGAGTATCTTTCAGTCTTAGGAGACAGAGTTTGCATCAAGCTGAGTGCCGAAAATATAAATATATAGCAAAGTTTGGAATGCTTGTATAGGTAGTCCGTTGTGCTTTTCTTGTAAGTTGGTGTTAGTCATCTTTTCCAGTGCCTACTGCAAGAAGCATTAATGAGAATTGGGTTGTTTGAGCTTGCAGCCTTCTTGCACTTCTGCAGGGCATATAGTAAACCTTTACTCCTATTTTCTTCTGCGAGATTTACTTTAAAATTCAGTTTGTTATCCAGGATGAGACATGGGTACCTGCCATTTAGCTTGGATTAGATAGTGGATGGTATCTTGACTTTTTTTGTGGAGAGGATTGATACCAAGGAATATGCCAAAAACATATTTTAAAATATTAGAGAGTGTTTATGGATGTTTGTGCGACACGTAGTTAGAGACGTCGAAGAGCCACACAGCTGAGAGTTCCGACTTAAATTGGGCCATTGATGCATCGTGACAACGCAGTTTGCACTTTCAACACAAATGCAGTATTGCCCAGAGTCTTGTTGTTGTAATATTCCCTTAAAATGTTAGGTTCCAAAGGCTTAAATATCTAACAGAGAAACTGTGACTCTCAATGCCGAAAAACTGCTATAATAACATCACTGACCCTTGAAAACTATTGATACTCCAAAGAGCTGAAAAATAGGCATATGGCTTTGCTGATTGATTTCCAGTTCAAAGTTTAAATAAACCAGAAAACATTTCTGATCCACTATTCCGACAGCTGTCTTCTATTGCTTGGATTATCGCCAATATTCATTACCGTAAACACGTAGATTCAACGCTAATGAGTACACATAAGTTACCAAAAATATAGACAATTGTGGGGTAATTGCCACTCGTGGGAATCTGTTTCACAAATCCTCATAACTAGTAACGTATCGATGTTGGCATCTTCTCATTATTGTGAAATGTAGAACTGTTCAATGTCTATACAGTTCCGTCATCACGAACTTCGTTCAAAATTCTATGTCAGTACGATGTGTGCTAATTTTACAATCGATGGCCGATCAACTTAAGTGCTCATAAAAATTGCTAACTTAAAAGATCACGAAAAAAAAGTTCAATGTCACCGAGAAATCTATTTCCGTCCATCCCAACGTCACATTATGTTTAAGCCGACCTCGGTACAAAGTATTATAATACACCTTGTCCCCCCTTGTAGACACTGTAGACATCGGCGACACTATTCTCTATTCGCTTCCAATTCCATGACACCATTGTACAATGGCACTTGTCATCACCATCACCTACAATACATATCCAAGCAAATTGTCCAATATTCCGATCTTGCATGTGTGCCAAAAGTTTGAATACTTTTCCAACGCCTCGCCTCCTCCAAAATGTAAAAAACAATAAATTACACGAAATTTTGATGAAAATGAGAAAATTGGTTTTTTTTTTCAAAAATAAAAAAAATTCATCTCAAGCTGAAAAACTCATGAGAGAGAAACTAAAATTAAATTTTCGAAATTTAATTTTGGGAAATAGCGCAGGGAACCAGATTGGGACGAAGGCGGGCGGAACAGCATGCGTAAAATCACCGTCCAACACGGTACAGCGCCGAACCTATTTTGGTCACGATCGGCGCGGCGCGATCCATCTCTGGCGTCTCTGACTTGATCACCCCACAAATTTTGGCCGAACATATGGTGGCGACTTGTCAAAAATTTATTGGGAAAATTTTGAAGAAAAGCGTTTGCACATACGTCAATTTTACTTTTGTTCGAAAATTTTCCCAAGATATTTTCCGTGGGCCGGACACGGACATGCCTGTTTGTTTTACGTTTCTGCCTCTGTTCTGCGGATCTTTTCTGTTTCTGAGAGCAACGATCGTGCATGTGGTGAATTTTTTTTGAATTTTGCGAAAATTTATTTGGGATCGCAATGGCACGTTTGCTTTACGAGTATTGTTAGACGTAAATTGGAGCGCATGCACTTCTGGTAGGGCACGCGGCGGTGTAAAGTGGCGGATAGAGCTGGCTTTTTGCTTTGAAATGCGGAAGATTTTGACAGAAAGATTTTTTGTTTCCCTTTTTCGGTCGACATGTGCAATGTGCCAACGTAAATGAACTGAATTTTTATTGTTTTTCAATTTATGCGCATTAACCTGGATGAGTTGGTTTTTTTCGAAAGCAATTAGTGGTACCGATTTGGAGTATGGCAATCGTCATGCACAAATAAAATTGGCGAATCGGATTAATGAACTCGTGCATTTTAAGGAAAACATTTGAATGGGTTTTATAAAGAATCTGACAGGTTTATGCCGTTGATGTTATTTACATTGGTCATTACAAGTCACAATGTCAATGCGACAACGCCACATGAAGGTCGTCACAAGGCCTGAGAGAATGACAACATGAAAACCGAAGATGTCAAACTTTTGATGGCAGTCGGGATGGCAATGGAATGTTTCGAAATAACTGAACATTTGGTTGAGTGCAATATGTCAATTGTTAACCGCCAGTCATCGGGAAAATATTCTTCTATTTTTGCAGTCTGAATTCGCAGCAGCGGAGGAAATAAAAAAAATGTCATGCTGAAGTGACTTTTTGCGACTGTTTTCTAGAATAATGCATTTCCAAAACAGGATTACCACTGATTGCCTCAAACGCATCGGGACACTTGTATTTGAATTACGTCTCATTGTCATTAGTACCAAGAAGGCTTACAGGATGATTGCGAACAAAGTCAATGAAAATCAATCAATATTTTGACAGCTAACATATGACAGATACAAGCTTTCGGTAATGTTCATATTTCAGCAATTTGTTCCTACCGTAGTTATGTTCAGTGCTAGGATCAGGCAGTTTAGAGTTTTGATTACAACATTAATTTTTACAGAGACTGGAATCTTTACAGATTTAAGAAAAATAAATATTAGAAGCTAATTCGCCATTCTAAAAGTACGTCTTATAAATAGTGAAATGAATTTTCACTGTTAGACTAGCCCTCGACTTCTTTTTCAACCCTTGTCGAACAGTATGGGTAGTCTTTATATCAAAAATCGGCCTCCTGATCGACATTTTTGAACTAAACAAATCACGTCAAAAACCTTCAAAAGTGTAGCGGCTTTCTGGCAATATTAAGGTGCAGGAGTTGGGTGTTCACTGATGGCTCCAAGATCGATTTAGGATTCGGCGCTAATGTCTTTTCGGAGTGTGATGACGTTAGATTTCACTCGTCACAATTTTCATCTTCTACCAAACGGAGATAGCGCACCATATTGTAAATAAGTGGAGCGTGCGAATATCTGCTTCTGTAGCTAAAGCTAAGCCACGGTCAAGGCCTCGGTATAAACTCTCATCACTTTAAAAATGAAAGGCTTCTTTTAACGCAGTTGAAAACCTGAATTCACTGAGCTAATGGGAAATGACACTGCCGAAGAACTTCACATAAAAGGCTGAGAGAAAGTTTGCAAGTGTCCGAACCAGCTTTAGGATTGTCTGTGTCCTCTTTTAAGACTTTTATTGACAGTTGGGTTTCTCCAAGATGCCGACAGAGCAAACGATTGCTTCCCAAGGTCTCTAATATTTTCTCCTGCTCCGTAGTAGAAAGAAATGCCTACTAGTGTTGTAACCGAGCACTATAGTTTTGCCTAGCAACTTAGTATGCTAAGTATAAGACATTTTTTGGGAGCATTATTCCTGGGTGTCCGGGCTACGCTCGCATCAAACTGGAAGTATTCAGCGCTGATATGGCGGTTGCTTATGCTTAGGCACTTTATCATTGAAGTATTTAGTTATCTTTATAAGAACGACTGACAAATTCCAGGAAAGGATCAATAAAGGCTGAGATAAGTTTTCGGCGCCGTGATATATGTAGGTATGTACATGTGTCTCCTCGAGTCTTACAAAGCTTGCTCTCATATCCTTTAGTTCTTAGACATTAGCCACCTTTATCGACAGTTATTACAGTTTTTCGTATTGGCTCTGAGCACTTCTAACATCTTTTGTTAGCATAGCCCCAAAGAAAAAAGTCCAGAAATGTCAAATCCCGCGAGCGAGGTTGGTCGTGCTAATCGACTGGTCCATTTCTTGAGATAACAAACTTTGACTTTAATAGCTCGATTGTTTGGCCCAGCTGTGTGGCTAGTGTTGTCCTGTTGAAATCACACCTCACCAAAATTGAGTGCACGCAATTGCGGCCAAAAAAAATATTCCAAAATGCTCCGAAAGTGATTTCCATTAACTGTAACGTGGCGGCCATCATCACTAATGAAAAAATATGGCCCAGTGACGCCGCCGGCATCAAAACTACACCAAACAGTTAATTTTTGTGCATGTAGTGGCATCTCATGAAGCACATGTGGGTTTGTAAACCAGAAATGAGCTTCATCGCTAAAGATGATTTTGTGATGAAATTCCAATTCGGTTGTAACCATTTCCAGAGACCAATTTGAGAAAATTCGACGCTTCAAATGGTCATCTGATCTTATACGAGTGTGGATCGATATCCTTTCGCAACGTTCGCCACAATGTTGTTTCAGCGATGCCCAATTCCTATGAACCGCGTGTAATGGATTGGTTTGGGTCGCTGCCAACAGATGCACTTATGGCCTCAATGGCACCTGAACATTAAGCAGCGCATATGTAGATTCAAATTTTTGCTCCAAATCACTAATTGCGCGTCGGGTGAGGCGATTATAACAACCGAATATTGGCATTAGCGCTGTTGAAGTTGAGGCCATCGACTCCGAATTTTGGTAATTAATTTTAATAATTTTTAAACGTTGCTCGTTCGAGCACGAGCATAGAACCGTGACTAAATTGTAGACATTGACAAGCAAAATCGAATATAGAATATTGACAGTTCATGGAAAAATATTAAGGGTGCGTTCACATTAAAAAAAACAACATATACAGTTTTTAATGGAAAACCTTGCATATAGGTTACATCTAAGGCAACTCAGTTATGTGAAAAATCTTTTTTTCTGTTATCTAAAAGCTAACCTGTTATTGCAAGATATTTTTCGTCAGGAAAGTTAAATAAAATGATACCGAAGCCCGAACCAATCTTGTAACAAGATCAATTTCGGAAAATAGCTGACCAATGGACACAGACATATTCCATTCCCGGCGTTGAAATTTCGTTGCCTTGGGAGAATGCCTTGCGAAGTGGTAATTTGCATTCGTTGACAGTAGCCCTTCAAATGATTGTTAAAAAATGGCTTTGAGCCTCTGAAACACATTTGTAAGTAAATTCAAAACAAAACACACGCATTGTGACAGGATTGTCAAACATGCCCCGAAAAATAACAAATTCTCAAAAAATAAACAATAAAAAATTATTATTAATTATTACACCACGTAATCCTCCAAAATGACTTTAAAACGAGTCACCTATATCGTGACACAGTCTATTTGATCTATTTAATGCCGGTACTGTCACTGAAATGTCTTAAAAGTCATTTAAATTCGAATGAAAACATTTTGTCTCTAAGATCGTCTGTTCAGCATAAAATGTATTCATGACTACGACTGATTTTCATATCCTTGACAGTCCGAACAGTCCTAGACATTTAGTAGATTCTACTCATATATCAAAGGAAAATCTTCAAGCTCCAACAACATTTTAAATAGGTTCAAGACCTTCATTCAACTAAATTGCAACTAAATACAACTAGACAAGCAATAATTGTTTTTTATAGAAACAGGTCTCTCTATTTTTGGTGGTTCAGTCATGTCATACCCCAAACATTACGTCAAAACCAGCTGTTGCCAAACACGTAGCTGCTTGGCACAACAACAACAGGTACAACCCACGTATTCTAGAATCAATTATATCGACCAAATAAGTGTTTCTATTTATTCTCAGTCTTCAATATTTCTATTCACCTTGCCAAGGCGACACCTTTACCAACATCAACGATAACGACAACTGATTCATTAATCATCATGACCATTGTGTCATTTCAAATTGCTGTCATTTCAAAATCAATCTAATGAGTGCATCTAGCCAAAAAGCATTTTGCTCTGTTCATTGAGTGCATTTCCTTGATGCATGTTTTGCCGCGCCTTAATGTCGTACCTACCCGAGCAACTACTCACTCACAAGTTTGTTGTGTGGCCCGTTACACGTTTCAGCCGCCTATACATCCGACAAAGTCCGCGTCTATGATTAACGATTTGTGTCCGAATTACAGGCATTAGTGCAAGTCCATGGTAACATCTCAAGGATACATACCACCCCCCTTGAATTGTATTTTCGGTTTTTGGTTGTCAGTGGCTGCTATTATTGTACTCGTACTTCGTATCTACAATACATATAAAGATAGTATACATATGTCTGACGCTTTATTTCTCGGCTGCCAAATGTCTTTGGCAATGCTATTTCCTCTTGCGATTGCTAATTTTGTTGACGTTTCCATCACCCCCTTTATGACCAAAACAAGAAATAGATCATAATATTCGCTACTACACATAGTATATCAGCAGTCGTGTGAGTGTCCACTAATGTAAAGGTAATCGTACTCGCATAAAATGGTAGCACTGCTGTTTCCGCATCCTCGAACTGTCAAAAGAAATAGCATGTTTTAAGTTCTCTGTTTTTAAAGACGCAACTCACTTTGGTGATGGACATTTCATTGAATAGAGAAAAATATAAAACCAATCATCGTTGTTTACCAAGTAAACACACATATGTAAGTCGCTTTGGGTGACGATGGTTAAAAATAAAATGGTTGCGTCCACCCCATTTTAGACTTATGACTAAGTAGGCGATTGCCAAAAATGGCGTTTTTAACGAAAATTCGTTTGAGTGTTTCTATTTCTTGAAATAAATAAGAAATATCTCATTATTTTCGTGATTCTGAGTAAACTGTCATTAAAGAGATTAAAAGCGAAAAAAGCTTTCAAGTGAAATGGATGATCGCCATTTTAGATTAGAAGACAGAGAACAGTCTGGAAGCAATTAAGATTTCCTCTTGCTTTGCTTCACCGCATGCGGTGGTGAAGTACATATACATACGAATACAGTTTTTAGGCGCGTATGCCGTATAATTTATCTAAACTACACGAAAAAGTAGCCGAAAATAGAAAAGATATTCATCGTCGCGTGCTCTTGACTTGTGCGATGTTAGCGAGTACATGGTTGGTCTTGGTCTTTACAAACGCGTGTAAGCTATGGTAGACACGCAGACCTACACTTGACTATTTAGCTGTGTGTAAAGTATGTTTTTCTTTTTAGTTCAAAATAGCAGGCGTACGTACCTAAATAACTTTTAATTTATTTCCAACAAGGGGTCAGTTCAAAGAGTTTATGTGTAATGTTGCAGGCACAGATTGATTAAAAGGCATGTTCAAAGGTCGAAAAGATGTGAGATAACCTTAGATTGACAGCTGATTGACGTTGGAGTACAAAGTAGAAGGCGTTTTACACTTCAGCCTACTTGGGGATTGGTTTTATTAAAAAATATTTCCAACCAAAGAGATCGTATGCTTGTGGCTGAAGGAATTTTGGTTTGTAATGTTTAAGTGAGCAAGAATGAACACATTTCTATTTAAAATGTATGTAAATATTTATACAAGTATAAAAATACTTGTATATGTACAAGTTTACTTTTCAGTATCCAGGAGAAGGTTTAGGGTATCAGTTACAGACTGCGTATTTGCCTGATTAGCTACCAATGGATGGCATTTTCGAATTTTGTATTGAAGAACACATTAGTTTCCAATACTTCTAATTCATGGTTAACAACTTTCTACCCAGTATTTTGACAGATATTACTTTTTCTGTTTATAGTGGTTCAAGTTAAGGACCGCATTATAGAGACCCTTGTGGAGTCTTAGCCTAAACTACTCATAATTTTTGTAACTTACGATATGCGACTATCGGAATGAGTTCAACTTTTTTTCTGAACTAAGCTGCAGGCAGATATTATTCTTTTTGTGATTTCAATCGTTCCTGTGCTTTTCCTTCTATGAGACCAAATCGAGACCGATCGAGACTTTTGTTCAAGGGTAGTTTCTATATTGCTAGGCTGAGGTACTGAAAGTTTTGCTGAAAATGATTTTGGTCCTTCGAGTCAAAACCAATAGTAAGCTGGTAGTGCGCGTCACTACTATTATACTTTCTTGTATCTGATCATAGGTTTATACTCATTCATACGCATCTTAACATCTTATTGCAAGTGACACTTTTTCCAAAGAGTTGGATTTAGTAAACCAAAACTCATCTTTGAATCGAAAACGATTAGCAGATTAGACCGTAACTTCAAGTACGTAACTACACATTGGTGCCCTAATTGGAAAATGTCTCATAGGTCATAGGACTCAGTATTTTCCTCAACCTTTTCTGCAGTTATATTTCCAATGCCTGGAAATTGATTGAGGGCGCGTTTCACTCAGTGTTCAAGTTGCAGCAGCTTCACCAATAGAGAGATTTGAAATAGAAGCCCAGTGCCACACATTAATACTTAACTGCACAGGGCGAAGATTTAGAAAATCGGTTTAAGGGTAGGTGGTTTAGGCTGCTATGATACAAGGAACTAAACAACATCCCGTAATATGTGCAGGCAGTTTCTTGCTGATGGAGATCAAGGAAGCACTTTGGAGTGTTTTTGAATTTCTTGGATACCCTTAGCTTGGAGGTTGATGATTTTGGTTTTGCTTGTGTTAATCTTCAAACCCACGATACTTACCTCTCTCTTCAATCTTACTGTCATTTGGTGCAGATGCATAATCCTGTGAGAGATTCCAGATGTTTGAGCTGAAATGTAGAAGTCAAACGAATTCCTCAATACGAAATCAATAATAAAAAGAGTATCGGCGATAGAATACAACCTTGTTGGACCCCACTTTGTGTCCCGAATTCCTCTGACAACTTTCCTCTCTGAAGAGCATCACATTTAGATCCATCATGGGTTGCTTTGATAAGGTTTGTCGGGTATACCTCTACTGTACAGTCAAAGTAAGATAAACTGCCTGTTGACACTATGCAACGCATTCATAAATTCATTGAACAGCAGGTGAAGTGGTGACTGGTATTCAACGCACTGTTCAATAATGATCAGCAGGGTGGTGATGTGGTCGACACAGGCGCATTCAGAGCGGAAATCTACATCGAGTGTATTTTCCAGATGTTCTTTTATTCGCTCAAGGACTACTTTGGCTATTAGCTTAGGAACTGCGGGAAGAACGAAAATTCCTCTTCAGTTTTCACATTCCATAAGACTACCTTTTTTGGTGAACTTGACAATCATTCCCTTCTTCCACTCGTTGGGGAAATTTTCTGTCTCCCAATCTCTCATTGATCGCGGTAGGGTCTCACCTTACTGGGAGCGGAGATGCGAATTTGGAGAATTGTTGCTTCGGGCAGCTCAGTTTGATTTGATCGCAAATTGCTGACAAATACATGGTTAAGGATTTTAGCAAAATGCTCCTTCCATCGCTTGAGCTGATCCTCCTCCGAAACGAGTACGGAAATATCTGGGCCTTTCATTGGATGTTGGATAGAGGGGTGACCACCTGTCAGCTCGTTGGTGATTCTTAAAAAGGGTTCTGCTATCACACCTGATCGATACTTCCTCTGCTTCTGTGGACAGAGCGTTGATATATAGTAGTTACGTTGGTCGCGTCATACGCTGTGCTGCACTTTTCCCATTTTCCTTCTAGGGAGGGACTCTAACTCCTTTCTCCCTACTGCTGAAGTATCAACAATACGAGCTTTAAGTAGCTTACGTTCGTCAATCCACCTCCAGTTATCCTCGGTAAGACACGTACTATGTCTTGCCTGCCTTCTACCAACAATACTTTCCGCGCCAGATGTGAATGCATTTTTCACAGCGTTTCAATGTTTTTGGATGATTGTCGCTAGTGAGCTATTGATTGCTTCCAATCCTAGGGAAAAGTGATCCCTTAACTGTTGGCGTATTGAGGGGATCTTTAGTCGGTCGAGATTGTATAATACCTAGGTATTCCTGTGATATTGCGGAGTCTTTGAACAGATGCAGTACGTAACTGGACAGTAGCTACCATAAGGTGGTCTTCACGTACCAACCCCATGATGTCGGTCTCGGACATCAAAAAGACAAATTATGAATTAACTTCTGGAGAAACAATTTAATGATCAGTGGCAATAGGATCATAAAAAAGGGAACGCATGGATACCTTTTCTTTCTTTCAATTCATTTTACTTCGACAGTTGGCTATTCATTTATTCTAGATCCAGCTACCGCAGATGTCTATGAAGAGATCCATGCAAATGACAAAGGTCACCAGAAATTAACTGAATTTCACGCGTTCCTACTTAAATTTTTAACAGCACCTGATCATATTTTTGACATTTTTCTCTCAGTCTCAAAGTTGAAAGGCGAAATACGTTTATCTTTTGGAATAGTACCTGCACATACCGCCCTTACCCGTAGATCCGTGAAATGGCTTTTAATGAACGTTGTTTCCTTACACTTGCGGATTAGATAAGGTCCTTTGAGGAGGAGAATCGCTTGCTCTACAAATCTCTCCTCCTCCACAGCCCAATACCCTTGGCCTACAAGGGTTTTATATATGTAGGTTCTACTAAGTGCTTAATAAATAATCAATTAAAAACAAGGAGCAGATAGTCAGATAATTAAATAAAATATTAATGTCATATCTCGAATCGCTTTCCTAATAATATTTACAACCCAGTCGGTATCTCCACTGTTTCGTGCATTTGTTTTTACATTTTTCCAACTGCCAGTATTTTTAAAATCAATTTTCATAAAAATATTTTCGAATTTTTTCAGGTTAAAGCTACTCGTGTAACGAAAACGATAAAAACCGCCACCACAGGTGGAAGCTCTTCATCACCAGTTGCCAGAGAAACTTGTGATTTCGAGGAGATTTGGGACGAAGAAACTTTAAAGGAATTGGTTAGTACGACCTAATTCATTTTTATTAAAATAATAATTAATTAAATTATTTAAAAAAAAAAATCAAGCTTGAAAAGTCAACGAGCTACGAGGAACGTCGATCAATACGTGCACGTCTAAGACAACTAATGGCTGAACGAGAAGGTAAAGCGATTTTAAACTAATTTTTCCTTAACCAAATTTTTCAAATGATCCACTATTAATTCCTAAAAATAAAATATAAACAATCATTAACTACAATATAAAAGATAAACAATAAAAAATAGAAAAAAAAACTTCAATTAGGACAAAAGTAAGAGCCCTTAAATCATAAAATCATATTTCTAATTATGAAACAAAAATATGGTGGTGATGAGAACAATCACCATATGCTTGCAAGATATATTGTAATAATATAATAATATTTTTTAACAGAAAACAATTTTTTAAAAAATAATTTTCCTACATTTTTAGATCGATTATATTGATTTAGTTCGAGCAGATTTACGTGCTTTTGCGTATTCGAGTTTCTCGATTAGGTAGATACGAGTTACTTCAAAGTGTTAACTGTTGTATTATCTTGTTCATTTAGATTTTGTATATTTTAATTTTTTTATTGTCAAAAAGTACACTGTATTCCATTGGTTTGTCTATATTGTTTTAAATGTTTCATTATACGATATAAGATATTTTCATATTTTTTTAAATTATGTTGCTCATTATTGCTTTTGTTGTCACACAGTTTTGGTAAATTTACATTTTGCAAATGCGCTACCTAAGGGATGTTTCGTTTGCAAAATAGCACCGATTTTGTAGTTTAAAATTTTAAGGAAGACGGTAAAGTTGTTTTGGTAATACTGATCACGGTTTAATGAACTATTGCTATTTTCCTTATAGTTTTTCGTGATTTCTTTAAAAGGACAAGACAAATTGTGCATCATATCCTTATACATTTGCAACATATTGAACGGCGCCACATTGCTTCATCATCTTCCAGCGATTAGCATCAACTGTCACTCTCCAAATGACGTTTGCTGACGTTTGCCTTAAGGTTATGTTTTTAGCCTTTGAAATGCCTGCATTGATTTTTGAATATGTGTGTTTTGTTTCACTGACTGCACTGGAAAGTAATGACTCTGAGTAAGGCAAGTCAAATTGAATATGGACAACATTTTCTTCACAAGTTAGCTTTGATGCTACTTCTCACATCCAAAGTTTGGAGCGACTTGTCAGGAAGATGACAAAGTTTTGACTCTTAGTCGTTTGATGGGCTCCGATTGTTGTGCCATGCCAACTAGTGAAAGTGATTTTGGTAAACTGATCGTATACATTTTAGCCATTTTTAAATGATAACTTCACAAATCGTCACGACCTGATGATAGGTCACATCCCTGAATCTAAATCCAGGAATTCAAAAAAAGTCTGAAACCAAAAAAAAAAAAATTCAAAGGCAGAACGATTGGAACCTAAACTTTTCAATGTAATGCTATATATAGGTAGTCTGTCAATCGTTCAATCTGGATCTTGCTGTGAGCTGAAGGACTTTTTATTGTCTTTTTCGAGTTTAACGAAGCAAGGAAGCTTGTGCATAACTGCGTCTATGTTGTGTTTCTGTCAAAATTGGCTTATGCTCATACTTTGTATGGAAGATGCCGAAACACGCACATTTGGTGGCGCTCATCAAATTCTATTTTCAATTTTAAACTATGCTACGAAGTAAAGTTGGATATAGTGAAGTTCCTTTGCAGTGCGATACGAAGTGAAGTTTGGTGCAATTAAGAAGAAAACAAACAATTTTTAAATGACATTTCAGCACGATATTAAAAACTGACACTGCATCTTTTTCAGCAGGCAATTTGTTCCCCATGCGCTGTGCTGATTTCACTTAACGCAGACGCATTTATTTAGATACCACACCCAAATTTATTTCCCTACTAACTTCAGACTTAGATTAGGCTATAGTCTGGGGTAAATTTGGCTTGCCCACTTCATGATAGTTGACGTCTCCTGACACTTGTGAGTCACATAAAGCACAGTTCCTCCTTGTACGTTAGAATTCATTAGCCCTATATGTCCTAACAAAATCTCAAACGAATGAATCGTTTTACTTTCCTGACCAACCACCTGTGTCTTTCGTGGAGTATGCTCTTATACATACATCTCTTTCTCCAAAGCCCATAAACGTAAATGTGACCAAAAATCATTCGAAGAATATTGCGCTCACAACAGACAAGGCTATATTCATTCGTCTTCGCCAAAGTTGATTTGTTATGCGCCTCATCATAATATGTAGTTTCGTATAATTTGATTTGCCCTGTACAAGTTGCCAACCCGTTTTTGCAGCATCTGTTTCAATATTTGCAAACGGAGCACTGACAGAACGTCTCCTGTGTTTAAAGGGAGCAAGGATACGCCTTGCAATCGTTCTGCCGCCTTCCTGAGATATCAAATCGGACCTGTGTTGCCGGCACAAGTTCCACCCTTGGTATGAGTCGAGGCCGACCTAAAACCTCTTACTGCTCTTAGGGTCGCAGCACCCTGTGCTTATTGTAACTCTACATTGGTTCAACCAAAGGAAAACCCCTCCCGCAATTTAGGGTTTAAACCACAGCCACCATGACGCTCCCACAAGGGGGCCTACCTCTTCAAGTCAGGCCCGGACCGTGATCCGGGGGGCTCCTGACTCCCATGGTACCATGATTTAAGTCCTGGTAGGGACTATGACCGGCAGCTTGTGACTGATCGAATCGTAGCAACCTTCGGTAGCTTCATCTGAAGATGATTAAGATAAGACCAGTACTTTGCTCTGCCCCCGTTCATTACTAGACAACGTCATTAAAGGGCGAAGCCTTGATAATTGGGCTGGGGCCCACGGAACACTCTCAGCTCGTTTTATTTCGACATCAAAGATTACGAAGCAGTGACCATTCACCGCCGTCACTCTTCATAATTCGACCCAAATCTTTTACCGCTGATCCATTTCTTTATGTTTGGAAACAGGAAATAGTTGCAAACAGGTAAATCTGGAGAATATGCTCAATGAGGGAGGAATTCATAACCTAATTCACGCAATTTTGCCATTTTGACTGCGGACTTGTACGCCGGTGTGCTATCCTGGTGGAAGAGAACTTTTTTCCTCACCAAATGCGGTTGTTTTTGCTTCAAATCGGCATCCAGTCGATCCAACAGCTCTGCATAATAGGTGCCGACACCGCGCGCATCCCAAAAAAAAAACTGTCGCCATGACCTTGTTAGTCGACAGACGTATCTTGGCTTTCATCGGCTTGGATTCCCCAGGGTAAATCCACTGTCACGACTTGGTCTCTGATGTGTTGTGATGAGTCCATATTTCGCCCATGGATACGAAACGGCGCAAAAACTCGTTCGGATTGTGATTGAACATCTTCAAGTACTCTTTTGAAGTTGTCAATCGTCTATGTATATCTATGTGATAAGCCTCTTCAAGTTAACTCACATTTATTTGCCAGTGGTTCAATAGCAATCAGAATGTTCGGCGAATGTTCCAATCGATGGTGAAGAATACCCAAAAAAGGTATTTTTAAAGTTTTTTTTTGGTTTTCGTGATGGTTCTTTTATTTGCGCAATTCACCTTTTTCCATTTATACGAAAATTCTCGTAGGCATCTGTTTGAAATGGCTGTCATAACAAAACTATTTGACAGATCTGTCTGAAAATTTGGGTGCGTTCCGTCAACAGATGCTTCTTGACAAGTAAAATGTTGGATTTGAAGTGATAATGCCATCTCTTTTAATTTTCATACACTCGTATGTCAGTGCTTTCATGTGCAGACTTAAGATCATTGGCAAATGGTTTCAAGCAGAGAAGATCTTGTACGCAATGTTAAAGACGCTAATTCCACATTCGAGCTGTTTTCTACATGTCGCCACAAAAAACAATTTTGTGAAATTGGTTGCATGAAACCCAGGACATCAGTTGTGGCATTTCTGGGAACTTCTCCTCGATTTTCTGATGTTTTTGCCTTAAAATGATCCAAACACATTTCTTTGGACTCCTTTTTCGATGCTCGGCTCAAACTTGAACCTCTATAGCTTGTTTTGCGAACTTCATTGAACATGGCATAATCGGCTAATTTTTTTCAGCCTGAAGAAGACTTCCGCCACGCAGGAAGCTCAAATATTCCAAGTCCGTTCCCAGACGTGGTATCGTGTAAGGCTTACACTGTAAACTATATTCTCCTACTGTATTGTCAAGGATGTCCTTCTTTTTTTTTCAGCCTTAAAATAACTTAAAATGTGTCTACGTTATAGGATATTGCATGTAGGTTTTATCATTGAGCTCTGGTAGTGGTGTTCATTTTATCTGTTTTGGATGAGCGTGCTGTGTCCTGCGTTAGCAATTCATCCGCAGTTATTAGGAATATTTCTTTGACTTGTAAACCCGCAAAGAGATCTTATTATAATTTTGTTTTCATCGTTAGTGTTTCCAGAGTTTTAATAGTCCTTTGACTGTCGATTTATACCACAACATAGAGTATTTATACTGGAGACAATGGGAGCCAAACTATTGCTTTCAGTAGTGTAATGAATAAATTGGTTTGAAGGCAATCAGAAGACACTCAGATCCCTGAGGCAGGAGCCACCTTTTACCCGTTTTCCCAGATTAGGGAACCATGCAGTCGGATGCAGTATAGAATGCTGAAGTAATTATTTTTATCCATTATTAGTTACAAGGATTCTTCAAGCCTTAATGCTGCCCCTTTTTCAAAGCGGCTGTTAGATGCATGATAGATTCTAGCTGTCATTGAACATTATATAGACGTGTCACATTGCATTTCATTCATAAGAGTATGGATTCACCAACGGCTGTGAATATCCAGTGGATTATTCGTAGACGAAGACCCAAGCATAGAGGTTCCCTACACGAACCGATAGCAGTAATTGAGTCTTTTATGTGCTGTATGCTGAAATTATTTGTTTCCATTTAAGTTTTTATCCAAAGTAAGTTCACATATTGGCCACTTAACGTCAGCGACTTACAATCAATCAACCATTCTAATCCGTGGTAAGTACGACTCTAGGTTAAGACCTATGTCTATCCAAAGTTCTTCTTTATAAGTAAACTTTGCAAGACTCTATTACCTTTAAGGCGACACCATCAGATCTTTAAATTTTAAAAGATATTTACCTGACACTGCATTGTTTCTATTTCCTATTACTTCTGTGTCCCAAAGATAACCAAACTAAATTCATTGTTTTATAGAGATAACTGTTCAGTACTCACCAGGTGGTGATAACGATGGTTGCTAAAGAGGTACTTAACTCGAATGATTGTAGAAACTGGGTGCCAAGTGCCAAGTTCCAAAATATACTTTCTCTCTGGGCAAGCCTACCTAGAACGCAATGCATTGAAGTGAAGTCTAAAATTTGTACACATTGAGGTCCAAATATGATCACCTGTGACTTCCTTATAATAGCCTCATTTCTCTCCACCATCTGTCAAAACTGTGTGACATCAAAACAATATTTCTATTGTAGAAGAGTATGTTCAAAAAACCAAATGTCTCTTCTTATTTCGTCTTCTATTTTGTATTCAGTTTCGTCAAAATGTTCTATCTTAAATATAATTGAATTATCTTCATTTTGTTAAAACAAACAATCAACTTTCTTATAAATTAGCATGTGGTGAACTAGTAGCAAGCGTTAAAGCTGAGCTAAACAACGATAAAAAAGTTGATGACAAAAAAGTAGTAGATGATGAAAGTAGCTGCAGTGAATATGAAGAAATTGTAGAAGAGTATACTGCAACTGAATCCGAAGATGAAGATCAAACAACAACAAGCACAACAACAAAAACAATTGTCAATGCTGATGAAAAACAACAACCGGAAATTAAGAAAATCGTCGAAGAAGTTAAGAAGACCACAATAACCAAAAAAGAAGAACCAAAACAAACTGCAACTAAAACCGTTGTTGTCGAAAAGACTACAGTTATTAAAAAAGATACTTCAGCTCAATCTGGTGTTGAAGAGAAGAAATCTGAAAAAAATATTGAACACAATATCGACAATGATGATGAAACAAACGCATCGACAGATAACAACAAGGGTGAGTCGTTGTTAATACCATTGTTGCAAGGCTTATTGCATAAAAACATGCCGCAAGCACGTTCATCTTCTGGTACTTCAATAACTGCAGCATCTACAACAACACGAATAGCAAATCAGAATAGCAACAATCTGAAAAGTAGTCTTAAGAGCAACCAATCACAATTAAGTAGCACTAGTAGTAACAATAATAATTCGTTGGGTGATAGTGAAGTAAGTAGTGAAGTAAGTAAGAATAGTACATTAGGACAGGGTGGTTCGAATCTGAGAGTGACAGCTCAGCATATCGAAGACTCGGGGACGGAGAGCGGAGAAGATTTGCGATTGATCGCAGCTGGGATTCGGGATTCTATGCAAATCGAAGGGATCGAAGATCAGAGTGATATGAGTCTTATAAACGAAGTTACGAACGCCCTCAACCGCTTGGAGAATTCTCTGAAAGAGGGCAAGGACCTGGCTTTGGATAATGGCAAGAGGAATACTTTGCTGGCTCTTGTTGAGCGATTGCAAACCGGTTTAACAGCTCCTGATAAATTATCTACAGCAGGTGGAGAACAGGACTTTCCAGACGAAACTTCTTCTCCAGAGGCTGATAACCATCGTTCAAACAGGCAAAGATTTGCCAAGAGGAGGAATCGTAATAATAGACATACTGTAGGTGTAAGTAAAGAGGAATTGGCGGACGCCAGGCGTTATATAGAAGAAATGGTGATGATTGAAAACATGTCAAATTGTACTACACCAGAAAGTAATGTAGCAACAACTCCTCCGCAGTTTTTTGAAATTCAGAAACAGAATTCGTCCGGAGCCATTCTGACGAACAAGAGTACACAAAATCCTTCTTCAAACCTTTTCCGACCTAATCAATTTGTTCCCAATACCCTCAAGCATTCGACTGAAGCTGGTGCCGCATATCCTGATGTGCAACTACGACAAAAGAATGGAAACTCAGGAAATCCCAGTCAAAGACAGAGTGCTGGTAACATGGATAATTTGAGCAAGCCCGAGACATCAACAAGTAAGAGGCCTTTGTCGGACTCGTATGATTCATATTCAACACAAAACAACAGAGTGAAGTTTAGCAATACAACCGAACAGTCGGAGAGCTTTGTACAAGAAAAGAACCAATATAACCGATCACACCACTCCGATAATCAGCCAGATGTGACAAATCGCATGTCACCAGACATAACACGCTCGAATCGATTCAACAACAAAAAACAAATGATGAAGCGTGCCAATACCATCGATATACCTAAGACCCATAGCTACAATCCAGAGTTTGACACAGACTCAGAATTCGAAGAAAAGAGTACATTTAAGGTGAAAGGTCTACGCGGTACCGTCCAAGTCAGTGTGAAACGTAAGCCTCGTCAAGTAGTACCGAATTTCGAGCCGAAAACCGAAAATGATCACAAATTTTTGGCCTTTATCCAGAAACAGAATACAGCCCCCGGTTTGGCCTGGAAGAACTCCAAATCAGTCTCGAATTGGACGAATAAATTTGGAAACATTAAAAATGTCTTTGAATCTGGAGTATCAGCGTCACATCCCAGTGGACCTAAAGTGCCAGCTCAAAGTGAATCGTCAGCAAAGAGCTTCTGGAAGAAAGCTGAAGAAAACAAGCCCCAGAAAGTAAGTAGTAACGTACTCACTTCAGCCTTAAAGGCAAAAGAACGCAGTCAACAGATGGTGCCCGAAGTGATTGTGCCGCAACCAATTCATTTGAACAATTTTATTCATAATCCGCAATCTGCATTTAGGCCCATTGAAAATCCTCCAGAGCCTGTTCACCAGCAATTCAAGCCAATTCCCATGGAGAGACCAGCTTTTACTGTAAGTAGCTATTCACCAACAAAACCTTACAACCCCGCGCCACCACGAAGACAGGTAATGGAATCTCCGCATTATTCCCAACCCTCACCGACTAAGACTTGGGTGAAGCAAAATACGGCAACAAACTCTCCAGTTACTTTACCATGGACCGTGAAACCTCCGGAAAACAGTGTTCTTAAATTAGCTGCGACTAAGTTTGAAGAAAGACCACCGCTCAATGCGGTCCGGCGACATCAATCATTCAAACAGCAAGACGCACAGAAACGACCTTCATTGCCAAACACAATGCAGCCTTGTCAATACCCATACGATGGTTACTCCCAACCAAACTACATGTCCAACAGCCATCCAACATCTTATTCTGAGTACTCGATACCCCGAGCTGTTAGAGAAGACTCTCTTACTAATCCTCAAGCTGAGCCACTTGTTCTCACTCCAAACAGGCCAGCTTACAGCCCTCATAGCCTGCAACCTTATGAATATTACTCTCAGGGTCTTAATGCGAATATCCAACAAAGTGACATGACCGACGATGATATCGACGACTTGGAGAGCATGACAGAGTATCGAGTAGAAGCCAAAGTCATGAGTAAACCGGTAAGTCAACAGGCAGTCACTATAGGAAATAGAACAGCGCATATGAGTGATGATGAAGGCTTTGGTAAAAATTCTCGAGCAGCTAAGAGTTTGCTTTCAGTGATGAAAACTATCGGCAATGGTAATGGCGACACAGCTCCGAAGAAAGTGAACAAAAAACCTGTTCAACCAAAAAATTGTATATCACCAAATGGGCGAGACTATCAGGCTCCGATTGTAGAGCCATTATTCCCAGAGGTAACAAAGTTCGAAGTAGATCGTACCCCAAAGTATGTTGGAGACAAGCCTTATCAACCTCAACCGATAGTTGAGTATCAAACAAATCCAGCGTATGTACAACCACCACAACCACCTCGCCGAAATCATGTACCTCAAGATACGAGGAATACCAGCCATTACTATCCTCAAGAAAGGCCAAACGTCAACCCACAACCACAGCGTGAGGTGCCTCATAATTTGCCCATACAGTCGGGACCTATTAGTCCGGCAAGTTACACATATAGCTCTCCTACCAAAACACCTGAGTCGGCTCCATATACACCTCAAATTATCCCTGATGTTTCATATGTACAGAACCTCCCATCCACTGACCACTCTTATTCGGAATCAACTATATCAGATGATTATACTCTCTCTAGGGACAGTTACCAACCATCATATGCTTCGACAATTCAAGAAGCTCATAATCAATATAATTCGACCCCTAAAGGATATCCTGGACCACAGCCAAATCCGGTTGTTAATTTGCCTCAAATTCCTCTAGAAACAAGTTATACAAAGGTCTACGACAAGCCGCTAGATATGAGTGCTTACCAACAACCACCAGTGGCTTATCAAGCAACTCCGAACTACCAGAGTACACCATATCAACAAATGTACCCACCGGCAGATGTTCCACGATCACAGGTCCAACAGACATCCATTTCGCAGCAGAGTTCACAACATCAACCATCTCCTTATTCTCAGCAGGAACAATACTATCAGTCTCCACAGATTAAACAAAATGTACAATCGTCAGGAGGATATCCACCACAGGGGACCTATCAATCACCAAAGATCCAGCAAAGTCCACAATCCCCAGGATATCCACCACAAGGTTCTTACCAATCCCCGAAGGTCCAGCAAAATCCACAATCTCCGGTATATCCGCCACAAGGTGCTTACCAGTCCCCGAAGGTCCATCAAAATCCACAATCTCCGGGATATCCTCCACAAGGTGCTTATCAGTCACCGAAGATCCAACAAAATCCACAATCCCCAGGATATCCTCCACAAGGTGCATACCAGTCCCCAAAAATCCAGCAAAATCCACAATCCCCAGGATATCCTCCACAAGGTGCTTATCAGTCACAAAAAACTCAACAAAGCCCACAGTCTCCGGGATATCCTCCACAATTGTCACATCAGTCGCCCAAAATTCAATCGACTCCACAATCTCCGGGATATCCATCACAAGTTTCATATCAGTCACCAAAAATTCAACAAAATACAAAATCTCCAGCGTATCCCCCACAGGGAGTGCAGCAACCAAGTGTGCAAATGCAACAATCTCATCAGCTTCCCATAATCCAACAACCTCAGATCGAAACTCAACCTCAAAATCGAGCTCAGCAAAGTTCAAAATCGACCACTCCCTTGAAATCTACTTATCAATCAAGAACTGAAATCCCGGCTCAGCAGCATCAGCCTCCCAAAGCTCAAGCACCGTCAAAACCTCAAAGGTCGGTCCCTAAAACCGAACCCTCAAACCAATACTATCAACCTCCGAAGTCCCAGACGAGTCTTAAACCAAAACCACAAATACCACCAAAGAGCGAGACAGTAGTTCAGTCTTCGAAAATTCAACAACACATTACGGCCTCCTATCAACAACAGCATTCTCAAAATGTTGTGTCGTCTGTAAGTCCTATCAAACAGCCCTTGACAAACAAGTCCACTGCACTTAGCCGGCAGACGTCCCTCGATGGTCAAAAACGAGTTCAATCCCAGTCGAAAGTTGATGAACAAGTCGACCAGATTCGACGCAAGAGTTTGGGCAATATTTTAGAAATAACACGCATAGAGCGTGAAGCACAAGAGCAGAAAGCCGCCGCTATTAAGCAAGACATGTACTCTGTCCAACAAGATGTCTACTCGCAACAGATGAAAACAGAAAGAAAGACCGAAATTCGCCAACAACAGGAGACCAAAGTTTATAAATCATCGGCTCCCGATGACACGCCTGATATTGTGAAATCATCTCTCAAGCAAGACGACATCCCTATTCTTAAAAAATTCGGTCCACCCCAGAGGCATTGCTACATACCGAATGCCTATCAAAACCCTTTGACAAAGAGTGAAACGGTAGTGCTCCCCAAGAACCTACAACCTACGCCGCGAAAGTTATCCGAACCATCGGTGGGGCGTGGTCCGGTGATTGTTGAAACACCCTCAACACCTCAACCTGATAGTCAGGATGAGATACCCCGGAATATAGTTTTCAATAATGTTAACGCTTTTACAAGTATGAACCGCCGGCAAGGCGAGTCCTCAATCGAGTACTCGAGCCAGCATAATCGCCCTAACAAACTCAGTAAATGCGACTCGTGGCATCAAATCTGTCAAATTCAAAATGCCGCCAAACCTCCATCACCCAAATTCAACACCGGTAGCAGTGGACTTCGGCGATCGAAATCCGGCCACACCTTAGCCCTTCCTAAACTCTACGAAGCCGGCTATGATAAAACCGAGATATCCGAAAAACAAAAGACTGTCGCTGCTTACTTCTCCGGTCAGAAGTCTCCGAACAGCCTCTCTCGAAACTCATCTCACTCGAACTTAGCCGAGGAGTCCACGACGGTTTCCGTTAAGAAGTCTTCGATCAATCGCGTCAGGACCAGCGAGAAAGCCTCCATTAGCAAACAAAGTCCCAGCTCAGGAATATGCAGGAGTCACACTATGCCACAAATTGCAAATATCAATCTGCTCGATGAGAGCAATGTCGAGGATGCCTTTGAACAATTAATGAATGGTTCCTAAATGGCCTCTAAGACACAAGATGGCGTCAGAGCGTCCAATTTGTTATAGAATTTAAAGAAAAAAATCAACAAAAACTAAAGAAACGTCCATTCCAAAGATACTTAAAACTTGGTTACGTGTCTCGCTCTCTTCCTACTCACTCTTTAATTGTGCAATCTATAAGAAGACACACACACACACTATTGCCCTAAGAATTTTTTATTTGTTATATGCGTTAGTTGCAAAATTTTGAATGACATCTGACAGTTGACAGTTGACAGTTTGTAAAATTTAAAAAAAAAAAAAAAAAATCACTCATAATATCTATGTAGCACTGTATTTGTATGCCGAAGGGGGACTCAATATGGTTTATGTTTACTTTTGCTTGGTTGTGTGGTAACAAAAATAAGTAGAGCGAGAGAGAAAATATCTATTCACATCTGTCAAAAAAAAAAATAAATTAAACTAGCAAATCTTTCAAACTTCAAACCTCCTTACAAAACCGGACTATCTTCTTCAACATACTCGTAAACTGCAAAGTAAAAAAAATAGAAATATCCATTTTTTTATCTTCTCGTAGTGAGTTTAAATGACGTTTGTTTGACTTGGTTTTCATTGTATGTGTGTGTCGATTTGTCTGTGTGTTTAGCTTTGATTTAATTGCGCTCTCATATCATACTGTGTTTTCGTTTTTCTTAATGTTTTTGTTATGTCATCCGCCTGATCACTCTAAAAAAAATACCACCTAAACGCTTAGCATGTTTTTTCTTGGCATACACTTAGCATAAATCTAAATGTAAACCATGTTGTCCCACTTCATTAAAATGTAGAAATACATATATTCATACTTCTATACCAAAGCAAATTTTGTAAAAAAATTTTTATCGATTTTTGACATTTTTGACAATATCTACGTCCATTTTTTTGCCAAGTCAATGAAACCCATCCATATTTGTTGACATTTCTTTGACATTTTTCAAAAAGTTTGCCTTGCATGCCTTGGTTTGATATGTTTTTTTTTAAACTTCCTGCTTGAAATCCATCACAGAAAATGTATTTTGTAACGATGATCCAAATATTGAAGTTGTTCAGAAGTCATTTTGTACTTTTTTTTTGAACATTTTTGAAATACTTTCTTCAATTTTTGAGCGATCATCTGTCTTTTCCTGGCGTTTTATTCAATTTTTATTATTTTTTTCTTTAGAATAAATCACTTTTGAGGTTGAAACTAATTGCGAAGGCTTTTATTTGTAATAATTTTGAACTTTATCTAACGGTTTTAATAATTTTTCTTTAGAATCATCAACAACGACTACTAAAACAGAAACCAAGGCAGAAGATGGTGGTATCGTTACAACAACTACAAAAGGTTCGTCTTCATTTTCGATGTAAATTGTGAACGGTTTTTTGAAAATCTTTGAAAAATTCTATCCTTACAGTTACAACAAGAACAGTGACCGGAACACCAAAGCCAGTTTCGCCATTTGCCAAGTTTCAACAGCTTGACAAGCAGAGTTCCCTGCAATCTCCAAAGTAAGTATTCAAAACTATTCTATCATAAATTACTCGATTCGAAAACAAATTTATTTTTGGAAAAAAAAAAAACAACAATTCCACCACACATGCTTTTATTCACTAGATAGACTTTTACAGTTAACATTTTCAATAAAAGAAAACATAACATTTGGGCAGAAGGTGGCAAAATGAAAACATCAAATCATTTATTATTTCTTTAAGAATATTTTCTGGTAACCATGTATGGTAGAAGGAGCTTGAAAAATGCATGCTAGAGAAAAATACATACATACATAAGTAGAGCCGTTCGATATCATGTGAGTAGTTTGGAAAACAGTAAATCACGCCGGTGAAAATAGAGTTGAATAGGGTCCGTGACATTCCTGGCAGTTTTCTTCCGTAAGGTTTTTGAATTCATCAGTTTGTTTCTATATTTGCCAAATCATCACCCTTTTCTGACAGAATTTAGAATATTCAATTGAATAGTTCTCGGTCCTGTGAGATAATTTACTTGTCAAAAATAGTTTTGTTCGGTGTCGGTGTCAGCCCATAGATAAACTAACATAGGTGGCAAACTTTCCAGATATTGGAAAACCAAAGCCTGATTTTTACTGATCGCCTCTATCCGTGCGACTCTGGCTGTGAATACGTGTGAATTGTCATTAATAGTAATTTCTCGGCCATTTTGCACGAAACCCGGGCATTGTACTCAAAAAACGTCATCAACATTACTCACACGCGTGCAAATCGCTCTCATTCTAGCAGCTTTACTTGTAAATTGCTCTCATTCTCGCAACTTTACTTGTAAATTGCTGTCATTCTAGCAAATTCCTTCACGTTATAGAGATGTACAAAGTGTTGGTAATTCACTTACGTCTGTGCGATAGTTAAATATTAGTAGAGTTTACCATCTATATGTTAGTTTATCTATGTGTCAGCCCCAGATCGTCCAGTGCGCTCCTTGACGCACTTTTGTTGCACTAAAAGCAACAAAGCAGAACACAGTGTTTTTTGTGCGCATTAGCTCTATACCGAACCCGCACTAAATTTTGAACGAGAGGTAAGGAAGAACTGCTGTCGGAATCAGATATCAGCTGTTCTTTTGTTTACGTTCTGAAATACTTCAAAAAATAAAATGAATTGCATGAGAGGTGTGTTTTAAGTTAAGCAAAAACCTATTTGATATATTTTTATTTGATTGAAAAATTGTTACCATTTCGGGGATATGATAACCTCGTTGACGTTTTACAAAGATCATCCTGTCAGTGCAATACAATCCACACAATATTCACTTCCAAGTCGTCAATAATTGCTTGTTTATCCGCCTAAATTGGTGTGAAATAGCTGATCATGATCACCATCATTCATTTAATCAATGAGTTGAGTTGCTGAATGGCATGTCGAGCTATTCTGTTGAAACTACAACCGTCTACATGACTGCCATCGATATTTTGAAACAAATTTTCTCTAACCATGAGCCGAGAACAATCGCCGTAATGCGAGCTCCAGCCTTATTTTTAAAAATATTTGGAACCCATGCCACTAAACTTCCTTTGGTGCTCGCAGAAGTCGATTGTACTGGGTGGGTGTGTAGTAGTGACGGCTATTTGACAAGTGACATTTATGCTCAGTTGTTTGCAATCATGGAATGGGACTCCCTCGAAAAGCGTGCTGTCGCAATTTGCCTACTAAAAAGCGGCTACAAAAAAGACGAAAAGGACGTACCGTGAATTTATTTGAGAATACTGGTAGAATAGTTGACCATGCAAAATGCGGCCTTCCGCTCACTGTGCAAACGCCACATGTCATCAAAGCCGTGGAGAATCAAATTAATCGAAATCCGCAGAAAACCATGTTTCGGAGATAAGCAAAGACTGCATGTCGTGCATCTTGAAACGTGATTTGGAACTCACCGGCCACTTACTCACAGAAGCACTGAAACAGAAACATAAGTCAAAATCGAAAGCTTTGCTTTGCTAGCACGTTAAAAAGGATCACAGGTGAATTCTTTTTACTAACGAGAAAATGTTCACCATTGAAGAATCGTTCAGCAAACATAACGACAGAGTGTATGCTCTGTCATCACGACACGCATCTGAACGCGTTCCGAGAATTCTACGTGGTCACCACCCAGCTTCTGTAATGGTTTGGTGGGGCAGCTTTTCTGCGAGAAGTGTCAAAACCTCGGCGAAAGTGTATCAAATGAACTTTATGAAGCCGCTCAACAAAACACTATTAACAAATAAACCATGCACCTTTCAACAAGACTCCGCTCCAGCCCATAAGGCTAAAACAACTCAAACATGGCTCAAAAACCATGTTCCAAATTTCATTTCCACGCATGATTAGCATTCGGATAGCTCAGACCTAAATCCATTAGACTATAAGACTATGGTCCATTCTGGAGGCTATCGGTTGCACTACTCGACAGTCAAGTATTGAATTTTGAAGCGCGGCCTTGTCCGAGCAGTGGAAAATTGTCCAATGCATGAGCTGCGTATTGCAATCGATAAGTGCCCAGACAGACATCGCTGTTGCTGGAAGGCAAATAGGTCCCATTTCGAATAAGTTATTTTACAATTTGTAGCAATTGTACCAACATGTCTGCTATTACTATAACATACTTTGTGGATTTTAATTTATCGATGTTTCGACGAATAACTTTTTCAGACGAACGATTATATGCACTAAAAAATGGACGACATGCTCTAAAACTTTGGTGAACAGAACGCGAATTTCAAAAATGAATTTCCCCGACACATTAGCCTTGTTAGGGCGTGAGTTGGCTCCTGATTTAACAGATTTCTATACAAAGTTTTACCAACTTGTCTTCAACCAATGAACCTTTCTACAACAGCTCCATCTGTGGCGCGTCGTGGTCTGTCTTGAAGACTCTTCGGGCCGGAGCATTAATATCCATTCATTCTACAATATATGTCGTAGCTATTCCCCTGGTATGATGCGCACTTTTCCAACCAAATCGATGTAGAGTTCGCTGTTATACGAATATCTCATCCTCCAAAGCCTCTCAATACAAACGGGACCTGAAATCAAGCAATAAGTCATTATTGTGTGCAAGTATTTTGTAGTCTTGCGTTCGCTGTAAAACAATGCTCTTTGAACTGATCCAATTATTTTGTTTCGACGTTCTCTTCGAACCTCAGCAAGAACTTGGGCCTCTATTGCCTTTTAGAGCGGATTTTTCGACAAATTTAGCAATCAGCTGTTTGAAGTTTGTTCATGGCAACCATGCTCAAAAAAAAAACAGAAATCAGCTTCGGAGTGCATGTCATTTGCAATATCCACTCACTGCTTTCTTTTGTAGGAAAATCGAGTGCTTCAACACTAGCTTTGTGGGAACACATTTCAAGCCCAATTCATGGGTAAAATGCCGTGAACGTGTCCAATCGAGATGTTGGTTTACGATTAGTGAATTCTTGATTTCATCGACGTGTTCGTCAGGTGTTGATGTCGATGATGTGCCAGAACGGTCTTCATCGTCAACAGCTCCACAACGATGTTACACAGTGTCTTGCGGTGCACGACACAGCAACTTCCAAACATCGTAGCGTAATAGCTGAAAGTTGAGAATTTGAACCTTGCAGCAACCAAAGAACAATCATAGTTGGATATTCTTCAATAGCTGCCGCAAGTTCTTCTCCAATAATCTCTTTTCTTTGGTTTATTTTCGAGCGAAAAATCTCATTAGCCAAACTAATACATTTTTATATCATCAAGGAGAGCTCAATGGAAAGGCTCCAATTTAATCTAAACCATATGTTGTACCGCAAGGGCAATACGTACTTATAATATTTCTTTAAAATTTTTAGACATGCCAATATTGTCATTTTTATATCTAAATAGTTGTAGGACTTGTTTCCATTTCTAAAATCTGGATTCTTAAAAGAAAGTAGGAAGACCCATAATTAATGCTCAATCAAGTTCCCACCTTGACAATATTAACTACAAAGGCTACACCTTTGACAGGAAAGGTAAATATATTGATAGTCTACAATATTTCACTTTTCATATCTACCAGCTGCCACCAAACCAACTGTCACCAGTATTGTCAATCAATTGTCAATCAATTCGAAATCAACACCCTTCTCTACAACCCGCAACAAATAACCAGCTTAGTAGAATTCCAGATTAAAAACAAAACCAAAACACATCTTCAAATTAATTACTAAAAACTCGGTTGGGTATTCGAAAAGCTGCTATGCTTTGCATCTTCTCTTCCTCCCCATAAAAAAAAGTGGACACAAAACAACAACAAAAAATAAAAACACCGCTTAAAACAAAGTATCTTATTTCCACCTCTTCTCTGAACTTTTTTTATTATATTTTTGTTTTCATTAAAAAAAAAAAAAAACTACAAAAACAAATCAATCAAACAATTTTTGAATATTTATTTCTAAAAATTTTTAATAAAAATTTGTTCAGATCCCCGCTTACACCAACAACCCCAGGGGGTTCTAGCTCCACGCCCATATTCAGATTTACTGATCCGGCATTAAATGCACGCGCCGCCACTGTTAAGGAGCAACTTTTACAGTGGTGCCAAAGTAAAACGCAGGAATACGAGGTATCAAGGCAACGTTGTGCAAAATAAAAAAAAAACAATTTTTCTTTCTCTTAATTTTAGTGTTCGTTTGTAAATATTTTTTTTTTCTACTGGTAGTAGTTTTTTGATTATTTTTATTTTATTCGCTGATTTTAACCCTGTACAGTTAATTTTTTTTAATTTAATTTACAATAATTTTTTTCAAAAATTTCTCTGTAGACGAGGTTGACGTTTTGGTGTTGTATTATATTTTTAACGTATTTTTTTAAGCTCACACTTACTCGTAAGCTGTTGGTAATAAATTGCTTTCATGCGAACATATTTGGTATTATTTTCTAGCTCTTATAACAAAACCACGCTTCTTACTTTATTATTTTGGTTGGCTGTAAGATAATTTGCTTTTCTATTTAAATATTTGAACAAAAGTATTGAGGGATCAAAGAGAAGGTTGACATTTTTGACAGATTTTTATAATTGAGATTTACAGTAAGTTATACTATAAGTAAGTAAGTTATACTATAAGTCGAAAAACTTGGAAATTTAATTACGACAGTAACTGTGATGGTGTAACTTTTTTTTTGGAAAATAAGTAAATTTCATCGTAACTTTTTATCAAATTGGATCTCCGAGGATTTAACTGACAGGAAAGGAATTCGTCAGATGGTCAGATGACTTATGATCGAAAGAAAAGAAAGAAAAACTTACTGCGACATCCAACTTTAACCTTAATCCATGTCCAAACCCTCAACTGCAATGCTATTCAAGCTGCCTAACCTGGATGCTGATAATTTCGCAACCAACTCAACCTTTTCAGATTATGCTTACACTGGTGTGCCCCATATCTCCGTTCTGTCATCCAGCCTCTTTTTCATTTTAAATAATGATCCCTAGTCCGATGTTTATATTGTTTTGCTGTCGAGATCGTGTGCTTTTCATATTCAATGTGGCCAAAAATGCCGCTACATTTTTGAAGAGATGTAAGACATACCCCGGACGATTTAGCCTGAATTTACAATATAAGGCATTTATTCTCTTAAAATTAGAGTCCCATGCTCACCTGTAGCCAGGTGCACCTCAAACACTTCTGGACTACGATGAAACTCATAGTTGATGTCAATATTGGCCTGATAATTGACATCGTCTAACTCTAACACAGAAGTAATATCTCGATAACAAAACAGGCAGCAGCATTTCGGCCCTTCGAACCTTCAAGCGTAACACCTTTTCCTTACTTTTTATTTCCCTGTTTTCAATAGATCAGCCCTCCAAGTCATCTACTAGTGCGCGTCATCTAAAGTGAGGTGTTTCTTTACTGCGTTGTCTCTCCGGGTTAGTTTCGAAGACCCCGTCATCTCAGGCGACGGATGAGCAATTTTCTGACTAGATCGTCGTTGAATTTTCTCCTTCAGAGCCCATCAACGCAAACGGGACCGAATATTTTAAGAAGAATTTTTCTCTCGATAGCCCATTCTTCAATAGGACTGGGCAAGGTCTTATACAGAGTCTCCTTAGCTGTTCGGAATAGGGCCTTACTACTCAATTACCTTCTTTGCCCAAAGAAACAGCGATTGGCAAAAGTGATTCTCCATTTCTACTGAGATGTTGTTGGCAGAATTTATGGCACCAAGGTAGACAAAGACTTTTACTATCTCAAAGTTATAGCTGTCAACTGTGTCATTCTGTCTAATTCGTCGATATTGTGTGTCTCTTTTTGTTTTGCTGTCGTTTACCCATTTTGGCATCTTCCGTTGCAAGACTAGTAGTTGCATCTTGCATAGACCTATGAAGGATTGTGCCGCAGGTGTTTTCAAGAGAGCTCCGCATAATTCTTTCAAGTATGATGTTAAAGAAGTTACATGACAGCGCGTCACCTTTTCTTAAACCTTTTTTGACATCAAAGGCCTCAGCGAGATGGCTTCCGATGGTGGGATGTTGGGCTTGGTCGCTTTTATACATTCCGCAGAAAAGATTTCTCCATCTGCAGCCAGCACCGACTGCGACTCTACCACAAGGTTTCCTTCTTCACCTCTACAGGTTTCTGTGCGGGCCTTATTGCCTTGACACTTTCCTTTTATCTTTTGGTGAAACTTATGTATGTTGTTCCTTGAGTACGAACTCTCAATATCTTTGATCATGGGCTTCTCGTGCTCTGTTTTCTCCTTTTAAAGAAGGACCAGTTTAGTGCTGTCTTAGGCATGCCTAAGTCAATTTGAAAGGGGTAAAGAAACCTTGAAATGGAAGTGAACTGGACATGTCACTCCTTTAACATAAACTTCAATATCTCAGTTTCTACAACCCCATCTACATAACCCGTTTTACACGGCGTAGTTATTGCCATATACTCGCATGTACCGAATTTGACATAAATTCAATTTCGAGAAATATTGACTTACCGCCTTTTTCAGGCGCAGTAGTGATTTAGAATAAAAAATCGGAAAGAACGTTTATAGAGAAAACTTTATCCTTAGGTGCTTTCAAATCATGATTAAACATGCTTAATCGTCTCCTCACTTTTTTGCTTTTACTTATGTCGTGTATCCCCTTGCAAGTCTTAAATTTTCAACCCAGGACCGCCGCGTAAGTTTTCGGGAAATGTGTCTTAGCTCTCTCGACAAGTATTTACAATCCACTTCCACCTTCGATCGACGTTCTTCTCGTCTCTTTTGTTCGTAGAGCTCACTAGCGGCAAAGGAGTTGTTGAGAAATTCCGTGATACGCGTCCCTAAAGGATTCTGGCGCTCTCTTACGATTGTAGCTTTTCTACGTTGTATCCTCTTACAGTAGTTCTTCTTTTTTGTTGTGCATGGGAAGTCCACATTCGTAGCTTGGTTGCAACAAGGCGGTGATCTGAGTCAATGTTGGTTGCCCGGAACAATGTCGATCGCAATGTGATCAATTTGGTTTAGCGGCTCATGATCCGCGGACTGAGTCGAAAAAACCGTGTGCTTGCTATAGCGATGTTTTGCCCAGCCGCAAAGTCAGCAAGCCTAAGTCCTTTGCGAGGATTGGTGTCGTACAACTATCCTATCCAAAGATATCCTCCTTTTCTATCCTGGCGTTGAAATTCCTACTTAAGATATTGCTCATATGAGCTCGTAGCAAAATTCTTTGGTGGCATCGTACTTGTATTCCGTTGGGGCATTAGCGCATATAAGGCTTATATTAGCGAATTTAGCCTTGATGCGGATTCCCATAAGACGCTCGCGGTGATATCTGCATAATTATAGTCAAGGGCGTTTACCAGAGTCATCAACAGTAAGGTCATCGATGTCCGAGGCCTGTTTTTGTTTCGGAACTTTTTTGGTTTTTCGTGGTAGGTTATCCCGCCGCTCAATCCCCAACCAGAAGGGCCAGGTTTTAATCCCCGGAAAAACCGGATGATTCAATGCCTGAAGTTCATATCGCATATGCGAGGGCTGTCGTTAGGTCATCTAAGGCTCATCTGCCACCATTTCTTTTTTAAGACCCTGCCTCAGTCTTGAAAGTTCCTTATTGACCTGAGTTCAGAATATGCTGGAGTAGCTCAAATTAAGCTTGCGTTAGTCTGGCTGTGGACGTAACCGTTGAAAACTTATCTTATTAGAGACCTCTTATTAGACGTCTTTGCCCATCAGGTCGTCATGAGATGCCTCGTCTGGTACATGCGTGCTGAAGTTCACTCGGGCGAGCTTGCGATGTTCCGAGTGTTCGGCTCCGCATATGGTATACAGTCAGAGTCTACATACGCTCATTGTTAGTTCCCTACTTTGCAGCTATCGAGCAGGCATCTCGTGGAGGTGATTATACGGTTTGATCCGCTAGTATATTATGATTTCAATGTTCAAAATATAGGACAGGGGCCAGTGATGTTTCTGACAAATTCATTCTTAGCAGTCAAATTTCCCTTTCCTTTTCCTTCAGAAAAGAATAATTAAGCAAAGAGCTTATAGAACCAAACCATTTTACGTCCGACAGTTAACGTCTCTTCACAAAATTCACATTCAGTTGATCCTTAATTTTTTTTAAATTGGTGTTGTCTCAGATGGTATAGTTCTCATGAAAGATACCTGACTATGAGTAGAGCCCGGTGCTATGAAAGTGTTTCCTATAATTTTGAGGTCTCCAGCTTCGAAGATCTTTGGACCCGAACTTCATCTTAAAACATTTTGAAACGTCAATTAGAATATTTTGAAATGTCGAAAATTTCTTAAGTGAAAATCTGCAAATGTCAACCGAATTTTTGATCTCCAAACACGGACTTTGCTGCTGATTTCTTTTAAATTTTGTTTAATTTCATTTTACATCTTCAATACGAAATTTTTATTAAAATGTTCTCTTTTAAATTTTATATTTAGAACGTTCAAATAACAAACTTTAGTACGAGTTGGACAGATGGTTTAGCATTTTGCGCCCTGATACATCATTTCTTACCAGATGCTTTCGATTATAGTAAATTAACTCCAAAACAGCGAAGACATAATTTCGAACTCGCTTTCCGAGTGGCTGAGTAAGTTTATTTTACTTTTTTATTCTAATTTATCTATTCTTAATTGTATATTCTTTTTTAATTGATTTTTTTTTCTTCGCAGTGAAAAAGCCGGGATTGCGCCGCTACTCGACGTCGAAGATATGGTAGTGATGAAAAGACCCGACTGGAAGTGCGTATTTACATATGTCCAAAGTATCTATCGTCGGTTCCGCAATTGCCAATAATCACTCTATTTTTTCTAAATTTTAATTTTTTTTTATCATCAAAGAAAAAAATCTATTTATTTTGAAATTTTCGATTTTTATTTTGTTGCTAAACCACAAAAACCAAAAACAAAGAACCAAAAACTAAACAAGAAAAGAAAACAAAAAGCACTTCAGGGTGTATTCATGCATTTTTTAATAAAAAACTAAAAACTAAAAGTTCTCAGCATATGTTTAAAATAAAAATAAAAAACAAAACAGAAAGAACTAACTAACATAAGGTGCTCTCGAATATTTATTAAAAAACAATTTTTGTACTTTTATATGTCCTGTCTGACTTGGATGCTCGTTACTATTATTATTATTTGAACCTCTCATTTTTTTGTTATTGTGTTTTACCGTAAACAAAAGAGAACAAAAAAAAACTAATTTTGTATTCGTTAAAAGAAATATATTTATTAAGTCTTGTTTTTAAATTGATGAGATACTCGCGCAAAAGATACTTGTTTGTTATTCATTATATAATTTTGTCCATTTGAAAATACGAATTGTTGTATAAAAATAATAAAAAAGATGAATTCACAGATTTATCCCTTAAAACTTAGAAAGTATATGAAGGGAAGCATGCTCTTCTCGAATTTAATTTGAATGATCTTGTCGTTTTCGCAGATTTTATTTATCATAGAATTTTAATTGAAAAGATAATTACAAAAACAAATCTGATACACATTTGCTACACTACATTATACGATTTTCATGAAAATGAGAAATAAATAAAAAAAAATATTTTATTTACTAATTTTGCAATAAATTGCAAATGCATTCATGCATACATAAATATTTTACTTATTGTACTAAACTATAAACTACTAATTTATGTAGATTCAGTCAAATATAATATTTTATTATATTCTTTTATTTTAATTTGTTTTTGTTTTTGTTTTTAAACAAAACCAATAATTGTTAAACCTATTAACTTTTTATTTTTATTTTTTTTATTTTTGATTTAAGTCAAACTTGGGCATTGAACCCATGAGATTGTCTTGACACATTTTTAATTTAACAATGTATACGTACGTGTATTAATTATTTTTTTCTTTTTGTTATGAAAAATAAAACATTTATAATTTATTTATGGCGTTTCCTTCTTTTAATCATTAAATGAAAGCCTGATCCTAATTTATGTCGTATGAACAGTTTGGATCTTTCTATGTAAAGGGTTTTCCAATAGGGACTTGACAACTTTGAATTTAATTTGTGAACGCACTCTTTCACTAATCATCAAACTGTCACTGTCAATCTATTTAGTAAACTCAACATTTTCATCATGGTAAAGTACACGAACGAGTAACGTCTGCAAATTATAAAAATTTTCTACCGAAATTCGGAGTCGGTGACTGCAACTTTAAGAGCGTTAACTCCAATATTCGGTCGTAATTCTCGCCCTAGTAGACAGCCAGTAACAAGTTTAGTGCAAAAATTTGAGTCTACATATTCGTTGTGTGATGCTGCCGTGTCAGTGAGATAACGGGTTGGTCGAAATGTCGAAAATATCGCTGCCGTTCAGGCGTTTGTAGCAAACGATCCAAATCAGTCAATTCCACCGCGTTCTCAAGAATTGGGCACCGCTCAGACCACATTATGGCGTGCTTTGCGTAAGGATCTTGGTTTACATCCATACCAGATCAAGCTGACTCAAGAATTGAAGCCGATGGACCATTTGAAGCGACGTACATTCTCCGATTGGGTTCTGGAGAAGATGCGCCAAGATGATGAATTTCATCGCAAAATCATCTTCAGTGACGAAGCTCATTTTTGGCTCAATGGGTTCGTCAATAAGCAAAATATGGTCGGGTGAAAATCCACATGTGCTTCATGAATCACCACTTCATCCACAAAAAATAACTGTTTGGGTGCGGTTTGCATGCCGGCTGCGTTATTGGGCCATATTTTTTCGTCGACTATAACGATCGTCACATTACTGTGAATGCTCAGCGTTATTTTTGGCCCGAATTGGAAGATATGGACTTGGACGACATGTGGTTTCAACATGATGTTGCCACAAGCCACACAGCACACGCTACAATCGATTTATTGAAGAGTAAGTATGGTGAGCGTGTTATCTCAAGAAATGGGCCAGTCGATTGGCCGCCTCGTTCGTGTGATTTAACGCCGCTTGACTATTTTCTGTGGGGCTACGTTAAGTCGTTGGTTTATGCCAACACGCCGACGACGTTGGAAGAGCTCAGAGCCAATATTGAGCGCGAAATAGCGGCCGTTTCCGCCGAAATGTGTGGCCGAGTCGTACAAAATTGGGTCCAATGAATCGACCGCTGCAAACGTGCCCGCGGTGGCCATATGAACGAAGTCGAGTTCCATTCATAAATGTTTTGATTGTACTTCAAGCCGATAATAAAGGTTTTGACATATCTCAAATGGTTTGCGTTTTATTTAAGAAAAAAGTTGTCAAGTCCTTATTGGAAAACCCTATACAACGATGAACTAAATCATCTGAGTCACATTGCATTGGTAATGAAAGATCGCTACCAGATCCTATTCTTAAGCTTCAAAGATTCTTGTCACTGCTTTGTAAAATAGTGGCGACGTCAGAAAAATTAATTTGTCCATACATTCAGGCGCAGTAGACTACTGCACCTTTCCAGCTCAGCGATTCTTAACATTAAAAGACGTTTTTTTCAAGTTATATATAACAGACTAGTTGGTATCTCGCTAATAACAAGTGTAATGTTGTCTTCCAAGGCTTCAATTGACGCTGGTTTATCGTGCGTCAAATTGCACGATCTAGTCGGCTAATTCACCGGTCCAAAACGAGAGATAAATTGCTTACTCATTTGTGAATTGGTCCATAGATTCGCGAGCTGTGTGGCATGTAGCGCCGTGTTGCTGGAACCATATGTCGAACAGCTTCAGCTCGGGCATTTTGGGCAAAAAAAAGTTCGAAATCATTGAATGATAGCGGGCGCCATTGACGGTAACGTTGTTCTCACGGTCAACTTTGAAAAACTACGGACCAATGATTTTCCGGGTGCATTTTGAAATTTGCTCATCGGGCCAAATACCGCAGTTTTCTTTATTAACATACCCATTCATTCGGAAATGAGGACGATTCTTCGATGAAAAAGCGGATCTTCCTCCAGCGTCTCTAAGGCCCACTCACCAAAACGCTGTGGCGGGGCGTTCGGTTTCAGTTGTTGCACGAGCTGCATTTTGTAAGATTTTAGACCAAGATTCTTGCATAAGATCTTCTACGTAATAATTTTTAAGCGTTGTTTGGGTGTAAGTCTTTCCATTACGAAATGGCAATGCTAACTGTTTGACTTTGACGCATGTCATAAATCAGCCGTCAAAAATAGAACACTTAAAAACCAAAAAGCAAAAAAATCACCCTTTAGTAGCATCATGAAGTCGCCAAACGACAACTTAGGACCGTTCTTAAGACTGTTGTCATTATGAATTCCGGATAATTCATATAAGAGTGATTTTTTTTAAGAGTTGTAGAGTTTTTTTTAAAACAACAACAGAAATTAAAGAAGGAATAATCGAATGACGTCAAATCGCACTATCTTTGAAGCCAGTCTGCTAGTCCATTTCACGACATAATGTCCGCAGTAAGTCAAAGGTTTCATAAGCAATATGGTATGTAGCGCTATTCTGTTGGTCCAACCGCCATATTTTCGAAGAAATAATTACCGAGTGAAGTTTAATGCAAATTTTGGCCTCATTTTTGAAAAAATAAGGACCAATTATGCCACCAGCGTGAGGCTGTAATTGAGACTTATACGAATAAGTCTCTACTGGATCTGTTTCACTGCGGAAATGACAAATTTGTTTTTCACAAACCCATTTTTTTTTTTTTTTTTTTTTTTTTTATAATGAGCGCGCGCTCAAGGGGTTTGAGTACCCTTAAAGTGATTGTACACAGCGCGGGCTGTGAACCAAAGGTGAGCTATTTTATTAAGCACAAATTTCTGTCGCAGGTTATGGTCCCGTGAATCTAGTTCGTGCCTTCGGCAAACAGTTGTGACTGACTCCAGATTGCAAATTGATAATTTTAAGTCTTCCGTTACACTTTCACTTGTAACGGCTACAGTTTTCTCTTTACACCCAATACGTTGATACATTGTTGACTTTGCGTCCTGTACATATAGTCTTTGTGGAACGCAATTTATCAATAGCACAAAGAATATCGATTACTACTTACTACTTAGATGGCTTTACAGCCCGGGATGGACCAGCGGCTCAGATAGCATGGTTTTCTATCCATAGCGGTCTTTTGCCAGCTGCCTCCAGTCACCCACTCCACTCGATATTCGCTGAGGTCCCCTTCTACCTATGTGGGCCATCTAAGATGATGTCGCTCTGCGTTGTTGAAGTCGAAAATTTTCCGAGCCGGGACGCTAGCGTCGCTCGAGGTGGTCTACCCACCTAAGTCGGGTTATCCGAGCTATTCTAGGTTTGACATGGCTGAGCTGTATAGTTCGCTGGTGAAATGTCTTTTCAATTCTCTCTTGATACTAACTTTTCTCCCGATGTGCCTGAGGGCATTTTAATCTCCGCTTTCGTCAGTGTCCAAGGTTCTGTGCCGTAACATAGGACTAGGATAATCATTGTCTTGCATAAAGTCTGGTTGGTTGTTCGGAAGAGAACTTTACTACGCAATTCTCTACTAAGTCCAAGAAAGCAGTGATTTACAAGAGTAATGCTTCGGTAACTAAAAATTGCAACTGCCTATGGTGTCGGCGATGTTATTTGTCACTTCTTATTCACAGCATACGAGTATACTTTGTTTCTCTTTCGCTGACCGCTAAATCCATGTCGCAAAAAAATGTTGTCGCAAACGCTCGATGTTGGCCCCTCGGAGGGTTCGGACACCCATAATACTGGTGCCGACCGCAATGTGATCAATCTGATTAACGGTTGATTAATCAAGAGCTCTCCAGGTCCCCTTGTGAATATCGTGGTGTGGGAACTGCGTGCCAGCCACGACAATACCTCGGCCCGCCGCAAAGTCGACAATACTTTGCAACAGTACTACGAAAAATGTCCTCTATTCCTGCCCTAGTCATCGAGAACAATTTTAATGTCATAGATAGGGACACTGCTCGCAAGTCTTGTCCAAGAGCTCGTAAAAGCTATCTTTATTGTTGTCATCTTTCTCCTCGATGGGGGCGTGCGCGCACCTAACGCTAATATTGGCAAATTTAGCCTTATACGAATTGTTACGAGGTACTCGTTAACATGCCGGAAACTCAAGACTTCTTTTATAAGTCTGCCTCTAAAAACAAATCCGCATTCAAATAGACACTGCTTTTGCAGGTCGCAGTTTTTCATCCTCTTTTGTCCATCCCATTGCATCGTATTTCTTAGATTGCGGTAACATCTGCTTTGCAACAGTCCAGGGCCTCCGCTAGTTCTTCGTCTGCACGTGGACCTAACATTAAGGGACCTAGCGTTCCACGTACAGATCCGAAGTTCGTTATCCTTATTTCATTTGCAGCGCCTGTCAACAGTAGATTCGTTTGTATCCGAAGCTTTTCGTTGCTTCGTAACCATAAATCTTTTCCATGGGCAGGCAGTTACCCCGGCGGCACAGCCCCAAACCTGGAGGGCCACATTCCTAATATCGTATATCATATTCTACGAGACTGGACATAGAACTGACCCTTGCATAACTTCTGTTTTTTTCTATCTTGGGACGTTTGCTGTGTCATAGAAAAGAATGCTATTTTCAAATAATCCGCTTTTTTCGCAAAAGGACGTTTAATATTTACATATTTCGTAACGCTCTTATGATGGTATACTAGCACCTAATCAAAGCATTTTGTTTGCCTATCCACCTATTTGCAGATATTCCTTGACTCACAATTCCACATACTGCTTGTTTGGCCACAACCCACAACTTATTCGAAATGGTCCCCATCTGCCTTCCAGAAACGGCGAAATCGGTCTGGTCGCTCATCGATTGCGTTGGAAAATTTTCCACCGCTCGTATAAGGGCACGTTTCAAAGACTCAATAGTTGGATGTTGGATGTCCGCTAGAACGGACCATAGTCTTGTAGTCTAATGTATTGAGGTCTGGGCTAAAAGTTCTCTAAAACGTCCGTTAGATAACGAGGTTTTGACACCTTTAACCCAGAAATGGAGCTCGATGACCCCATTGTAGTCGACTCTCCACCAAATCATCACATCATCACAAAAGTTGGGTTCAACTTACGGCACGAGTGCAGACGCATGTCGCGATGTCAGAGCAGGCACTATATCGTCCTATTTGTTGAACGATTCTTCAACGGTTAAAATGTAAAAGGAATCCGTCTGTGACCGTTCTTAACGTACTGGCGAAGCAAAACTTTGGATTTTGACTTCGTTTCTGTTTCAATGCTTCTGGAAGTAAGTGATCGGTATGTCTCTTGTATACGCTGAGTCTCAAACCATGTTTTAGGATGCGCGATATGCTGTCCCTGCAGATATCCATCTCCCGGGACATGATTTCCTGCTTGTGCAGCGAATTTCGACGAATTCGATTCTCCACGACTTTGATGATTTGTTGCGTTGCACAGTGCGCGAACGCCCAGATTTTGCATGGCCAACTATTCTACCAAAATCATCAAATTACTTCACGGTAAGATGCACAAAGTTTCGTGTGATTTTCGCTGGCCTTAACATTTCGACTTTTTCCTAATCACATTTTTGCAGGGCAATTACGACAAGATTTTCGAGCAAATCCCATTCCATGATTGCAAAGAACTGACGTCAAAAACTTTTTACTTTGCATGAATGTCACTAGAACTTTGCATAAATGTCACTTGTCGAATACCTCTCAAGTTAGAGTGGGTGCGTTCATTGACTCTGCCCATTTCGGAAGTCTTGATGTTTTTTATTGGTTTCGGTTCTGCTAGACAAAAGTCACTTGCAACTGGTGGTATTGCCACCACATTTTCTGTTGTATTTCGCGTCAGATTTCTACAGTCATTCCTATTTAACAGGCCACTGACTATGATACTTTTAAGCTTGTTCATTACGATTTCCGAGCTTCTAAGTTCCTCTTTTTTTTACAAATTTCTTCTCGATTCGTTCCGATAAGTCCCTTCTTTTCGTCAGCGTATTCGCAGTCTAACTCAATTTTGAAGATTCCGTTTTAATCCTTGCAAGCCAAACAAAGACAGTTCGTTGCATTCCGCCAATAATATCAATTTCGTCAGAGTATTCACGTCGTAGCAAAGACTTTTGGGAAATTCTGACTCTGGTGTTGGGTTGCAAGTTGTTTGCCAAAGACATCTTTGAGATTGCTCCGGAGCAATTATTGCTCATTTAGGCAGGAAATCTTGAGGTACAGGAGGCTTTGCCAAAGACTGCTTCTATGAATTCTAAGAACAATGGTGAGATCTTTACTGGTACAGTTGGAAAAACAAATCTTCGTAATACGACTCCCGAAAACGAGCTCATCAAAAAGTATCAGCCAGCTTGTGGAAACGTTTCGAGCGGACGAAATTCAGGCCAATACTTTCTTGTAGCCAAGCAACGGTTATAATCGGGAGAGACTGACTATCCTGATTGAGTCTCCAAAAACCTTGCGATAAGTGCCATGCTGACAGCATCAAATGGCGAAAACTAGAAAACCATAAGAGCGTCGCATCTGATAAGTAGGCTTTCTGGCGATCAGTATAACAAAACAAGTGATGCACAAGACGGCGGCACAAAAGCGGACGAAAGCTTCTGAAAACCTTTATGAGCAAAGGAGACGGGAGGAACATCGGGTTCTCAGGAAGCAAAACAAAGAATCTGAAAAGCCTTTGATTCAGGCCACTTAGAGATCAAATGAAGAATTAATATTTCCAATCGCTGTTTCTTTAGACGCAGAAGGCAAATAAATAGGATTATCTCATGAAAAACGAAGAAGGCACTGTATTGGTCCCTTATCGTTCAAGTCCTACAGTCCTACAGTCCAAAAGGACTGAATGACTGACAAAAGAACTTATCAGCAGTAGATGAAATTGCCTTTAGTTGCTTTGAAGAATTTTTTTTTTTTTTTTTGAGTGCTCGACCCCGAGTTTCTTCGAAATCATAAGACTTTGCCTTAAATGGCACGTTCAAGTGCAAAGGGACCTCCGGCAACTTGGTGTTGGTTGATGTCAATGTTGACCTCGGCCTATAGCGCAAGCTTAAGAGAGGTAGAAAGAAGTCTTTCAGATGGTTATTGATCTTATCAATATTGACTAGTACCATCTCCTGCTTCCACCTCTAGAATTGCGAATGGAAGAGGTTGGCGTGAAATCGATCAACCTCAATGCCTTACCTAAGGGCCCTTCCTGTGTTTACAAAATTTGTCTGCATTTTCCAAGTTTGCAGTATTGACACTTTGCCTTAGTCACTGCAAGAGCGTCTTGTCCAGGAGCTCAAATTAGCTCTGTTTGATGCTATTTTCTATGAAACAAGTTCAGCTAAGTGAACCTTTAGTATGACTGTCAACAGATGGTTCAAAATAAGGAAGACGTACAACTCTATGGTATCCAAAAATTCCCTCCGGTGAGCTGAAGGCAGACTGATCAAATAAAACGTACACTTCTACTTCATTTATTGTAGTTTAAGTTAAGATATAAAAAAAAATTTAGAAAAATTCCAAAAACTCAATCGGAACTTCGGTATCTAATGTCTGGTCTGCATCTTGTCCACCAAACTTCCACCAGTGTTGTATTATATTCTTTAACCTGAAGCATCTTGATATTGAGAGCTCAAGAATGTGAAAGAAAATAACACCTAGAAAATAATCCAAAGCTAGAGTGTGGAATAATTTAAAAAATGGCGAATTGAAGAGACTTGAGGTCAGTAGAAGGGTAGGTGTCAGTACAATGACTCGAATTTGCATACAATCTTGACTTTCTAGTTGTAAATGGTCCATAATTTGTAGTACCTAGGTGAAAGGTTTTGAAACACACTCATCAGGAATGAGGAGCGAGTTAAAAAAATATGCCTTCCAACCTGAGAAAGAATAACATATGTTATTGGAGCAATGGATATCAGTTGTGCACAATTCTTCAAAATGGCTCCAAAATATTTCATCTGGAAAAAGGACCAGAAGAGCCTCTTGTAGTCTCGCTTTTCGGGCGGCAAATAAAAACTCTTTCCGCAGATTTCACAGTTGTTGTTGCCTCTGTGGAGTATCCATCGTCGCAGGCAGATAAGGTGGACGTAGCCCTAGAGTTTGAGATTCATTCAGAGAAACATCTGACATCTTAGACTTGGTACTTACAACACTCCCCTTGCACTCACAAGGACATTGTTGAACGGATATATCATTTCGATTCCAGCGACAAATTCTACAAGAATGTCCGAACTCATTTGCCGAACAGACGCTAATTAAAGACTCCATTGATAGATCTGGCACTTGGTCGTTGATCATACGGATAGGGTTGTGCAGACGGAAGGCAATGTTCTCGTTGACTCTCACGATTTGGGGAAATTGTTGCATAATGCTGTCGATACCCTCCCAAGAGTTCATACTTCAGAATTTGTTCTTTTTTGTGGTGGATAAGAATTTACTTCATTTTCGATTAGAAATTATAGAATTTTGAAAAAAGCAAAATTTTTTGCGTGATTTGTCGGAATGAAAGAAATAAATAAATTGTTCCTTTGACAGGAAATTAAGGAAAAAAAACGAAATTTTGATAATTTGTTTCGGGAGGTGAAAAGGCAGAAAGAAAACTCCTTAAACCATCTAAACGGGCCGCGGGAATAGCCCAGATTGCAAATCTTTAGTAGTGGCTACCTATTAAATTTACTTCTTTTCGCCAAGAAACATTGGAAAGACAAAGGAGTGATGGATACACTGGATTTAAAATCTATGATGTAAGACTCTAGGGGATTTCTTCCAATCCTCCTCTACATCGTTAGTTCGTTTCCGATTTTTCAAAGGGCGTTCTGACTCTCTGTTCGGTCATAAATTCGTTGCATGTTTTTTTTTTCTGTCGAAACAGAGCACTTAGATAAGGAACTACCGCTTGTATAACGTACTCCTTGCATTTTCCTTTTTTTTAAGTTTTTCAGTTTTTCAGTCTCACTTGGAAGTAGTGAGAGGGCTCAGCAAAGCCTCAAACACAGTTTGGCTGACGCTATAAACAAAAATCATTGCTTCCTCACCAGTATTTCACAAAATAGTTCATTTGCCATAAGGATTGCCTACCTTTATTTCCTTACTACAGGGAACGTTAAAGACGGTTTGGTGTCATCACATCATCCAAACTGTATGTCCATAAGACCTGTGTCAAAAGACGTTCGACGCGGAAGACAGTGGAGTCTGGAAAAAGTGGAAGTGACGTGTTTTTGTGAAAGCTGGTTGATTTTTTTTTTATAATTTGCTCGTGCCCAAGGGATTTAAGTATCCTTAAAATGTTTGCACACAGCGCGGGCGAAGGAAAATCAGGGACGATGGAAAGAGAGGTGCCGGTGAACGTTGGTTTTAAATGTTTGAAAGTTATAATGACTAGGGAATAAAGAGCTTGGCAGGGCTTTCCATAAGCGAGTTTTACGGCTTAGGAACGAATCACGATATTCCAGAGTACGTCCGAAAGTGTGCTTGAGGGTATACTGATGAGCATTCATAGCGAGACGGGTGTTACGGTTAAAAGTATGAAGAGGCGGAATGTCGGTGTTCGAGGGTGTCCATTGTTTGCGTGATATTAGTATCACCTATGAGTTTAATCGCACGGTTTTGAATATTATGGCGCACCTGACCAGATGTGTGCCATGTACTCCAATTTTGTGCGGATTAATGCTTTATATATTGAGGTCAGATCAGAAGGGGAAAAGTATTTCTTACATCGTTTGAAGAAACCTAGACATTTTGCAGCATTTTTGACGACATCGAATATGTAGTCATTCCAACGTAAGTTGTCATTGACACACATACCGAGAAGGGACAATTTTTCTGTTTCAAGGATGCATGTGCTATTCAGTCTTAATGGCTGCGTGTTTGGATTTCGCTTTAACGATTTCGCTTCCACTCTGTTGATAGTTCCCCAATTGGTTATGCTGTTGATATCGGAATTTAATGAGCTTAGCATACGCTGCCGTTCTCATTCTACAGCCGAAGAGCTGGGCCGTGAGTCCGAGAACGAATATGAAAAGCAGAGAGTACTGTCGTCAGCAAAGGAATATATTGGATTAGAAGTAACAGACAAGAGATCAAAAAGAGTGGTGGAAACAGAACGGACCCTGGGGCATACCAGCATTTATTTTGTGAATATCAGACTTGAAACCAGCCAAGATAACTTGAATTGAACTGTAGTTTCTAATCGATTGAAGAAGAGAGTCGTCGATTTCAAATGCACGCATTTCCGACAAAAGAGCCTGATGCCAAACTTCGCCAGATTGATGTACGCTTTGTTTCCACTTTTCGGTGAGACATTCCAGCAAATCACCAGTCGACCTGTTGCTACGAAAGCCATATTGCCGGTCATTGAGAAGTTTTCGTGTTTCGAGATATTTCATGCGCTGACGATTCATCCACGTTTCCATGACCTTAGAAAGAATGGACGTAAGTGCTTAGGTTCTATAGGAGGAGAGGGAAGATGATTCGCCTTTTTTAGGGACGGGTTGGACAAATGCTTTTGGAGTCCTAAAGAATAGGATTAATGAAAAAGCTTACGCAATGGTTTTGCCAACGTGGAAGAACACCTTTCAGAAATGTACCATCTGGACCAGCGGTTTTATGTATGTTCGGATCTTTAAGTACAAGAGTACTTGCTACTACACGAGTGCGAAAGTGGCCTCGTCCCATTGAGGTTTCGACGCACTCAAGTGTAGGCGGAGACGAAGCACAATCTGGCAGTGTTGAGCTGGACGCAAAGTGTGCAGCAAGCAGATTGGCCTTGTCCAAAGAGCTGACAGCTGGATTGTCATTGTAAATGAGCGTTGGGATGGAGGATGAGGCAGAATTTCTAATATTTTTGACGAACGACCAAAAATGTTTACTACCTTTGGGACATTGTAGTATTTTTTGCATCAGTTTTTGGTCGTATTGGAATCTTACACGCTTAAGAAAGAAGTTGCAGTCATTCCTGGCTCGTTTCAACTTTTTTCGGCTTTCCTCTGTCGGGTTGGTCTTGAAGGACTGAAAAAACATTTCTCTAACCCTGGCAGCCTCTTTACAGATTGAGTCGCACCATGCCTTTTCCTTTGGTTTGATACTCTTCGTCCGATGAGGGATAAACCATCTCATCCACATTCTCTAACTGTGTGGTCAGTGTACGAGAAATTAACTGATATAACATAGAGGTTCTACGAGCCTAGAGGGAATAGTACATTGATCTTGTATTTGTCAGGGTGAGAAGTTAAAAACAAGTCCAGGTATCACTATCAACGTCTGGTATTCGAGTGGGCTCATTTACAAGCCGCGTTAAGTTGTTTTCTGCACACCGTGATTCGAGTGTTTTCTGTCCAGAATGTCGATATTGTGTATATTGAAATCGCCTGTAATAACAATTTCAGTATGAGGAGTCAGACAGAGCATCAAACTCGTTAATAAAGCAGTAGTTGATAATTTGCTTACGGAGATGGAATTTTATCCACATGAAGTTGAGTGGTGGAGTTTGGTAAGTTACATCACTACGCACATAAATGTCGAGACCGCGGTGAGTGAAGAATAATGGCACTAGTTCGTAGCCAGATAGCTTCAGACCAGAATAGCTGGTCTGTATTTACAGACGTGGACGTACGCAGAAAAGTGATTACTTTTTAGCCCGCGTATATTTGCAATCCCCACTCTAAATTCCCGAGTCATTATAAAGAAAGCCAAACACAAAAAACACAAACACCAAAGTTACTAAGCACAGCTGTGAAGTAAAACTTCAGAGTTGGTTTACCGAATCAAATTGTTGTAGGTGTTATGCCCTTACAACAATAGGAAACAGCACACCAACAAAATTCATACTCACAACATCGGTTGTTACATAAACTCAGGCACTGCACGCGCTGTAAACAATGTAATACAGCAACGGCATTGACCGAGTGCAAGCAACAGTACGACCAGGGGCAGGAAAGTTGGGATGCCCGCACTGTAGAGTTCACAAACTTGGCTTGCATATTCAAGAAGAGGCCTAACAAAGGTTATGTAAAAACCTAATCTCCTTGGCTTCCTACCCTAACTATATGTATCATGAGATTGTTCGCTTTGACGGCTTTGATCCTCCAGAAGCGTGCTTCTACCTAGATATGAAAGGTCTGATACAGGACAGATTGGCGGTGCCGCTAATCTTCCATGTTGCTCGAACAGCTGCGGACAGGCGACTCAACTACGACAGAGACGTCGCACATGGCAGTGCGGAGCGTCTCCGGTTCAGTAGGGCGGTAGGGAGTCGCGACATGAGGGTGTTGCTCGGCAGCACCAACAATTTTGGTGGCTTATTGGAGGAGAGGAAGTTTCTTCGTCGAATTCCTCTAGTACAACATAGTTTCATTCAGAAGCAAAGTCGGTTAGTCATGGCCGGCTTACATAGATTTAGGTAGGACTAGGGTAGCTATAAGAGAAAAAAAAAATAGAAAAAAGCAAAAAAAATTGTATATAAGAACTAAGATGGGTAACAACTTCTTTAAATGTAGGGGCAACCCATCTAGAAAAAAATATAAAAATTGTATGATATATACAATAAGTTAGTTTAAGTAGGTTAAGTAGGTTAAGATTTATTTATATGTAGATAGATTATAAGTTTTAGTTTCTTAGTTTTAGTTTAAATAAATATAGAAAAAAAAATTGTAATCGAACGTAACGTCGAAAGACATAAATTAAGTATTATGTTTAATTTAGAGTGCCCGCATGGGGCCAGTAAGTTACAATAAGATTATTTTTAAGTTACTTAAGCTAATTTTTAAGCGTTTTTTTGTATAGTATATAAGCGAATTCAAAACAATAAAAATGCATTTAAAATGAAATGCATCGGTTCCCACTAGATCACCGAAATCAAGTAGTGTGGGCGCGGTAAGTACCTATATGGTGGACCACAGGGGAACTCGGTACAACGCGTGCTGTTGACAAATGCCACATAAGCATAGTACCCCGGCGTAAAATCCCGGACTTTACAAATTCATTTGTATCGATCCCTTGAAAATAAATAAATAAATAAAATTATTCTTTTCAATACAAATCGCTTTATTCAGTACAGTTACAATTCACTATTTACGAGTAATTGTTTCTCTCAATACAATCCAATTTCTCAACCGTTTATACTTTTCTTATCTTTTACTTAAACCATTTAATCACTTCTCCTAATTAACACTTTACAATTTAGACAATTTAACAAAATTTAACTGGTTTGCATACCTTGGGGACGCTGGTATTTATACTCGAATGACATACTTCGAGAACAATCATCGCCATCCAGATGCCCATACAATTTTCAATTTGCTAGAAAATTCGATTCCACTCTCCAGTCATCAATGGTCGAGACTTTGTTATTCACCATGAAAGATATCCCTCCCCTCAAGTCTATCGCACTCCAAACCTAAATCAAATAGAAGAAAGCCAAATGATATGCTCTCTTGCGGAGTCAACCCTCCCGCAGGTAGCAGGTACCTCAAATTCTATCCCATTATGCTCACTAATTGATGCGTCACTAACACGTCACCATCCTTCGCCCTCTGGAGATCCGTCACGTCCATTCTAAATCCCTTTGAGCAACTCATTGGGAGAGGAAAGAAAAGAAAGGAAAGCGCTTCCTTTGTAAAACCCTGCTTAATGCTGATACAGGCATGTAAAGTACAATTTATTTCAAGATTAATTCGAAGGGGAGCGGAGTGTGATAACAAATAGCAAGGATATAATAAAAAAAATTGTTTGCCCAGTTTCTCTGACCTAATGAATCTTATAATATTAGTAAAGCTACCACTTATATATCCGAGTCGATACAAAATACAATTATATTATAATATATGGTAAGTAAGACTACATGCTCAGACACGCCTACAGCTAGATACACAAGGTATCCGCTGGCTCGAGCAACATCGTTCATTAATGACCTGTCTCTTAGCGCGTCACTGGATAAGAGAAGATGATACTTATACTCGTATGTATCGAAACGTCGAAACTGGCTTGTCGAGGTTACTCCTGGAGGATGTGTACAACTTCCGCGGGTAGATATGAACTGGTAAATTCAATCCAAACCAAAAAAAATGATCACAAGTCAAAAAGTACCGAACCTTCTTGCATAATTGTTCGCTTTTTCTCTCTTTAATAAGGAATCTTGTAGGGTCATTCACCTTGAAGGTCTTTATGGTATAAAACACCTATGTCACTTATGTTATGTTATATATTATATGTGAGCCGACAACCGCATTCCATGTTAATTTCGTTCAAAATGAATAAAAATGCCTCTTTTAAGACACGAAAACCCTGTACAAAGTTAAAATTATATTATTAAAAACGTATTGCAAGAAGGAACCTCTTTCATCATAAAGGGTGAACCAACAGCTAGTGTAAGCACACATTTATTGCGAAATCAATGTAGAATTTTATTGATTAATAAAGTTCGGTATATGGCAATGATAAATGAAACACAACATCGTTCACGTGGCCACCACGGCTTCTATTGCAAGCGACCATCCGAACGTCAAAATTTTCGATGACTTTTTGAAGAATCAGTGGCCGCAATTTCAGTTTAGATGATATGTTTGAGATCCTGAATTTTCGCTGGGTTGTTGGCATACATCTTACTCTTCAAATAACCTCACAAGAAGAAGTCTAAAGGTGTAAAATCGCATGACTTTTGAGTTTCTAACAGAAATAATGGGATCTTCAAATTTCGTACGCAATAAATTGATTGATTGGCCGGTACCACCATGTTGAAACCAGAGATCGTCCAGACCCAATTCATTCAATATTGGAAAAAAGAATAGCCAGTCAACATGTTGCGGTAACGTTCTCCATTCACTGTAACTGTCTTTCCAGCCTCATCTGGCTGTTTTTAAACACTTTCGCTCACAATGGCGACGTTTTGTCGTGTACGTGCTAACCGAGCATACTGATATGGAGTGTGGCCCGATACAGAACCAGTTTATTCAAAACACTTCACCATTGCACTAATTCCAGATGATTGTATTGACCGAAAAATTCACGAGTTTAACGAAATGTTACTTTTACAGATCGCCCATTTTCGTAATAAGATTGAATACGTAACAAAAATGCGTTGTTCCATGGTAAACGACTCCATAACTAAAATAGCCAAAGATTGTATGACATCTGTCAAAAAGTTCAACCACATTGAATTCAGTAAATGACAGTAATTGACAGCCAACATCCACACCACCTGTTTGCTCACGGATTCTTCTGCAAGCTGCGACAGCGAATGGACGTGCTCGCTGAAACCAAGTAAATTTTTAATGTGCTCATTGAAAAGAAATATTATAACAGTTAGTGAACAATTGTTCAAAAGATGTATATATATATTCTCAATTGAAAATACAGAGATTTCTAAGTTAAAGTGCATAGTTAATTCAATATATAAGTCAAACGAAGAATCAATCACAATGTGAATTTAGAAAAAAAAAAGATATCGGCATCATAGCTGTCAGTCCCGTTGATTGTACTGTAAATGCGTGTTGTGCAGTTATCTAGTGGCAAAAAATTAAAAAATACATTATACAAATATATTAATTAAATTATTATACCCACGTACCACGACTTAATTAAAAAAAAAAAAAAATTTTCAGTGCCTAAAAGTGTCTGTCTCGTTGGTACACAACAGTGTGTGTGTGTTGTGTTAACCATAGAGCAATTTCAAGACATGAATAATGAAAAGAACAAAAATTAAGTGAACGTTTAAAAAAAAGCGGATAACCGCTCATCAGATGAGGGTTCTCCGCCGACAGGAGAAAACTAAAGCCACTCCGGCCGTATTTAACAGCCTAAGAGCAGTAAGGGCGGCTAAACTATTAATTAACATAAAAAACAGAAACAATGTGCTTCAACAAATAACGCCAACTCAAAAAATCGACTCCAACGAAAAAAAACAAGATGGCGGATGACTCCATGGAACTTTCCAATGAATCATCCGACTTTCAAACGGTAATAGGTAACGGTACGAAACCCGTTAAACCATCCTATACAGTCGAAGCCAGAAATTGTATAAATAAATTCGCTTTACTTGGAGACTTATACCTCCTAGAAACTCAGAACCAAGATAATAACTTAAAATTAAGACTCAACTATATTTAACACCTCCAATAGCAACAAGGCAATCAACAGCATGCCAGGAAAAGCAGATGGTTCCAAACCTAATTTAAATAATACCAGCAACCAACAACAAGGAGATAGATCCAGCCAGCGTTTAATAAGTAAGTTCTGCCGCCCAACTATCTTATTCAATGTTAATATTAAAGAGCTAGTCTAAGGAAAGAGCAATTAAACTTTGCATTTAAAATTATTAATTGTGGTAAAGTTTTTAATACTAACACTAATTCGTATACCCAAAAAAAAAAAAATTTTTGTGGACAATCCGGATGTCCATCGTGAGTTGTCACAGTTGGTTAGGGATAGTCAGATTCAAGGCTACTCGTTCACCCTGAAAGAGGACAAGGCGCATAGTTTAATCCTTAAAGAATTAACATCAGACTTCGGGGCTGATTAAGTGCAGGGCGCGCTAGACATCATCATCCCAGGGTTAGTGGATAAGGTAGCAAAATTCGAAACTCCCAAATCAAAAAAAAAAAATCCGAGGATCGAATATAATCTCTTCTTAATTAAACTTTTGCCAGGTAAGCTGGTTAGAGAAATTGCCAACATCAAATTCGTATTGAACACAGGAGTGGAATGGGAGAAACCCAGACGAAACGGATGTGCTCTTCAATGCAAGAGATGCCAAAATTTCGGACACCTTGCCAAAAGCTGTGCCAACAAATTCAGATGCGTTAAGTGATGGAACGACCCCCCACCGGGCCAATGTGAAAACAAACAATCGGAAACATCTAAAGTCTACTGTGCCAACTGTGAAGGTGAACATCCCGCAAACTGGCGAAGCTGCCCAACCTACCAAAAATACACTGAGGCTATCAATAAAAAAAAGCGTGCTGAGGTGAAGAACAGGCAGGAACATTCCGGCTTGCCGCACAGAAGTTTTGGCATTATTTTACAGGTTAAACCTAACATTACCTACGCTAGCCATTTTCAAGAACCTAGCGGAAGCAGTTCAAAAGTCTTAACGGCAGAAAATAATAGTGTCAATCAGTGCACTAGCCAGAACTTCGTGGGGCAATTCCTGGACATGGCAAATGTCCTTTTTGGCATCGGCATTGAAGAACTTTTTCACAAAATCCAAAACTTCGTTAAAAACATAAATGGTTCAATGAACCTACAACAGAAGAGACTAGAGTATTTAATCCTGCTCAACCAGCTTACCTCCAGTTGTAATAAAATTTAACGCTATTACCTTTAATATCCAATCCTGTGATCCCTACAGTAGAAGGATCGAGCTGGCGAAATTACTTCACGCGAGCGATTGTACTGTTGCCTTCCTACAAGAAACCCATTTAACCGATAAACATAAAATTAAACTTGATCACTACAAGTTTTTACCGAACAACATAAACCACGGAATAGCAATAGCGTTAAAAAACAATATCCATCTTAATGAGGTCTCATTCCCAAGTCCGAATTTTCCAAACAAATTTATTCGCATTAAAATAATAACTAATCACTTAACCAAGCACATGATTTTAGGTTCCCTATATTTTCCAACTAATAGCCCTACCCAACTGATGATTGAAGAGCTTAATAAAATAGATCGACTCGCGGCATCATATCATTCGACGGTGCCATTCTAGGCGGTGACCTCAACGCAAAAAGCACAGTTTGGGGGGACTCAATGATAAACCAAAATGGCAGAACTCTGTTAAATTGGCTCGGTACAACACCCCACCTTTTCAAACTTGACACCTATTTTTCCAGCTAGCTCGTCCTTCTTAGACCATTTTCTCATATCTCCAAACTTACTAAATCGTTCAGGTATTACACCCAATTATAACATTAGTGCTCTCCCAACCTTCTCGGACCACTTTCCACTGATACTAAATGTAGAAATTATAGATGCCATAATCCTTATATTAGAAAATACCCAATCGAAATCTTTTAAAGACGTAAACTGGAATAACTTTAAATTAGATCTTGACGTTGCTCTTTCGAATACCCTTCCTCCAACATCACGCAACCTCAATAATTTGGAAATAGACAACTACATCAAAAATTTACAAGTCGCCATCAACCACGCAATGGATAATCACTCAGTAACAGTAGAAGTAAACCATATGAAGTATAAAAATCTTCCATTAGAAATCAAGTCTCTCTTTAACATTAAACACACATGGCAAAAGCAATTAAAACAGATCTTCCATCGCACTTATAACAAAGTTAATGCGTTATATAAGTTAAGTTAATGCAAATAGAATTACCCTCCTAAAGAAAATCTTGCAAGACAAAATCAGAATATGGCTAAACGCAAAATTCAGTCAAAAACCTACCAAGATCATACCTGGTCCCTTTGTCTACAAAGAATTTAATAAAATTTCAAGGAATAGGAAAAATCAGTTCTGTGAAAAAGTTATCGTGGATGGTAATACAATAACGGATGAGGAGGGAATAGCAAGTGCTTTTAGGGACTATTACTCGGGATCATTCAGAGCTACTACCCCCTCTTTCAATCAGCTCCTTAGAGATGAAATTCAAGCAACCCTCCAACACCTAAACGGTACAAGACCCCCACGTCACTTTAATTTCGACCTTAGTCATTCCGCACTTAACCCCCAAGGATGACAATTTCTTCACATCCTTGTCTGAAATTAAAGGAATTATTAGCAATTCAAATTCTAAAAAATCATCAGGTCCTGCTAGTATCCTAAACTTCATCATAAAACATCTCTCGCAAATAGCTCTCAAGTATCTAACTATCATTCTAAACAATTGTATCAATAATGGATACTTCCCTAATGAGTGGAAAGTGGCAAAAATTCTGCCCATAAAAAAAAACCATTTAACCATGACATTAGCAATTTCCGCCCGATTTCACTCCTCTCTAATCTTGGTAAAATTTTTGAACGAGTAATATTAAATAAACATTGATGAACACATTAAATTTATTCCGGACTTCCAGTTTGGCTTCCGCAAAAGCTACTCAACTACTCATGCTCTTTTAAAACTTCATCATGACGTCTCTAACAGTCTTAGAAGAAAAAAATGTACAACAGTCTGCTCACTTGACATCGAAAAAGCGTTTGACAGTGTCTGGAGAGAGGGTCTCATTCACAAACTGGTCCACCTAGAATTCCCATTACAACTTGTGTTCCTCTTCGAGGAACTTCTTCGAGCAAATTAATAACAACAACTCTATCCAAGGAATATCTGGAAGAGGATATTCCACCACAAAGTTCGATCTTGGGCCCGAAACTATATAACATCTTCCTTTACGACTTCCTTCATAATTATACGAGTATTACTAACAACGGAACTAAATCTATAACGATTCACCATCTGAAATCCCACTTAGAGCTTATCAACGTCTACTACAAGAACTGGGGAATTAAAATAAATCAAGAAAAATCAGAAAGGGGTAGCTGGAGTAGTTGCGGAGAACAGATATCTTCACCTCTCATTAGATAACGTTGTTATCCCCTTTAAAAACAAAATTAAATACTTAGGAGTTAACTTTAACACCCTTTTCAAATTTAACAATCATGCGCGGAATCATATGCAAGAAAAATCTCTCTCACGCTAATGCCCTTCTTGAAGAATACATCGTTAAATAATAAGGCAAAATTGCTCTTTTACAAAACCATCCTTACTTACACATTCCCATTATGGTTTACGATCTCTTTAGACTTAGAAAAATTTGAAATTAAAATACTTCGTATGTATATGCATTGGAAAAAGCTTCCTAGAACCCAACAAAAGGTATTCAAATCACTTTATTTACACCACAGCCAATATAATTCCTCTAACGAAATAAACTCTTATTCTAATGGAAAGGTTCATAGAAAGAATGAGCTACTCCGAAAATGACGTAATCAAAGAAATATATGAGGATCAATGCGATGTTCCTTGGTCTGACTCTCCCTACCCATCCCCTATTGCTATAATAGCAGAAAACAGGCTAGCCAATGAAGTACCAATCAACTTTTACTCTAGATCAATTCCGGGCCAAAACTGAGGCTAAAACAAAATTAAAATCAACGACAAAAAAAAAATTTTACCACACAACCATTAGACAGTTAAGAAAAAAAAAACAAACTCAAAATTGTTAACAAACATAAAATATATATATGTATGTAAATAGAATCATACGAGTATACTTCTAACTAAATTTACTGGAGGGCAGAACGTCCTTAAATCTAACTTATCAAAATATATATGTATAAACTCAAAAATAATAAAAATACTATCCTCTTATTCAATTAATATCTAAACATTGTCAAACATTTTACCCTAACTATAAGGACAAGCTATGTAAAATAGTCGAAAAAAAAGAGACAAACAAAATTTCGGAAATAAAAACAGCCTTAAAACACATAAACATTATATAAATATCTAAATACAATTTCAAAACAGCTATATTGTCACTCCTTATAACTATTATCATTGTCATGTATCGTATTCTATCTACAAAACAATCGATGTATCACATACAAAATTCAAATTGTAATCTCTACCAGGTCAAAGATAAAAAAAACCTGAGGCATAACAATCTAGTACAAACAATTCACATAAGAGAGAAAGCTCTCAAGCAATCGCTTTAGAGTAATCTACCATGTTTACCAAATTGAGAAAGCAGAAAGAGTACGAGAGAAACCTTCGTTTCACATTATAACTAGAAAGAAACACATAGGTACACTGTATCACTCGTTCTTCCTGCACCACTGTACATAGTTAGTTTTTAAGTATTTATTTTAGATTTAAGAAGGATAAAGACAACAACGTCGAAGCAATGTGACACAGTTCCGTGAGCAAGAACTATGTATAATATATAACTGTCAAGCCATGTTGGCATTCGCAAAATGCGTCAAAATGTAATAGATTAAGAAGGCCATACGTTAAAGCCTCTAGTTATTACATAAGTTCGCTTTCATACGTCGCAAGTGTGTAATGCGCATGTTCTGGTTATTTTCTTTTGAATTGTCATTCAGTGATGCGCGCAACTCTACATGAAGACTTTCCCCTTCTTTGAGTTTGCATGTTATTTGACAGTTCTCTTTCATTTCATCTTTGGCGCTCAGTCTTTCATAATTGAAAATGAGCCCCCTTGTTAATTCTTTGGTCCATTTCAGTTCATCCGCCATACTGAAATGTTGTGCTCGTAACACAGCGAAAGAAGTAATGAAGCAAATGCGAAAAAGAAAGAAGAAGGAGAAAAAGTAATGTCAAAAACTTGCAATGAAATTGCTACCCACATGCAGTGGGAATTTGGTTAGTTGGGTATTTTTTGTTTCATTATTTCTCTCTTTTGCACTCATTTGAATCTTTCGAAACTTGCGACGTATGAAAGCGGACTAAGTAAAATATTGTATGAATTGAAAATGTAATAGTTTTTTTTAATAAGTCTCAATAAATATACATACACACATACATCTGTTTGCTCACCCTTTAATATACCAATGTGATGGAAGTGATAAAGTATCCGATCTGTCCGTTAGTATTCTTCGCGTTCGTAACACCCTTCAATTTTTCCTCTGTTTCATTTCGATTTTCAATGAAATAAAATAAATTACGGCGAATCATTTCTTTAAAACAACACACAACGAGATACGAAACGATATTACAATAGTTATCGTTGTTCAATCGCTATCGCCTGGACGATTGCATTTGACAGTTTTCCCGCTACTTGAAGCAATCGTTCCATCGTCAAAACGATATCATCAGACGATATTTATCATACATTTTGAGAGCCCATGACTCCAAATTTGTACAAAAACCTGTTCCCGCAAGAAAAAATTTGTAAAAAGAACGCATTTGAGAGAGTAATTCATTTCCCCACCCCGCCAATTCGTACAAAATTTCCACACGAGATTTTTCTTTGGGCAGCAATTGTACAAAAACGTCAAATCAATTAAATTTTAAAAGAAATGTCAAAGTCGTAAAAGTTTAAAAATGTGTGAATTGCGACAATTTTATGCAAATTAACTCAAAAGATAACTTGGTCACGGACAGAGAGGATAATATGTGGTTCATATTGAAGCAAATTGTTCGCATAATACAATAAAACTCATATTACATCAATCAAATAGTGATAATTACCAATCTAAAGATCTTTCGCCTGTTTTACAATTTATTTTTGGTTTTGTTTTTATTTGCTACTTTTGACGTTTCAAACACATTTAACAAAAACGTGTTCTCGTGAGATTTTGGGTTTAAGAGAGAAACTCCTGAAACTTAAGCAAACAATCCTCTTTTACAGATTGTTACAAAAATCTCGCGGGAACAGACCTATTAATTTTACAATACCATTTAATACTATTGTATCTTCTAGTTGTATGCTACGAGTATTTAATTTGAAATCTGTTGGAGTTAAACTTGGCAGATGAATAAAGAATAAAGAAAAAATCTCAAATGCTCCGGCCAGAGAGTCTTCGAATGTAACACGGAGTGAGCAACGTAGAAGAGGAAGACCTCACCTTAGGTGGTGCGCACCAGCAGAAGAACCGACTTGGAATAGGCAAGTGGAGTCAGTTAGCTGAAGACTGATCTAACTCAAGACGCTTCACGCCGATCTGTAGCGCCAAGTATGTAAGTAATATTGACGATCAACATTTATTTTGTAGCTACAGATGAAATATGAGAGCTATGCAAGTGCAGGTCTGCAGTCTACTCATAGATTTAGAGACTAAGCGACTAAGTAAGCAACACAGCACTACTTAAATGAATACTCTTTTCTGCATTTCCTGTGCATTGCAATTTTATTAAAAGCAGATCACAAACGAGTATCTGCAACTATACTCACTAATTTATGTCTAAGAATCTTCCCAGATGGATTTTTTGGCATTTCATTTATAAAGAATACCCCGCCGTGTAAATGCTTCTCCTTAGTAAAATATCCAGCAACAGCTTCGCAAACATCCTTTTCTGTTAAAAGACTTTTGGGATCTTTGACAATCGCTGCAGCCAAAAGATCTCCGGCAACTTTATCTGGTATTCCAAAGACACAAGCCTCTACTACGCCAGGAATTTTCAAAATTTGCTCATCAATCTCATTGGGGGAGATCTGAAAATTGTGGTATTTCAAAATATCCTTCTGCCGTCCGCAGATGAATAGAAATCCGTCTTCATCAAAGTAACCCAAATCTCCAGTTCTAAGCCAATTGTCTTTATAAATTGCTTCTGCAGTCATCTCGGGGTTTCTGAAATAGCCTCCCCATTTAAACAGATTCCTGAGGCATATCGCTCCTGTCTCATTGATACCAAGGGCTTCCCCATTCTCTCCAAATATTGAAGCTTCTGTATTCGGGGTCAACCGTCCAACAGATCCTTCTTTTCTCTCTGGCCACCTATTCAAATTAGTCACTCCTCCGAGTTCAGTTAGTCCATAGACTTCACTGAGACTGTCGCTCGGTATGTATTCCTGCATTTTCTTAGATACCGTCGTGGGTACTGCTGATCCACCAGTGCAATAGTTTTGGATGCTTGAAAGATCCCGTCGAGCTATGTCGGGAGACTGTATGGACAATGACGTATGAGATGCGGCTGCGACAACTTGAGTTACTTTATATTTCTCAATTAAGTCGAGAAAGAGCTCTGGTGTGAAGATCTGATCGGTGATGATCCTTAACCCTCCGGTAATCAACGATCGCATGACGACTAAGATCCCAGTAATCCAGTAAAACGTGCTGAATGAGAATAGTACGTCATTAGAGCCCATGAATGCGCTGAAAATAAACAAGTAATAAACAAAAGTTTGTCTTAATCCGATTCGATATCATCTTACAAGTCTTGACGACTTAGGAGTTGTCTATGGGATACACACACTCCTTTGGGCGGACCTGTTGTCCCAGATGAAAACATAATAATCGCAGTTTGATCTCCTCCTTTCTGAAGCACCACCGGCCTGAAATATTTTCTGTTGCAAATAAAAATGTATTCAATATATGGAAGGACCTACGAAAAGTCTTCCCTAGCAGTAGTTTCACGCACGACATCCCGCAAATTAAGAACTCCATCAATCTGACCTTTGAGAATGTAAATCTTCGAGTTCAAGGAGATTTCTTTCATTGCCTCTGTCAACGTTTCATATCCATCAGCTTCGCAGAATATCACTTTTGGCCTTGTCAAACCAAACGCGTGTTTAATAGTATTTTTATCTGAAGTGTAGTAAATAGGATTAATTATCGTTCCAATTGAAAATGATCCTAGAAGCACCGGCGCTGCTAGCGTTGTGTTGGAAGCCATCAATCCAATAACATCTTCTTGTTGAAGACCCAGATTCTGTTGGCAGTGTTGAGCTATTTTAGTCCCAATTTTTGCCATATCTTCACAAGTAAGATATTCATTCGTTGAATCCGATATCTACAAGTAGAACTAAGATACCTTTAGGCTTGTGATGACTAAGAAAGAATATTGTAGCACGTCTTACCTGAATAACTTTTGAGGGTTTACTCCCAAGACGAACAATGCAACTTGCCCAATAGACATGTCCTTATGAAATAGAGGAACTACCTTCTTGCCGCTCCATATTTTCCGTTCTGCATCGAAAAATGACTCCCGGACTGCTGACATTCTCTAAGCTACTTCAACTTGAACAATAATAAGTACAACCGAACGTTGTGAGCAGGTTGTTGCCAATCCGAATAGTCGTATCGTAAGACTGGAGCTCAGAGTTTGCAATTGATTAAATAACACCATCAGATACTGTGAAAAAAACTGCAAATGCATGAGTTGATATTATACTATGGCTTGCACACTGATCTAATACCTTCCTATAGAATGGTTAACTCCTGAGATTACATGATTGTTTTGCTACACGTTTACATTTACTCGTAATTAAATGTTCTTATGACTCCAGTTTTTTTTAATGCTGCACCTGAGTTACAGAAGGGAGTATAATCTGAGTCAAGTATTCTGATAAATAATCTATGGCTATGTATATGTATGTATTTATATTTATAAAAGATAAATTAGATTTAATGTATTTTTGTTTATGACAACGGTTTTCCCCTACAGATTCAGGAGGTTCCAAGCCAGTTTTTTCTATAACACAAATTTAGTTGTTTTAAACAAAAAACTTTAAATAAACAAAATAAATATTTTTCTTTGATTTTTTCTCGTTTTTCGGTCACTTATCCCAATTTTTCCTTGCGGGACTCCTCTTCCCGATAATCCTTGGATGGAGTTGGTATTGTTAATTTGAACGAAGAAGTTCCTACCGGAAAGAAAACTATGCAAGATGAACACAAGTTGTAGTGGATATTCTAGTTGGACCAGTTTATGAATAAGTCCCTCTCTCCAGACACTGTCAAACGCTTCCTCAATGTCATGTGAGCAGACTATTGTAAAATTTTTTCTTCTAAGATTGTTAGAGACGTCGTGATGGAGTTTTAAAAGAGCATGTGTAGTTGAATGGCTTTTGCGAAAGCCAAACTGAGAGTCCGGAATAAATTCGATGTGTTCCTCAATGTGTAGGGTAAGTTTATTTAAAATTATTCGTTCAAAAATTTTCCCAAGGTTAGAAATCGGGCGGAAGTTGCTGATGTCATGGTTAAGTGTTTTTTTTTATGGGCAGAATTTTTGTCACTTTCCACTCATTAGGGAAGTATCCATTATTGATGCAATTGTTTAGGATGATAGTTAAATACTTGAGAGCTATTTGCGAGAGGTGTTTTATGATGAGGTTTGGGATACTATCAGGACCTGATGATTTTTTAGAATTTAAATTGCTGGTAATTCCTTTAATTTCAGAAAGGGATGTGAAGAAATTGTCGAACTGGGGATTAAATGCGGAATGGCTATGGTCAAAGTTAAAGTGACGTGGGGGTCTTGTATCGTTTAGGCGTTGGAAGGTTTCCTGAACTTCATCGCTAAGGATCTGGTTGAAAGAGGGGTAATAGCTCTGAAAGAATCAGAGTAATAGTCCCTAAAAGCACTTGCTATTCCCTCCTCATCCGTTATTGTATTACCATCCACGATAACTTTATCACAGAACTGATTTTTCCTGTTCCTTGAAATTTTGTTAAATTCTTTGTAGGCAAAGGGACCAGGTTTGATCTTGGAAAGTTTTTGACTGAATTTTGTGTTTAGCCATATTCTGATTTTGTCTTGCAAGATTTTCTTTAGGAGGGTAATTCCATTTTGCAAGAGATTTATATGCCGCATTAACTTTGTTATAAGTGCGATGGAAGATCTGTTTTAATTGCTTTTGCCATGTGTGTTTAATGTTAAAGAGAGACTTGATTTCTAATGGAAGATTTTTATACTTCATATGGTTTACTTCTACTGTTACTGAGTGATTATCCATTGTGTGGTTGATGGCGACTTGTAAATTGTTGATGTAGTTATCTATTTATAAATTATTGAGGTTGCGTGATGTTGGAGGAAGGGTATTCGAAAGAGCAACGTCTAGATTTAATTTAAAGTTATTCCAGTTTACGTCTTTAAAAGATTTCGAGTGGGTATTATCTAATGTAAGGATTGTGGCATCCATCAGATCTACATTTAGCATAAGCGGAAAGTGGTCCGAGAAGGTTGGGAGAGTACTAATGTTATAATTGAGTGTAATAACTGAGCGATTTAGTAAGTTTGGAGATATGAGAAAATGGTCTAAGAAGGACGAGCTAGCTGGAAAAGTAGGTGTCAAGTTTGAAAAGGTGGGGTGTTGTACCGAGCCAATTTAACAGAGTTCTGCCATTTTGGTTTATCATTGAGTCCCCCCAAACTGTGCTTTTTGCGTTGAGGTCACCGCCTAGAATGGCACCGTCGAATGATATGATGCCGCGAGTCGATCTATTTTATTAAGCTCTTCAATCATCAGTTGGGTAGGGCTATTAGTTGGAAAATATAGGGAACCTAAAATCATGTGCTTGGTTAAGTGATTAGTTATTATTTTAATGCGAATAAATTTGTTTGGAAAATTCGGACTTGGGAATGAGACCTCATTAAGATGGATATTGTTTTTTAACGCTATTGCTATTCCGTGGTTTATGTTGTTCGGTAAAAACTTGTAGTGATCAAGTTTGATTTTATATTTATCGGTTAAATGGGTTTCTTGTAGGAAGGCAACAGTACAATCGCTCGCGTGAAGTAATTTCGCCAGCTCGATCCTTCTACTGTGATCCCTTAAGGATTGGATATTAAAGGTAATAGCGTTAAATTTTATTACAACTGGAGGTAAGCTGGTTGAGCAGGATTAAATACTCTAGTCTCTTCTGTTGTAGGTTCATTGAACCATTTATGTTTTTAACGAAGTTTTGGATTTTGTGAAAAAGTTCTTCAATGCCGATGCCAAAAAGGTCATTTGCCATGTCCAGGAATTGCCCCACGAAGTTCTGGCTAGTGCACTGATTGACACTATTATTTTCTGCCGTTAAGACTTTTGAACTGCTTCCGCTAGGTTCTTGAAAATGGCTAGCGTAGGTAATGTTAGGTTTAACCTGTAAAATAATGCCAAAACTTCTGTGCGGCAAGCCGGAATGTTCCTGCCTGTTCTTCACCTCAGCACGCTTTTTTTTATTGATAGCCTCAGTGTATTTTTGGTAGGCTGGGCAGCCTCGCCAGTTTGCAGGATGTTCACCTTCACAGTTGGCACAGTAGACTTTAGATGTTTCCGATTGTTTGTTTCCACATTGGCCCGGTGGGTGGTCGTTCCATCACTAAACGTATCTGAATTTGTTGGCATAGTTTTTGGCAAGGTGTCCGAAATTTTGGTATCTTTTGCATTGAAGAGCACTTCCGTTTCGTCTGGGTTTTTCCCATTCCACTCTTGTGTTCAATACGAATTTGATGTTGGCAATTTCTCTAACCAGCTTACCTGGCAAAAGTTTAACTAAGAAGAGATTATATTCAATCCCCGGATTTTTTTTGATTTGGGAGTCTCGAATTTTGCTACCTTATCCACTAACCCTGGGATGATGTTGTTTAGCTCTTCCTGCACTTCATCAGCCCCGAAATCTGATGTTAAACCTCTAAGGATCAAACTATGCGCCTTGTCCTCTTTCAGGGTGAACGAGTATCCCTGGATCTGACTATCCCTAACCAACTGTAACAACTCACGGTGGACATCCGCGTTGTCCACAAATATTTTTGTTTTTTTGAGTATACGAATTAGTGTTAGTATTAAAAACTTTACCACAATTAATAATTTTAAATGCAAAGTTTAATTGCTTTTTCCTTAGACTATATACTAGCTCTTTAATATTAACATTGAACAAAATAATAGGAGGGCAGAACTTACTTGTTAAATACTGGCTGGATCTATCTCCTTGTTGTTGGTTGCTGGTGTTGTTTGGATTCGGTTTGGAACCATCTGCTTTTCCCGGCGAGGTGTTGGTAGAGTTGTTGTTGACTGCATTGTTGCTATTTGAGGTGTTGGTTGTAGATGAGACGACTATCTTTTGATTGTGATTTAATTTTAATTTATTATCCTGGCTTTGAGTTGCTAGGAGGGATAGGTCTCCAAGTAATGCGAATTTGTTTGTGCAGTTTCTGGGTTCTACGGTATCGAATGGTTTAACGGGTCTCTTGCCGTTACCCTTTACTGTTTGCCAGACGGGTGAATCAATAGAACCATCCGCCATCTTTTTATTTTTGTTGGCGTCGTTATTTTGCATTATGTGTTGAACCACATTGCTTTTGTTTTTTAAACCAATTAATAATTTAGCCGCCCTTACTGCTCTTGGGCTGTTATATACAACCGGAGCGGCTTTAGTTTTCGAGGTATTGTCCTGATGTCGGTGCCGAATCCTCATCTGGTGAGCGGTTATCCGCTTTTTTCTTGTGTTAATTAAATCTTGATTTTTTGTAAAATGTATTTAATTTTTTCCACTAGATAACTGCACAACACTCATTTACAGTTTAAGCCAACGGCACTGACAGTTAACAACGGAACAGACACTTTAGGCACTGATAGATTTTTTATTTATTTTTTTTCTTTGTGTTAAATAAGTCTTGGTACTTGGTATGATGTATTTAACTTTTAAGTTTTGTTTCCACTAAGTAACTGCACAACACACATTACAGTACAATTTAACGTTTTTTTGTTTTTTAGTTCACATGCGATTCTTTGTTAATTTATGATTTTATGCTCTTTCATTTTTAATTTAGATGATGAATGTACATCTATGATTATGGTTATTATGTTCTATGATTATAGAGCACGTCCAGTCGCTGTCACAGCTTGCAGAAGAATCCAGTCGAATGTGAAAAAACTTCCCCCGATTGTCAACAACACAAAATATTTGCTACGTTTTGTTTACATTACTTGACATGATGTATTTACAATGCTGCCAATTTTTTTTTCATACAATTTAGTTAAACTACGTTCAACTGAATTTACACTGTGAAACTCGACGAGATGATCTTTAAATTTAAACTCAAGTTCAGGTTCAGCTGAATTCAAGTTTAAACTTCCACTGTGAAACTGGGCATAAGAAAATAATTTGTTATTAATAAAAATAGTTATTGAATATATGTGGCTACATGAATACAGATCTTTAAAACAGAATATATTTATATTGTTGTAGTGGTGTGTGGCTGGTATTGGTTTAAGGTTTCGAAGGTGAGAGGAACTCACCTGGAATCCGGAGTGTTGTGCCGTGCATACATTCTGCTACGGATGCTTTCAGGTCTTCTTTGCAGCAGGAACGGAGACCGAAGAGGATCACCTGGAGGGTTTTGGTCCAGCAATTTGTTTGGTGACAGCGGATAGCAGCTTTTAACACACAATGCCATCGCTCTACCTTCTCGCTTCCAGCTGGATGATGCACAGTTGTGCGAACACGTTTGCCACCGATCATTTGGGTCATCGCTTTGAAAAGAGCGGATTCGAACTGTGAATTCTGATCAGTTGTAATCGTTTTTAGGCAACCAAAACGTGCGTTGACAGGGTATACATTGACGAACCCATTGAGTGATATCCTTCTTTATTGACGGCCAGACATAGCGTGTGCAGATTAATTTGCAGGTACACCTTTGCTTCCAGGATGAGATAAATTGTGAAAGCTTAGAAAAACTGTTTGTCTAAATGTTTTGAGTACGAATGGTCGAATGTTGTGTTGTGACACATCGCAGTAAATTTCCTTAAGATTCGGACCCATTTATAATTTTTGAATTGATATGGTAGTTGGTTTGTTTTTTAAAAGATTTTGCAGTTCACTATCACTCACCTGAGCATTCGCTAAAGCTTCTTAGTCGATGGTGTTGAATTTGTGTACGCTTGTTGCGACATCGACTCTGGACAGGATGTCTGCAACAACATTGTCGAGTCCCTTAACTGATACAATTGTTGTTGTGAATTGACTTATAAAGTTAAGGTGCCTGAGTTGACGAGGCGAGGCTTTTTCAGAACGCTGTTGGAAGGCATGTGTCAGTGGCTTGTGGTCTGTTCTAACATTCAGATTATATCCTTCTTATACCCATTGTCTGAAAAACTTGACTGCGTGATAAATTGCTGCTAATTCCTTGTCGTAGACACTGTAGTTAATCTCTGCTTTGGTTAATTTTTTCGAAAAGTAGCCAACTGGTTCCCAGATGTTACCATTACGTTGTTCTAGCACATCTCCAACGGCTTTCCCGGATGCGTCGGTAGACAATGGATGTCGCTATGCGGGGCAGGATGAGCTAACAGGGCTGCGTTCGATAAGCCTTTTTTGCATTCCTCGAATGCTGCCAGAGCCTCTTCTGTCCAATCCACCGGTCTTTCTTTCGAACGTCTTTGAGTAGTGCGTAGAGTGGTGCCTGTGTAGCAGCTGTGTTTTTCAGATGACGTCTGTAAAAATTTACCATGCCCAGAAACCGACACAGTTGCGCCAAAGTTTCGGGTCGTTTGTACATCGAAATGGCTTGAATTTTATCTGGAAGTGGCTAGGTACCATATGCAACGGACTTGCCTTTTGGTCGACAACAGCCTTGTTCAACCATGTAGTTGAATTCTTGCTTTGATTCTTGAATTCCGGTAAAAGCCTTCTTGCCCTCTCGTAGTCTGTTGCTCCTGTTGTTTCGATATGATGAACGACGTTGTGTTTGACAGTTGTGCATGACTTTCCCCTGGTGAGTATTTCCGGAAATTGTTTAAGCAGGGATGCCGACGGATCGTTTTTATTGATTCTGGTTGTGCCGACTATAGTAACGGAGCCGAGAGAACAATTTGCTTTGATCCCAGTTTGTCCATCCGAAACGCGACACTTTTTTACGTCCCCAATCAGCTGGTAGTGATGTAGAAAATCCATGCCAACAATGTCGTAGGGGATATCTGCTACTTGAAAAATCCATCGAATTGGACATCGTAAGCCAAAGTTCAACGTTAGGGCCTTTTGTCCATAAGTAGCAATGTTAGTTCCGTTGGCTGCATGTAGTTTAAGGCTTGATGGTCTAGATCTCTCAATACGTGTATTAGGGATGATAGAAAGATCTGCTCCAGTGTTGACAAGAAAACATTGTCGAGTGTCTTGGTCGCATAAAAAGAGTCGCCGGGGTTTTTCAGCATCACCAGTAACTGCCGTTGCCACAGGTAAGACAATTAGTTTTCCTGTTTGTAGATGCATGGTTGGATACAGCGCTTCGCTTTTTTGCCGAATTTCTGGTGGTAGAAGCAATATTTTGAACATGCTGCTCTGGAATTATGTTTGGAAATAGAACGACTGCGGGAGCGTTTGCGCAAACTTCGCAATTCCTTCCACATCCTTTCCACTTGATGTGTTAGATTCTCAACCGGTAGAAGAAGTTGATGGGCTATGCGTTGCGATTGTCGATGAGGCTATTTGTTCGATGGACTTATGTGCAGCCATTATTTTGGTTTCGATGTGCTAATGCTTCGTTGGACAGGTAATCCCCAGCAATAATGGCGATCTTCAATTGATCCGGCAACTGATCGTATCACAGTTTAAATCTTCCATTTGGACGAGAAGGAACCGGAAACTAATTTTCTGAATTTTTGTTCTTGAATTTGGCAAAATCTATTGAGAAGAGCGTGCGTTATGGTTTCAATCTTTTGATTCTGTGGAGGGTGTAAAACATGATCTTTGATGAGCGACAAAAGGTCTGGTTCCAATTTGGATATGACGACGTTGAATTTTGATGTGTCTGATTGTATCCGATTTATCTGGAACTGGACTTCGATGGCAGCAAATCACAGCTCTGGTTCCTTTACCCAGAACGGAGGAGCCATTACTTTTTCGAGGGTATTTATATCCGAAGCAAAGTTGGTTACAGATAAATGCTGGTTAAATGTTGGAACTTTACCTGGATTAGAAACACCATTCCGGTCTGAAGAGGTTGCAGTTTCCAGCGATGTGCATGGTTCTTTCACCGTTACCCCGTCTCCCGGCATCGAAATGATGATAATATTTTCTTTTTTCGGGGTCACCAAATTGTGGGATGAAATTTACCACAATGACTTTTAAATAAAACTCTATGATGTCACTTTAAAAACAAGATTAGGATCCTTACAAAACTAAGGACACACGTTGTCTGTCCAAAGTTGAAATATATAAGAAAGAATAAAAAAGGAGTAGATCAAAAGAACATCTCATAAAATGCCAAGATTACAACTAGAGGCGCTAGTGTCGAACTGCTACATTGCTACAATTTAAATGTGAGCAGCGTCATCTATATTCCCATAGCAGAAGATTTCGGTACTTGGATGGCAAAGTTTCAACCATAGTTGAATGGAGAATTTAATCGAATTTTCTAACAAAATGGAAATTGTGTGGGACGCTGGATGGCGAGGCTTGTTCTCGAAGTATGTTATTCGAGTATAAATACCAACATCCCTAAGGCATGCAACCAGTTCATCAGTTGAATTTGAAGTGTTAATTAGGAGAAGTGATTAAGTGGTTTAAGTACAAGATAAGGAAAGTATAAGAGGTTGAGAAATTGGATTGTATTGAGAGAAACAATTAAATAGTGAATTGTAATTGTATTGAATTGTCATTCAAAAAAGACAATAACAGTGTTTTTTTTCAAGAATCTATAAATAGTGAAGTAGGATTTTGCACGTAAAACACATACAACAACCTACTGCCTTTCACTGCCCATACTATCGGCAGTAAAAAGTGACTGCCTATAAAAATTCGAATTCGAACTCTTGTTCGAAAGCAATTTCGTATTTAAGGGTTGAAATATTGGAAATTTTTTCCGTTTGGCTGTCAAGTGAATTCAATTGATTACTAAATTTTGATATTTTTAAACAAAGCCGCGTAATTTGTGATTTTATTTTTTTTTTTTTTTTGTGATGGAAGATAAAAACAAAAAGTGAGTATTAAAGAAATCAAAACTTTTACATTCAAAAGGGTATTAATGTACATTTGTATTTTAGATTAAAAAAAAACTGGACAAAAGAGGAGACTGATGCGTTTCTAGATTTTTATGCGTCTAGAAGACTGTCGGAAAAAAAGATATGCATACGATAATGTGTTGGAAGATTTGATTTCTGCTGGATATGCGGTAAAGTTTATTTGTTTATATAATTATATAATTACAATTATATTTATAAATTATAATAAACTATTTTAATTTTACGATTCAAACACTACAACCTCGCATCTGGTTACAAAAATGCAAACGCTCATTAGAGTTTATAAGGCTGCAAAGGACAATAATAGAAGGACAGGTGCGGCGCCGTTTATGAGCAAAATGGACGAAATTTTTGGAAACATGGCCTTCGTTTCAATGAAAAATACCACCTGTATAGGTGCAAGTGAAATTTCGCAAACAGTAAGTACTCGTAGATATAATAATCAACAAGTTTCGTTATATATTTTTCTTTAATAGGATTCCACCTCTGCATAACAAAAAGTCCGTCAGCAGCAGAAATACCACCACAAAGTCCGCCGTTAGCAGAAATACCACCACAAAGTCCGCCGACCTCACGTCCTATATCCGGCAGTTATCAGAAGATGTCGAGATCGGCCTATTATAGGGATAGGCTTCACCAAAAGAAAGCCGATAATGAGAAAAAGGAAGTCCGGTGGGAGCAATTCATTGAATGCCAGAATCGAAGATCGGCAATGCTTGAAAAAAATTTAGAAGTGCTAAAAGATATTTTAAATACATTAAATAAATAAAGAAAAATGACAGATTTTAAGAAACTAATTTGTATATATAAAATTTCTTTCAGCTAAGTAATTAAATAAATCTTCCCGTTGATTTGGAAGTGCATTTCCTTCATGGTTTCCAAAAGGAATTTCTTCATGTCCATTTTCCGTTTCTTGATTCACATCAGCAAAATCGTCGTCCATTGTTATACATATATTATGCAAAACACATGCACTAATAACTAAATTTGTCACTGAACGCAAATTTCTTTGCTCTGTGAATTTAAGCAATCTCCTGAATCTTCCTTTTAACAAGCCAAAGGCATGCTCCACTACAATTCTTGTACCGGAATGCAGATAATTAAATGAATGTTGTTGTGCCGTAAGTCTTCCATTGTCTCTGTACGGTGTAACTAACCAGTTGGTATATGAATATGCCGAATCACCAAGTATAAACGTGTTACACGGAAAAATTCGATCAGGGTTTTCTTGAGCTTTTCTAAATAATTCAGATCGCCGGAGAACTCTGCCATCGTGCAAAGATCCATGCTCAACACAGCAGATATCAATGAATTTTTTATCTGCATCCGCTGTTGCTTGCAAGTTTATGGTGAACTGAAGTTTCCTATTATATTTAGAAGCAATGTTTGTTGGTTTTTGGTGCTGCGATGGATATGTGAGTACAGTCTATTGCACCGATAACTCGAGGAATCCTTTTCTTCATCCTTTGCGACAATTTTCCCTCACAACGCTGCCTTGAGGCCATTTAATATGCTCATTCGCAACTGAAACCAAATACCAACACACACGATTAACTGCGATCCAAGCAGAAGACTTTGGAACACCAAACAAATTTCCCAGCTGTCGAAAAGTTATGCTGTTGCTAATGTACCATATAAATATGTACATTTCTTTATTTTGTCCGAGTGTGGTCCTACATCCTCTTAAATTTGCAACAAAAGAAGATTGAGAATAAGATTCTGCAATAAAATTCATAATCATTACCAAAATATTATAAAAATGCGAAATACTTATATAACAAATATTCTATAGTTGATCGCAGCAATCTGAAATGCGACTTGAAATCTTCATGGCTGTAAAGGTCAATAATTTGCATGAAGTTCTTAATATTAAAATGATTTGTTTCTTCGGAGGATTCTTTAGGCCTTGAGCTGTCCTCTAAAAACTCTTTGTAAATTATTTCATTTTCGTCCATAGCTATACGGTCTTCGTTAATTAAATCTTGAAATTTTAGCTGCAATTATAATTAATGTAATCCTTCAAAGATATCAATACAATTATAAAATTAGCTTACCATTGCTTGAAAATTATTCATTATGATTATTAATTTGATTTCAAACATTTATTCAAATATAATTTTCACAATGACGTTTGCTCTTTTTTTGTAATTCAAATTTGTGAAGTATGAGTACCACCAACATTGACATATAAAAATCAAAGCAACTGCGGAGCGTTTTTTTCAATGTTACTTCACTTCACTATCTATTGACACCCGGTAAAGTGCTTTCAGCGCCCCTTGGTGGCATTTTTTTTACCTCCACGGCTAGACAGATTTTGACCGGGAGCAAATTCATATGTAAAGTTTAATTTCGGTGTGGAACAAAATAAATAAATTAGTTAAAGGATTTATTTTTGTCTGATAAGAATAAAGTTGAAATGTCGACAAAAAATATGCGAGTTTCGAAATAAGTGCTTGTGAAGTGTTTAGATGGGTTAATTTAAATACAATCGTGCTTAAAAAAATGTAAACAAAGCACGAAAAAGTTGGTCTGTTGCTACTTTTCCGTTAAATATTTAGTGAATACTGTGTAATATAGTGTCTTTTTGTTAAACATAGGGTTAAATAAATCAATAAAATAGTGAAATTCTGCTGAAAATTCGCATAGTTGGTGTGCGGGTGCTTTTGAGTAGACCCTGAGATAGGCGCTGGTTAGGAAAGTTTTCCTCGTGGAGGAGTTAGATTAAATAGAAAAAAAAGACAGATTGAGACTTCTGGTCTTTATTATATACAATAGAGCTCGACGTCTTACCTCGTGGAGGGTGATAGATGAAAGAGGACAATTATGATTAGTGGAAATAGGAAATAGGTAGGCCGATAGTCGGCTTTTGAATTGTAACAAGCAGCGACCTCTTACATAAAACATTACAACTATTTGAAACTTATCCATTTACATTGAACTAAAGAATTATATGCTTTTCACATGAACATTGCCGGCCGCCTTGCAGCAACCGGTGCAAAGTGAAAGCTACGTATACTATTATAAGGATACTGTCGTAAATCCAAAGAGGTGATTTTCAAATACATTGTAATTTCACAAAATTAAACTTAAGACTATTGGGATTCTTTTGTTTGTGGAAGGAATCCACTCACTCCATTGGGAAAGGAATGTTTAGTAGGGGAACCAGTAAATCAATTATTTATAAGTAAAAACGAATATAAAGGCACGTTGTGCACATATGATATAGATAAAATTTGATTTCATAAGTTTCTTAAAATAATGATATGTACAAAGTTATAGATTTCAAATTCGTGAAATGCTTTCTTAATAAGTGCCATTAAAATTCTTTAACTTTTAAATGAAATGATAAATTAAATTGTTCTTAAATGCATGCAAGTATATGAAAAAGCTAGAGATACATACGAAGTTTGACCGATCAGATGCGGATAAATTTAATTTTAAGAGTCCAGTAGTACACAAAGTTTTACGATAGGCCTAGTTAGTATACCAAATTTCGTTTTGATATCCACAACGCGTATTTTGCCGTCAGATCCCGGATAGATTTTCACTACGCGTCCCATGCGCCATTCATTTGGAGGCAGTTTTTCCTCTCGAATTACTACGAGATCATTGATAGCAACATCTCTTTGGGGATTTTGCCATTTATACCGTTTATGCATTTCACAGAGATACTCTCGTTTCCACCGAAAGCAAAACTGTTGGTGGAGTAACTTTACTTTCTCCCATCGTCGAATGCAGCTAATTGACTTTTCAGATATGTCAGATTCAGGGGTAGCTAGATGCGGACCACCGCGAAGAAAATGTCCTGGCGTTAGAGGTAGTGGATCATTGATGTTTTCGGACAGTGGGGAAATCGGCCTAGAATTAAGGCAAGCCTCAATTCTTGACAAAAGAGTTGTAAACTCCTCGAACGTAAACCTATGGTCTCCTGCAATCTTGCGGAAATGTACCTTAAAGCTCTTAACTGCAGCTTCCCAAAGCCCTCCCATATGTGGTGCTCCGGGTGGAATGAATTTCCACTGGAGGTTACGATCTTTATACATTTCTGCAACCTCGGAGGAAAACTGTAGTAGGAACACTTTAAATTCCTTTGCAATGATTTTACTTGCTCCCACTAAATTCGTACCATTATCTGAGTAGATGCACGTTGGCAACCCACGTCTGGCAACAAACTTGCTTAGTGCAGCGATGAATGATTCAGTGGTGAGATCGCTAGTCGGCTCAAGGTGTATGGCTCTTGTAGTAAAACACACGAAAACGCAAACATATCCTTTCGATACTCTACAACTTCTCCAAACGAAATTCTTTATAGCAAAGGGACCAGAAAAGTCGAGTCCTGTATGCGCGAATGGTAGAGAAATTACAGTTCTTTCAACCGGTAGGGCCGCCATTAATTGAGTCTTAAGTTGTTTTTTATGGATAGTACAAGTTCTACATAAGCGAATGTGTTTCTTGACTAGAGTTTTGATTCGCGGGATCCAGAATTCACACCGAATTAATCGTATCACTAGCTGGTTACCACCATGAATTGAAAGTGAATGATAAAACTTGACAAGAAGTGAAGCGATATAAGAGTTATAAGGTAATATAATCGGAAACTTTTCGCTATATGGAAGCGTAGAATCAGCTAATCTTCCACTGGCCCGTATTATACCATTAGAATCGATCATTGGATTGAGATTAAGAAGGGAGCTCTTCCTAGATATATGCATATCTTGTCTTAATAGGGTGTATTCATCTGGATAATAGAAACGTTGTGTGCTTCTAATAATAAATAATTTTGTTTCCGAGATCTCCTTTTGAGAAATGGTTATTGATGTATACGAAAAATCACGTTTGTATCGAGAATGGGTTCGGTGAATAAAACGTAATGCGTAACACATCACATGAAGCATATTTGACCAAGATGAAAATCTTTCCATTAAGCTTTCAATATTGGGAATGACCATAGCAACGTTGGATTTAATCGGTTTTTGTTCTAACTCCTATATAGATTCTGGCCAAGTTGATTCCGACTGTTGAAGCCATGAGGGTCCATTCCACCATAAATTGTTATATTGGAGGTCAAGTGGAAGCACTCCTCTGGTTGCTAAGTCAGCGGAATTATCTAGTGAACGGACATGGTGCCAGTAAGATTTTGGGAAATGTGTTTGAATTTTAAACACACGATTCGCAACAAATGTTTTCCACGTATATGGAGGCTTGCTTAACCATGCTAAGACGATTGTACTGTCAGTCCAAAGAAACTGTTCATAATTTGTAATTTTTAAATGTGGTAGGGTATGGCACATTAAGTTTGTCAAAAGAACCGCTTCACAAAGCTCAAGTCTTGGCAAAGGTATTTGCTTAACCGGTGCTACCTTACTCTTGGCACATAATAGATACGATGACTAAGTATCCGGACCTTGCTGAATACGTAGGTATAAAGCGGCTGCATAAGCGTGCTCAGAAGCATCGCAAAATCCGTGCACCTGGATTGAGCTATGAAGAGTATATTCAACCCACCGAGGAACTCGAATGTATTGGATATTGGCTAGTGCAGCAAAAAACGTTGTCCAGCGTTGACACGTAAGGGGCATGAGTGGCATGTCCCAAGACGTCCCATCCCGCCAGACTTGCTGCAAAATTAGCTTAGCAGTAACAACTACTGGGGCTAACCACCCTGCAGGATCGAAAATCCGTGCAATGACTGATAAAACTCCACGCTTTGTCATTGGAGTATTGCAATCAAATATTGTGGAGAAAAATTGAAACGAATCGAGCCTTGCGTTCCATGATATGCCTAAGGTCTGTGTCACACTCCTGTCATCGAATTTTAGAAAATCCTCGTGATAGAGAAAATGCTGTGGAAGAGTTTTTATGAAGTGGACACTATTTGATGCCCATTTTCGTAATGAAAAACCTGCAGAGTTCAAGGCTGATACCAACTCCTTTTGCGCTTTTAAACACGATTCGAGATCGTGAGCACCCGACAGAACGTCATCGACGTAGAAGTCGTTTTTCAGAATAGAAGAAGCTATCGGAAATTCCGATTCTACGTCAATAGCAAGTTGTTTCAAAGTGCGAATAGCGAGGTAGGGTGCGCAATTCACACCAAACGTGACTGTCTTTAACTCATAGTCTTGACATTTGTCTACAATTGACTTTCGAAAAAGGATTCTTTGATATGATGTATGATCAGAATGTACCCAGATCTGCCGATACATCTTTTCAACGTCGGCGCTAAAGACGTATCGATATAATCGCCATCGTAAGATGAGATTCATGAGGTCAGATTGAAGCACTGGTCCACTATGGAGAATATCGTTCAGGCTTACACCGCTACTAGAAGAGTTCGAAGCATTGAACACAACTCTGACCTTAGTGGTAAGGCTTTCTGGTTTAACCACAGCGTGATGAGGCAAATAATATGACGGCTTCTCCGCCTTATCGCAAGTTTCGGGTGCTTGAACTGCTTTCATATGTCCTAGGGTCAAGTATTCTTCGAGTACATCATTGTATCTAGAATAAAGATCGACATTTTTAGATAACGATCTTTCAGTACGTGAAAACTGTTGTAAAGCGATCGCTCGAGAATCACCCAAAATGCGAGCAGATTCTTTGAAGGGAAGTCGTACAATATAGCGACCATTGATGTCCCGAGTTGTTGTGTCTGAATAGAGCTTTTCGCAGAATTCGTCTTCTTTGCTAAATGATTTGGGTTCTGGGATCTCTTCAAGTTCCCAGAATTTAGAAACTTGTTGGTCTAGCGAAGTTTCAGAAAAATATGATAGGATTGTACTCAAGCTTTGAACATTTCTTTGGGGTAAAGGACCAGATAAGATCCACCCAAAGACAGTTTTTTGAGCAACCAATGAACCAAAAACATTTGATTTTATGCCGTCAAGAATAATTGATGGATATATATCTGCTCCAATTATGAAATCAATATTGGAGCTTTGGTAAAAGAAGGGATCGGCGAGCTCAAGATCGAAACGCCCGGAAAGATCCTCGCGATTAATATTAAAGGAAGGTAAATTACCTGTAAGGCGTTTTAAAACAATAGCATTAACCAAGGCCGTAAAAGACTTCATATGCCTGGAACTCAAAACTATGGAGCATAGCTTTGAAGATGTTGTCGTAACAACTGCGCTCATACCGGAGATGTTGGCTTGTATGGGCTTGACAGGAAGGCGTAATCTTCGCTGTCCATCTTCGGAAATAAAACTCGCCTCGGATCCGGGATCAAGAAGAGCGCGTAAAGTGAACTTCGTGCCAAGATGAAAGATATCGATCAAAGCAGTAGCAAGAATAACACGTTCACTGTTTTTCGAGAAGAATGATTGAACGTGTAGATCGGCTGGACGATTTGTGGACTGTATATTTGGTGAGGAAGTTTGTGACGAACTGGTAGGTGGGGCATTTGCACTGAATGAAGAAAAAGTTTGATCAGCTTGTCCTGGAATGGGATTATGAAGAAGTGTGTGATGCCGCTGTCGACATAGCTTGCAGGTAAATGGACTTTGGCAATTGTTCGCTACATGGGTTGATGAAAGACAATTGTGACAATAACTAAGTCTTGTTACCTGTGTAATCCTATTGGGAATCGAAAGCTGCAAAAACTTCGTACAAAGTCGAAGGGGATGAGAGGCTTTGCATAAGGCACAACTGTAATTATTGGATTTCGTATGAAAAGCGCGATGCTTTTGCCTTGAGTGTTGAAGGAATTTGTTCGTTGGTGCCTTTGCATTTGAATTTCTGATATCGGACACCGATTCTAAGATTTGGTACTGTTGGGTTAGAAACGAATCCATTTCTGTCCAGTCTGGAAGATCCCGTGGTTTTTTAATAGATTGTTCCCAAATGGAGAGTATCTGTTCGGGCAGACGATTAGAGCACAAGAACACTAACATTGGGTCCCAAGATTTCGTATCAACCTTATAGGCTTTGAGGATGGAGAGACAATCATTGACTTCACTTTGCAACTTCTTAAGACTTCTGCCTGATTCCTCAGTTACGGTAGGAAGATTGAAAAGTGTTTTAAGCTGACGATTTACCAAAATTCGTTTATTTTCATAGCGCTCTGATAAGGCATTCCAAGCCAGATCAAAATTATCAGCTGTAAGGTCAAATTTACAAACAATGTCATGTGCTTCATTTTTGGTTTTGCAACGTAAATGAAATAATTTCTGCACAGCACATAACTTTGGGTGATTTATGTAGATAGCCGTGAATAAATCACGAAATGATGGCCAAGGCAAATAATCACCGTCAAATGTTTCGGTGTCGCATGGGGGAACTTTCACACACATATTATCGAAAGATTTTTCTGGTACACGTTTCATTAATGTATCCTTTGGCTGAGGATTGTTTACTAATTCATCCTCTAAATCGGCGTCTATTAATTTTAATTTTCTAATTGAATCTATGATTTCACTTAAACACGACACGTAAAGAGTAGATGAGGAATTGTATTTACCCTTTATAGCTTGTGTATCTGGTTCGGATGCAGAGTCGGAGGCTTGTAAACAAAACGAATTTCCAACCATAACTCCTTTAACTGAGCTTTAGAAGCCTGTAAAGAGGTTGTAGTTTTATCTACGATTGGAATTTCTCTAAAGCACTTGCGAAACTCAGTTAACTGGTCAGTAGCACATACAAATTCATCTAATCCGATCATGATCAAGTAAGTTTTCTATCAGGTTGTCTTAATAGCACAAGGGCGAAGCAAAAATAATCTAGCGGAAGGAAAATCTCACTCTAATTACTCACGCGATCTGGACACACGTGTAAATATAAACTTTTGCTTCGTTTTGAAGATGTTTAGAAAATTTATATATAAAAAAAACTATGTCTTCGTATTCCTCTGATTACTCATATATTTGCAAAGACACAAATTTTACACGCAGATATACTCGTACATTTAAAGTAGATAAATTTTTATACCGGAATAGTAAATGTTTTGCACTTATTAAAAAATGAATTTCACGTATCTGTTTTACACTTCAGATTGATGACCTTCGGTGATGAGTTACTCGTATAACATTAAATACTTTGTTTTGTATTACATAAGTAAAGTATTGAACCGCTTTTTTCTTGTTCCGATGAGTGGTGTGTCGCTGTAGAGACTGCAGGATAGACTGGATGTCGTCCACTGGTATTGAGGATCAACGGTTGTTTTTGCTTCAAGTGAGAGCGAATTGATCATGCAGATTAATGAGGATGATTATGTTCGTTGAATTACAGGCGATTTCGTCTATGCCGAAGAGACAAACAAAAATGTGCAATTGTGTATCTTTTTTTTTTTTTTTTGATGTTGATGGAGGATGATGATTTTCGCGGGGCGAGATGTGATGATCCTTATCGCTGATCGTTTTGATTTGATGAAAAAGATGAAATTATGCACGAGATAATAGACCAAGGTGCACTATTTTATTAATTCAAATTTGGTGAATTGATGATTTGTGCGATGAGTAGTATATCAGAATTGGAGAATTCGAACTTGCACTTTTGTATAATGGGTTTCGATGCAAATTGGCGAATAATTCCAATATAATTTAATTAAACAATCGATGAATTATTAAGAGTATTCGGTTCGATTGGACCAAAATGTGCGGGTGCTTTTGAGTAGACCCTGAGATGGGCGCTGGTTAGGAAAGTTTTCCTCGTGGAGGAGTTAGATTAAATAGAAAAAAAAAAGACAGATTGAGACTTCTGGTCTTTATTATATACAATAGAGCTCGACGTCTTACCCCGTGGAGGGTGATAGATGAAAGAGGACAATTATGATTAGTGGAAATAGGAAATAGGTAGGCCGATAGTCGGCTTTTGAATTGTAACAAGCAGCGACCTCTTACATAAAACATTACAACTATTTGAAACTTATCCATTTACATTGAACTAAAGAATTATATGCTTTTCACATGAACAGTTGGAATACTACACATGTGTATGTATATGCATATACTCATAGCAGAATATTTTAAAAGGACTATTTCGTTTGGTGAAAGAGCAAGAATACTGAAAGGTGGTTGCAATTACTCTCTTGCAATTGATCCTGCTTCAATTATAACTTAAGAACCAAGACAATTTGCACCAACCTTTCAGTTTCACCAACTGAAATATTCCCCTTGAGATAATATTGCTGTAATATTAATAGGATTCCATCTATGAAAATTTTAAGTTGCATTTCACTGTCTTTATTGACTTGTAAAACAATATATTAAATAAACACTTTATATTATTCACTACGAACTTAATATTGAATAAAGAAATAACAAGAAAAACAATTTCTTCGCGTTTAATAAATGCTTTGTTTACATTTTTTAAATAACGATTCTATTTAAACTATTCCATCTAAACACTTCACAAGCACTTATTTCGAAACTTGCGTATCTTTTCTCGATATTTTAACCCAACACGTATTTGAAAACAAAAATTTCTTTAACAAAATTAATAATATTATTCCGTGCCGAATTTTCACTCTTCATACGAATTTGTTCCCGCTAACGTTCTGTCAGAAATTTATATAGTCGATATAGTACAAAAAATTTCCGCCAGAATTTTCGTTCCGAGTCTCAATAGCGATGAAAAAAACACGGCTAATAAATTCAAATTATTTTACTTCAGTGAATGATTTTAAATTTGATCTGATAACATACTTGAAATTAGATTAGATCGCTTAGGGCCATTGTTTGTCTTGTACCTGATGCCGATTCTATCGTCGGACTTGTGTTGTGGCCTGTGGTGTGTGGAGTTGTTGCATTCAAAGTTCTTTGCTTTCGTGAACTGATTTTGCTTGTACTTGCATCATCGCTGCTCCTTTCAATAATTGTCTTTTGTTTGGTTGAACCGGCTTCACTATAAATACCATTTGCATTAGAAATATAGTCTTTCTGTGGAGATTTAGAAGAATTATTATGAGAATTGGAATTAATGTTATGAGAAGTGTTCAAATTATTATTACGAGTATTAGTGTCCTGATTTTCGAGAGCGGAATGGTGCTGTACACTAGAACTTTCATCGGTTAAATGCGGTTTTATATGTTGACGATTTCCAATATACTATATGTTCTCCCATAACCTTCTACTGAGAATGATTTGGGAGAAACCTGGTTTTGGATATTTCCTTGATCCTTGTATAGTTTTGATCATCAGGTTTTATTTTTACTTCAATACCTTGGTCTTCGTGCAGCTGGACTTGTGGTTTTGCATTTCTGTCATAAAATTTCTTACTTGTAGCTCGGCGTTGATTGATTTGTTCTTTTACATTTGCAGGAACTTTTGGTAGAAATTTTTTTTAATAACTGGCAAAGATGTGCGAAGAGATCTTGACATCATTCTTTGAGCTGGAGAGTATCCTACTGAGTTTAGAGCATTCCGATGTTCTAGCAGTGCTTTCCAGAAACACTGGTTCGACTCTTCACATTTCCTAATGAGGCGTTTGACAATTTTCACAGTAGCTTCTGATTTCCCATTGCCACGTGGGTAGTATTGTCATGAATTTATATGGCTGAAATTGAACTCATTAGAAAAATCCAGAAAAATTTTATTGTTGAAGTTATGCGCTCCATCAGTGATCACTGTTTGTGGGATACCATAACGTGCAAAGTTCATTTTGCAAGCGAGAATAACATCTTTGGCTGTGGTAGTCCTCAAAAAGTTGACTTCAAAAAAAATCGAAGTAGTGGCAAACAATAACGAGAATATTTCTTTTTCTATCTTTATACATAGATTCACAAAAGTCCATTGATATTCTTTGAAATGAAAATTCAGGAACTTCATGGGTCATCATTGGAAGCATCAGAGCACTGGAGTTTAGTACACATGTTGCACATAGTTGTATTGAATTGTTGATGTCTCTTGTTATTCGAGGCCAAAAAACAGTCTGTCGTGATTTCTCTATACAAGATTGTATTCCAGTATGGCCGTAGTGTAGAAGCTCGATATATTTTCCCATAAGACTTTTAGGAATGACAAAGCGATCACTCTTCATTGACAGTTCATTTTTTACCGATTTGTTTATACTCGTTTCTTGATCTACCTGTCTGCTCGTCCATTCATTACATACTTCTCTTATTACATTTTGTAGTGTCATATCCATTTTTGTAGCTTTTTTTTAGTTCAGTTATTTGTTTGTCATCATGATCTTCTTTGTTTATAGGTTCTATTGGGCCGTATTGCGGTTGTCGATTGTCGATCATTTCGTCTATTGTCGATTGTCGAATCGACTGATTTCAAGTTTGGTATTGTGTAACTCAATCGACAAAGGATTTTATTATTGTGAATAAAAACCATAAAAGTGACCGTTGTGAATACAGTTTTTTTGACAGTTTTTGTTTGCTTATTTATTCATTGCGGTAATATTTTTGAAGAAAACTTAAAAATGAGCTCCATTGAATTGTGGTTTAGTGATTCAGATGATGAAAATAATAATAATTCTAATATTGAAATGGCCAGGAAAAGAAAAAGGATAAGAGACGCCTCAAACCCTTTAGAATTGGGGGAAAAGGTGTAAGTATTTTGTTCGAAAAATCAAATACATACATAACTTCAATTTATCTTTTCCAGTTTTGTGAAATATTTCCGTTTGTCTAAGTTGGCATTCAAAGATCTCTTAACGGAAATAGAAAGTAAGCTAATGCCAACTGTAAGAAGCTCTTCTATTCCAAACATTTTAAAACTGTCAATGTCTTTGAGATTCTGTGCTCATGGATCGTACAAGATCTGTGTAGGGAATGAATACTGTCTCGGTCTGGCACAACCCACCGTGGCTTTAGTGCTAAAAGAAATTTTCCAATTACTAGAAACATATACTTGTTTCAAATGGATTAAGTTTAATTATTCCGAATCTAAAAAATCCCGAGCAAAAATGCATCTTTTTGAACGAAGCGGAATACCAGGCATAGTAGGTTGCATTGATGGTACACACATAAAAATTGCGTCTCCTAAGAAGGAATTGCAACATGCCTACTATAACCGAAAAGGATTTTATAGCATAAATGCTTTGATAGTAAGTTTTATATCAGAAGCAATTCAAATTTTTGAATACATACCTCTCATTTTCTATCCAGGTTTGTGATGATAAAATGAGAGTTCGCTTTATCAATGCAAGATATCCCGGATCGGCACACGACTCATATGTCGAACCTAAAGTCAATTTTAGAAGAAGAATACTAAAGAGGGGAAAGAAATACATGGCTATTGGGTACTACGAAACAAATATTTCCTAAATTTAAATAACATTCAAATTTATTTTAGGATACGCTGGATATTCTCTGAAGCCATATGTAATAACACCATTCAGGAATCCGGAACAAAATTCGTTGGAAACTACATTGAACAAAAAACATACAAAGGCGAGAAATATTTTTGAACGCATGGAACATCTTTTGAACATCTTAATGGAGGAACTTTCCCGAAATAATGAAGCAGTTGAAATCAGGAACAAGATTCTAAGGTCAATGCAAATGTAATTTTTAAATAAAAAAATTTCAAAGTTAAATAAAAAGTCTTTTAATTCACTGCTTTTATCACATATGTTGCTTACGTCTCTAAATAACAAAATAACTCACTTCTTAAAAAAACAAACAAACAAAACTTCAGGTAAAAAAAAAAATAAAATAAAATAAATTCATAAATACGAAAGGTGTTTACATAAATATTCAAGAATCACTTAAATTCTCTCTGCAACTCTAATATTTGCTGTTTTAATTTTAATTTAATAGCTCTGTCCTTCTGATTACTTTTGACTTCGACTGACTTGACTTTTATAAACTGCCAGCTTTTCTTTTTTTATTGCCAAGAATTTTTCTTGAGCATTTGTTTGCTTTTCTAACAAAATCAGCCTATCTTCCAAAGTTTTCTTTGGCTTGCTTTTTTCAGTGTCCCTTTTTTGTGATTTATTTTCGAAGTGAATACTGTCGAGTGAACTTTTGATCGGTGTTACACTTACTTCCGTTTCATACTCAAAGTTCATTGAAACTTCAGGACGATGATTTTACTGGTCCTGATCTAACACTCTTACAGTCACCTCAAAAAATTCAACACCAGGTGGATCTATATAAGTGTTTATTTCCAAGAGATTGACGACTGATTCATCTAAGGGGCTAAAGAAGTGTAGCTTATTTGGTCCACCACCCGTTGCCTTCATCTCGATTTTATTTTCCGATTTTTTTTTTTAATCTTAAATTTTAAATCAGTCCAAACCTAGGGTTGGAATTTAAGTTAATATTGTAAGTGCATATAATCTGATAATTAATTTTTTTTTCTTACTTTGATCCATTTCTCCCATTTCTCCATTTCTTCCATGTACGAACAGGAGGTCCTAAACTATTCAGTTCTATTGCTATTTTTTCCCATCTTATTTTAGCTTGATTTTTAACACAAATTCCTTTAGCAATGTCTGGATTTTCTTCCATTGATTTTACTAAATGCTCCAGCTGTGTTTTATTGGTCACTTGCTTCGCTCTAAATTCAAATTATTTGTTGTTTTTTTTTACATAAACTTATTTTTTTTATCAAAATACTCACATTTCAATTTATTCTTCCTCAAGCCACACACCAACGATCAGAAAACTTCGATCGACTCATAACAGCTGTCAAATCGACAATAGTCGATCATATTCGACACTCGCAATACCGAAATCAAAAATCGACGATCGACAACCGCAATAAGGGCCATTGATTCAATTTGTCGCAGAAAGTGTGTTATTTTTAAAACTTTTTCGTCTTCGTTTACAATTTGAGTGTTTGTTTTGGCTGATAGACGCGAGAGTAAATCAAGAATTAAAAGCTGCTTTCCAGGGACATAATTTATTTTAATATCATATTTTTGCAGTTTTAGTCTCAGTCTCTGTAATGATATGTGATCCGTTTGAATTTGTATGTTTTTTCGCCCACTTATGAATTGGTCAAATCTCAAGCAAGCATATGTAATGGCCAGCAATTCTACTCGTAGTTCACATTGTGAGTAAACATAACTGGGTGGTCATCCTGTATCATTAATGCTCCTAGTCCTTGCCGGGAAGCATCAGTTTGTGTTGTGACATCTTTTTTCAAGTATGGGAGCCTTGGAGATTAATCTTTTAATGTTGTTGAATGCAACTTCGTGTTTCTCGGTCCATTCAAATATTTTTTTGTCACGTAAGTCTTCTGTCATTTTGGTGAGGTTTGGAAGAAATTTACTTAGGTAGGTTACCATTCCCAAAAAAGTATGTGTTTCTTGTACGTTTGAAGGCTTATGCATTTCCAAATTGCATAAATTTTCATCTCATCCGGTTTTACGCCATTTGTTGTAAAAATATGACCACAAAATTTCGCTTCAGTAACACCCAATCTCATTTTCTTTTTGTTAAGCTTAACATTTGTTTCTTTCAATCTTTGAAAGAGGTTTCGAAGTTTTCTGTTGAGGTCTTCAAGTGCTGTTGCATAAGTTTCGCCAACTCCATATACTAGAATATCATATGCGACTCCTTCTCGGCCCTTTACAATTTCATTTTTTTTTTGTTGGTATATCTCTGCAGATGCACTTATACCAAACGGTAGAACTCTAAATCTATAGCGTTCATGAGGAGTCCAGAAATAGTTATGTCCATGCTGTCTTCATGTAGTGGTATCTGCCAGTAGCCATTTTTTGCATCCAGGATACTAAAAACTTTTGCATTTGCCATCTCTTAGAAGAACCTCCTCTATAGTCGTAATTTGATATTTTGGTCTCTTAATAGCTTTGTTAGGGAATTAAGTTCTATCATTTGTACCCACACAAACATTTTACATTTGTGTCAGAAGTGGGATAGGACTTATTGTGTGTAATCGTATAAAAAAAAAAAAAAATTGTGACTGTTTGAAAAAGCTTGAATGGGTTGAAAACTATTGCAGTTGACCCTCGTCCAACTCAAATCCGAGTTGAACAAGAGAAGCCTCAGTGCCAATGGAGGAAAAAGTGACTTGGTGCTCCGACTTCAGGAGGTCTTGAACAACGAGGGACATGATCCTGATACACACTCCTTGGACGTTGACGAGGATGAACAGCTAAGTACCGACAGTGACATGGCTGCGATGATGCAACTCCTGTTGTTAAAAATGGACGAACAGAAGATAAATCTAGACGAACAGAAGAACAGCCTCGAACAAAAGCTGGATGAACAGAAGAACAGTCTCGACGAACAAAAGAAAAATCTGGAAGAACAGAAGAATATCCTACTGGGCCTTCAACAGAAAATGTACGACCAACAGAACATTCTCCAGCTAAAGTTCGAAGAAATCGATGACAAATTTGTAAGAATAGAGAAGAATGTTGACGAAAAATTCGAACAAATGGACAGCAAAGTTGAGCAACTGGCAAAAGAGCTCGACACAGTGCGTAAACAGAAACTCCGAGAATGTTCTGTAAGCGGTCCAAGGAGAACAGAGTTGAAGCCTCCCTCATTCGATGGCCAGACTTATAAGAAGTAGTTTGAAATGGCTGCCTGTGCAAACGACTGGGACAATGAGAAAAAATGCTTTACCCTAACAATGGCCTTACACGGTCCTGCAGCAGAATTTTTGCAAACAATAGCCATCGAAAACCATAAAGATTATGTGACTTTAGTACAGACTATTGAGAAACGGATGGGGATAGCCACATGCAGGAGGTTTAAAAGGTTCAATTGCAAAGCCGAACGCAGCAACGAGGAGAAACGCGGCAGCAGCTCCAAGCAGACGTGAGTAGACTGGCACATTTGTCATACCCCACCGCAGGCCAGGAAATTATCGACGAAATCAGTTTTCAGTTTTTATGCATGAAATGGCAAAAGATGAATTTATCAGGGAAATTGCAGATTCAAAGCTACAGTTAGCAGTAAGTATGGCCGGGAACAGAACCCTTGCAGCCAATCAGGCTTGCAGAGGAACACATTTCTGCAGGGAAGTAGCATCTATTGTGCATCTAAGTAGCATCTATCTAGTGCCGAGTAATGAGATAGTCGACGGGATAGACGAACAATGCGCTGCTGGAATTGCAATAAAATAGGACATCTTCAAAGGCAGTGTAAAGAACTGGTGGGACGAATAGGCTGCCTCTCTGTGGTGACAAGCAAATAGAGGAAGAAACCGGCAGAAACAGCTATAAAGAAGCCGGTCAACCTTCCTGAAGCCATCAGTCGGGAAATGCACCAATTTTGCGGGGCTGAAAGCCTTCGGGTAGTAGTCAGTGGAAAATAAAAATAGATGGCAATAATAGACACCGGTGTAACGGCCTCAATCATCAGGAGGGATCTGGTACAGAAATCCTGGCTGCGTAACACCAGCAGTTGCAGCTTGAGAACAGCTACGGGAGAAAAAGCTAAGGTATATGGTGAAGTTCGCATTAAAATTCACCTGGCCGGAATAGTCTTCTCTCACGTTTTTCTGGTGGCTGACATATGGTATACGACAAGTGTATCATTGGTACGGATTTCATGAAACAACATGAAAGTAGTGGACTTTGGGGCACAAACTCTGACATACGGAAACATGGAGATACCGGTGATATACGGAAACGCCAAAACTTCAGTCTTAAATTTCGTCATCTGCAGAAATCAGAGTCTAGAGCCTTCGTTGTGTGAGCAAAAGTGGAAGATGGTCCTGGTACCCACCGACTCTATTTGATGGAGCCAGAAAATCGGAGAGTGGTGGGAAAGACCTTAGTGGAACCAAAGAACACCATGGTCCCTGTAAGGATTCTAAACCCAAAGACATTCAGTGTGAAGTTTAAAAAGGGGGAGATAGTGGGAAAATGTGTACCTGTTGAGGCTATATCGACCACAACGGAAACAAATGGTACAACACCGGTTCAGAGTATGTTCAGAGCATGAAAATCAAAAACAAAATTGTGAGCCTCTGTGATCGGTGAGTACGCTGGTATATTTACTACACAAGACGGAGAGTATGAAGTGAAGAAGAAAGAAAGTCTCAACGATGTCGCTAAAAAGGATAGCTATCCACTTCCGAGAATCGATGATACTTTGGATATGCTTTCTTGAGATAAATGGTTTTCAACTCTTGACTTGAAGAGCGGTTACTGGCAAGTAGAAAGAAGTCGTAGGAATCGTGAGAAAACCGCCTTCACTACAGGAAGCGGTCTTTGGCAGTTTGCAGTGTTGCCCTATGGACTGTGCAACATTCAGCGACTAATGGAGCGAACATTGCAAGTATTCACGTGGAAAACCTGCTTAGTGTATTTGGACGACGTTATCGCTATAGGCAAGACATTCGAGAACTATCGCGAAAATCTAAATTTTATCAGGATCCGTCCTTACTCCTTCCGCTCATATAATGTGACCCAGACATATTACTTCCGGACGGAATAAGGCATACTTTTCTGGGTTCAGTTTCAAATGAGCACTTCGCAGTGAAAAGTTGGTCTGTCTTAAAAGATGAACACCAACTGTGAAGCTTCTTGGGACTCGCCACGTACTACAGAAGGATGCAAACGCTTGCAATGTTGGGGTTGGAGCTATGATCTCCCAACTCATGATGGTCAAGAGAAAGTAGTCGCATATTACAGCAAAGTACTCTCCAGACCTGAAAAGAACTACTGCGTAACTCGGCGCGAGCTTCTAGATTTAATTCCGGCTACAACGCATTTCCATAAGTACCTCTACGGACAAAAGTTCATTCTTCGGACAGACTGAAGGCCATGTTGTAAGATGGATCGAGCAGTTGCAGGGCAACGACTTTGAAGTGCAGCACCGCAAGGGAAAATCCACTCAAATGCTGGTGCTCTCTCTCGTCGACCGTGCGGAGTAAAATGTGAACACTGTAACCGTAAAGAAGCGAAAGAACAGACCGCTATACAAGTGATCAGGACTGAGGCAATAGTGAGTTGGAGTGTAGACGAAATCCGTTCCTCCCAACGGGCAGACAATGACGTCGAACCAATATTGGCCTGGAAAGAACACGAGGAAAGACCAAGCTGGCAGAAGATATCAGACCGGAGTCAAACTCTGAAGGCATACTGGACATAGTGGGACTCGCATTGTGTGCAAGATAGTTTGCTGAGGAGAAAATGGGAAAGTACTGATGGGACAACATCTCCTATACAGCTAATAGTGCCACGGTCTAGAAACACATGACAGAATCTCAGGAGGCCATTTGGGAATAAACAAGACGTTGGAAAAGGTAAAGGAACGTTTCTATTGACTAAGTGCTAAACAAGATGTCGAGAATTGGCGCAAAAAGTGCATAAGGTATGCAGCTACCAAGGGTCTAAAAGTAAAGCCACATGGACAAATGCAATAATACAATGTCGGAGCACCATTCGCTGGAATAGCCATCTACATCGCTGGGCCGTTTCCCAAAACCTTTAATGGCAACCGATATACCCTCGTGGTCATGGATTACTTCAATAAGTGGCTGGAAGTGTTTGTTATCACAAATCAAGAGGCTAAGACCATAGCCGAAAAGATAGTCAACAACTGGGTGAGCAGATTTGGGGTCCCAGCGGAACTACACACTAATCGAGGGCGAAACTTTGAATCAAAAGTCTTCCAGGAAGTGTGCCAATATTTGGGAATAAGAAAGACAAGAACAACGCCACTACACCATTAATCTAATGGAATGTTCGAGCGATTCAATCGGGCCTTGAATGAGTTGGGATCGCCACATACTACATACCGCGGTCCATAGTTCAACAGGACGCACACCATCCATCCGACATCTTATTTGGTCAAACAGTTCGGTTGTCAAGTGAAGCAAAAATTCAGATCCCCAACTACGGAGCTCAAAGAGGTGAACGACTACGTGGATGACTTGCGCAGCAGGATAAGAATAAGCAAATAACCAAAATTGCAAGAGGATTGGGAAGGTCCATACAAGCTGATAACCCGCATTAATAACGTTGTCTACTGGATCCAGCGTGGGGATCGAGGAAAATTTAAGGTGGCCCATTATAGAATGTGTCATTTCAACGGAACGATGAATTAGGAAGTTGTTCTCAACGAACACCTTTAGGGAGGGAGCGGTGTGAAATGTGAGCAGCGTCATCTATATTTCGATAGCAGAAGATTTCGATACTTGAATAGCAAACCATTGGTGAATGGAGAAGTGATTAATTAAGAAGTGTCTTAAGTAAAAGATAAAAAAGTACTCGTATAAGCGGTTGATAAATTGGATTGTATTGAGATAAATAATTAAATTGTGAATTGTAACTGTATTGAATAAAGCGATTTGTATTGAAAAGAATAAGTTCTATCATTTTCTATCAGTATAACAATTTTATTACCTTTGTAAGTGCCAATGTATCTTTCAATAATATTTCTGGCCTTGGCTTCAGCTTTGAACATCATTGAAATTGTTCTTTCTCGGATTAGTTCTGTATGGTGTAAGCCACCAAGGCTCCAACGGATAATCACTGTCAACTGCAATATTGTTCATTAAAACTTATAAACCGGCTTTTTCTTTTTCGTTTGTTAGAAGCCAATGGTTATGTTCTCGTTCATTAAAATTATGGTCGAAAACAGCCCTTTCATTGGAATGCTTCTAAACCAGAAAACCATGGGCACTTCCAGCGTATCTAGGATTTATTGCCATTATGCGCATTTCATGACCGATACTTACTTACGGGGTGGTCGTCTGGTGGACGGCCATAGAATATGCGGTCAACCGCATTAAACTAAGCAGAGTACAAAGAACAGCATGTCTATGCATTAGACTGCGGCATTAGATATTCTGTTTCATTTGATACCCTAGATATCTTCAGCAGCCAAGTAGCTGCGACTGCAGCTATTCGCCTTAAAGCGACTAAACTGTGGACAAATAATTCATTTGGCCACGCCAACATTCTTAACACCTTGGGAATCCTCACAGTGAACATCGATTACACCGTACCTGAACTTTGGTTTGACAAAAACTTCCATGTAAGCTTCCCTCTAGATCATTCTGGGAGGAAGATGCTTTCATGGAGGACAAGTCAATCCATCTCTACACAGATGGATCTAAAACCGATAGCGGAATTTGTTGTGGCGGTGTTTTCAGATAAGCTAAATCTAAGCCTCTCTTTCCGTCTTCAAAATAACTGTAGCGTGTTCCAGGCGGAAATTTTGGCGATTAAAGAAATCTGTCCTGGTCAAAGCAGAATGCGCTCTCTTTAATGTTGTGTTTATTGAATAGTTGTTTTACGTTTTTTTCCAGATAAAATTTGAATTTTTTGATTTTTGGATGCTATGTTTTGTTTTCTATCTTCCACGAACAATGCTTCCGTAATAGAACGAGGAGAGCAAAGTATAGAAAGTCCTTGTGATGCTCATGTCTTAAGACAAAAATTGTTTCAACTCATTATAAGCTGGATTCTCTAGCTGAACTCCCCGCCTTAAAACATTTTTGTCATAATGTGAACCACTCTCCATGAAGTCAAATACATTGTTCACTTTTAGTACGACCTCTTTCGTTGCTACAGCTTTATTAGAGATTTCTTTTAAGCAATTAAGTTCAAAAGCAGTTTGAATCGATCCGCAGTTGTCCGGCTAAATATTTGCGTTGCAAGGTGAACATGAATTTTTTCGAAGGCATTTAGTGCTACGAGTATATGACAACTTCTAAATTTTAAACATATCTTAGCTACTTTGTCAACTTAAAAATGGAATATATTTCTGATAACATCAAAGGACACTTTACCATCTGGAGTTTGTAGATCTGATTTCAATAGAACATTACGAAGTGATTTTAACAAATGAGGGAATCATAAAAACAAAATATTTTTTCATCATTAAAAATTATAAATGGGTTTTCTACAGAAACACCTTACATTTTATAAGCTTTTCTATTATTGGCTCCTTGGTTGCAAACAATAGGACATACCTTTAGACCAAGCTCCTGACAGATTTTCAAATTGTTTTTTATAATTTTAGGTTATCCCCATTTACACCGTTTGCTGACACAAACACTTTTCCAACTATCAAACAAACCATTTAGCATGAAAACACATATTTCATTAGCAAACAATCTATTTGTTTCTACACCAAGGTCTTCGAAACCATCCATTAAATCATTTTTATATTATACGTGAGGTTTTTACGAATCCTAATTTCATCAAATATCAGGGCAACACAACGTTCTCGTTGGTTTAATAAAACGAACTTTGACTTAAGACACGAATGAGCATTGTTTTTATATCCTGGTTGTAATCCTTTTACAGGAGCCCATCTACAGAAATAGGAAATGTGAGGAAGTTTAAATCAAAGTCTGTCTCTCACACATTTATAGACACTTTGTGATCTATAATAAATATTTTGGGAAAGTTATTTTTCGTGGCTGTTGTACGAGTATTTTGTAGACTTTGATTCCTTCAGAAGCATTTTATAAAATGTTTTTGAATGGTCTGCAATATTGAGCCTTTCGATTTGAGACGTCGTAGATATTTTATTTATATTAAAAATTTGTATGGTAGTATGCTCTCTGTTTTTTCTATAATGTTTTATTTTTAAATTTGTTAATTTAAGTTTGTAACTTAATAATATTTGTTTTAAAGTTGCATTTTTGTTCTCCTCTTTTGCACATCTTTCCAATAACTGATCAACACCTTGCACACGAAATGCTGGAACTGCTTGACGTTCTTCTTCGTTTAGTTAAAGGAGACTTCAGATCTTCTAAATTCAAGTTTGACTCCAAATCAGAATTTAAATTTAAGGAAGGAACAGCATCCGCCTTAAGATGTTTTTTTCCTACAAACTCGGGACAAAAATGATCCCCACAAACAAAGTATTTGCCTTCATTTTTAAAACCACATGCCTTCATCCACAGATTATTTAAAATTTAATTTTTTTCCCCTAGAAGGACATTTAAAAATGTTCAAGTCAGAGTAATTCCTTTTAGTTTTCCTACAAACAGAACAAGAAACTCCAGATAATCTCTTGTCACCCATCGCTATCGAAAAATAAACTGCAAAATATTATGTTATATCGCGGAAAAAGTACCGCTGTCAAAATGTACTAAGAAAAATTGTTCAGTCACATAAATAAACATCCAAATCGGTCGAGAGTCGACGGCGAATGAGGTACAGCAACTACATAGCCAGTGAGCGCGCAGCGCAGCTCCTTGACTGTGGTTGTTTTATGTATGAAGACAAGGGTTGAAAACAGAAACCACCGACACATCTGCACGGCGCGGCGCATGCCTGCTCGTCGGCTGTACACACAATACAACACATACGATCCCAAGAATTGACTTCGGTTTTGTAAAGCGCCCTGTAGATGCTAAAACATAGTACTAGTAAACATGGTACCACTAACCAAGTTTTAACTGATGTTGATCGTCTGCGAGCTGGTACGCGTACCAATTTTTTGATATCACCAACATTAGAATTTGGTCTCACTAAAATCAAAACTGGTTTGATTTTTGTCGATGTTTGTGGGCGGAGTTTTGTGTTGCTGATACTATGTTTGAGTGGCTGCGCTCTCATGTGCCAACATTTACTCGAGCAAGCTATTTTATCAGTGAATTTCGTCGTGTGAACCATAGATAAACTAACCTAGATGGCACTTTCCAGATATTGGAAAATCAAAACCGGTTTTTTCTACTGATCGCCTCTATCCGTGTGACTCTGTCTGTGAATACGTGTGAATTGTGATCAATGGCAATTTCCCTCCTTTTTTATACAAACCACGCCCATTTTAACCAAAAACCGTTACACACACTCGTGCAAATCGCTCTCATTCTAGCAATTTTACTTGTAAATTGGCAAAGTTATAGAGATGCAAAAGTGTTGGAATTCTCTTACAGTGTGTCTGTGTGAAAATTAAGGGTTTGCAAAAGGATTAATAGAGTTTGACATCTAGGTTAGTTTATCTATGGTGTGAACACACCAAATAATCGGGGGAAAAAAGGCGAACATTCCAAATACTGATGTATGGAAAGAATTTTTCGAGTGTTTTCACACCCTACCATCTTTGTGGAGAGATGCGTTCTATTACGAGTATGTTGGAGTGAATTGGTCTCAGCGTCTGCGGGTTTTAGTGGTACCATGTTTACTAGTACCATGTTTTAGCGTCTACAGGGCGCTTAATATATTTTGTTCATACAAATTGTTCAGAACTTTTTTCCTTCAGCGTGCAATACCTACTTATGTAAACTATAGCATCTGTGATAGTATTCTATTTTTTTGTTTGGCGCTTGTGTTTTTTCGCGAATTTATTAAATTTATTAACAATTATCGCCAATTCAATTTATAAAAGTGCTGAGTATAAAAGATTAGATTTAAAAAAACGCTTGGTTGCAACTGTTAGTGGAAAAGGGAAAAAACATTGAAGAGCTGAAAACAAAAATTAAATACTTGCGAACAACCTACTTTTATCAGCCGCATCTTTATTATTGCGATGACCTTCAATGTCTGGATTCGGTGATTATTTTAAGAAGAATAAAAAACAACTACGATGTGGCATTAAAATATATACAAGAGCATAGAGCGCGCTACAGATGTAGTTGAGGCGGATTTGAATGAATGCGTATGCACGGAGAATATAATTTTGGTCGAAGCATCTGCGCTACAAGTACCGCCACCTGTGTCGCGATTCATATTACCCTCACCATCTTCTTCGACATCAGGGAGTGTCAAACGGAAAACATCAAATAATCAAAAAAATAATTATAAATTGGGCAAAGCAGTTGATGCAATTGTTAACTTTTCCAAAGGAGAAGAAAGAAGGCAATCTTTGTTCTTAAAAAATGTCATAACTTGGCTTTTTGCTTACGATCATTGTACAGTAGATCAATTTCTTATTTAGTTAATAATTTTACAATTTTTTCTTTTTACATATAATTCTTAAATTGTTGCACTTAGCTTTCTATTGCATTTGTTTATTTTTACATATATTTTCCCCATCAATGTTTAAATATGTAAGTAATTTTTTGTTGAACAATAATAGTACATTCGCCACTTGGCCTTGGTCAATAGAATGTCCCTAACTATACCAAATATAATAATTGTAATATATTGCATTAAATTTATAACTTGAAATAAAATAATGAAATAATGAAAAAAAAGAAAAAAAAAGAGTAAGACAACATACACTGGCGATCACTAGGATAAGGCCATACATTTTGCAATCGATTTTCACTCTTTAAACCTGTTGGAAATTTTGTACCCGGAAACTTTTACATATTTTCTCAACAGGAAGTCATAAAATTAAAGGGTAAATAGGAAACGACCGTTGGAATTCCCAAGATCAAACAATGAACTACTCGAAAAGCGTATAAAAAGATGCGCCACTAGGATGAGGCCATTGCGAATATTTCGTTGCAGGAATTCACATCAGCGATTTTTTTCAAAGTTTTGTTTATTCTTAAAATTTAAAAAAACAAGTGTTGAAAAGAACTGTTTTTATTTTGTTTAAAAAAATGGGTTCCGAAAAGGCTTTGACAGCGACAGAAAGACGAAAAATAATATAGATGCATTCAATGGGTTAGGACTCTCAGGCCGAGAAACTCCAAGGAGGCTTAATAGAAATAAGACTGTTGCAAACAGTTATCTTGCGGATCCACAACACTATAGAAAAAATCAAAAAGGACGCACGGCAAAAGCAACAAATTGCGAGAAAAGCGGTTAACTCTACGGCGTGCCTCGAATTCTACTCTACCAGCGACTAAAATAAGGGCCAACAGCGGAGTATCAGCCGGCATAGCAACTGTGCGAAGGATAATACGAAAAAGTGGTACTATACAGAGAATTAAACACAAAGAGAATCGAATGAATTTTGCAGGAGAACATGTCGCTTGGAGCAGTGAATGGAAACACGTTGCTTTTCGGATGAAAAAAGTTTAACCTTGACGTCTCCGATGATTACAACTTTTATTTCGATGATCTAAGAAAGAAGGAGCTCATTTTGGCAAGACATCACAGCCGAACATCAAATGTAATGGTGTGGGGAGCTATTACCTACTATGGCACTATCGAGTTGGAGTATTTGTCCACAATAATGAACGGAAACAACTACAAATGTTTCTGTGAAACAGTGAAAAACATTTTCGGATCCCTGCCTTGGATATTCCAACAAGACAATACCCCCATCCACACTTCCAGGGTTGTTAGAAGTTGGATTCAATCAGAAGATGTGGAACCTTTGCCATGGTCACCCTATTCGCTGGACTTAAACATAATCGAAAATGTGTGTGCATGGTTATCTCGTAAAGTGTATAAAGGCGGCAGACAATTTCAAGATAAGTACGCTTTAATCGAAGCTATTCGTGATGCCTGGGCCCAAATTTCTCTTGATTATTAAAAAAAAACTATATGATTCTATTTCAAACTGTCTTATAGAGGACATATCGAAAAATGGCGGGCATACTTATTATTAATGTAGAAAAACGTAATAAATAAATGTTTTAAAGCCATAAAATGAAAACATTTTATTCATTTTTTCTTTCGAAGATTTTGTATATAGCCTCATGCTAGGGCGCATCTTTCTATTCGCTTTTCAAGTAGTTCATTTTTAGATCTTGGGAAATTCCAACGGTCGTTTCTTATTTATCCTTCAATTTTATGACTTCCTGTTGAGAAAATATGTAAAAGTTTCCCGGTACAAAATTTTCAACAGGTATAAAGAGTGAAAATCGATTGCAAAATGTATGGCCTTATCCTAGTGATCGCCAGTGTATATTCTTCATTTGCGAAAGGCATAGCTTTTGCGGAAGCGACTGAAGCAATAGGAGAAATTCAACAGTTGAATAGCAGAAAAGTAGAACACTCTATGCTGTTCAGACCTCAAAGCCAATCGTCGTTATCGTTGTCAGCAACAAGCAGTGCGAGCGACAAGCTGGATAAACAATGGTGTTATTGTTTCAGGCAAATCAATAATGTGGTTAACTTGATCCATGTTTTCTGGTGTCTGTTTTTTCTGTGAAAGATAATTGTGTAGAAAACAACATGCTCTCACCAGATCGATGCAACTGTCTCGATCTATTTCTATAGGATGATGAAAAATTCTGAATCGAGATGTGAGCCTCCCAAAAGCCATCTCCACTATTAGCCACGCACGACTTAAGCGACGACTTCCTGAGATGCGCCTAAATTTATGTATCTGTCATAGGCTTTCATAAAATTTCAACCTAATCCAAAAATGTCATCACCTATGAAATAAAATGGCGTTTTCACATGCTGACCCTTTAAAGTCCTTGGTGATGAGCTATTCAACTTTCCGGTTTTAAGCCCACAGTAAAAGCTACGATTTGCTCTTCTGTTACAGCCCACGTCGATACATACAAATTTGCTATTTCCATCCATAACAGCAAATGAAATGATGCTGGAAAGTCTCTCGTAATTGAAGTAATCGGATCCTGATTTTGCCGGAGCTTTGATCCGTATACGTTTGCCATCAACAGCAGCCAAAATACACCAAAATCGTTGGCAATTGCAGACCATTCATCTTGCGTGTTAGGTGTCTAGAGAAAACTAATTAAAATAATGAATACAGGTGAAAATACAGCAAACTACCTTTATATATTCACATTGCATTGCGTGGTTTATGGCATTCAGTACCTCTGGCTCAAATTTAGAGATTGTCTTGCGGGAAATATGACAAAAAAACTCATGGGACCTCTCGCCGGTAGCAATGTACCTCAAAATTATTGCAAGCCGTACTCTTAAATTGATCCCATAACGCATAACTGTTTTTTTTTTTTTTTTTTTCTTAAACCCACCTGAATATCGAAATGGAAATGAAGTTACTACTAAACAAACTAAAAATTTCATCTTACCAGTGCGAGAACTTCCTTCAATTTATCATTCTGCAAAAGTTATGATCTTTCCACAAAATGTCTCTCAATAAATGTTGCTCGTCCGCGTTGGGTACAAACATTTTAAGGGTACATAAATCCCCTTGAACGCGCGCTAATTGTAAAAAATAAAAAAATAAAAAAAGACCGATACGCTGCGACATTTTCATGGAAGAAATAGTAAGCAATGAAATGCTACGCTAAATTTTATTGCATACTGCCATTCTTTCTTTCTATGGAAAGTGACAGATGGTATTCTATGAAATATTGCTCGTGGAGCCGCCGTGTTACACTGTGGGCTTTTCATAGCATACTATTTTAGTCAAAAATTAACACAAATGTCAAACTACAATGGAAATGACAACTCACAAAATGATACAATAGGCGAAATTAGTTTATAGGAATCCAACACTGTATCGAATAATTACAGAATTGCTGTCATTTAAGGGTTTTAAAAAAAATCTTTTTTTGTACGATCGTTAGCTTTTAAGCGGTAGTGTAGATTGAAGAACCAGTTTTGATAACGGCATCTTTTTGTGATAAAGATAAGGCAACGAAAACATTGACAGCTGTTTAAAGCACGAAATTCATTTATACGCATTTAGTATTTCAGTGAAATTGATTGCCTCATGCGGGAAAATGCAAGTGAAATTAACTTTGGAGTTAGAGATCACATTTTTTTTAAATAATAATAAAAATAAAATAATATCTTACAATTAATTTTCAGTAAAATAAATATTTAAATCCATAATGGGAAAAGGAAAATATGTAACAGTGGAAGAAAAGATTAAGATAACGGTCTTAAAAGAGCGCGACATTTCCAATTCCAGGGCCATTGCAAGTGAAATCAATCGTTCTGAAGGGCTTATTAGAAATTTCCTTAAAAAAGCCGATTCGTATGGAAAGAATGTTGGTTGAAAAGGCTGGAGCAAAATTACTCGAAGAGAACGGAACGGAATTGTCATCGAAGCTACCAAAAACAAGATGAGTGCTGGCCAAATTGTTGCTCATCTCGATTTGCCAATAACAAAGCGTCGAGTTTAACAAATTTTATCAAGTACTCCGAACGTGGTTTACAAAAAAAACAGCTTAAAAAGCCACTTCTGAAAATCTATCATAAAACAGCTCGATTAGCATTTGCCAGAGAGCATATGACTTGGGATGAAAAATGGAATACAGTTATATTGACTGACGAAAAGAAGTTTAACCTTGATGGGCCAGATGGCTTCAGTTGTTACTGGCATGACTTACGTCACAATAATGCACCAAGAATGAGCAGGAACTACCATGGCGGCAGTGTAATGATTTGGGAGCTTTTTCTTCCTTCGGAAAAGCGCAATTGTGTTTTGTTCCAACTAAAACGAACTCGGAAACATATTGTGAAATGTTGGACACAGCGCTTATTCAGTTTTTAGAAGACAATGTTGATGACCATGCCTTTATTTTTCAACAGGATAATGCAGCTGTTCACGCTTCCAAATACTCCCAAGAATGGTTGAGACAGCGAAAGATCCCAGTTGTGCGTTGGCCGGCATGCAGATCTGACCTTAACGCCCTTGAAAATCTGTGGGGTATAATGGCACGAGAGATTTATAAAAACAGTCATCAGTTTGAAAACATCCGAGCTCTTAAGTTATAAGTTTTGACACCATCTACAAACCTATAAGTTCCGTGCCTAGTAGGACATTTGCCGTTATCCAACAAAATGGAGGACACACAAAATACTGACAAGTGTTTTTTTTTTAATTAAAATGTGTTTTATTTATATTTTTTACTAGTTTCTTAAAATGCGTATAAATGAATTTCGTAGCGAAAAAAATTATTTTATTGAAATAAATGGTGTTTCATAGATTTGATTGATTATGATAGTTTTTATATAAAATACAGAATTAGTATATGCACTTTTCTATAAAAAAGTGTTGCCAAAACAATTTTATGTAAAAACTCAGGAAAAAAAATGTGCGTATCGTGTTCACATTGTCATGGGGTTGAAAGAATTTTTGACAAGTGGAACACTTGAATCGGAGCATTTTTAATTTTTAAATTTGAGCAGTTGGCCTGAAACATACCTTTTTCCCTATTCTTCACACTTCCTTTCTCACCAACCATTAAAACTAAAATGTCAGAAAAATATGTCAGAAATGGAACTTAGAAATGGATTCTCGGTGGAAGTAACGCGTCTTCTTCCCACTTCAATAAAAAGCGTTCCTTCTCGTTCGGACAATCTTCCTGTCCGCGCTAATGTGAACAGGCACTATGAAATATTGCTCATGGAGATGCCGTGTAAGAGTCGCGAGTTGCAACCTTGGAAGGCTCGCAGGTACGAGCTTGAAGAAATGATGATTAGAAGGCGAGTGGACATCTTGTACGTACAAGAAATAAAATGGCGAGACACAGAGAATCGGGCGCCGACGACGACTGCACACACGTTAACATAGTGCACTACCAGTTTGTAAAAAAAGAAAACAAAACACGCGATTTAAGGAACAAGTTAAGGAAATCCTTTAGGAGGATTCCAAAAAAAACGCGAACGTCAGCCCAGAGGGCCGACCAAACTGTTCAACTTACATAAAAATAAAAACAACTATTTCCAACCCGTTCACAATTAATTTTATTAAGTAAAAACAATAATTCTGTTTGCCGTCACGATTACAACTAACTGCCCAATCCATTCCCATCTAACTCCAAAGCTTTGCCTCTATCCAATTTTTCCCATGGATATCTCCTGACTCGTCACTTTTGATATTTCGCATGCATCCCATCCGGTGTCAAGTAGCTTGCGCGTGCATAAACTTCCATTGGAATATTTTCAAGCAAATAATATACTGACTCAGCTGGGAACCTGTCTGTGCATGTCGAACCAAGTGTAAGGCGATGCATATTGGGTTGTGATAACTAACATATTTAGGAAAACAACATCACCAAACAGTAAACAAAACTAGCTAAAACATTTTTCAATACAATAAAGGAAGCACGTTTACGGTGAAGAATATATTTACATTTGTTGGTTCGATACAATCTGAAGAGATTAACTCGCGTTTGCGACACAAAAAAAATATTCCATGCAGAGCAGTGTCTAAAAGAGAAAAAAAGAAAACAGTGCAGGTATCCCAATTCTTCCGTCCCCGGTCATAGTACTGTTTCTTGCACTTGCTCACTGCTGTTGCTGTAGTTGTCATACAGCACGGACAATGACTGAGTACATGCAACAACCGATGGATAATAGGTTGCAAGCGTGAAGTTTCTTGGCAACGTCAGAGTTTTCACTTCGCAACCTCGCTTGTCGCTCGTCGGTGTTTGTGTTTTTTGTGTTTGGGAACTCAGGTTTAATGTAGCTAATATACGCTTAGGATACTTAAATCCCTTGAGCGCACGCTAATTACATAAAAAAAGGAAAAAAATTTCTACTATGGATCGGAACAAACTAACAACGGAATTGCTATCATCCTCGCAGCAGAGCTAATTGGCAACACCTTCACCATTTCAAAGTCCAGTTACTGTTTGATGTCTCTCAAATTGGTGATACAGGGTGAGGTCTGGAATATTGTAAGCTTATATGCGAACAGAGACAAAAAGATGCATTCCAGCTAGATTTTCACAACCTTATCAAAAACATCCCAAACATATATCGGGAAGTCAAACGAAGACTATGAAGGCTGCCACTGAGGACTGGGGTACGGCACCAGGAATTGTCCAAGTGAAGACATCCTAAACACGTGCAAGTCATACAGTCTTATCGTGCTAAATACCATGTTCGCCAAACTTAGACGTACCGTCTGATCACTTACAGCAATGGCGGAAATGAAACCCAGATTGACTACCATTTGGTAGCCAGTTTCATGGATCCCCTGATCCTGGGAGAGACGATCGCCGAGTAACACCGTATCCTCTTGACAGAAATTTTTATGAAGACGGGGAAGAAAACAAATAAGCAAACAACGATGGCAGAGAAAAGCAATTGGTACAAGCTGGAAAAACGAAAAGGCGAAGCTTTTTTTTACCTGCATGACAAAGTACCCTTTACAATCATCGATGAGGTCGGTGATGAGGATATGTGGGATTCCCTACAGCGATCTTGCTTGGGGAGATCCAAGTCATTGATTGGAATGTCGAAAATCCTCTGCCAACACTGCAAAGAAGCATGGTGATTGACAGATGAAAATAAAGTAGTGCTTTTTCTACTAATAGAGATGAAAAAGCAAGCCCACCTTGAAGTGATATTTAGTTGTTTCAAAGGTCAAGTGTAAATTATGGAGGGCCTCTGTCAGGACTTGGAGGAAATATCGTTTTCGGCGTCTGGTAGGAACCAGGCTATCTAGGAACTTCGACAAAACAACTTGAATAAGAGAAAAACTATCTTCAATATAGCCGCCCAGAAAAGAAAAACTGTCTAGAAAATTCGTTCCCCAAAAATTATTAACATTGTTCCACAAGGCTAATTTTTGTGGAAGACGACAAAATTCTCCACAGATGGCGACAGTAAAAGAAAGACTTCCGAATGAACAGTTTCCCCGGATATACTTTCCAAGAGCCGCTCCTAAGTCGAAGAAGTTGGGAATCCGGTCAAAGACTCCAAAAATGGAAAAGCGGTAAGGCATCTGAGTTTTGGAAAAAGATGGGAGACATCGGGTCCAGATTGGTTATGATTCTTATCTTCAAACTTATGAGCGGTGATTCAATGCTTAATCAGTGGAGGGAAAGTTATAATATTTTGCACAAAGGAAAGGGCGATACGCGAAACTGTGATAACTACCGTTCTGTCAAGCTGATGTCATACACAATGAAGATCGTTGAGGCAAATGATATGGCTATCTGTCTCAGTTAAATCAACAATACATGTAAAACCATCGTGATTCCTTAAGGGACTTGCATATAATGTTGGTTGATTTTCGAAAAGCCTTTGATAGACAACCAAGAGATTTCTTATGGGTAGCGCTAAAATAACAAGGAGTTCCAGAAAACTGCGTATGATCATGGAAATGTATGAGGGAGCAAAGGCAAAAGTAAGATGTTCCACAGGAGTCACCAAAGAATTCTTCCCAATCAAACTCGGTGTACACTAGGGAAGCGTCTTCAGCCAATTGTAATATTTATTGCAGTCCTTGATTAACTTATTGAAGGAAAAGTGATGGACCTCAAAGCGCATCAGTTATTCTTTGCTGACGATGGAGCTATCATAAGTAAAGACCAAACGTCCATATTTTAAAACTCCAGCAGGTGCTTGTTTCTTAGGCACACCATTAATATTTCTGCTTTTCACCATATTTTCCATATATTTCACCATTAATTTTGTTTGATATTTGGTTGGGCTTATCGTTCGGCACAATTTTCTTGATCGGCACTCTGTCCAATATAAGAACATCTGAATGAGTTCTGCAGGGTGTGGAACAACTTCGTGTTCCTGTATTGGATGGGCAGCTGAGACTGAGGAGAATGTGGTAAAGCTGTAATTACTGCAGTTTCAAGCATCTTGACATTAATTTACTTACGAGTACTTAGAAGGTGCAACAGCGCAGGATGCTCCAGGGCCTCAGCTAACATGCCTCTCCAGCCAGCGCAATCTTTTACCAGCTGTCACCAGTCACGCACATTAAGTTGGCTGAGGTCGCCTTCCATGCGACACCCAAGATGAGTTCGTCCTCTATTGCGTTGTCCCTCTGTGTTGAAGTTGAAAACTTTTCGGGCTGAAACGTTGGTGTCCATGCGCTCAAGGTGACTAAGGGTTATCAAAAACATCTAAGCCGGGTTAGTCATGCTTTTCCAACGAGGTAGGCACACCCGTACAGTTTGCTGTTGAAGTGTCTGCTCTATTCTCCATTGATTCAAACGCGACCGAAAATTACCCAAAAAACGTCTATTTCGAAGCGCCCGAGAGCAGGATGCCGTTTAAATTAATTTTGATTGTTAGAGAGAGAGGGCTTTACTACTCAATTGCCTTCTAAGTCCAAAGAAGCACATTGCACAGGTTAGCAAGAGTGGTTCTCCGCATGATATACGCACTGGTGTCGTTGTCGGAGTAGATAGCGGAGCCGAGGTAGATAAAATGACATACCACCTTCAAGTTTTAACTGCCTTGTTTTAACAAATCTCCTTGGCGTCGATTTTGTGTGTCCCCTTTTTGATAGCATATACCAGGTGTATGCATAAGTCTTTTCCGGTTTAATTAAAGATCGTGCCAACAAAAAGTACGCAGCGTATTAATTTGATACATACGCCATTTTGTTTGTCTAACATTTAACTACAAACACACACAGTTGAGTCTGCCAAAAACTAGCGTCTTTGCTCTATCGTTGAGTGATCATGTCGAGTTTTGTGGCTGAAAAAGAACAATTGCGGTACATATTGCTTTTCTTATTTAATCAAAAGAAAAAGGCTGTTGAAAGTCATGGTTTGCTGGTAGAAACATATGGTGAACACTCTTCATCAATTAGAATATGGTTTCGACAATTTAAAAATGTTTTTTTTAATGTGAAAGACAGTGAGCGCTCTGGTGGACCACAAAAATGCGAAGACGAGCAATTGCAGGAGTTATTGGATGGTGACCCAACTAAAACTTTGCAATTAGCAAAAGCATTATACATATGTGTCACAAGAAACAATCAGCAGACGTTTACGAGCAAAGGGGAAGATCAATAAACTCGGCAAATAGGTCCCACACGATTTAAATCAACGTCAAATGGAGAATCGTAAAGTCACTTGTTAAATGCTGTTTCATCGCCACGAAAGGAAATCATTTTTGCATCGAATTATGACTATCACCTCTTCTCATCAATGGGGCACACGCTCACAGAGCAGTACTTCAGCGATTTCGAGAAAGTTGGAAAATGACTCGGCGAATGGTTTGCCGTAAAAGACAAGCAGTTTTACTAGCATGCTATTCATAATTACCTGAAATATAGGCGAAATATGTAGAAGCCGATGGCCAATATTTTGGATAAAAATAAAATTAATTTCCCTTGAAAATTTCGTATTTTTTTTTACCAAAAAAAAATGGAAAAACTTTTGCATACACCTGGTACTCTTTTTCTCTAGCGCTAAATCCATCTTGGCCGCTTCTGCTTCAGCAGTCGCAAACGCTCCATTGAAAGCTCGTTGTGTCAAGGTCGCATAAGCGAGTAACTATACAGACTTTTGAAAGTTAGTGCCTCTATGTATCGGTCTCGTTACTTTTCGAACCACCTGTTCCTGCCAAGTTTTCAGAAAAAAAGTGAAAACAAATATTTATAATCGAAAATAGCTTTATTGTTTTTCGAAATACGATCCGTGAACATCAATATATTTTTGCATGCATTTAAATCAATTTTCGACGTCGAAAAACGTTGACCTTACAATTTATTTTTGATGTGCGGAATAAAAAGTAGTCATTGGGTGCCAAATAAGAACTGTACGGCTGTTTTGTTTGAGCCAACCTGTCTCACAGGTTCGTGGTAGAGAATGATCCGTGTTCCGCGATTGCTTTTCCTTTTTTCTTCAAAGACTTCTGGCAAAAAATGTTGATGTACCATTCCGAATTCACCGTTCTATGTTCCTCTAATGACACGGCGACCATTTGCTTCGAAGTGCTTCGTGGTGCAACAAGTTTTGTTGGATTTGGCTCGTCGTGGAATAACACAACAACCGATTTTAAGCGGCAGTCACGAAATTCGTTTTGACGGCCACTATTAAATTTGGAAAATCAGCGAAACACGTTGGCCCGGGATAGTGCTTCATCAACAAAAGTCGTAGCAATTTGATTGATATACTGTTGTTGAGTTAATCCACGTCGAAAATCATAGAAAATCACCACACGCAAATGTTCACGATTTAATTCCATTTTTTGGCTGAGATGAATTGTTCAGGTCTTTGTAAAAAAAACTCAAATATCACTCGTATGGCAAAACATTCTGAGCACGTGTGCCATTAAAAACGTCAAACTTTACGATGCTGATGTCAGATTTGACACGTCTACTCCGGTATTAACTCAAAACTTACGTAGAGACCACTTTTTGAACATAAATAAAACCACTCTATCAAGACAAGGGCCCTCTGCAGTTGGTTAGTTATTATTTTGATGTCTTTTGACAACAGCAGCTACTTTACTGGGAGAAACCAACCATTTGGTGCCTTCTAGGAAAAAGAAGGATCGAAAAGGATTCATTCTGTTTTACTGTGACGAGAGAAAGAGGCAGAGAAAGATAAAGTGTGCATTGAAAAGAATCGTTCGCTAAATTAAACGGTATAGAAAAAATCCTGGATATAGATCACTCAATCTATAACATTTCTATTATATATAATATTTTGACAATTTAAACTTTTAACTAACCTCTACAGCACCTCTAAAAAATCCATTCGTTTGTGATTTAAATTTCTTGTCATCGATTGGCAAGTATTTTTGAATCAAAATCAACACTCAAGAATAACCGACACATTTCAAATTCATTAAATAAACTATCCTACAATTTTTAAACAAGCAAACTATTGTATAACCAACGAACACACCCCAATTCTTTTACGGCGAATAACATAATAACAAACCCTAACCCACCACAGTGACGGCGAATGAACGAAAGTGAGAAGAGAAGAGGCAAAAAGGCAAACCAGAGCGAAAAACACCACACCAAGCAACGGGCGCTGAGCAGCAGGCAAAACGAACTTAGACAACATAATAGTGAGCGCAAAGCAAACGAAAACAGCACAAAGTGAAAATATCTCAAATTCGTAATCCGACAACGGACGACTGGCGACGACGAGACACGAATAAATTACCAAAAAATTAAACAAAAAACCCTCAAATTCATCTATTCGATCGAAAGAATACGAAAAGAGAAATAACTGAAAATAAACCGTGTTCGTGTACCCAAAAACGGCAACAACATGGCGGAGGAAGTTCTTTTAAAAAACCCATTGTCCCTTTATAAGAAGTGTTTGCAATGTTTTGTGACAAATCTCAATTACAAAGTGTCCACCATGGATCGCGTCGAACAATTGCGATTTCTACCTCCAGGAGTACTCAAGGATATCTACGCCAAGGTAAGTGCAGTCAGTTCATCCGCAGCACAAAGAAATGCATTCCAAACGGAGAACCCAAAAAAAAGAAAAAAAAAATCGAAGTGTCGTCCACCTCTTTGTTTTAAGAAGAAAGGGTTCTAAAACAATCTCCTCGTCTCCACCGAAAGTGATGATGAGCCGTGAAGAGGCCTTTCGTTGTCACTCTTTACCTTCTAGTCCCGTCACGATGCAGTTCTCTTTTTTAGCGCAGCATAAAAGTGAACGTAAAACAACAACACAGCACAACGTCGTCGTCGCGCTTCTGACAGCAACAGCAAAGGCAGAAGTAGCAATAGCACCAGCAGCAGCACACAGCCCAGAATCAGCTGGCTGACATGGTGATGGCATTGGTTCGATGGTCTGGTGGAGGAGACTACTTTGGCTACATGCTGGAATTTTCACTTTTACTTCTTCGTGTGTGATTTTGTATTTGATTTTCTTTCCTTTCAATAATTTCTCTCTCACTTCACCTTTGCGCGACAATGACAGCATACTCGTGCATATGTAAATGTATGCATTTGTTTTAATTAGGGGGAGGAGAAGGTGGTGGAACTTGGTAGAAAAAATTTACCTTCTGGCAATGATCCCGAAAAATCAAGGAAACCGCATAGAAACGAAGCTAATTAACATTTCAGACAGCCACTTCATCATGTCAGAAAATATTTAAGTTCACTTAAGTTCAGCTTTCCTGGTCGTTTTTTTTTTCGTTTCTGTTCTGCCCAAGGAAAGACCTTCAAAAGCCAGTCAAGCGAGGAATACACAAATGAACTCTGGGTTGTCGCCTATTTGCCCGGCCACCATCAGATCCCATTTGCACATGTTTTCGTTTGGTTATTCGTCGACGTCGTCGCATCGTCGTCGTCGTTGTTTTGGTCTTATTGACTCGTAGCTTTTCGTTTTCGCATTTCTATGCGTATTTAGTCGTCTTTAGTATTCCAATCAAAACTGGTGAATGGGTCAATTAAAATTGCTGTTCTCCGTTTGGTTGATGAACGAGCTTCGAGCTGGAGCATTTGTCTGCGTCAATAAACTATTACGCATGAGACTGATAGATAGATGGTTGCATGCGGAGGTTGTTTGCCTATCTACGAAACTCAATTCGAGAATCTTTATTGGTTTCTTTGTTATCAATTTTACGAGTACAAACCATCGGGTGTACGTCTGTACTTAGCCAGAGATTGTGATTAAGAATTTGCGTTAAGTACTCGTCTCGTACTCAGTCATAATCGTACTGCTGCCGTTGAGACGTCTATGTGACGACGAGTGCTAATTGCCTATGTACGAGTAAAGCAGGGCCTATCGCACTATGTGATGGTAATTTCGATGAAAAGTTTATTGAATCACTTCATGTTCTCCAGATGCCACAAATGGGTGTCATCGTATGGCTTCTCTATTCTTAATTTGGTTGCACACAAGGACGACGAGTGATTCATCTTCCATTAAATATTCGAGGAAATGTTTCCCAATTTGCAGTACGATCATAAATTGGTAGCCCCTTTGTCAGCTACCTATTTAGCAAAAAAAAAAAAAAAAAAAAACTTGTTATGACCAGGTGGTGAGCTTGGTTAGAGTGCTACGAGACACTATCAAACGGGGTTAGCTATGCAAATCGTGTTATATAGCCCTATTCTCACAGCTGTGCTAATTTGAAAGATTTACACTTACTCGTAAATAGCAGAGCGTTCGTTAAACATCTGTAGCTTCTCTGTGTTTGCGATTCTTCGTTTTCACTACATTCAATTGTTTTCAAGAAGTGTATGTGTGCATACGAGAATGCGCGCGTGCCTTTATCCTCGTAACTTGTTATGGGATGTTATTGTGGTTAGGAGAGTGACTCAGAACGCGTAATTAGCTTTCTGAAAACTGAGGCGGGGGCTCACATTGAGATTTGGCTTGCATTGCAAATATCCGGCGGAGAAAAAACCGGATTTACTAAATCAGATGCCAGATTGGTTTCTTCTGCTGGAAAGCGATACTAGGCGAGTCTGGCGCTTCGAATGTTTTGGAAAGGGGTTTTTGGTTAACCCTTAGATCCGCACTTTGGCACATTCCGAATTTTTTTCAATATCTTAGCGTGTCGTTATTAATTCTATGTTAACGCGTTGAGCGACATATCTGCCGCATTTTACGGGTGGAAAAGTACTTGTAGCATTGAATTTACTTACTCAGACTTATACTCCAATAAATGTTTCCAGTTAGAGCTGCCTTTGGCCAACTGATGTTGCCATCAGTTACATGTCCTGCGTTTACGGCGTGATCGTTCTACACCAAAAGCAAAATACATCATTTGCCTAGAATTTAGCTGTGTAATCACAGTTTCTACACTGCTTCGATTGGTCATGGCAGGGCTCCAGGCACCTAAAACATTTGGTAATGGTCTTGCGCACATGAATACCTCAGTTTTACTAGCTGATTTAAATTTTGCCTCCTTCTGTCCCTACCTGGGTGCCTGACCCCATTGGCCTTCCTCAGGCTGAACACGTCTTTTTCGCTGTTCTCGACATTCTTCTGCGCTTGGATAACTTCGCAAATAGCTCTTTTAGTAGTGGCTATGCTGAGAAAATTAACTTCGAAAGTGGATATCCGGCTTCATGACAAGGTTCTGATCGATTATAAACCTAATCGGTCCTACGCCAGATTCTTGTAGTTTGAACAGCAGGTTGCCTTTCTGCGTCGGTCTAATGTTTGTGACCGATTTCCCCAAGTAGTGGAGCTTGTGCGAGCCAACTAATATGAGATTTTCCTTTACAGCATTGTTCATCTCGGTAGGAACCAACGACTCTCTGGGTTGGAGCGTTAATACTCTTTACCTCTATATGTCCTAGTCATTTCAGATCACTGTTATATAGCCTTTCAAAATCTGTAAACGCAAATCGCACCAAACATCACTCGAAGAATCTTACGACAACGTCCATGCTTTAGAGTCATATAGCGACGATTATGGTCAATTATAGAGTCTCCCCAGTCTTTCTTGACAAAGCGTTATTACTCTGTTGTCGGTATAGACTGAAGTAACAGCGACCAAATCTTCGTTTGGTAACGGATGCGGTGTCATTATCAGAGAAGACAAGATCCTGTCCGATTCGTGAATGTCGTGTGTGCCTGCTAAGTTTTGCCCTCATTCACAGGTAAAACCACTTCTGTTACAGTAATTGCAAACGCGTAGCTAGCTGCGTTCTGCCAATAATGTCAATGTCATCGGCGCACGAGTATGTTGTAGTTGTATAGATATTTGCATATGCTGTTGAAGAAATCGTCACCTTGCCCAAGTGACATTAAGGTCTTTGTTAATGAGTTGGGATGCCAAGACTAGACATCGTTCTGTACAGCTCATCTCCATATATCCTGTCATTCGTGAGCTTAAAGTCGACAGAGGGTGATGAGTATCAATCTGGATTTCTTTAGTTTTCTCTAGGATCTGCTGTGGTATGAATATTTAGTTGACTATATTTGCCAAGTCTAAAACCGTAGATCGTTGACAAATGGTCTCAGGCTTTCACACGATACAGTCGACTAGAACTTGTAACAGTTATTAAGAAGACTGATACTGGCTTAGATTAAAAGGTCTGCTTTCCGGTGCATCAGTCGAACGACAAGGTTCTATTCATAAAGACTGCTTTCATCCCAAATCTTGGAAATGAGTTAGTGTAATCTCTCAACCAAGTCATTTCCCGGTGCATTGATATGCTCAAGATTAGATAATCCTGTCTTTAGTTCTTTTTGCTCGGATGGAGCAACGGTTGAATTGTTCGTTATGCCAGATAGTGAAATTTGAATCGTTTTCACCGATTATTAGGCGGCAGAAGTTGTTTTCTATATCCTCTTCACCGACAGTGATTTTACTGTGACTATTGCAAAGTTCCTGGTCTCTCTTCGAGATTTGTTGTCTTGATAAGCTCTTTTGACACCGGAGAAGCCGAGATTTGCTCAAAAAGCAAACTAACAACTCTCGTTCTTCTTTGTACCACTGCTCCATAGCCGAGTTGTTTTGCTATATGTGCCTGCTTAAAAGCCAGCTCTTTATTTGCGGCTCTTCAGCACTTGATGCAGGTTGAAAATGGCTTGTTAAGAGGTCGAGAGAGAGGTGATCGGCAAAGGTCTGGGCGGTTTGTTGCGATTTCAGACGTTTAACGATATATTTCGGCCCAGTATTTCTCCGCGTTTGTGGCGTGTAAGATAATCGTATCTGTGGATATTCCTTTACCGAAACTGGGTAGGTAACATTTTTAGTTTTGAGATGTCTTGTTCATCAATGATTTTTTTAGTCCGTCCACAGATTCTCAATTGGTTGGATTGGGATAATGGGACTGAGAAGACCATGGTAACACGGATAGTCGATGGTCCCGCCACAACTAAGTACTTAACAATTTCGATGAGTGATTGTGATCGGTATCCTGTTGGAAACACCATCTTAATGGCACCATCATTCGGTAGCAAATTCAGGGCGAAATCCTTTCTTGAAACCGTTTTGTTGGGCTACATCTTGTTTGTTTTTTGTGCAGGGTTTCTTGAAAGAGTATTAACAATTGATTGACCTTTTCAATGTCTTCTTGTTTTATTAACCACGGTATTAGAATATGACACGCTTGAACAACGACGAAACGTCCCTTGTCACACCTTGTTCTATGGCTATTTTCACCACTGGCACTAAATCTAAATTGCTAGTATCATTCCGCCCCCTTCAAACAAACCAACCGTAACACTCGTCTCGCTATGAATGCTCATTAGTATACCTTCATGCCCATTTTCGGACGTACTCCAAAATATCGTGATTATTTCCTAAGCTGTACAACTCGTTTATGGAATGGTCTGCGAAGCTCTTCTTCTTAGTCGTTGTAAGTTGCAAACATTTAAGACCAACGTACATTAGTACCTCTCTTTTCTTCCTCTCTACCTTTCCTTCGCCCGCGTTGTCTGCAAATATGTTAAGGTTACTAAAAACAGCGCGCGCTGTAATTATATAAAGAAAAGGTGATTCGATGTAGCATTCTATACAATCTGAAGAGTTTTTATGGACAGTGCATGGACAGAGCTCTGGTTGTTGTGCACGATGCCAAATCCTTTCATTCGGGTCCTACTCAATACTGCGCTTCATAGCAGCAGCAGCTTCTTTGATGCCCACTGTACGACATCTCTGTGGATGCATATTATGAATTAGAGTGTGCGTAGTTCGAAAACGATTCATAGTTATTCCAATTACTTGGGCAGATGGGCTATAATATCGACCCTGAAATGGACAAAGCTCATGGTACGGTTACTGAACCATGATATTCGAAATAAATTCGCACAGATCAGCTGCCAGCTGTGAGATTGGTTGTCGCTGGAAGAAGTGATGCCAATGCTCTATTTTCTCAGAAATTTGTAAACTTTTCAATCACAGTTTGGCATAAATAAACTCCAAATGATTTTAATCGCACTAGGTGGTCTATTCGGGTGGCCTTAGTGGGAGATTAGACGAATAGGAAACGCTTCGTGCAATAATGCTATTGATTTAGGCGAAGCGTCGTCGTCCTGTTGGAGCCACAATCCTCCATGCTTATACCATTAGTTCGAGGAGGAAACATCGGAGCTATCATCCCTTAAAGCCGTTCGCCATTGACATGGAAATCGACTTTTGTGCATTCCTGACGGCGTTTTCGCATTCGTATTTTCGTCACACACAGCATGGTAATTTTTCTTCTTTACGTAGTTTGAGAATGAACTTAATATCGGAAGATCATTTTGATGGGAAAATCACCGTTCACTTGTTCTGTTTCAATGACCCAATGAACCTCCTTGCTGTGTATGCTTAGTGGGTTTGAGTCAGTTAGAATTTGTATGTTAAGTACGGACTCAAATCTTTCGTGAGAATAAGTTGAAAGTGCTTCTTCAAATGTTCAATTTTTGACCGTAATGCCGAATGGATATTATTTCGGGCTCTCGCCCACATTCTGGCAAACGAATGTGATTTTTTCTGCTGAACGACCTCGACAAATACGTATCTAATGGACCAAGTTTTCTCGATTATTCTTTCCACAATAATTGATGCCCTATAGTCAAGCGTATACCATTTTTGAATAGCGATCAGTTTTAGATATGCCGGCTTGATTTGACTCTTAAAGCACGCCAGATAAATTATGTGAATTTTAAATTAGTCGCTCTTGTTGTGACACCCATTATTTCTCTGTTGTTGTTGCGTCTGCGTTATCATTGGGTGTAATTCAAAGTCTAATTTGGCCGCTAGGAATGTTCGGACATTGAAAGAGTGTCTTGCGTCGATGTCAACACGATCAATTTACTCGTATTTGTGCGGAAACCGTATTCCGTCCCGCAGCAAAGTCAATGAGTCCAAGTCCGTTTGGAGACGTGATGTCGTGGTGGCTTTCCTTGTGTCCTCTTTTCCTATTTTGGCATTGCAATCACCTAAAACGTAATACATAGGCCATTGCTCCTTGGTTTTATCAGGGAGCTGGAAGAAACGATGTTTGTTAGCGTTGTCTATTTGTTCTGTGGTGGCGTAAGCGCATATCAGATCGATATTGACGAATTTAGCCTTGAACAGATTATTACGAACTTCTTGTTTACTAGGGTTATCTGCAAGGTTTCCGACCTAACAAAGAAACGGGACATTTTTTCTTCAAATTTATTTTTATTTTTCTACCTAGTCTCCTTGTAAGTGCATACACTTTTCACAGCGATACTCCCATCTCTTTAACCCGGTGCTTTTCTCTGCAAAATGGTTGTTTTCGAAGGTGATCGCCTCCTTATTCGACGAAAATCACATTCGAGCGCAATTTTTATCGTAGGGAACAGAAAACGTCGCTTTGGGCTAGATGGTGGTTAGTAAGGAGGGTGGTCAAGCATTTCAAACCGTAATTTGTAGATTTTTGCCATGGCAACCGCTGATGTGTGAGACCCCGCATCACCTTGGTGAAACTAAAATTTTGTTCTGCAAATGCGACCAGCTTAAGTAATGATGCGTAGTATGTTCCAGAAAACAGTCGTCATCACTTTACCAGCCGAAGGAACATCCTTTGCTTTTTTTGGATCCAATTCCACCTTCGAAGTCCACAGTTTTGACTATGTTTTTGTGTCTGGAGATTAATGGTGTATCCAAGTTTCCAGTATCCAGGAATTAATTGGCGGTAGAACTCTGATTTATTGCGCCTGAACTGCGCGAATAGCACGTTGGAAATGTTTATTCGAACACGTTTTTAGTCCGGATTGAGAATACGCCAGACCCAAGGCGCAGACAGCTTTCTCATAACTAAATCTTCAATATGTAACAAACAAGTTCTTTCGCCATGTTCGTAGTGTCTATTATTTCTCTAACCATAATTCGATGGTGTCTAGGATTCGTGAACTCGAGCGATGTTATCAGCGGTTGCAGTTTTTGCCCGTCCCAAACGTTTATCGTCACCAAAGCCCGTATGGCTACGTTTAAATTCAGTTGCCCAAAGTGTCAATCTGTTCTTTGTAGCAGGCTTCGTAGTTTAGGTTACACTTCTGCGTCTTCCTCTTGTCCTGTCCATCCTGGATGGCAATGATACCTATTGTTCGGATATACATAGGCTGTTCAAGGTCCGAACATTTCATGCGCAGATGGTTGTTCTTTCTTTTTATTTTGAATGCTCGCCTACAGTGAATCCGTCCTTATCAGAAGCTTTCCGTGTAGTTAACCCCCAACCTGGAGGATCAGACCGTTTTCGGGATCTCATAGGCAAAAAGATGCTCTATATTTTCTTTCAGCAGTAATCCGATGCGGGGATCCTCCGCCGCCAGCACTACGAGTCTTCCCTATTTCAACACTCTAACTAGTTTTGAAAATACCTATTGACCTCAGGTCCAATTACGTTGAAATACGGTATCTCATTTAAGGTATCGTCCATTCAGTCGGTTAACGCAACCTTTGTTTCAGACCAGTGAACTCTTCCACATTCTTTGTTACCTTCTGAAACTCAGTCACTTCTGACAAGATATTATGGTTTACTATTTTCTCATGCTCAACACTTATTTTTTTTTGGGAAGCTTGATTCCATGAGATCAGTGCCACGAAGAGGTGAAATAGGCACAATTGATGTGTAGCACTTCTTAGGTACAGCACTGGTCATCTCTGGGGTAATGCCACTTAGTGCCTGCACTAATCGTGCAACACCCAGCCTAAACTAGTGCTAAATATCAGAGTCATGCGTGATCTATAGTTGTATGAGTTGCGTTCATACTTTGCCTAAGTAATAATCATATGTACATTTATATATAAAATACAAAATCTATTGAAAATCATGTTCAGTTTCTTCATTCGAATAGGAATGAACCCTTCGACCTAAACGTCGGCGCTCCTCTAATTTAAAAATCAATTGGAAACCAGTTTGCCCGATGGTGACCTCGTGGGTGCCACAGTTTTTAGATACTGGCGTTGCGGTTGCTGACTTGTTTAAACAGATTTTAATGGAATTTATTATATTTATCATATTCGTCGTAGAACTGGAAATGTTTGTGGGGAGCAAGTGTTCAAATCAGATGTTTTCTTTCCTCTGTTTTCATTCAGCGGTAAGCATTCTGTTGAAGGCAGAACACATAATAACAAAAACCAGTTACAACACGTTTTGGTCCCTGAAACTTTTCTTTTCGTTTATCAACTCTTGAAATTTAGCAAAAACTGCTCTTATCACATGTACAATACATATGTTCGATATTGCTTTTTGTTATAAATAATTTCGTCGTGTTGTTTGAATCGAAAGTGAGTATCTATCTGTTTCGCGTTACTCCTACTCCTCCTTTTTATGCTGATATTGCCTTGGAGCCAATTCTTCATCTGAGGGGCTTGTTCAATGCAATTCTTCATTTATAAATTCATTAGTCTGCCCATGGCTGGGTTAAAGTGGAAACACATGTTTTGTTTGCTACCACAACCATATGCGATGAAATCATCTATTTAATGATGTCATTTTTGTTTTCTATTTTTGGTAGTTTTTAGAACGGTTAAAAAGAGAAAATTGATTAATTCCTCGTTAGCATAGCAAATTTGTATTTTGCAAATACCTGACCTAGGTAAGCGAGGAAATAATTGAAACTGACTCGTTTGGCTGGTTTTGATACGTGTTATTGTTTGAAAAAAAAAAATAAAAAAATAGTTTATTGTGCTTTGAGTAGTCTGTTGGGTCTGTTGCTTTTGCATAGGAAAGATTTGGGTCATCTGTAGAGTTCAGTTTTTGAATCGTATGACATCACCTATTCAGAATTGGAATAGTCATCGAATCGGAAAGTCAGTTTCATTGCTCCGTCGAAACTCGGATCAAAAGGGGGAGGTAAGAGAGAACCTGAACGGTGCCTTCACCAAATGTTTTGAGTGATGTGTACAGCTCTTACAGATCGTCCATTTCATGGTGAAACGCAAACTTGCAGCGGCTACGTAACCCTAAAGTTTATTCACAAGTCACTTGAGACTAATTTGGAGTAAAATCAGAATCTTCATAGATCGAAGCAAAAAGAATTTAAGAAGCTAAAGATCAAAACACTCGGTGAGACCATTAGGCTTGGCCAAAGTTCTCAAAAGGGGGAAATCTGCCATATTGGAATCACTCAGAAAACCTACTGGCACGTACACTGAGTCGAAATCAGAGACGTCCGTCCATGCTTGTGGCTCATTTCCCAGGTAACTTAATCAGAACCAGCTCTGCCTCCTTCGATGGCCTATAGCTGTCTGATGCCAACAGGCTGTTGAAGAGAAGAGAAACACCGCTAACCTGACACTGGCATATGTGTCGAAACCCTGGCGAACAGTTAGAGCAGCCTTATACCGAGTTTCGAAAAAGATGACTACACGCTCTAACTTCCTTCATGTCAAATATCATGGGCTCCATGTGCGCAATACTGCTTTGCGAATGTGTCTTGTGTCTAATATGCAACATCCCTACCAAGGCGGATAATACTGCAAGAATGCACTTTAAAATCTGATGGGCACAATTAAAGGCGCACTCCCCAATCACGAGTACGCGCTGTTCATTTTCTACTACTTTCAGAGTGCTTTCGAAAACGCAACTTTTGACATCATATGTAGCTCCCACAGACACTGGCGAATCATTAGTTTTGTGGATAAGAACAGTGCTGTTGATGACGATTGATGCACTAGAAATGGGCCTCCAGCCAATTCTCTTAAAATGAGGTTGCTTCTCTTTAAGGGGAGGAGGAAGCTGACTGGTATGACTCATCTAGTGCTTAAAGGCATCATCATCCCTTCATCCAACGAAGCTTAGTATTTGCGTGCCATCCTGAATAATAAACTTCCTCGGATTAAACATGTGACGTCGAAAACCTTGAAAACACTGTTGGCTTTCCGGTAGGTGAAAAAGTTTTCGGCAAGTTATGGGGCTTGATACCGAAGAGAGACCTCTGGATCTATACGGCTATTTTAACACAAATCCTATCCTATGCATCGGTGGTCAACCCATATGTGACCAGGTCTCTCTATTTTACCTTTGCTCGCAAACAAACTCTACAAACTGTATAACGATGTGGATGTAGGCCGGAAGGCAAAAATCCGTCGACTGCACTGGCTCGGCCACCTAAGAGAATCTTCGAATCCCAGCCATCTGGTTCACGAAGAAAGGGAATACCGAATCTCCGGTTTAAAGATCAAGCAATCGCGGACGCCAGAAGCCTTGGTCTAGTAAACTGGAAGCAAAGTGCCCGGGACCGTGAAGAATGGAAAACGGCATTAGATCAGGCTCAGACCTTGCAAGGGTCGTTGGCCGGATAAGTGAGTATCTATACTAGTGTTGATGCATAGAGCCAAATGCTTAACAATAAGCAAGACAACTGAGCTGATTGAAAGCGCTTTTCAAAGAAAAATACTCCATCGGATACTTGGTGTTAGTAGAAGGCGTATGGGTGAGAGGACGCAATTGGACAGATACGTATGGGAATTTCATCAGGAAGGAAAAAAATTCGTCGAATACAGTGGCTTGCCTACAACGTGCGATTGGATAGCACTGTTGTAGCCAGGAGGGTTTTTGATTCCCATCCATGTGGTTTAAGGAGAATTGGGAATACAAACCCGAGTTTGAAGCATCATGCAGTCTCTGATATTAGATAACTTTTTCTAATGAACTGGATGCTGTTCGCCAAGGGCGTTATAGGACGTAGGAAGGCTACAACTCAGGCTATCAATCTCCAATGTTTGCTAGCTAGAGTAAATATGTGAATAGTCCTACACAATTTGAAATTTGACCAGTTCAGTGCCTTGATGACTGGTTAATCATCTAACTTGATTGCTATGAAGTTGTTCAGAAAGTAATTGTGTTCATTTACCAGTTCAAATGCATATACCCGGTATTTCAATTGAGCTGTAATCAACTTCAGAATGATGTATCTTTGGAATGTCAAATCGAAATGCCAGACGCTCTTCGTTTATTTGCCATTCAATTGTCCGTCGAACGCAAGTAACCTCTTGAGATATAAGCAAAACCAACCGACGCTATTGACTTGCAAATTAAACATGATTCAGTGATCGCACTTTATTTGTGGGCAAAAAAAACCAACTTCGGCAATAATTCGTAAATTGCGTGAATCGGGATACCGACACAGTAAATAAAAACTACGGTGGTGGACGTCGACCGCCTGCAACATCAGCTGAGAACGTGAAGAAGGTGAGAAGCAAATTGAAGCGAAATCCACGTCGCAGTGGAAACGCAATGGCAAAAGAGTTAGGTGTGTCTGGTGCAAGCATGCATCGCATTTTACGGATTGCTCAGAAAGCAATGCGACTCCAAAGTCGAAGGCGACTTGAAAATTTGTTTATTTACTAATGAGAAGGATTTCACTGTGCAGCAATTCGTAAAAAAACAAAACGATTGAGTTTGGTTGCCTGAACATTCTGCTATGAATTTGGATCAGTTGCGGGCATTTCGTCGTCAAAAACCAGCGTCTGTGATGGTTTTGGCCGGAGTAAACGAGACTGCACGCACTCCGCTTATTTTTGTGCCGGGGGGAGTGAAAATTACCTCCGGGGTTTATCAATAAATTGTGTTGGAAGGTTGTGTCAAACCGTTGGCAGCCAAACATTTCAAAAAAAGCAGCTGGATTTTCCATCAGGACTCTGCACCCGGCCACAAAGCCAGAACAACTCAGGCTTGGCTTCGAGGAAACGTTCCTGACTTCAGTTCAACGGCAGATTTGCCTCCGTTCTCACCCGACCTCAACCCGATGGACTTCGCCGACATTTAAAAAAAAAATTAATACACAATATTCAGTATTTTTAAAGTTAAAAGCATTTTTCTATGTTACACTTCTACACTTTTAAAGTCTGAACATTGACTTTATTGTTGAAGATCTTTACCTGCAAGTCGTGCTCGAGATTTTTGAAGATATTGATTCTGGTTGGCGAACGAGCCAATGACTATGAATGAGGCAATATTGCGTAGCCCAGATGGTTAAACTTTTGCAGAAAATTTTTCGCAACGTGTGGCATTGTCGTGTAGAAAGATTATAAATTTCTTGTTGACAATCTCGGAAGTCTGTGTACTTTCCTGTTGTTGGTGTATTATGTCAATATCTTCATTTCTTGACAGTACTTCCTTACTGTGATGCTTAGCCTGTTTTTAGAAAACTAAAGTGGATTATTCCAGTCCACCAAACAGTCTTTGTCATTGGCTTCGTTTCATGGAGTTTCGGCTTATAGTGTTGCTTTGGCTTTTCATTTCGATCTAATTCACGGCGCTGAACGGTGTCGGTTGTCGTATAAAGTGCATTGTGAATTGATTTATTTACGCATTTTTCTCATTCAAATCATGTAACACTATTTTAACTCGTGTGACACACATTCGACAACACTTTTGCTTTCTCCATGTCGATCAAGGTGATCAGAAATAGTTGATTTGCTTACACTCGGACGCTATTGGACTGTAGTGCTTGGATCTCTCTCCGTCAGGGAACATCTTCAAGTCTCCGTAAGTGGCGTAAATCGCTGTACCTGAATCAAATGTGCTATTAATCCTGAGCTAACTTCAGTTATCTAACGGCCTATTTTGAGCTCTTACAAGAAAATTTCCTGAGTTCGCTGAACATTTATTTTTCGCAGTGTAAAGCAAATATAATATTAATTTACAGACACAATCACTTCCCTTGGAGGCAAATTTTTAGATGTACATACATATCTATATATGCGGTATATTTTACCTTGAAACCTGCTGTCACTTTTTCCCTGGGGTCGGAGTACTATACAGCTTGAACCGGACCCTGTAGCACCTAATAAAGAGTAATAAGAACGATTGGAAAAAAATTCAAATAAAACAACATCGGTGTGAGATATAAAATTGGTTCTGGCTTTATTTTGAAGTTACGTTCATGCCATTATGTGTGGAATAGCAGATCATTCAAATGCCCGTCTCGGGTTCGCTGGCAATTCTTCGAGCGGTCCGTCCAATTTTGATGACAAATTTTGATGTAGTTGGCCTGTTAGCGTAGATTAAGGTCTTGACGGAGCTCTAGAGAAAATAATTGAATGGTGGAGGCTCGTTATGAGATGACACAGTCGCGACTTCAAGCGTTACGTCGCTTGTATTGCATGTATCACCGTCTTGTTGGAACCACAGCTTGGACATATTGACGAAAGCCTGTTAACATCACTCTATACCTGAGGCCATTGACGGTAACGGTGTCTCCTTCCTCATTTCGAAAGAAATATGGGCCGATGATGATGCTTGGCCGCGCACTTGTGGATTGTGTTAGCTCCAATAACGGCAATTTTGCTTGTGGACATAGCCGCTGAACGAAAAATGGGGCTCGTCCGAGAAGACGGAGTCCAGATCTCCGGCCACCATTTTCAGCGCCCAATTAGCGAACTCACCGCGTTGTCTATGATCGTCTGGCTTCAATTCTTGCATCAGCACAATCTTATACTGTTGTAGGCCCAAATCTACATTTCTGATCGACATTTCTGCTTCTTCTTCTATACTGACCGGTATGGCGGCTATGTTTTCTTCATTTCGCACCAATCTCTGCCTTGTTAGTTGCTTAAGATCCAAAAGAGTGTGCTCACGCTCAAACTTCTCCACGATGCGACGAATTACCTGCGCACTGAAGCCATGATGACAACCGACCTCACAACGAAATTCACGTTGATTATTTACAATTGAGCCCGAATTTCGATATTTTTTAAAGCTTTCCCTCTCTTGCGAACAATCTTCCTGCCCACGCCAATGTGAACACCCACTTTGATTGGTGTCAGTGCCGTGTCCCATAGCATGATAAATTTTAGTTCTTCAAGCTTTCTTATGTCATCATTTAAGGTTTAACAATTGTAGATTCCTTTTGTTTCATTAATTGAGATTCTGCATGTTATGCTCAAAAACTCATACATTTACTTAGATACTGATCTGTCAATACCTTCTTTCTCCAGAGGTTCTTAGAGAAGCCCTCTAAGTATTAATTAATACCTTAGTCCTTAGTCCTATTCGAGAGCTATTAACCTATTGAAGTTAACTTATCTTTTTCAGTCGTTTCGTTCCATATACCTGAGCCAGATGTTTGGATCAATTTTGCCTAATTGTTCTGCAGTGGGGCTACTGAGATGCATTCTACGCCTGCTAGCTTCAAAGGCTATCATTCTCACCATGCAAAGTGGACAAAAAAAAAAACCTAAGTCCCTCACATAACGGAAGCAATAGAGGCTTTAAAAAAACAGCACATTGAGTGGAACTCCAGCGTCCTCAATTTTTTAAATTAATTTTAGCTAAATTATCTGGTAGAGAGTCAGGCAATCTTTTACAAATTGTTAACAATTGGTACAGTCGCTGTTTATTTGATGAATATTTAGCATGCTAACTTACATGACTTCGAACTTGTACGTGACCGATTTTTAATCGTTTTGAAACTACGTTTATTCCCATTCAAAAACATGGAGTTTTTGCTTATTTGGAATGATGTCAAGTTCAGTAATTAAATCAGTAAAACTCTTCGGAAAAAGGGCAATTTGAAAACAATTAAATAACGTCATCATTCGAGAAGTTCTCGTACATACTTTCCGCATCGTAATATATTCATACATAGATAATTACCTACTTAATCTGCTACATACACAGAAGCCAGTTTATATGGTATCGCGTACGTCCATTTCATGTTTTTCAATGTGTACAACTTTTTGACCTTTTTTTTTTTTTGTTTGTTGTCCCTGGAGAGGCTCCACTGAAACACAAGTCAGCACATTTTCTCTTATTCATCAACGGTCAAGTTCGGAGGAATAATTTTGACTACAACGAAGGTAATTTGATTAATTAAGAATAAATAAACACGCGTGTATTTGATGTTATGATAGTAGTAAGGTCTTGGTTCCAGAAACTCACTTTGGATTGTAACCTGGTTCTCTTATCTCTTGACAAAAGAAAGCAGTAGGTATACCTACATATATAAAGAATTCTTCATGAATTCGAGAGTACTTACGGTTCACAATATTCAAGTACAAGGGAGTTTTTGCTTTTCAAGGTTAACGACCTACACCACAACAAGAAAACAAATGACTAAGTCAATTGTAGTCCGTGTATACACATTCGCGTGTTGCTAATGCACGCTTCTTGATCGTCCATTGGGAAAATTTTGATTCAACCGCAAAGTTAATTTGGTCAAATATGGGATACCTGTTTGCTCTGTGCCATTCTCGATCGAAGGACCTTGAAATGTGGGGATTACTTGCTGTCCTTACCCTCGAATATAGAAAGGGTTTTGTAAAACTTTGTCGGTTTGTGAATAGACACCAGAGATGAAATACCATCAACCGTATTCCAGTACTCTAAAGCCGAACATGCTCAATCGTAACTGGGTGAATTTCGGTGGAAGGTGCCTATTCAAATTGTTTCGAGAGAGAGGCTGTTACCTTGCAATGAATTGGTTAAAACCAGCCTTGCAATGAATTTCAATGAATTCAAACATACACATTTGTGTCGATTTCAAAGTTCCCCTATATCAGCGCGTATCGACAAGAAATAAGTAGAGAAAAACAGCAGGCTACCTGTTAGGGTACGCTTGCGAACATAGAAACAGAAGCAGTGTAGGCATTCTTGCGTGCGTACAAGTTAAAAGAAGAATAATTTTCCAACCGCTGTCGCCGTCTACGAACTGTTTCGTCTTAAAAATTGTATCAGTATCAGTCCTGGAAGGTAGGCCACTGGCTTTGAATCATACTTCTATTAAGTCACAATTAGAAACCTTTCGAACTGCCTGGAGAGGCTTGTTTTTTATGTAGGTTCACTCCACACTGTAGCGACATCTAAGTATGATATACAGGGTGTCCCAAAGATCAACGTCAAGCCGGAAACGGGTGATAGGTCATGTGGTGTCGGTTATCACAAAATTGTAAAAAAAATCTATGTCATGTACTTTTAAAATTATTGGCACTCAAAAAAAAAAATTAAGAAATCTGACACCCTGTGACGATCTATCAAGTGCTGTGACCGCAAATCTTTACTTTTCTTCGATTTTTTTGTTGTCACGTAACCCTGAGTAACTCTTCTGTAAATTACGGTCCAAAATTTAAACATAACTATAACGGTTTTAACTAAAATATTGCTTTTTTGTCCATCCGTGTATCTGAAAATCATTAATCACCCAACTTGAACTGACTGTACTGACAAAAAAAATGTACTATGCCATTTTGGCAAGTAACTTTAAAAGATGGCGTATTTAGTCTGGATTCCAAAATGGTATGGTACGATGAATAAATTAACGCCAGAACAACGCGTGCAAATTTATTTTGAAAACCATGGTTTGAGTCGCCAAACTTATCGTGCGCTACGTCCAATCTTACGGTCGACATAATCGTCCATCTGAGCAAGTTGTTCGGAACACGATGAATAGAATACGCATCCCCAAAGACGATAAAAAGTGCGAACAGAAGAAGTTATTGCCGTTGTGGAGCGCAGTGTTGAGTCGATTCGCCATCGTGCACAGCAATTGGAGCTATGCCCATCCACTTTGTGGAATCTTGGCTTAAAAGCTTATAAGATCCAGCTTGTGCAAGAGTTGAAACCGCGTGACTATTATACGCGTCGTAGGTTCGGTGAATGTGCCGAAAACATGATTCAGCTTGATCCTCAACACAAAATTCTGTTCTCCGATGAGACCAATTTTTGGTTAAATATATATGTAAACAAGCAAAATTGCCGAATTTGGAGTGGAGAAAAACAAGAAGCCTTTGTCGAAAAGCCCTTACAACCATTAGAACTCACTGTTTGCGTTTGGTGCGCTTTATGGGCTGGTGGAATCATCGGCCCATATTTCTTTAAGGAGGATGCCCGAGGGAAGTTTACCGTCAATGGAGAGGGCTATAGAAACACGATTTCTGCCTTCTTTGTTCCTCAGTTGAATGGCATTGACGTGACAGAACTTTGGTTTCAACAAGACGGCGAAACATGCCACACGGCGCGCTACATCATCAATTTATTGCGGGAAACATTTTCTGAGTGCCAAATTTCGCGTAATGGACTTGTGAACTGGCCTCCACGATCCTGTGATCTTACACCTTTAGATTACTTTCTTTGGGGCTATGTGAAGTCACTAGTCTATGCCGATAAACCAGAGATGTTGGACGTTTTGGAAACCAACCTTCGCCGTAGTATTGCTGATATACGGCCCCAGTTGCTCGATGAAGTTGTCGAAAATTGGACTCCACGCGCTTCATTCGAGCTAGCGGTGGCGCGCATATGCCCGTTATCATATTCAAACATTAATGACATAAAATTGTCTATTAAATAAAGCTAATATCATAGACATTAACATTAGCTTCAAGTATTTTATTTCATATTGAATTTGTATACCTCTAAAAAAAAACTCCCTTTATTTCCGAACTTGAAAAAATGGCTCGGTGGTAGAAGATTTGCTAACAATAAAGCGATGGAATCTGCAGTTGATGTCCCTACCCACCTTAGTGTATCGGTGTGAAGTTTTTTCGAACTGTGATTCCGCCAGTTGAAGAAAACTAAATGTTGCATCTAATTCGTTATATCTTTGGCGTGCGTAGATACGAAGGATTGTCCAACTACTCGATACGCTTACTCGGTATGGCATTTGAGAACTTCCTCCAGTTTCGTGGCTTAATTCTGCTAAGACGGCAACCCCCTTATCTTTATGAGAAAATACGAACGGCTCGTTAAAATTAACGGAACATTGAAGTTTGCTAATAGAAAAGACGCCAACGACCATACTAAGCTGAAAGTATCGGTTCTCGTCCGATCACCGAAATCAAGCAGCGTCGGGCGTGGATAGTACTTAGATGGGACCGTTTGGGAACACCGCGTGTTGTTGGCAACACTCTTCCTTTTTAGAAATATTTTATTAGTAATTGTTGGCAACACCCTTCGAACACGTGTTGCGTATAAAACGTTAGTTCTTAATTCGATTTATAAATTTATTTATTTTTGTGCCATGAAGTTTATTTAGTTAACTGTATAAGACTTTCATAGACCTCGGTCATGAACATTCTTGAGATTTTTGAGGTTAATTGTTGGTTAAACCGTCATCTTGGTCATTTTCTTTTCCAAACACATACAGCGGAAGGACTTCGCTGCTTGGCTCCAATGGACGCCAACCAGCAATTGGTCTTACGTCCTCTGTTTTATATACAGGCAATGCAGTCAATGTTATTTGAAGTTTGAAGAGAATTTTACTGAACTGTCTTTAGGTGAAATACTCGTATAAGAATTTTCCGTAGTATCACGACACCAAAAACGAAGTTTAACAAATCAAATGCAATCATTTCATTTAATTTTGTTTAAAAAGCAACTTCTAATTTTCTAACTCTGGTTATTTGTAAACATCACTTTCAGGTTACACGAACCATTGTATAACGCTAATGAACTATAACACACAACTGAATACTGATCTGCTATATTGTCTCTTCCTTTATTGATTTCTTTTTTTTTGTAACCGAAAGGAGAGCAAAACTATTCCTTTAAATTGTCCATCTTTGTTTCCTCGCTGTTATCCTTAATTTGCACCAGACATCCTTGAAAGACTGACGCAGACTATTAAAAACTACTGTTGAAGATTAAAGGCAAAAAGACAATTTTGTAGATTTTGGTTTTATTAGTTACCGCTTACATAAAAAAAAATGATTTTGACAGCTCAATTGAGTTTGTCGTCTGTGTCCAACTGAAGATGTCGCGTGTACCGCCAAAGGATGACTACAGGATGATTATTCTACGTTCGAATAGATCTCAAACATCCTACCCGGTCGAGGCATCTGACTCGAAATCCTTTGACTCTAAAGGATGACTATGACTGCATAGTTTTTGTACTGCCCGCCAGTAGGTCGGGGATAAATTTTCCTGACGAATAATGACGATATCACCAACTCAGACGTTATCCAACGGCCTCTGCCACTTACTTCTGGTTTGCAACGTGACCAAATATTCCTCACTGCATCTTTGCCAAAATCGCTGGTGTATTTGTCGCAACCATTGCTAATGCTTGATACGGATAGTTGGGATCTTGTCACCACTTGGCTCTGGTACGGCGAGAAGGGGTGCCCCGATGAGAAAGTCAGCTGGAGTCAAAGCGAATTTGTCGTCTGGATCGTCGTGCAGTGGAATACGAGTAAGTGGGCGAAAATTAAGACACGCTTCAATATGCGTTGCTAAAGCATGAAGCTGGTTGTACCACATAGTTTGTCCACCAACCAAACGGACCAGATGGTGTTTTGCAGATTTCACCGCAGCCTCCAACAATCCACCTGATGAGGAGCGCGGGGTGTGGTGAAATGCTAATTGGTTCCCATACCAGTTAGGGACTGTTGACTAGTATCACTGTGCCAATTGTCTTGGAGCATACGATGGGCACCGACGAATGCAGTGCCATTGCCACTATAGAGATGCAGGCATGGACCTCGCCTACTTACAAAACGGGTAAATGCATCTAGAAACGCCTGTGAAGAGAGGTTATCCACCACCTCGATATGCACCGCTTTCGTGGTCATACAAATGAAAATGGCCAGATAGGTTTTAAAAGTTGTGCGTGACCGCTTTATGCCTATCCGCAGTATAAATGGGCCACAGTAATCCATACCTGATGAAAGAAAAGGACTAGCAGCATTGACCCTTTGCTTGGGTAGTGAAGACATTTGTTGCGAGAGGGTAGCACCGCGATAACGTCGACAAATGACACAATTATAAAACTCCATACTGCATGCCTCGCATTTAAAATCCAGTATCGGCTACGAAGGTTGTGAAGCATCAACTGCGTGCCGCCATGAAGTGTTTTTTTGATGCGCTTGCTGAATGAGCAACCAAGCCAGTACTCCAGTCCATGGCAGGATTATTGGAAATCGGTGGTCGTGAGTTATTGCAGCCTTGCTCAGCCGTCCACCAACGCATACTATCCCGTCGTCGTCCATGACCGGGTTCAGTGGAAACAATCGACTGGAACTGGAAAGCCTGCCACCGCTCCGGATCTGATGAACCTCGGTCGAAAAAGCGCTGTCCTGCTCGATGCGGATAAGTTTACCCAAAGCGCTGACAACTGCCTTCAACAAACGCCGTCATTTCGGAGTCCAACATAACATCCGTACCACTGTATGTAATAAACGATTGAGAGAACTAAAGCGTTCCATAAGGGCAATCACCTTGCCATCCCGTCGTCGTGTTAATAGCTTGGGCACGACCGTAGCCACTGTTGTCAACAAAGATATTTTCTCCTCCTCTTGTATAGCATCCAACTCGTCCTGTTGAAGCTGCTCATCTCGTCTTAACCTGGAGGTATCGGGTCTTCCATCAACCAGTTCGGACCATGCCACCACAACAAAGATGTTCCAATAGATCAGCTACTCCCATTCCACGACTGGCACAATCCGCTGGATTTTGAGCTGATCGAACATGATTCCAACACTCGGTCGATGTCAGATTTGTCGTACTCGGGTAGAGATATATGATTTCAGTGTGGTTGGCTGCTTCCGTAACCAACATAGCACAATTCGAGAGTCTGACCACAAAAAACAAGGTTTATCCAAAAGTCCTTGAGCCACACGAACGTTTTCCAGGTAACCGCCAATAAGTGCGCTGCGCAGAGCTCTAAGCGATAGTAGCACCCTTGACTGGTGCCACCTTGGTACGGGCTGTCAGAAGAAAGACACGTGCATGCTTCCTGAAGTCAGTTGTCTTCGTATATAAAACAGCTGCGTAAGTACGCGAGGTAGCGTAACTAAAGCCATAGAGTGCTGTTATTTCTCCATTCACCATACCCAGCCGTCGGGGCACTCGAACGCGGTTGATTGCGTTGAGACCATTGCGAAATTTAAGCCAAGTTTCGCTGGCAATTCAGCATCCCAATTGATGACAGCTATCCAAAGTGTTTGTATAAATATCTTCCCAATGATAACAATAGGTGCCAAAAGATCGGTAGGGTCGAAGAGCTGAGATACTTCACTCAGTACACACCGCTTCTTTAGACAACCATCTTGCGATTTGAGGCTTACGCTGTATAACAACTCGTCTGTGACTGAATCCCACCATAATCCCAGCACGGTAGTAGATAAGGAAGTCTGCAGTAGAAGAATTTCCACCAGTTAAAGAATTAATTACCTGAGTGCTGTTGGAGTTCCACTTCCATAGCTTAAAATGTCCTACCGACAGTATGGTGTTAACATTTTGACATATGATGAATCATATTCGCACCACGTACTCTCAGTGGATAATACGCATCCCCAAAACGGCAAACAGTGCGAACAGAAGAAGTTATTTCTGTTGCGGAGCGCAGTGTTGAGGAGAATCCGAATGAGTCGGTTCGCCATCGTGCACAGCAATTGGAGCTATGCCCATCCACTTTGTGGAATCTTGGCTTAAAAGCTTATAAGATCAGCTTGTGCAAGAGTGGAAACCGCGTGACAATTATACGCGTCATACGTTCGGTCAATGGGCCGAAAACATGACTCAACTTGGTCCTCATTTTCAACGAACAATTTTGTTCTCCGATGAGGCTCATTTTTGGTTAAATAGATATGTAAACCAGCAAAACTGCCGAATTTGGAGTGGAGAAAACCAATAAGCCTTTGTCGAGATGCCCTTACAGCCATTAAAACTCACTGTTTGCGTTTGGTGTGCTTCATCATAAATTTATTGCGGTAAACATTTGCTGAGCGCATAATTTCGGGTAATGGACCTGTGAGAAAATGAAACATATTGTTATAGTAAGTTACCTTGGTAGATCTTGTTTTCGAAACAACTTTGTTGCGAAAGGAACGATATTCATATGACTTGAGCTTTGGATATGTCGACCTAGGTTAGTACTTAGAAAATAAATCAAAATGACTGCTTAATGAAGTCAAAAAGAAGGTTACATTTAAAATTATAATTTTCCAGTTGCTGAAGAAGTGTAGAAATAGTTTGCTATCAGCAGTGCACCAACCACAAACCGCCCATGTCCAAGTTAAAGTATATTTTTGTTAAGCAAATTCTTCAAGTTTGAGACATGAATTAATGAATGACTTAGCGGAAATGGCATGTGATGACCACACATACATAAGAGAAATAATTCTAATCGTCTATATTCGGTCTTATCCATTAAACAGAACATCACGTAGTTTTTCAAATAAGCAAGCGTCTACGTCACTTTTGTTGATATACGAGTACGAGTATATGCATCAAGCGTTCGACATGTTTGTATGCCTAGTGTATGGCCATTTCCATTAACTTCAACCAAAAGTGCAATGAAAGGTCAGTGTCTAGTGTACAACTTCAATCAAAGATAGATGATGGGGTCTTCCATAGAGAACGTTACAAAATTGAGAAGAAACGAAATTTGGTACATAACACCTCTAGCATACAACACATCTATGAGGTTGTAAGTTGCATATAACTTTTCCCAAATAAGGTTATTTACCTGCCTCATCGTGTCATAATTAGGCCAAGGTCTAGTTTAGAGATCTTTTTAGAGATCTCTTGAAAAAACGTTTAATTTTCCTGAACGCTGTAAACTTTTTGGTTGCAATTGCCAAACACTCACCTCCCTACCCGGGCCATTTAAATGTCGACTTTGTAATTAGCTCAAAGCTTTATTTTGTTTTGTATTTCACAGATATGACAAGCGATTGCTTATTGTTTGTACGTTGTGAAATAGAATCACTATTTGTTTTTGAATAGTCGGATGTGCCCCCACCCAGTTCTTGGGTGTAGTGCCAATGAACCACCACGAGTACGTACGAATGAGTGAGTACTCGAATGTACGACTTTGTGCAGTTTATTTGCCTGGGAAATGCGCTTTGCATTGCACAGTTTCATTTAATTCATTCGATTGGTATCTTATCTATCGCACAGCCCGCTCGCCCTTCACATGGAATCTTCTTTCAATGTGATAGAGTCTGTTCTAGTTTGTAAACAAGTTCTCCTACTTCCTGACTAGCGAATTGTATATTTGGATTTTTCTCTGAGTTCACACTTTTGAGGTAATAAATTAAAGAAAACGCGCAAAATTTTTGGCTGTTGAAAGAGCAGTATCTACACAATAATCAGCGTTCTTGTCCATCCCACCCGAAAATAATCGAGTCACGTGTACGAGTATACTCGCATACTGCAAGACTATTTCTGTTTTTATTTCTTCTTAATATTCAATGTGTGTTGGCACTAATAAATTTAGTAGACCCCAAGTAGTTCCTAATGGGAGAAAGTTTCTGTTAATCGATCGGTTTGATATGCCCATATGATTATGAGATGAAGCATCGATTAAGTTAGTTTTCACGACTCCGTGCTAATTGCCTTGGTAAGGTGGTGGTGCTTAGTAGTTCTATGTGGAGAACATAAAGTGTAATTATACAATTGTAGCACTAATGGATGTTATGAGACTAAAATTGGCATCGGAACTAGTCAGCTGAGTCACTACTTATTTTTAACACCACGTACCATGGGGGATTCAAGTAAATTTCAAAATAATATTTTCGAAAGAGCGAACATTGAGAATTGTAAATTTTTGAAAACGTTACACAACTTATTACGTTCGTTGATCTTCGGAACATTACTCGAGAGATTCGGTAGGTATACGTTTTTGATAACCTTTACGAGGTTAAGCAGGAGAATATTTTAAATAATATTTATTTATAATGCTGGTCAATGACTAATTTGAGTTTGTTGTTCACAGTTTGCAGTGGAGAGATGGAAATTACGAGAGACTTTGTGATAATTGTGCATCAGTTAAAGAATAATTACCGCACGCGGTAGGCGTTTTTGTACAACCAAACTTGGAAAAGTAATTAAACGATGACCTATGTTTACTGTAAATTCAGTTCGGATTCACTTGCTTTTAATTACTGACTCATTCGGCCTTCAGCATTTACGTAAGTCGTTTGCGAAGATTTCTTTGGGGACTGAAGTGGATGTTTGAATATATATGGTTTACAGTAGGAGTCTGTATAAGATCGAGTTCCGAAGACAATTCTGTGTTTCTTAAAATGAAAGACTTGAGATAGCACTTTTGCAAAATATTGGAGCCGAGCACTTAGAGAAAAATCTAGTCTAATGTACTCCTTACACATGTTTCTTTTAATAAAACATACGTAATCGCTTCCGAGACAAAGTGGATACAGTATTAGTATTCACCACATTGGCATCATAGAGGAAATGCGTCACTATGTCGTCATCACTTTCTTGACAAACGTAGCAGGTGTTTAAGACGCCAGTGAACAATCTGTAGACTCTTTAGAGAAGCTAGGGACTATTCCTTAGTCTGTCTGTATTTCAGAGAGTCATGACATCAAGCCAATTGATTAAATAAGCACTTCAGCACTTCTTATACACCTTGACTCTCTCTACCGAAAACGTCACTGCCACTTTCTGAATTGTTCTGAATTCTGTCTGGTTTAATTATATTATTTTCTCGGTTTAGACCCTGACAAAAGGCGTTATCAGCAATCAAATTCTCGTGTCACTGCATCAGTTGGCGTTTTAATAAAACTATGTAGAATCACAGCGGGCAGGCAAGGCCAAAACAATTGAAATGCATCGCTCACTTTTTAAATCGGTATTCATGCTACCGTCAGGGTACAAATAAGGATCCCCATCAAATTTTGCAGTACTTGCATCAAAAGATGCAACATTGTGCGTATCAGTTGTAGCGGGTTATATGGTTCAGTAATGGGAATTGACTTTTGGTCTGATTACTTGGAAAAGGAGTTAGGGACTGAGAGTCTCCCCTGAGATGCTTCACTTGATTGCTTTGCACACGCTTTTTAAATAGACCATTCTATCGGTCCTTATTTAGCGAATTTCTACGCTGCTCTTACGCTATTGAAAAACTTTAAATTTTTTGTGTTGCCCCACGTTGGACGATTTTGGTAGGCTCTTTCGAAGGCATAGATAGAGAACAGCTAAGACTGCCTGGTAATGGAATTGATTTATGGTAATGGAATTGGGCTAAGCATCTTGCAGGGTTCTAATCGCTAATATTTCCGTCTGGAAGACAGTCGAAGAGTCTGTACAATTTGGATATGTCCAGTTCCGGTGAGAAGACACCTGCTCCAACGCCGCTTTCCAAGCCAACAGAATTTTAGTATGACTATAGGGTTTCGAGGACCAAAATCCAGATTCCCTGAATTTGACAGCACTGCACGAAGCAGCACGTTGAAAGTTTCTGCCGGGCTCGGTTGTAGCAGCTCTATGGTCCCAATAAAGCTGTTAGTTGGACTTTGCTAATTTTGTGATGCTGTAGGCTTCGCTTAAGGCGGGTCACCACACGAGCTGTCCATAAGTAAGAATGGGACTATCTCAGGCTAAAGGCCCCACGTTTTACCAAAGTTCTTATTTGCAGGCGGAGAAAGCGACGTATGCTTTCTCTACCCTCTGTTCTATGTTTAGTTTCCAGTTCAGCTTGGTACAAGCCAAGGTACCTTGCACTGGAGGATAGGGTATGTGTTTGATTGTTAAGATGTGGAAGCTTGAAAACCGGTATTTTTTACTTAGTGGCAACTACTTGTGGCCCAAGCGCTTAGCTTAATCAGAGCCTTAGTCATTGTGAGTTCAATAATCACTGAGGGGAATATCCCTGATACTAAATTAACCACGTTGTCCGGTAAGTGATGGCCTTGATTCCAATGTTGTCGAGCTCCGTCAAGATATTGTTGATGACCAGGAGTCATAAAAGAGTCAAGGCGAGGTAACTCTCCCCTGCATGTTACTTCTGTTTATGAGGCTGTTCCTTAGTTATGACTGACTGATTCTGTTTTTTTGGATGGATATGATCCCGTTGCTGACGAAATATTTTGTACCATGCTTGGTGAGAGATTTCAAAATGGATTCAGTGTGCTCATTATTGAAGGCACTTTCTATGTCTAGGAAGGTGAATAAGGTATACTGTTTATAGTGGATAGATTTCTCAATCGTCTGCATGGCCTCATGCAGGGCTGTCTCCTCTTACCTCTAAAATAATATTGTAGCTTTGATAGAGGAGATCTTTTGAGAGAGTCTCGGATATGCATTTCCAGTATAAGTTCTAGGGTTTTGAATGTGAAAGATGTAAGGCTCAAACTCGTCCTTAACGATGCACGAGATAAGGAAATCCTTGGAAAACTGATTGCGCACTCGACTACCCGGTAACTTCTGACGACCTCTTCAGAATCATAGCCGGGCAGAGGTGCTGTCTCGTGTTTCAGGCTATGGTTCACCATAGATAGTACTGCTGTGCCTTGCCGTCTAATATGAGTTCGACATGAAGCTGGTCTCTTGCTACGGCTGCGAAAGACGAAGGTTTGCTGTGGCTTTTGGGCTTTGAGGCGATAGAGTGACCGGTTGATGATACTGAGGAAACTTTGCCTCTTTCCGAGGCATGTGTCTCATCTCGGGAATGGTTTCTCTTACATGCCTTAGGTTATTTTTTGGTATTCAATTTGTTTTTTAAAGAACTTAATTAACACTCAATTGGGTATAAGTACACTTAAAGTGACTGAGCACATTTTAAGTTTTTAGGAAAATGGAACAGAATGAGAAAGAAAGATTTTTGGGCTCAGTGATTACTCCGCTCCATGGGTGGTATCCAACATTTAATGGAGAGACTAAATTAGTAGTTTAATTGGACTTGTTGTATTCTAGGCAACCACTTATCTTACGTGATTTTAGTTGCCTGAAAAAAATAATGTCTTTCGCCGCTGGTATTGAACACCGAACCGTCCGATTTGGAAGCCAATACACAACCACTTGAGCCGCGGTATATATTCATCAACCATGGCTTGGTATTGGAGCTTGTCCTCAGAATCTTTCTCATGTACATTACCCTCCGCTAGCGATTTGAAAATTCTGCAAGATACTTAGCCCCATCCCATTACCATAAACAACATAGGAATCTTTATTGACAGTCAAGCTGCTATCAAAGCGCTCCACTCACCTATTTCTCTTCCTCTAAACTAGTCGAACAGTGCAAGGAAAGTGTCATGCAAGTAAGCACTCTCCTCTGGGTTCCCGACCACAGTAACATAGAGGGAAATGAGAGACCAGACGCGCTAGCCAGATGTGACTCTATCTTCCATGTCTCTCTCGCGGAGTTATTCTGCTGCGCGATGGGACTCATTAGGGGTAGAATTTTCCAACACTTTCTCTCTATTGCCAACTCTATGTGGAACAGTCTAGAAACTTGTGCCATTTCCATACATTTCCTACAACAAAAACAAAACGAATGACTTAATCAACAGAACTCGCACCGCAAGAATCACAGCAATTAGCATGGGCCACTGGCCGATTGGCTCACACGCTGCCAAGTTAGGTATTCCTTTTAACCCCCACTGCCGTAGCTGTAACAGTTCACATGAAAAGGAAACCCTTTTTCAAGGGTTTGTCAGAGATTTCTGCCATAAAATTGTGAACAATATTAATTTTCTGAACTCAACAGGATGGATCTGATAACTACGCTCTTAGCAACACCCTTCAGTATCCAGGTCTCGTGAGTTGTGTCAAAATGGCGCTACTTGTGTTTCTGGTAGAACCTTACCAGACCACCACTTCTACCTACCTATCTTGCTGATGTTCCAGACAGAAATTTGTTCTTTCAATACAACCTTACGGAAATTCTGCAATTTTCTTTTATCAATATTTTAAGGTTTTTGATAGAAGGCCTCCTGGTTAACTCTGCCAGTGAGTCTAGTCAGTTTAAGATTTGTAATCTTCAGACCAGACTGCATTTGGTTTGGTGCAGTCAATTGTTATGTTGCGGACTTCAGCCTCGTTGTCAGTGTGTTGACACCGAGGTATCGTTCGTTTTATGGTTTCATCCATATGCATTGGGTATCTGTCTATCTCCTCGTTTAACATATGCCTATTGGACGGTGAGGAAAGTGACTCTAGTGCTCTGTGCATGTTCTGGATGATTTGTCAAATTCACCCTACTATAATTATACGACCTTTGACTTTATTGCGGAGACAACTTCAACAATTCATTGATTTTCTCCTGCTTTCCCCAATCGGTTCCATATACCTTCCGAAAGGACTGCATGTCAGCTCCTCCCTGGTACAACAAGGAGTTGCGCTCTCCCCTTAATAACAGAAACAAGTTGTGCCACAAATTCTTAAGAACTCGATCTGATTCCGACTACAGTAATTATCGATTTGTATACAACCGTTTTTCTGAACTTTGTGAGTCTCTTTACCTTGAGTACCTCTACCGCATGCAATTTAGCTTAGTCTCGGACTTTAAACGTTTGTAACAGTTTGCTAATACCCAACGAAAATCAGACGACTACACATCTACTCTCAAATTTTTTAGTGAATCTTCTGCCGACCCAAAAACCATTGCAAATTTTGTTGTGTCATTTTAACAAATCTTTTTCTAAGCAAACACCCGAACCCGATTCTAGTTACTTTAACTATATGAGAAACTGTCCTGAGACATCATCCATTTCGCTAAATATAACAACATCTTTGGTATCTGCAAACATTACCAAACTTAAAGATGATTTTTCGTCCGGCCCAGATGGTCTTCCTTCTATTGTAATAAAAGAGTGCGTAACCCATCTCGGCTCTCCCCTCGCTGCAGGAAAGAAATCTTATATCATCCCTGCTTATAAAAAAAGAAGTAAGGCCGAAGTCGATAATTATAGGCCCATAGCAAAACTCTCTTGCATTCCCAAATTTTCGAAAGCATAGTTTATCAAAAGCTACTTCCGTACTGTATGCCAACTATCTGCACAAATCAGCACGGTTACTCTGACACTGACTCATTCAAGAATACGCGTAGGCACTTTATTAGATTGTACTAGGTGTATGCATAAAGCTTCTCCGGTTTAACTAAAAGATGGCGCCAGTGAAAAGTACGCAGCGTATTAATTTGACACATACGTCATTTTGTTCGTCTAACATTTAACTATAAACACACACAAGTTGAGTCCGCCAAAAACTAGCGTCTTTGCTTTATCGTTCAGTGATCATGTCGAGTTTTGTGGCTGAAAAAGAACATTTGCGGTATGTATTGCTTTTCTTATTTAATCAAAAGAAAAAGGCTGTTGAAAGTCATGGTTTGCTGGTGGTGAACACGCTCCATCAATTAGAACATGTGAGACATGGTTTCGACAATTAAAAGTGGTGATTTCAATGTGAAAGACAGTGAGCGCTCTGGCAGACGACAAAAATACGAAGACGAGCAATTCCAGGAATTATTTTATTGGATGATGACCCAACTCAAACTCGACGGCAATCAGCAGAAGCATTACATGTGTCAATCAGCAGACATTTACGAGCAATGGGGAAGATCAATAAACTCGATAAATGCATCCCACACTTTGAATGAATGAACGTCAAATGGAAAATCGCAGTCACTTGTTAAATGCTGATTCAACGCAGCATCGAATTGTGACGGGTGAAGAAAAATGAATTTATTTTTTATTTATTTTTCTGCACCCGCCGTATTTTCCAGACTTGGCGCCACCTGACTATCACCTCTTCGCATCAATGGGGTACGCTCCCGCAGAGCAGCACTTCAGCGATTTCGTGGAAGTTGGAAACTGACTCGACGAATGGTTTGCTGCAAAAGACGAGCAGTTTTTCTGGCATGCTATTCATAAGTTACCTGAAATATGGGCGAAATGTGTAGGAGCCGATGGCCAATATTTTGAATAAAAAGAAAATTAATTTCCCTAGAAAATTATGTATTTTTTTTTACCAACAAAAAAAACAGGAAAACACTTATGTCTACACCTGGAATGTGTCAAACTACAAGAGTTCCAGATCAGAACCATGTTTGGGAAAAGACCGACTATCAGTCGCTTTTGGACTGATAACACTGTGCTGACCGTGCCAATTGAGCAGTAGGTTCCCTCTAGTGTTTGGTATATCCCCCAACATTTTTGCTTGGTGTTACAATCTGCTCTCCGATAAAGAAATAATAAATCCACTTTCGATTTACGAGATAACATAAATAAGCTGGATTGAGTAGCTTCAGTTGCACAGACAGATACCATGGTGGGAGAGATAGAGGCGGTGATACCTACGGCCACACACAGCAACCTCCAGTAAGACATAAAGCGATCTTTCCGCGTCCAGATTTTTAGTGAGCTTCTGACAAGAATATAAATACAACGCATATTGTGTTTGTCATTTTGAGGACGTCTTTTGTCATCATAAAACAAATTAATGAGGAAAACGAACTTGGCCGTACGTCAATCAAGAGTCAATGTTTTTTTTTTTTTTTTTTTAACATTAAATAATCACTTTCCGATCCCACATTAAATTGGACTCAAATAAAAACGACCATAAACTGTTTAAATAAGAAATTCACATTGGCGATCTCATAAACTAAACAATCTTCTACGGCAAATAAAATATAAAATTCAATTTGATCTCTCCCGCCTTCACTGTTTACATTAGACGTACAGTAAAGCACCAACCGTCGTGCCAAAAATCATTTCATTGTGTTCGTATCTACTGTATCTCTGGAAACGAAAAAATTTGAAAAAAAAACAAACAATAATTGTTGTCCATACGAGCACGAGTTACATGCGCATGCCGAAACACAACATTTGTACGAAAATAATGTGAGCGAAACACATTTCTCACCGCCTAATTAGAAGATTTGATGATAATTCTAAAAAAAAATAAAAAAGTAGTCGGGGAAAGAAGATCTGCCAATTAATCAATCCACCGAGGCGTAGAATCTAGGTTCCATCTGCATCAAGTCATACTCGTATGTACTTCGAGTACGAGTATGCCTTTTAAGATTTAACCGGGTCATACCATAAATCAGCAGACACAATTCAGTAGCAGGAATCTGATCAAATGTTAATGTTCAATCAGTGTACTTTGAGTGATTCGATTGACTTGCACATTTAAGTCAATTTACCTCTGTCAATAAATATTGATTGAATTACCCTCCATCGAAACCAAATGAACTATACGCTCTTCATTGAATCTATTTTCGGCTTCGCTTCGAACATTTTGGAGCCAAGAGCACTTTGTGGTTGGGGGAAATTCCTTTTTTAAAGTTCACAAAGTGATTCGCTTTTGGACGAGTTTAACAGCAAAATTAATTTGCACATACTTAAATATTTCAACAGCTACGATGAGCTTCTATTCGGAATCATTGATACACGAGGCATACATATGGTATGTGCACAACTAGCAGGGCGTCTTTTGTGATTTGTGTTTTATTTGTTTCTTCATACCTAAGTCACGCGCGCATTGAAATCGATTGTCTATTTTGGTATTTGGAATTTAACAGTGATTAATGCATGAACTCGTATTCAAATCGTAGGAGTACGCCTTCAATTTTCTAGACTGGGGAGAATCTTTTTTTATCGATTTGAAGTGCAATACTATCTGATGTTCATGAAGAAACTTTATTTGTTTCAGTGTCAATTTGAGTGTCGGTTATAACGAATCACTTTGAATTTGATGACGTGACTCTATTATTAAACACTTTTGATTAAAATATAATGTCGAATAGATATTTTATATTTTATAGATACAAATACAGTGACACTGGAATTTTCCAGTTCGAAGTGGTTTTGTTTCCTCTTTCCTAAGAAACGTGACATTTAGTTTTCGAAGGCTATGGAATGGGTGAAGCAGTGAAGAGCTTGAGACACGATCTCGTTATGAAATTCAGTAAAATGATTTAAACAGCCAGAAGATTCCAAAGATGATGCGGAGGTATATATTGATGAAGAACTACAGTTTAGACCACAGCTTTTGTGTTGCCGATCCTGCAACTTACCGTATACATCTAATTTGGTGTTACCCTTGCTGTTGTCAGAAGAAAATATACTCGTAATTGTTTCAGGAACGTTATCATGTCATGTCTGTCGAATAGCTTAATCTTCCTCTGTCAATGCAGCATGAAGAGCATCACAAATGCCAACTATTGTAGAACCCCCATTTGGATCTCATATCTCTCTGACAATTTACGAGTAGCCTTATAAATCGTGATTTTTTGCTGTTTGCTTTTTCAGTGTTCTATTTTTGACAGCCCACGCGTGACTCGTGCCATGAGTCAAAGTCAAACATGCTCAGTTTGGATTGCCATTTCATCATGGAAAGACTGACTTACACGCGAACAACGCTTACAAATTTGTATTTTATGTTTTTCGTGCACTTCGGCCATTTAACGGTTGTCATAATCGACTTACTGAGCAAGCAATTCAAGCCATAGTGACCAAATTTCGCAAAAAAAAAAAAAAATGCGTAGAGTGCGTACAGAGGAAAATATTGCTGCTGAATCCGCCAGTGTTATTGAAGACCGTGATTTGTCCATTCGTCGCCGTTTGCAGCAATTGGGATTGTTTTATTCGACTACGTGGACGATTTTGCGCAAGGGTCTTGGTCTAAAATCTTACAACTCGTGCAAGAACTGAAGCCGAAGGACCTGCCACAGCGTCGAATATTCGGTAAATGGGCCTTAGAAAAGCTGGAGGAAGTTCCGCTTGGGTATATTAATAAACAAAACTGCCGTATTTGGTTCGATGAGCAACCTCAGGCAATACAAGAGCTGCCAATGCACCCGGAAAAATGCACTATTTGGTGCAGTTTATGGTCCGGCGGCATCATTGGCCCGTATTCTTTCAAAGATGACCGTCAGAACAACTTTACTGTCAATGGCACCCTTATTCGTTCGATGAGGATTAATACGGAACATGAAGCAGGAATAATTTACAAAAGAGTGGGAAAGTCCAGCAAAAAGCTGATGAGCAAAGAGTCATTAACTTTACGACGTCTTCTAAGGGTTTTAGGCGAAAGAAATAATATGATTGTAGGTTGTAGTTGGATAAACCTTCGCTATACAGTTTCCACACGCGATATATAGTTGGTGAGTTAGGATGACCAGACTTGACTGGCATTTCTTATGACGTTGTCTATCTGGGTACGGAAGTTCAGTTCGTTATCACAGATAACAGGAACTTATTTACTTAAAGTGGCGCTACACTCCAGACTGGACCTGCGCTTCAACCAACAAGCGTCTTTAGCTAGCTGCCTCAACATTGAGTTGATTGAGGTCTCCTTCCACTTGAGTGTGCCTTCAGTCGTTGTCTTCTTCTACTTCCCTCGTGTGCGGATCTCGCCCGAAAATCGGCCTTTCCTCTCAAAGCAGCCAAGAGCACCCTCGTGTATTTTTGATAAAGTGAATATCTCTGCGCCATACTGCAGGGCTGGGATTATGTATTAAGGTCTTATACTATATAGGGTCACTATTGTTGTTCGAAAGAGGGCTTTGCTATTCAATTGATTGCTTTCTTAGCCCAAAGAAGCAGCGATTGATAAGAGTTATTCTTCGTTTGATCTAAGCGCTGTTGCTGTTGTCTGAATTGATAGCAGATCCTAGGTAGACAAAGTCCTTATCTACGGACGGACTTCTGAAAGATTGTCCCTATTGTGTTGTGCACTACTCTTTAAAGAGTGATCTTAAATAAATCACATGACAGCGCATCGCCTTGTCTAAATCGTTTTTTGACGGCAAAGGCCTCGGTGAGTTATTTACCGACATTCTTCATCGTCATCCCGTACAAATGGAGGAGTTTGGTGGAGACGCCGAAATTAGACATTACTCTGTATAGCTCGTCTCTATACGAGGGCGGGTCAATAAGTCCGTGATTTTTTGAATTTCTGACCTCTTTACTGAAACAGCAACACTGCTCCTGTCAACAGGCATCTGTCAGTTGACTCCTGTCAAAATTTAAACTTGCTGCGTCAGTTAGTTTGTGTTTGACAGCTATTTTTATCAGACTACTCACTAATTTGAGGAGAAAATGGAAAAAAGTGAATTTCGTGTGCTTATTAAGCATTATTTCTTGCGAAAAAAAACCATTACCGAGACCAAGGCTAAGCTTGATAAATGCTATGGGGACTCTGCACCATCGATTTCAATGGTAAAAAAGTGGTTTACTGAATTTCGTTGTGGCCGTACAAGCACTGAAGATGCCGAACGTCCTGGGCGCCCAACAATCGAAAAAATTCACGATATGGTGTTGGCCGACCGAAGATTGAAAGGGCGAGAGATTGTGGAAGCCGTAGGGATCTCGCATGGCTCAGTGGTTTCAATTTTGAATGATCACTTGGGCATGAGAAAGCTTTCCGCAAGATGGGTGCCGCGTTTGCTCACAGTCGACCACAAACGCAATCGTGTAACAACTTCACAGGAAGGTTTGGCGTTGTTTAATCGCAATATGGAGGAGTTTTTGCGCCGTTTTGTAACCGTGGACGAAACATGGATCCATCACAACACACCAGAGAACAAACAGTGGGTTTCTAAGGGTGAATCGGCGCCAAAGAAGGCCAAGGTGGGTTTGTCAGCCAATAAAGTTATGGCGACTGTTTTTTGGGATGCACGCGGGATAATCCACATTGACTACCTTCAAAAGGGAAGAACAATCAATGGGGAATATTATGCCAACTTATTGGACCGATTCACTGACGATTTGAAAAAAAACCGACCTCATTTGGCCAAGAAAAAAGTTCTTTTCCACCAAGACAATGCAAGGGTGCACACATGTGCAGTTGCCATGGCAAAAATCCATGAATTGGGCTATGAATTGCTCCCTCATCCACCCTATTCTCCAGATTTGGTTCCGAACGACTACTTCTTGTTCCCAAACCTGAAGAAATGGCTTGGTGGAAAAAGATTTGACTCCAATGATGAAGTCATCTCGCTATTTTGAGGACCTCGACAAATCATTTTTTTTGGAAGGGATAAAAAAATTGGAGAAGCGTTGGACAAAGTGTATAGAGCTCAAGGGAGACTACGTTGAAAAATAAAATTATTTTTTTATCAAAAAATCTGTGTTTTATTCCAAAAGTCACGGACTTATTGACCCGCCCTCGTAGATGGTGTCATACCATTTGAAGTGTCATCGATTTGATGCTCATGGGTTTTTTTTTCCAAGATCTGCCGTAATGTAAATATTTTGTCGATGAAGAACTCTCCTGGCCTGAAGCGGCTCTGATATGGATCAATCAGGTTGTTGACGAACGGCGTTCACACAATACGGCAGATAGGATCTTATAGGCGATGTTAAGAAGACTATGTGTAGTTGTTGCAGTTCAGATGGTCTCCTTTCTTGAGGATCGGAAAAACAATGCATACTTTCGTCCGACCATATTTTAGAGATCAGTTGGTGTTCCTTACCAAGTTATCGCTTGCCGTTGTGAAGAGCTGATCAGTCCGGTTGTCCGTTTCAGCAGGTTTGTTGGACTTAAGCTAATATACGGCTATCTTCACTTCATCCGAATCAGATGGACGCAATTGTTGGTATACATCGTCCAGGTTGAAAGGTTCATTCTGCCTGATAGGGGTATTTGGTTCTTCATCGCCGTCATACAGTCTACAGAATTGCTCTTTTCACTCTGCTATCTTGTTCGTCACTACAGGCTTCGGTTCGGGGTTTGTGTCCGTGGCAGGTCTTTTTTTACCTTTTGGTAAAACTTCCGTATCTCATTCCTGAAGTACCATCTCTCAATTTTCTTCTCCCCCACCTTCTTTTTCCTCCTGAGAAGCCGGTATTCATCTCTCCTCTTTTGCTCGCAGAGCTCATGAGCAGCTCTAGTCCTTCTATGGAGCGCCGTTTTGTATGCATCTTGCTTAGCTGCATGTGATTGCCGGCACTCGTCGTCAAACCAGTAGTTCCGTTATGGTGGTCGAGTGAAACCCAGCACACCAGAGGCAGCATCTCTGATTGCTTTTTGGCAATGTTCCCACTATCCTTCGATACTTAATGCAGGCGGCATAGGACCTAAGCGATTAAGGCAGACTCGATCGGAAATGAATTTTGGGGAATTTTTGCAATTGTAGCCGCCCGACGTCAAACTTCCTTACAGTACTAGCTTGTCTTTGCGACGTTCGTGGTTTCCGTAACCGTACCTTGGCTACAACAAGATATGGTGGTCCGTGTAGATATTGGCCTCTCGGAACGTTCAGACATCCATAATACTGGAGGAGTGCCTTGCGTCGATCGCAATGTGGTCAATCTGGTTGACGGTTGGTTGATCAAAAGATCTCCAAGATCCCTTATGAATACTGACATCCAGGAGTCGCGTGCTACGACAATGTAAGCCTCGCCGCAAGTCGATTAGCCTGAACCCGTTATTGAAAGTGGTGTCGTCCATACTTTCGTTTCCTAGCTTTGCTATAAAATCGCCGAGAAAATTTTAATGGCATGGCACTGCTCGTAGGTCTTGTCCAACAGTTCGTAGAAGCTATTTTTGTTGTCGTCATATTTCTACTCTGTGGGCTAATGTTGACGAGGCGCTCATTAACATGCGGGAAAACCAAGATTTCCTGCCTACGAGGCGAGTTCAACATATTCTCGGAGTGAAGCTGTGGTTGTATATATAAATTGACTTATTTATCAAGTAATACTATTATTTTAGTGCATTCATGTAAAATTTCATATAAATGTGATTGTTAATTCGCGTTTTATCTCTAGTTAAACAGAATCATAATGGCAACTGAGACGATGATGGTGAAAATTGAGCATCGCGCTGTAATTAAATTTCTCACTAAGCAAGGAAAAAGTCAAAAAACTATTCATGAAGAGACGGTGGCTGTTTACCAGGGTTCCGCACCTTCATTATCAACTGTGCAAAAGTGGTCAAGTGAGTTCAAGAGAGGCAGAGAGAGCATTGAAGACGACCCCCGCTCCGGCGCCCCGGCTACTGCTTGTACGGGAGAAAGCATCAAAGAAGTCGAAAAACTTGTTCTTGAGGATGCCCGAATAAAGGTGAAAATGATGGCAGAGATCACCAAGCTTTCAATTGGTACCATTCACACCATTCTTCACGACCATCTTAACCTTTCAAAGGTCAGTGCAAGGTGGGTGCCACGAATGCTCACAGCGCCTCAGAAAAAAGAGAGAATCGCATGCTGTAGAGAGCTTTTGGAGATGTGTAGTGAGAACGCGGACGGTGTTATGGATCGAATTGTTACTGGGGACGAAACATGGGTCCACCACTATAACCGTGAAAGCAAACAAGAGTCCATGCAGTGGCATAAAAAAGGAACAGACCCCCCGAAGAAGTTCAAAGTCACTCCGTCTGCCGGGAAGCTCATGGCCACAGTTTTTTGGGACTCAAAGGGAATCTTGCTCATTGAGTACAAAAAAAAAGGTGAAACCATCAACGCCACATCCTACGCTTCCACTTTGCATCATTTGCGGGAGGAAATTAAAAAGAAAAGACGGGGTAAACTCGCAGCGGGTGTGTTGCTTCTTCATGACAACGCTCCTGTTCACACGGCGCGAGTTTCCAAGGCTGCTGCGCGAGATTGTGGTTTCGAAGAAATCCAACACCCACCCTATAGTCCAGACCTTGCCCCTAGTGATTATTTCCTGTTTCCGGATTTGAAAAAATGTCTTCGTGGAAAAAGATTTTCGGATGATGAAGAACTCAAGTCGGCAATAAATGGGTATTTTGCAGAGAAAGAGGAAATTTATTTTTTTGAGGGTTTTAAAAAGCTTATCTCAAGTTGTAACAAATGCATTGATGTTAGGGGAGATTATATTGAAAAATAAAAACAATTTAAATTGAATTCGCATTTTCCTTCATATCGATACCGAGAATATATTGAACGCCCCTCGTAAGTCTGCCTCTAACAACAAATTCGTATCTAAATAGATAACAACCACGTAGTAGTTTTTCATCCTCTTTTTGTCCGGCCCATCTTTGTAACGGTCCAGGGCCGGTGCTAGTTGCTCGGCTGCATGTGGCCTATTAACATTCCACGTGTATCCGAAGTTTGATGTCCTTATTTCGCGGGCCTCCGCCCAATTATCAAGGTTTCGCCTATCAGTAACGTTGTATAATAATAAACGGGGGCTGAGCAAAGTATTGGTCTTATCGTAAACATCTTCAGATGACGCTAGCTAAGGTTGCTACGATTTGATCAGTCACAAGTTGCCGGTCATAGGTCTTGTTGGCGACTGGACCACCGGTAGTCCGTACCAGGACTTAAATCACGGTACCATGGGAGTCAGGAGCCCCCCGGATCTTAGTCCGGGCCTAACTTGAAGAGGTAGGCCGCCTTGTGGGAGCGTCATGGTGGCTTTGGTTTAAACCCAAAGTCGCGGGAAGGGTCTTCCTTTGGTTGACCCAATGTAGAGTTGCAATAAGTACTGGGTGCTGCGACCCTAAGAACAGTAAGAGGTTTTAGGTCGGCATCGACTCATACCAAGGGTGGAACTTGTGCCGGCAACACAGTTCCGAATTGGTATCAATGGATTGACGGAGAGCGATGGCAAGGCGTATCCTTGCCCCATATGGGCATCCCGTAAACATAAGTCTACATGACAGGTGATTTACGTTAAAAATCAGACACTAGTGTCCTTGTTTCGCTTGCAGGGGTTATCAACAGTAACTTAGGTTATTCTTTCCATAGCCGGGCATTTACAACTGGAGGTCCAATTCCATTATAGACACCCGTAGGACGAGGGCTGGGTTGAAATGAAGTCAGTATCCCGTTCGGGAAAATGGGCGCTACCGTTGGTTCATTATGGGCTCATCCGCATTCATCTTTTTTCCAAGACCCTGACTTAGTCTCGAAAATCGAAAAACCGGTCTGGATTTAAAATATGACAGAGTAGCCCTGATAAGGTCTTATTTGCTTTGTTCCGGGATTTCATCCGCTGTCCCGTTGATAGTGCTGCTATTTTTGTCTGCTGATCAGCACTCGCGCTAATTATTTTATTTTCGACTTTGGTTTTAATAAAAAAAAACTTTGTTTTCTTTATGTACCTGAAAGCTTTTAGGGCTGACATGCGAACATTTACCGCTTTAAATTCTCTCCGTAACAGAGAAGTATGTATCAGATCCAAACTATATTTCAAGATTATCTCTAGCACCAGCAGGGTGATATGTGAAGTCATTTGATATTTGGTTGGTATTATGCTGTCTGGTCCTGCAGATCTGCATGATTTAAGACTCTGTAACATTCAAACCTTGGCATATGCAAAGCTGTACATATTCCGAGCGGCATAAAATCCATCAGTGTTGTACTCTTCATTGTGCTGGACTTCAATCTCTTAAACTCTTATTTGTCTCATGAGTTCATCAACTGTGGCAAATAAGGTTACAAAATGTGCAAAAGACTATCGGACGTACGCTTGAGATAAAAAAAAACTGTATCTCTTGAGTCTCAGTAGAACAGTTAATCTAAGAATACATTAATGACTCACGATAAAATTTGATTATCAAATTTTTGTTCCAAACGCAGATCCGGATTTATTTGCTAATTAGTTTTAAATTTAGCTTTTGTCAACTGTCCCTGAGTGTGTTAAAATTCGCGCATTGTCGATATCAATTAATTAAGAGCTTCCGAGTCTAGAAGGAAGAAGTAAAAGTCAACACTCTAAATTGGGCGTATGGAGGTCAAATGCAATCGTTCTGCAAATACAAATCTTTAAGCTGGTTTTCCGGAAAGTTCATTGCCTTTTAGAAGAATTCTAAAAACTAAACGCTTATAGTTTAATTGTCCGTTCAAGTGGTACCGGTTGGCACAGAAATTATTTCACTTCTATTGTGCTAGACGCGGCATTTTTTAATTAGATTTTGTTAGCGAAGTTTGCGGTTTCTAAAAAAATTCTAAAAATTTTCAACAATATTTTGGCTTAGAAAACGACAACGGGCATGAAACCGACTAAACAGGCTCTCTATGGTTTATGTTTGCTTCATCCACAAAAGATAAACTTCACCAGGCTTATAATACTTCCACATTACTATCGGGAATGTCCACTGCAATCGGTAATTACCCATCAATGAGATAATTTATGCTAAGTATATTTAATTCAATTGGTTTCATTTTGATCTAATCATGTACAGGTCGTACTAGCGTACTCGTCTACTCGTCTTCACTAAGACCGGGTCTTAACTCTTGTCTACTTGTGACATGATTAAGAACTAATTTGTTCTAATTCTCCGTCATCATAGAAGATAACCGCTACACAGAGGCTCTGTTCTTGATCGGAGCAATTAATATCAATTTGTATTTAATTATGACAATGCGGCATTAATGTCTGTACAAACGTTTTATTTTTATTTTCTTCTATTATAGATGGCAAAAACAGAAAAACTCAAGAGCATGCTGTTTGAACAATTGTCCGATCTGGAGATCTTCGCTCGACTTTTGCGTTTCGATCCCGCAAGACAGAAGCTCTTCAAGTGCCTGACTTCGCTGTTAAACAGTGGCAAACCATTGGCTACATATTTACAAAACAGATACATAATGAGATATCGTTTGGCGCCTAAGATGGTAGACAGAACGACTTCTTTTGAAATGATTTCGAGAACATCGAATCAGATATTTGCCGACGACTTTGATATGGAGGCAATTGGATTCGGGTTGCGTTTGGGTTCGTTTTTCTCAGAAGCTGGTCTACTGTCGGAGAGTATAAACATTTTGTCTTGCGTCGCCAGTAGGTTAGATCAAATGGCACAAGACCATTCAACGCTTTTAGTTCGATTAGACTGCCTACAAAGGTTAGTTGTTGTGTTGTTCATTTGGTAACTTGTAGTAAATGTATTGAATTTTTTATTTGTAGACTTTTGCATTCGGAAGCGGCCTTATGTAGTTTCAAATCAGCCGAACACACATTCAATCAAATTGCTAGTATTTTGAGAACGGTACCCACAAAGAATATCCCCAAAGGACTGCTAGCCAATATCTACACACAATTCTCTGCGATGTATTTTGCGAGAAGTGAATTTGGTGATAGCCAGAAATGGAGTGTTGTTGCTATGCGTACTCTGACGTCTTCCATAGCCGAAAAGTACGTATTGTTGTTTGTCTTGGGATGAAAGGCATTCTAATTAATTTGTGTTGTCGCCATGAATGAATTATGATCAATTGTTCTTTTTCATGTTCTTTTCTTTACAATAGAATTGCAATTGATGTACTGCGACAGGCGGCGAAAGCATGTGTGGTCAAGCGTGATTTCCAGCGTGCAAATATGTTAATCTGTCAGGCAACGCGCAGAGCAAGGTATGTTTGTTGGCAAGTAAATTGTTTCACTTAATTAAAATCGCCTGGTCATCATCATTGGAGAACTTTTCATTTATTTACTCGATGCGGGAGCTCATTTGTTCATGTTTACGAGTGAGATACGAGTTCGACTATGCTCTCGTACTCTACTATGTGGAAGTTTATGTGTGTGGGGGATAGGAGTATTTTGTAAATATTTATAGAGATACAGTGGGTGGTGATGGCGGTTGACGATAAATTTTTTTATTCGGATGTCGTTGCGGTTTGGATCGTTAAGTGTTTATAGAATGCCATAGATGTTTTATTAGAATTTTATTGGCATTTGAGGTAAGAGATATTAGATACTAGATATTATGGGCAAATTGTACATTATGTTTGTACGAAAGCATTTGTTTTTTGCAACTAGAGTTGCAAAAATACAAAAAAAACTAGAAATAAATAAATAAATGTGAGACAAGAACATGTTAAGGGAATTTACGTTGATTACTGAGTAATTGTTCAGGTGATTCTTATCTTATCTAAATTCTGAGGTGTTTTCTTTGTGAGTTTAATCAGGGATTTTTGACTCGAAATAAATGCGTTATTCTCACGCGAATGTTCAATGTACCGGAATCACTGCGGTAACTAATTACTTATATTTATAATTGCATGAGCACGAACTAGTGCATTCTTCTGCCCTATAAATTGTTCTCCTATACGTTTTCTCCTATTTCTGAGTAATTAATTAGGTTCGCTTTACATGTCCTCATAAATTAAGGACATCCAATCCCATTGAGTTGTGTTTTCCATCTCTTGAATCTTTCGTGAGCCATTGGCATACTCTTACCTCATTCAACAGACTTTATGTCTCATACATTGTTTTGTAGGTGGCACCGTCTACTACAACATCTACATGATTTTTGTCGAAATTGTGTACAATTGAATATCATGTCCCGCATGAAACAGTGACCTCGGCACATGCAATTAATTTCATTTGTTAACGTGCGTCAAACAGTTGAAACTGAACTACATTTCTGAAAATGATTGTGGTGGTTCTCCAACACTCAATCAACAATGCTCCGATTCTGTTTATTATTATTATCCAATTGGATCACGGAAGAATGCAGATGCAGAGTCTAGAACTATCTCCGGCAAGCTCATATGACTCGGAAGGATGACGACTAACAGTTGGCAGATTGGCACGAACTGTGTAAATCACTGTGCGGATATTTGATGTGAGTAGGCACCACATGGATGGATTTTTTCTATCAGTGGCACAATTTTGTTCATGATTTTCTTTTCTTTTTAACCGTGTCATGAGATAGTTGTTCCGCAGCCGCTTCCCACTAATGATTCTCTGTTAGGGAAAGTTGCGCGGAATCATTTGTGAACATCAAACCTCTCTGTGGGATTGTTACCAACTTTGAAAAAGTATTTTCATGTAAAGACTTTAACCCGCCATACTGAATCAAGCAAATAAAGATTTTTCGGATATGATCGTGTTTCGATTTACGAATTGCCGTTGTTGTCAGTAGTTCCACTTACAAAGATAACATACTTTAAGTAGTTACAGTTACAGGAGCTACAGTTCTGCATAGACTTGAGTCTCAACTAACAAGCTATATATAAGATTGTAATAATTGATGCGCTTTTTTTCGGGGGTTATCTTCCAATTGTTATAAAATGCACAAAACCTATTTAATGCTGAAGCCGTTATTGCTCATTCAGTCTGTAAATTTCGTTGTGCTAACATCATTGTAAGCATTTTTAAATGAATTTGGAAGTGGATGTATATTCGGCATATTTTATTGTTTTTGTTCCGGAACAACCAGAATGGAAGTGAAGCCATTAGATAAATCCAAAATGTATATGGAAAGGGTGCTCTCAGCGAGTCCAAGTGTCTGCGTTGATTTGCAAAGTTTAGAAATGGCAATTTTAACCTGAATGATGAACCTCGTTCGGGTAAGCCAGAAGAGAGTAGACAATGAGTTGCAGAAGTCCACTGTTGAAAGAAATCCCACTGCTAAGGGCATGGGAAAAGTCGTAAATTTGAGAAAATGTGTACCACACCACATATCGCAAAATAATCTTCAGCAAAGAATCGAAACTTGCACTGCGCTTCTGTCATATTTCCTATACAGTGAAACTTCCTAAATGGGGCACTTCAAGGGACTAAGAAAATGCGAATCAAATTGGAGGTGCCCGTCTAAATGGAGAGGACCTCTAAATTGGGCTAAATATCATTCTGTCCCAATTATACATAGTTCTGAAATAAAATGTTCCTGACGTGTTAACTGTCCATTAGGGTGGTCCTTATTTGTGTGAAAGAAAAAAAAAATGTTCCAATATTATCAAAAAGTGTACAAAAAAAATTTCAAGAAAATCGGCTTGTATTAATACGTACCGCAATGAGCTTGAAATCTTAAGAATTCTCTTCTAGGTGAAAAAAAAAACAAACATCCAAATAATTTTAAATATTTATTTTGAAAGTGATATTTCCATAAATAATAATAAGCAGATGAAGATTTTGTAATAAATACATTTGTAGATGATACTAGGTGGGGTGAAAAGTAACCTCCTTGACCGCCAGAATGCGCTGCTACTGCAAAAAAGGTCATGGTACCTTGAAGTCCGTTCATATTTAGTAGACATGCCAAATTTCAGTGCGATACTGTCTTTAGTTTTGTTTTGACAGCTGATTGTTCTTGACGTGTGTTTGGCATCATGTTGAGTATGGACAAAAACGATTTTCGTTCTCTCATAAAACACTATTTTTTGAATGGCAAATCGGCGAAGGAAACAAAAGAAAAGTTGGATAAATATTATGGGGTTAATGCTCCGTCAGATTACACCGTCAAATATTGGTTTCGAGAGTTTCGTGGTGGCCGCAACTCCACTACCGATCAAGTCCGCAGTGGCACCCTTGAAATGGTGTTGGCTTACCGGAAAGTGAAGGTGCGCGAGCTAGCAGATACCATAAAGATTAGTACTGAGCGCACACGCCATATTTTGGGCAATATTCTGCATATGAAAAAGTTATCCTGCCGCTGGGTGCCACGCATGCTCACTCCTGACCAAAAACACGAACGCGAGAGCACTTCGAAAGAGTGTTTGGACTTGCTGATGCGGAATCGGGCAGACATTTGGCGTCGATTGGTAACTGTTGATGAAACTTGGATCCACTATTACACACCAGAGAACAGAATGAATGCCCGGCAATAGACTGAAGCCGGCACGAATGCTCCGAAGCGGCCGAGGGAGGCTCGATGGGTCGGAAAGGTTATGGCGTCGGTTTTCTGGGATTGTCATGGCATACTCTTCATGCACTACCTCGAAAATGGAAAAACCATCAACAGCGAGTATTACTGTGCATTATTGAAGCGATTGAGGGCCAAAATCGCTGCAAAACGGCCTCCCACGGAGCGAAAAATGCACCGGCGCAGAAGAGAATCGTAACCACGGCTAAAATCAATGACTTACGGCTCCAATTGCTGTCGCATCCACCGCGTTCGCCCGATTTGGCTTCCTCTGACTATTATCTCTTCCCAAACCTCAAAAGATGGCTCATGAATAAAAAATTCACCTCACGCGAGGAAATCATCGACACCACGGAGGAGTATTTTTGCAGACCTTCCGGAAAATTACTTTTCGGACGGCATCAAGAAGTTGGAAAATCGCTGGAATAAGTGTATCAAGCTAAAAGGGGACTATATTGAATAAAATAAAAAAAAACATTTAAACATTTTTTTTTAATTCCCAAGGAGGTTACTTTTTACCCCACCTAGTAAGTTCTTCTCTTTGACAAGGCTATCTAAAAGTTTTGGAATGATGGAAAGTTTAGTAATTGGTCTATACTTAGTAACATGATGTCTGCAACCAGATTTAAGGACTGGATCTATCGTAGAGGTCTTCGGCCCGCCAGGAAAAAATCATTCAGAAAGGAAATGATTAAATTAATCCGATAAGGGAGAACAAAGTGAGCTAGAACAGTATTTTAAAACGATAGGAAAGAATCCCTGGATATCTAGCTTTTTTATAAGTTTCATATACTTAAAGCTGTTTTAATTTCTATATCATCAAACGAGTAACAGGAACAATCAACAATTGATGGAAGGGATTTGACATAATTATGTCTGGAGCCATGTATATGTAACCAAACAGTCATTTTTCTTTACTATTCTTCACCTCTACGGAAATATATTCCATAACCGTCGCACTCAAGAGCCGTTTTTGAACGCTATCGACACCAGAGATGGAAAATGGGTTCTTTACAATAACATTAAACGTCACCGCTAATGACTTAGTCCAGAAGACAGATCAACACAACATCCCAGAGGTCTGCTTAATCGAAAGGGTGTTCTATTCCATCAGGATAACGCTCGCCCTTATATAGCTAGGACCGCACACAGTTACAGGAGTTCGGTTGGGAAAAATGGTGCATCCGCCTTATTCTTTAGATTTCCACTTGTTCCTAAGTCTGCAAAACTTTCTTGATGGAAAAAATTTTAGATCTCAAGATGATGTCCAAGCGGCTCTTGGGGTATTTTTTTCCTCGTAGCCAAATTAGCTCGGGTTTATAAGGTAACATTTTTGAAACTCATTGCGATTGTAGTTGTCCGATGATCAAATTTCTCAGAGTATTTTCTTGTCTTTAGGTTGTTCGGAATATCCGGAGCCGTACTCTGCCTACAGCAAGGTGGTAGTTCGAACATCTATTATACTGAAAGATTGTCTTGTGTCGACCACAATGTAATCAATCTGGTTGACGGTTGTTCTCTTGTGAAGGTTGCGATGCGGGGTACACAGACTCGTATTAATTACGATAATATTTCGGTTCGCTGCAAAATCTTTGGGTCTTAATCTGTAATCGGAGATGGTTTCGTTCAAGCTTTACTCGTACTTTCCAACAGTAGAACTAAAGATCCTCTGTCTTCCTAGATTTGCCTTAATATCGTCTAGTACAATATATCGTCATACTTAGAGCACATCCCAAACATTTTGATCAGGAGCTTGTAGCTATCTTGAATGTCATCCTTTTTCTCATATGCGAGGATAAGAGAGAGTACACATTAGGCTGTCATTAGGTAGCCTATCATATGTTGACAACTCACGTTTTCTCGCTTAAGCCTGTCTTTTTTATCGGTAGCAATAGAAGTAGTATATGTGGCAGTTTTTCATCAGTACGTCCAACAGTAAATCCGTCCTTGTTTGACTTTTTTAGTAGCCTCGTAACAGTGTGTTTTTTACGCACAAAACACAGCCTCGAATGCAGACCTATTCCTATTGCTGGGACAAAAGCAGCCGGATATTCCACTCCGGAACCCACTTTAGAGATATGAGAGCTGCAGTTCATCCCCGACCACCTATATTTTGTTTTTTGATCTCCGCTCAAGTTGACGTAGTTTATATAAAATATCTCCTACTGGCTCCGTACATCCACTTTCTGAGGCTCAAACATTCCCGACCAATAATAATCGGTGGCTGCCACGTGGAGATAATAAAATCACAATCGGTTTGTAGTCAGAGTTACAACACTGAGCATTGCCAGCCCGACGTCGAGTAGTGTCTATATATATAGAATGGTTAAATTCTACAACAAATCACAAAAGTTTACGTAGTGTGTATAAATCTACAATTACTAATAGTTGCGGCGTGTCTTTTCTTCTCCAGGTGGCATTAAAGTCCGAGGAACCCGAGGCTTAATCGTTAAATACACAATATCGCTCAAGGTAGCTCGTTCCTTAGTTAGGGGCGCATACCAAGTTTTCGGGCTGGTATCAAAGTTTCTCCGTCTACACCATTACATAGCGTCTCCACGAGCAATATTTCATAGAATGTCATGTATCATTCTATGAAAATTGCCTGTGGAGACTATTAATAGTATGCTATGAAAAATTGCATTTTATGGATATCATTCTATGAGCTGTCATTTCCATTGTAGTTTGACATTTGTGTTAATTTTTGACGCCTTGTTAGGGGGGAAAGAAAGGAAGACACCGATGTACGCTGGTTTTGAATGTTTGCAGGTTGTAATTTGTAGAAAATAAAGAGTTCGGAAGGGCATTTCTCCAGCAACTACTCAAAATTTCTTCCGAGAATCACTCAACCAAGGATATCTTTATGAAGATGCGCTGTCAAAGATGTTTTCGAAATCGACGAGGAAGTGATATTTGAACGTTTACTAAAATTGCCAAAAAGTGGACATTTGAGGGACAGTGGACCTCGTGGATTTGTTTCACTGACCCGATATTATCTAGTAAAATTTCCATACGTTGATCGGGAACTCACTTGACACCATCGATTGTAAGGTGCTCGTCATTTTTTCGTCTTACTATCATAATTATGTATTCCTAGATCTTTCCAGCAACCCTCTTGATCTCCTTTGTTCTCTGTAGCAAAGAGAATCCAGTTATGATCAAGCTTATGTTACAAATATGTTATGTGAATAACCTTAATTGATCTTCTTTTATAAACAATTGAAATATGTAACGCGCATAACTACATCTTTTGGTACATATTCCTCGCACGTATATGCATTGTTACGGGTACTGTATCGCTTGTGGGGTTGGCTAAAATTGCGGACCCTAGTACCATCATACAGGCTGCTCTTTTTTGGATTATTTCGTTAGTGATCTTGGTTTCACTCATAGTCAATGATACTCGTATTTTTGCATTTGAGTGATCCAATTATTAAATTTTTTTTCGGGCCCTTATAACCTCGGCCGAAACTTATGTTTCTATAGCCGGGTTTTTGATGACCTGTTTTAAACTTGGCATTAGTAGCTGATTCGTTCAGCATAAAGTTTTCTATTATTGGTCTCTAAACAAGAAGATTTTCGCAAATATAAGAACTGCCTATTTCGTTACGCTTTGTTACAGTCGGTGACATTCGTAATATTTTTATCTCCGTTGTTGTCATTTTACCTTTACATCTCTCCTATATCGTCCATCACTGTGATTAATATATGATATTAAAGCCGGACGCACGGCTGGCATGTTTACACAAACCTTAAAGTTTATTTACAATTTTTCTGTCACAAAATATTGAGGTGGTGACGCGCCATTTATGTCACCCAACGTTTACTCTATATATGTGCGATAGCGTCATCTTCCCTGACGGGGTACGAGTGATCCTAAGTATTTCAATGTTCCGGAGTTCGGTTTATAGGATCGGAAAAACGCTAAACGTATTTTGATTTGTTGCCTGAATTGGTCCGTTGGTCTAAAGCATTGTAGATGTATAAGGAACGTACGACTAAACTCAATTCATTGGTATACAAAAGTGATAAGATAAATATCTAAAATACAATGCTCGCCAAAGGTGTGCCATGCCACTATTCAAGTTGTCAGCTCCGCCTGATAACATCTGACTGGCAGTTGATACGGGTAAGTGGTTTTCAAGCGACATTCCAATGCTTAATTTTTATCGTAAAAATTGAAACTTGAAAAGTTAACAATAGTACAGATGGTGTGGCCTGTCTAGCAAATCACACAATTATGAAAAGCAATACGGTAGCATGTGTAACAGGAAACGGGCTAAAAGTGAAATCGTTGAAAACCAAAGTTTCTTTGAAAATATGAGAACTCAAACTCGAAGCCGTAAAAACAGGTTTCACTTGTTTTATTTTGTTGTCAATAAGCTCTAAATGGACGACATTCCCTCATGAAATGTTATTTGTCTGATAGCTGGAGAGATCTGGTGATAGGAGATCTATTCATAATCCTATTTTCGTCTCTTTTGGGATTTGAAAACACAATATTTTAACGTTGCATATTCTACTTTAGATGTCATTTTATTGAAAGTAAAGTTTTCGAGAAAAGTGGATAAAAGAATGTCCAAGCTAAGTTTATTTTTCGCCATGCTCGATGAGATTGTTATAGTTAAAACTTTAAGAAGGTCGATGATCGTAAGTCACTACACAAACATATGCTTATATAGCTTGTAAGAGAAGTCTTTTAACGCAATAAAAAAAAAGGTATGACAGGAATCATCCTAGCCTCCGGATAGAAATACGTCTTCTCGTAATGAAATAAAAAATCGGCGTCGGTTTATTAGCACCAGAAAGAAGCAGTAGAAGAAGGTGGCTGTATTTTCTTAGAGGCCCAATAACTTTTCGTTTAGGTTATGGGCCGTAAAAAACGGTTTTAATTGCATCAGATTTGCTGTGGTTTCATTTTCATCCATACAAAGGCGACATTCAGTTTCTTGACGAATTCTGAGTTTGTGTTATTGATCTCGGAGCCAGTGTGTCGTTAGAAAGTTGACCAGTCTTCTGATATCATTCCTTTTAGTGTTAACGAGACAATTCCGATTTATTTTGGGGGGGGGGGGGGGGGGGGTTTCATAGCTCTTTTAGCCTGAAGATGACCCAGTATATTCTCCCAATAGTATAAACATATTTTGTTCTCCTAAGTTTTGATCGTTGGGACATTGAACGGATCAGCTGAACTTGCTCGAGCTTAGGATGTTTTCAGCTTCTTGACTGTCCCTTTTTACTATAGATACCTACTCCTACTTCCGTGTCCATCTTGGATCCATAGCACTTGGTATACCGTATGTTGGACCTCCTCCCGAACCATGATGCTTTTTGGTACATCCGCATTTACTGCGCAGATCATGTCGTTTTCAGGAATCCCTGTGATGAAGTTTGCGAAATTCGATTATACTGCTAATTTCAACTCTCCTGTTTGTAATAACTTGACTATACTGCGATTTTTTTGGCATATATGTGAAGTAAAATGAGGCCAATGAAAACTTCAGTGGCAGCTGTGGGGCAGACTAGCATAATGCTGGAGATTCCTATGTAGGCGATTCTCTGAAGACGTTGCAGCTTTGATATGGTGGCGTTTTCTTTTGTTTTACTGCACCATGTTTCTGACGAGTAGGCAGTTTGGATCCAGAGGTCTTACCTATGTAATATGTTTCTGCTGACCCATATGGCTTTGGTAATTTTGTTATTAATATGTGAGTTTCAGTTTAGTTTTTTTTCTGGAACTACATCCTTTATTCAGAGAGATCTGGTCAAAACTCAGCTTTGTTTTACGACTGAAGGGACCAATACAGACTTTCCGGGATTGAATAGGAGATTTTCCTCCTTATCGCTCATGGTGATAAGCAAGTCATTGTTATATGAAACTTGCCATTTAAGTTTTGAGAAATACGAGTATAAACAGATATCTATTATCGAAAATGGATTTATTGTTTTTCAAAATACTCCATACAGATCCATACACTTTTGCATGCGTTTGGACCAATTTCTGAAGCACTTTTTTCCACTTCGAACGAGGTAACTCCAAAACATGCGTTTTGAACGTCGAAAGACCTTGAACTCACAATTTATTTTGATTTTTAAGTCAATGGCTGCCAAACCAGAGCTGTACGATGTCGATGACTCATGAATTCAATGTTTTGACTATTCAAAAAGTCACCTTTTTGGCCCAACCTGTGAGAGCCGGCTTTGACGTGGTGGAGTATGATCCGTATTCGGCGGTTGCTTGCTTTTATTTCTCCAAAGACTTCTGGCAAACAAATAGTGATGTATCATTCTGAATTGATCGTTCTACGTTGCTGTGAACGGTGGCAACATGTCCGGTGTTTTCGAACAAACAAGCGACTACTTGCTTCGAGGTGCTACGTGCGCGAACAACATTTGTTGGATTTGACTCGTCTTGAAAGGCCCATATAGTCGCCTACTGTTTAATTTCGGGCTCATATGCATAGATCCATGATTCGTAGTCTATCACGATCTTATAAACGTCTTTTGAAGCACAAAGATCGAATTTCTTCAACATGTCCTTGGGCCAATCGACACAAGCCTTTTTTTTTTTTGAGCGATGGTTAAATTATGCGGTATCCAACACGAAGAAATCGACTGGTACTAAAGCCCAAGCACGCCTTAATTTCACGATAAGTCACAAAACGATCTTGGATTATCAGTTCCCGCACAGCATTGATGTTTTCTGGCACAACAACCGATTTTGAACGAAAAGTACGTAATTCGTCCATGAGCGAACGACGACCACGATTAAATTCGGAAAATCAGTGCGAAACACGTTGACGTTGGATGGTGCTTCATCGCCGAAAGTCGATGCTAGTTTATCGGCACAATGTTGTTGAGTTAATTCACGTCGAAAGTCATAAGAAAACATCGCATGAAAGTGTTCACGATTTAATTTCCATTCTTTGGCTGCAATGAATCTTTCAAGTCTCTGTAAAAAAAAAACCCAAATAGCACTCATATGACAAAACGTTCTGAGAATGCGTAACATTAAAAAACTTCAAGCTTTACGATGTTGGCTTCTGAAACAGTATGGATTATTCAACGGTTTTCGAGCATCGCTCTCACCCATTTCTTCGTAGAAAGATCTATTTCTAAGTTCCGTGCCTTTTGAGAGAGAATCGTCCCCGGTGTTGTCAAGAACAACTTCGATATTTAGGAAGGCGCATAATGCGATATCTTTTCGTCGTCTTATTAACTGGGCACTACCGGCCATCGACCCAAAGTAGACGAATTGTTTTAGCTTGATAAAACAATGTTATCGTATTTTGTTACTGTTCACAGAGTTTGGTGTTATATTTTCTTCTCTCTTCTTTTTCCTTGCAAACAGCTAAATGTCGACGACCAGCTGTAATTTGAAAAACTCACTGCCCCCGTGTCGTTCAACGAACAATATTTTTGAAGGATGTGAAACAATTCATCTTTGTTTATTGGGAACATACTAGTATACTTGGCTTTGTCCTCTCATTCACTGCAAGATCTACTCGTTCCCACTTTTCTGCAAATCTCTATACTAGCTCACTAGCAACAAATGACGGTGTAGATATCGTTCGTGTCGTGATGTCGTGTCTAAAGCATTTTGCAGGGATCACGAATTCGACGATTGCCGATCCCATACGATACACTACTAAATGCAGCTTGGAAATCGATGAAAAATGACAATCCACTACTTGAAAATTGTTCGCCCTCTTAATTAGCCTTAATTTGAAGTTTGTCGTCTATTTGTCGATTTGAAAATGACTCTCATATGTATCCACTGATGTGTGGCTGAAAAATTTGGGACGTTTACGTCCACATATAACGATCGACATCAACTGCAAATGATGCCCTCCAGCTTTCGAATAGCTTAGTTGATCTCGTCTACACTAGGAAACTTTGGCTGTTAAAAAACATCATCAATGTGATTTAAAATTAGACTTCAATGGCTCTTAGTTTGAACCCAGTTACCAGTTGCTTTGCTTGCCTAGTTCTGCTATCCAGTGATTTTTTTTGGCCGACTCATCATTACATCAGTCGTGATGAAAATATAACAAAAGTAGTTCCGAACGAGCGCTCTCTATAATATATTGGTCCTAACTTGTTCAACGTCGAGCTTACTGTTTTGGTGCGGTTTATAGCTTCTCCTTGGATGATCAGAATTTGGTTACTGTAAAATAATGGCAATGAATATGTACGCGCTTATGATGGTCAGCACATGACTGACATCGATCAGCTCGTGGTCAATTTACGAGTAGATGAGTGACGCGCAATACATATGTAGATATTTAGGTTGCTTTGTGAATATTTCAATGTTAATACTCTATGAGATATTAATCAGTCGGAAGGCGGACTATACTAGCTAGTAGTCCGCTGATGATGTCATACTGATTTTGGTATTCAAGACATGCAGTGTCGACATCATCCTCTTGATCAAAAGGTTCCAGGAATTTATTCAGAAAATTAATAATACGAGTTTATTCATCTAAATTTATATTGTCGCCTTCAAAGCAATCCCCATCGACTGCAACACACTTATGCCAGCGCTTGATCCAATCCTCGAAATATTTTTTATATTCGGTTTTCGGTATGTTCATCAGTGCTTCCTGCGATTTTTCCATTACTTCCCCTCGGCTGCTGAAACGCGTTTCCCGTAGTGGTTTTTTAACTCGATTGAACAGAAAGAAGTCACAGGGAGCCAAATCAGGTGAATTCGGTGGCTGTTGGATGGTATTTGTGCCATTTTTTGTCAAAAAATTACGAATAATGATGGCACTGTGCGACGGTGTGTTATCATGGTGCAAAATCCACCAGTTTTCTGCCCACAATTCTAGTCTCTTTCGGCGAATTTCTTCACGCAAACGTCTCATAACGCCCGAATAATACTATTTGTTTACTGTCTGGCCTTCTGGTGAAAATTCATGATGCACTACATCGTGCAGTGATAGATGTACTCTTGGCTACATTGCTTTTGCAGATGTCAAGCTATGACGCTAAAATTTAGAGGGAATGTCAACTTAACAAAAAACAAACTCAAATCGGAGCAATGGGAGCGCCACACGGTGTTTATCCCGGGAACTTTTTGCTTAAGGTGGTATTTCCCGTGAATAGAATCTTAAAGCTTTCTAGGGGTCTTAAACAAACCCTCAAAGATCTGAGCGATGAGTATAATATGGTAATAGCTCCTGTAGGCACCGTCATGGAAAGAATTCTGCTGCCGTAAATCCTAATTCTAAGGCACTTTTGGTAATTTTTAATAATTTTGAAAGGTGGAACCTAATTACGAGTATGATAGTTTAGTACGAGATGCCTCATCTGTTTTCGTGCATTAAGCTGAATGTGCAACATGTCGGAATAGTGAGCTCCTCGCACTCAATTAGCATACGTTCATCGCAAGACAGATATCTGTACTACTACTACTGTTAAGTTTCACATGAACGATTTTTTTTTTTTATAATTTACGCGCGCCTAAGGGGTTAGATACCCTTTTACTGTTGCCATGGCGCGGGCGGAAAGGTAGAAAGGAGGAGAAAGGAAAATTGTTTTGTAGTGGTTTGAAACTCAGGTTTGTTTGGTTTCGGTATTTGCTCTCCAGGGGTGGGAGTCCGAATAGGACGGAGAGTTTTTTCTTCACTCAGAGTGGAAGGTTATAATTCGCAGTGATTTGTGCTTGAAACTCTACAACAGCCAAATCTACGTGTTAGTGTTATGCCTTCACACGTAGAATTAATCCATACAGTGTTTTCTTGATTGTTTTAAGACTGTGAATGCTGCGGCGAGTATTGTATTCGTGTAGGGCTTCGTACGATTTGAAACAATTCCACTTTTCTGGGAAATTTCTAGGAAGACGCTAACAGAAAGCTGAACTTAAGTATTAGGATCAGTTCAATAAGATAACCAGAAATATGAAATAAAAAAAAATATACAAGTAATAAACTTGCAAATATCGATGAATGATTGGAAGGCACTACTTGTTCAAATCTCAATTTTCAGTTTACCAAACTCAATCAACGAGGGTCCCTCAACGTAAAGCCCATTCAGATGACTGACAGTAAATCACCACATCACATCATTTTGTTTCATAAACATTCACTTCATACATTTCATTCAATTCCTATTTATTAGTAATTAATAATTTTATTAAATAAAAACGTATTTAACATTTTCTTTATTATTCCCTTCCTCGCAATGTCTGCCTCGTTCTACTCGCATCTGCCATGCATCATTTTAGAACTGTCTTTGGAAAGTATCATCAGAAATATGCGGACACCCTATTAGATTATGGATTTTTCCTTTTAAATGTTGATTCCGTCTACCAAAGTGTTAACGTCTACAAAGATGCTCTCGAAATAAAGCGTCAAATTTTCGGAAATCGCAATTATCACGTAGCCCATGCTCATGAAGATCTCTCATATGCATACTACGTGCACGAATATAGTACGGGGAATTTCCAATGTGCTCGTGAGCATGTGGAAAAAGCAGTTGACATAATGAAAGATCTCGTCCCAAATGACCATCTAATGTTAGCATCAGCGAAACGTGTCAAAGCCTTACTACTCGAAGAGATAGCGCTCGATAAAATGGCCGCAAATGGGGTGGACGAAGATGGTTTGCTTAAACAATCAGAGGAACTACACAAATGTGCCTTGCAGCTTTCACTTGATGTATTCGGTGAGGTGAATGTACAGACTGCCAAACATTATGGTAACCTGGGTCGGTTATATCAAACAATGAGTAGATTTGAGGTAATTTTAACCCATAAACCCTAAAACAAATCATAGTTATTACGTTCCTTCTTTCAATAAGCAATTGAGAAGATTGCGCAATTGATAGTGGGACATAAATCAAATGATATTTTTCTCTAATGTAGGAAGCGGAACAGATGCACCAAAAGGCAATTAAGATTAAAACCGATCTATTGGGACCGTATGATTACGAGGTGGGCCTATCGATTGGTCATTTAGCTTCGCTTTACAACTATCAAATGAAAAAGTACCGAGAAGCTGAAGAGTTGTACTTGCGAAGCGTCGAGATAAGTAAGTCTCTTTGTGTTAGAGTGTAAAAGATGAAGGCAGAAACAAGTCTTATGCTTTTTGTTTTGTTTAATCTAAAGGTCTGCGATTATTCGGAAAGACTTACTCCGGTCTAGAATATGATTATTTAGGTTTGTGTCATGTCTACGACACATTACGAGAGTTCGAGAAATACCTGAAATATGCCTCGATACTGGAAAATTGGCAAATGCTGCGAGGCGAAAACAGTGCCATGAATGTAAGTTTTGACTACAAGACCAGTCTTGGTCTGGCTTGGAAGAACATTTATTCATAAGTTTATGTGTAAGGAATTTTTTTTTGTTTTTAACATAGTTTTAGCCACCCAAGAACTGTGCAATATATTTTTGTTTTAGTGACGGAGAAGAAAACTGGATTATTTTTGGTTAAGCAATATTTGTTTGGAAGCTTTTGTCAGGTTGTGATAATAGATTATGAGCATGAACGTGCTTAGCTTTCGGGTGATTCATGTTTCCTTTTTCACTCGTTAGGTGTTTATTTATTCTGCGCCTATTAAAAACCAACAAATTAATTTACAGAAGTTGGAAAACCATATCTGCTCGCACATAATATCAAATTATTCTGTCGCAAAAAGTATTTAATGTTCTCTCATCGTTTCGAAACACTTCTTATTCTGCTTTCAAACTGAAAACCAAAGAATAGTAGATTCCGACCTTGTCGAAATCGGCGTATCGCTGAAGATGTGTCTCTTATTTCCATGATCTTCTGTTTCAGTCTTGTTAAATCTAGTGGTAATGTTGCTCTTTCGCTAAAAAGGTTAATCTCCCAGACTAGATAATACTTTTTTGACGTTGCAATTCAGTGGAAACTTTACAGCATCGCTATTATGAGGTTGTGGAACGTTCTATGGCCGATTTGCCTCAAACAAACGGTTAGCTAACACCAAATGAAAATGGCATAAAAAGTAAACGACGAAAATACAGCTGATTTGAATAAGATGTATGTATTGTAACATATGTACGTGTGCGCTCGGTGTGGCGTGAGAACCAAGCCAAAAGAATTTGACATGATTTTTATTTTTCAAATTATTCCGCCTTCGCTTCAAAACACAGACTTCTTCTGCAAATTAACATTTCAATAACTTTTCTCATCGGAAAAATGTTATGCACGAAGGTCCTTCCTGAAATTAGGGTAAAAGTACAGCGTGTTCAACAAAAACGTGGGTCTAAAAAACTAATGAAAAGTACAGAATTTTAGCAAAGAATACATCAAAACGAGTCGCGCAATTTTATCGGTAGGGAGAGTCCAATCACTTTCACTTTATTGCTTTCACTTAATTTGTTTTGAGCGCAAGTTGTTTTATCCTGGCTATTTTCTTCCTTTTCTTCCCTTAAGAAGACCAAACATTTTCTATTGCACTCGGATCAGGACTTTGGAACGGCCAACCTAACGTCTCTATGCCATCTTCCTCTTTCCATCCCATGCAGAGACGACTCCGATGTTTTGGATCGTTATTCTCTTGCAAAATTCAGCCGTAATTGTTTGGTTGGTCCATACAGGGATTCGGAAAACTTTAGCAAATCCTTCTAGTATAATGTTACCATTAATTGTGCATCGAGGTTTTGTGTGAATACTATTAACTTTGCGAATCCTTGGCCGAGAAACATAAACATGAACTTTTGCTGAATGTTTTACGGTGCGTTGCAGAAACTTTTCATATTTTTTTTTGTCAAGGTTTTCTTCGAATAATTATAAACAAAAAAAGGTGACTCATCTGTAAATATGATGTTGCTCCAATCCCTGTCTAAATTCTGCGTTGCACATCTTAGCCTCTTTTCAATATGTTTTTGGGTCAGTAGCAGTTTAAGTTTAGTACTGGTTTGATATGCCAGATTCTTCCAAACTGCGCGGTATTGTGTTGATGTACACTCTAATTCCTTTTCTGGACAATTTTTCTTTTTCCACAAATTACTTTATTGTCTTTACGGATGTGATTATTCTCTAGCTGACCCATCATCGCATTCCCGTTCCCGTTCTCACGTCAGTGCTCTTCGGCTGTCAACCTATGTTAAGTACATTGAATTCTGATATGAGCAGCATAACCAATTCTGGAACTATCAACTATCCAAAACACAATGCGGTCTGCAGTCGTTAAAGCGAAATTTAAATACCTAGCCATTATCCATGAATGGCACTTGCATCGTTGAAACCGAAAAACCCTCCATTCTCGGTATGTGCACCAATGACCACATATTCGATGTCGCTAAAAATCCTGCGAAATGTCTAGGGTTCCTTAAGCGAGGTAGGAAATATTTCATCTCCTGACCTGGCCACCATATATAAGGCGCTTATCCACCCAAAATTGGAGTGCAATGCCCAACCCTGGCCCCTAAGACCACTTTGCACTTGCTAGATAGGATCCAAAATCGTGCGATAAAACTCATATGTGATGCCAATACTACACAGTCATTCGATACCCTCGGACACCGGCTTAACGGCTCCTGTGTCTCACCTTGTTATATTGCTATTTTCACCACCAGTGCTCCACCGAAATTGCCAGTAGCATTCCGCCGCTTAAAACTTTTAACCGTAACATCCATGAGGAGCTATGGGCATACACACATCCATCTTGCACTGGTCTTCGTAAGGGTTAGATGACTGTGAAGGATAGTGTGTATATTTATTTATTCAATCTACGATTTTCACAATCTACAAATTTTGAATTTATTAAAATAATATATACCATCGGATACATAAATCACCTCTCCTAATATCTACACCTCCATTCCGGCACACCTTCTAGTACAAGTTTCTCAACTCTATTAACATTTTCTCCTGTGGAGAGAGTGAGCGATGGTCGTCTTCAATGTTTTCACCGAGACTTTTAAATTTGCTGGAACACGTCTGAATAGTGAACTTTTTGACTCTTTGTAAAGATACTTGCTTGATTATGTATCACTTTTGATTACTAGAAAACGAATTATCCCAATTTAACAAAATTTATTAGGTTTGCATGCAAAACGGTCGTTTTTGAGATGAGACTCTGAGCACTTGTATTCGCCATTCACTTTGATACATTTTTGTCAACGAGATATTAGTTCATTGATCTCTTACTTATAAATGCTAGGAAATTAGGATCCAATGTCGTCTTCAAAGATATTTTTACAACTGCTTCATTCGTATATGTTTTCTTCACGACAAATGATAATCCGTTGGGGTAAGGTGAATGAAGTAAAAGTTCGTACTGTGTGTTGATGTATACACTAAGATGCAAAAAAAAGTAAAACAGAGAATTTTGACTTTGACCTGCGCTGTTTACTGTGGTGTGTAGATATTTCGTTTTTATTCGTAACAATTAGGTAAATATTAAATGGTTTAACCACAACAATAACCACCAACACGAAGATCGTGTTATTCTAGGAAAAAAATATTTAATACATGCAACCCCTTAAAGGCGAGCTTGTGGGCTGTTTGATTTATTGTTTTATGACTCACAAAATAGATTTAACGTTACTTTGTAGTTACTTTAGTTGTTAAAATTACAAAAAAAAAAAATAAGTTTTCATTTTTCAATATAGCGTTTGGCCGCCTTTGGCTTTTTATGTCTGAGTTTTACACTCATTCGATGTCAGACTCAATAGGATTCATGTCAGGACTGTTTCCGCGTCAATGGTGTGAATTTATTCCCAATTCATCTTTATAACTTTGACCCTGGGAAAAGAATTAGTTAAAATCGATCAAAAGCACCATAAACATTGATAAAATCACCAAAATAACAGTGGACAAATCATTGTTTACTTACGGCTTTATCTCGATGGCAAAGTCCTGAAACAGGAAACCGGTGTGGTACTGGCTCACTTTCTCTATAGTGGAAACCATTACATTTTCTACCATATAACCTCGTTGTACTTAAAAACATTTACGGACCCATCCACTGTCATAAGTGTTCCAAACCACCTGGAGTTATTACCCCCCAAATCATGACACCCTTACACTTCTTAGAACGAGCTGCAACATATTCTTTCTTCAACCGTTCTCCAGATCGATGTCGAACTGTGGTCTTTTAATCTGAAAATTCCAAGTTGAGTTTGGACTAATGTGAGTCATCTTGGGTCTAAATCTGATTTTCTCTTGCCCATTCCATACGGCTTTTCTGAATTCTTGGCGTAAGAAGTTGTTGTTTTGTCGTCGGGCTTCGGCAAGCTGTCTCTCATCTATTGTCACAGAGATGCCTATGCCGGTGGTTTCCACAATATATCTCCATACTTGTGGTGCAGTCACGAACCGGTTCCTTAACGTCGTCCTATGGTATATGGTATTTATATGGTGTCCCATTTTTAGAGTAATGTATCTTTTTCGACGGCTTCTATTTTTCCGCTCTAAAACATCAGTTTCTTAGTACGTTTCCAAAAACCTTCTTATCGTCGACTCATTGAACCCTAATCGGCGAGAAATTTCTCTCATCGATTCAACTTCCTCCTTTGACGCTTTTCAAATTGTATTAACTGCCCTTTGTTCATCGCGCACTGTTCACTTCACAATCTAAAAACGATTTTAAAAAAAATCAGGGTGACTTCGAAAACAAAGAAACCTACTAGTAATAATCCTTATTACTCGATAATGAAAGGGGTTTCCCCGATCAAGCTGGAAAAAGTAAAAATTTTCTGTTTTACTTGAATGTAGCTTTTTTTTGCATCTCAGTGTATTTGTGATTCACGTTATCGTAGAGCAGTATAACCCCATGTCTTTTAACTAACGCAGGCTGTTTAACCACAAATTTCTCATGCATTTGTTGTATGTTCTAAGCAGTACTTCACTACATTTATTATTTGAAGCTGAAGATCACCAAAGCGTCACCATAACTTTCTGTGGGTGACTTCAGAATACGTGTTGGCGGTTCATCGGTGACTGCGCAGGAAAAAAAAATGAGATGTTCTACTTTTCATCACACGCAAAAATTCCATGTAAAACAGAAAAGGGCAATGTTTCAATCCTCGCGCCCCCATTCGTGTATTGTCCGTAAATTCAGGTTTTTTGCTTTTACCAGCTGCTGTCAAATGCCAAGTAACTGTTGAATGCTTAGCAGTTTCGCAATATTTTTAAGAGCTTGACGTCCATCGGTTTATACTAAAATCCTTAGCTCGTTGTTGTATATGGTTGCTTCAAAGCTACCACGAGTTTTATTTTGAAGACTCACATCTCCTCAACGAAATTTATCAAATCAGCTTCTAGTTCTTCGTTCAGTAGTTCTGGATGCTTCTGCAAAATAAGATATCGTCTATTTGGCTCATATCTACGATATTATCTTAAGTCAATGTGATCGATTTGCAACAACCTTATCAACCCTAAAACGTTGTCACTGAGTGATCCCGAGTCCCGAGACTGACATATAGATGGCGACTCTATTATCATATCCATACGATTTTTAGTTAGTAACAACCTTCAAGCGATTCTTGTCAGAATTTGATGACATTTCGACCGCTTGTCATCGAGATATTGAAGTTTTTGGTAATTTCAAAACGATAGAAAGAAATTCCGTAAAACCAACAACGAGTTGATAGATAATTCAGATTTTTAGATTTAGCTGTTTGGTGCCGTTTAAGCGAAATAAAAATATTTTTTTCAAGTGGTATGTGACTATGGACAAAACATGGATCCTATTACCTGTTCGCAAATCTCAAAAAAATGCTTGCCGCAAAGAGATATGGCTCCAATGAAGAGGTGATCACCGAAAATGAAACGTATTTTGAAGGGTTGGACAAATAATTCTATAAGAAAGGCATTGAAATATTAGAATGATTTCACCACTTTAGAAGGGGAGACTATGTTGATTGTGTTTGTGTTCTTTGTGTCGCCATCTATGTGTCAGTCTCGGGACTTTTAGAAACTATTATATACCTTAATAAACTGTTAAGACGTATCGGATATAGTCTTGTTTCTCTGTATAAACGCAAGGATGACACGAGAAACTGTAACAACTGTTTCTTATTATTATGTGAGACATTGGCATACGGATAACAATGGAAAAACATCACAAAAAAAAATCTGCTAATAATCCTTATCGTTTTGGAAAGTACATTCGACCGAGTTCAAAGAAATTATATGTAGACGGCGCACGTTGAGAGCAATAAAGACATATTCAAGGGGTGAAAGGGTTCAGAAATGGTTTGGTTTACTCATTGTGCATCTGGCGAAGTGCATACTTTGGAGTAGTCATATTCATAGCAAGTTCTAGGAAAGTACAAATATTGAAACTCAAATGCCCGAGGCTGAAAAAAGATGTCGAAGGAAAAATAATAATACCATTGGAAAATTCTCGGTTGCACTGATCAAACGGTCATCCAAAATAAAGTGACATTTCAAACGCTATTGACGTCCTTTACTCGATCAACGCCACAAACACAGCATTACCAATGCAGATGCGTCAAAGAAATGTGTAAGGTCTGATGTATTTTGTGCACTACATGGTCTCATTGCTGCCATATACGAGTATTAATGTCTCGTAATGCACTGCATTTCTGCCTAACTTGGATCGAACAGTGTGAAAACATTTAAAGGATGCTCGTAGCACTTTAAACGCGTCACGTTACACCACTCTTAAGTAACGACGACTTTAGCTCTATATCTACACATGAAGATACATATCATGCAGGTATATGACTTTGCCCAGTGGTCTCGACTGCTGTGGCCTTTAAGCAAGAAGCGTTCAAATCATTTAGGCTACATATATCATCCTGCCCTTGAGGATTATGAGATGTTAAGTTACAATTGGGTTGATTGAGAGGTTGAAAAATAAATCCTAGGTACTGCTAATTCAGCGTTGTATTTTTTGTTCTTTAAAAGAAAGTATGAAGCTTTATCTTTTGTGGATTTGGTTTTCGTCATTCAACAATCAACTTATAGCAGCCATATCAGTTTGTTAAGTTTTAGTATTCTTGCTGCTTATAAATGGAACAAGGTTAAAGTTTCCTTGCTGCTATCTACGAGGAGCGTTCGATAATTCCGTACAATATTTTAGAAAACATAATTTCTTAATTTCTTCGGCAAAAATCAATCTTATTCCGCAAGATAGTCTCCTCTTAGCTAAGCCGTCCATGTGATACTATTTGTCGAATTCATTAAAATAGACATCTGTTGCATTTCCTTATATACGGGAACGGAAAACATTCACAAAGAGCAAAATCTAGAAATATGATAAATGGGAAACCAATTTGTTAAATTTCATTGTTACGAGGACGGAATTATGAGCCGGACGGGATCGTGAACAAAATACGCGACATAAAACATAATTTCGAGGTTTAGACGAGTTGTGCATACACATATCCGTAAGTACACTGGTGTGCTGGAAAATATCTTGTCGGCTTAAACTGGACATTCGTTTTGTATTTTAAACCTGATTCACATGAATTGAAGATCCGTATGCCGTTTACAGCGTGCGACAAAAGTAACTATGATTTTTTTATAAATAAATATTCAATGGAACGAAAATGCTCAAGTTTTAAACATTAGCTATATGAGAACAATTTTCTCAAACACTAAAATCAGTTTTTTTTTTGTATGGCATTTTCCATAAATTTCTAGAGTGTGTGTGCAGTCAGCCACGGAGGTATCCATGATACAGGAGTAGATAGTAGTGTTACGCTCGCGGTTGCTCGGCTCTAGCTCGTCGGATTGAGTTGGTTCTTGCCACTACTACTTGCACCTCAACTCACTTACCCTTTTATCTCGTGCCAGAATATCAAAAAAGAACGAAGGATAGTTAAGAAGAAAGCTACGTTACGATACGGACTGACTTAAAAGACTGGATGATAGAAAAAAAGAAGAAAAGAAACAAGAATCTCACATCTGTGTGCCATCACAACTGTGCAAGACTGGAACTTTCGCATTTAAAACTAACTAAACCCTAAGACCGAAACGTAAATTAACGATTAATAACTAAACCTTAAGCTAACTTAACTCTATGTACCCTACACCGAATAATACGTCTCAGTGTCACACAACGATGCCAGCTCGTTACGACTTGAAATAGGCCGGGTGTTGTTGGCTGAGGATGGCCAACCCACCCTTATCGCACTTAAACGCGACCAATTGCTACCATTCTGGCCAAAACTTTGAATGGTAGCCCCTAAAACGACGATCCTTTCATTTCTTGTTTGCCTATTTTTATTCCCCACTCTAATTTCTGCCTCTCAACTGTGGGTTCCTTCCTAAACTTATACTTAAATTAACTCCCACACGATAGATAGGTTTTCCACCTTCTCCTCCTGAATTTAAATTAGTCAACACAACTCTCTCTACGACAAAAGGAACATATTCATCATAGTAACAAGAACACAGGGAGAGAGTGAGCCTACGAAGAAAGTGGAATGAGGCAATTCAAAAATAGAGGGACGATTGATAGTCAGGTTTTTTTGTGATTTTCGAAAGGGAGATTAGTAGGTCAAATTAATAGATTAATAGAAAGGGGTAAATTTGCTTGATTTGTCACAGTGAGGGGACACAAATAGAACACCACAATTAAACATACCACCTTGATCAAAATGTTCCCGGAATTTATTCAGAAAATTAAAAATACAAGTTTATTCATCTAAATCTATATTGTAATTACTTCAAAGTAATCCCCATCGACTGCAACACACTTATGCCAGCGCTTGATCCAATCCTCGAACAATTTTCTATATTCGGTTATCGGTATGTCTATCAGTGCTTCCTGCGATTTTGCATTACTTCCCCTCGGCTGCTAAAACGCGTTCCCCGTAGTGGTTTTTTAACTCGATTGAACAGAAAGAAGTCACAGGGAGCCAAATCAGGTGAATTCGGTGGCTGTTGGATGGTATTTGTTCCATTTTTTGTCAAAAAATTACGAATAATGATGGCACTGTGCGACGGTGCGTTATCATGGTGCAAAATCCACGAGTTTTCTGCCCACAATTCTGGTCTCTTTCGGCGAATTGCTTCACGCAAACGTCTCATAACGCCCAAATAATACGCTTTGTTTACTGTCTGGCCTTCTGGCAAAAATTCATGATGCACTACATCGTTAAAATCCATGAAAACCGTGAGCATTGGCTCTTTTTTGACTGAAAACGACGTGTTTTTTTTGGTATCGGCTGGTTTGGTGAACACCATTCACTTGCCTGATGTCTGGATTGCGTGTCGTACTCATAAACCCACGTCTCGTCTCCAGTAATGATCGTTTTGATGAATGTGAGATCGATTCAGCCTCTCAACTCATCTCTTTTGCGACGTCAACACGGTCTCTTTTTTGTATGAAATTGAGGTCTTTTGGCACCAACTTTGCTGCTACACGACAGAAACCCAAATCGTTAACCAAAATGTCTTGGACGGATCCATAGGTAATATTCAAGTCCACCGCTATCTCTCTGATGGTTAATTGGCGTTTAGTGACCAACATGTCTTTTACTCCATCAATGTTTTCGTCGGTTTTCGATGTCGATGGTCTGCCACTGCGTTCATCATCTTCGATTGACTCACGACCACTTTTGAACCGCTCGTGCCACTGGCAAACGACCGTTTTCTTTAGAGAATCGTTGCCGAAACACTTTTCCAACATTTCCAAGGTTCGCGCACCATTAAATCTGTGTTTTACGCAAAATTTAATACAAGTTCGTTGTTGCAAATGTCAACAACAGATTTACCGACTTAACAAAAAAAACAGAACTCAAATCGGAACAATGGGAGCGCCACAAGGTTATTCCGGGATTTTTTGATCAAGGTGGTATTTATTTTTTGGTTAAAAGGCTGGCGCTACAAGTGTTTCATGTGATATACCATATGTCACACCAATTTCTTTGTGAATGCTATGCTTTAGTTCTTGAAAAGGTAGTCTGCTGCTATTACACGATGGCTTCATGATTTTTTTAACAACCAAAAAGTTTTCAGAAAATATTTCCTTCCCATCAAATACGTACTTTAAGCTTGTTGAAAGGCCTCATGGATTTTTCTTTGCTTCGTTAGTAAACGGGGGTAAGTAGCTAAAAAAAATACAAAAAATTCTAGTAGACTAATCTTATTTTATTTTTTAGAGCTAAGTTAATCCTAAATATGAAATAGAGTTTAAGTAGTATTTCTTTGTACTCATATTGACATATCTAATTTGACTTTTGTTAATTTTTTCCCAATGAATAGAAACCAACATATCCTGAAATCGTTGATGATAATACCCTGGAAGACGTGAAACAACAATTTTTCGACATGCGCACACCACCAGTCGGAGCGCCATGCTAAGAACGATGAACAAATTAAAAAAAAACTCAAAAGAAGCGTTCAAATTTTACAATCGTAGAAAAAAGCCAATTACCTAAAAATCCCTCATGAAAAAGGAACCGAATTATTTTTTTTTATTTAAAATTTATTTGTTGTAAAAATGTAGTTAGTTTTATATAAAAAAAGAAATTGATAGTGTAAAGATATAAATGCAATCAGCATGTGAGCGTATTTTTTAAATCAACAAAATGTACACCCGTAAAATTATGCAAACAAAAAAACCAACAAAAAATTTAGCAAACAAAATGCCTAACTCGATGACCTAATACAGAACCGTTGAATCTCTGAAACATGATATACGTACAAGCAAATGGCAGATTTGTTAAATAAAATCAGTAAACTAGATAATTGTATTGTTGAACTTATTAGTTTTGTTTTTTCTTTTCTTTTTTCTATATAAACTGGTATACCGTAACAAATACTGCCAAAATTGCAAACAAATCTTATAGTGCATTCACTACACAGATATTTATTATATTAACACTGATTCTTGATTTAGTCTGTTGTTCTTTTATTTTTGCAAACTTTTTTTTGCTCAATCATTATTGTTGTAGATCGCATTTGGAAAGACTTTTTTTGTTTTTTATTTTATTTAATTGACAGTGCGCACTTTTTGACTGTAAATAATGGAATTGTATACATTCTAGAATTATAAGTTATAAAAACAAAAATCATATCGAGAAAACAATAAAATGAAAAATACCTGAAATTATATGCACAAACAAGATAACGTATTCGCTTCAGTCTGAAGTCTAGAATCATCCTGTTTTTTGTTAATCATTATTTAGTCATCAACATGTCCCTTATTCTGTAGACCATAGAACTTAATTTGGATTAATTTTTTATATCAAGCACATACCCCCTTTTTTGTTTTATTTTTCCCTTTATTATTATATCGACTCCTTTGAGTATCCCATTTAATATAAGTTAAAGTTTCTTAAAAGCTTTTTTCAAACTACCGCTTTATTGTAGTTTTTTTTTTCTAAGAGATCGTTCTAACAAAAGACTTACAAGCCGCGCAAAATATGTATTTTTTTTTACTTTCTATTTTTGTAGTGATCATTGGATTACGTTTTGTGTTAGCTTACTTTCGTTTTTGTTTATGTTGATCGTTATACTTAGAAATACAGGTAACCGTTTTGTTTTTATTGTTGTCATTATCATACATTTTCTGATAGACTGTGTCAAATCGATTTTTAAACAAAATCAAATCCTTAGCTTATTTTTTTAGAAATGACAAATACATATACTTGCATATACGTATATGTGTATATACATACATATATTTTTTAAGATAAATAAGTGTATTAGTGTTGTAAAGTAAGATATAACGTGTATATTAAGACGTGAATATAAGAAATATTATGTAAAGTAATAAAAATACGCACACTGTTTTCTTTTCTTAACTGATATGACATTAAAATAGCAAGCATTACAGCTCTTTTGTTTTCCTTTGTTGTTGGGCTTATATACGAGTATAATCTATCAATGCACGATCGTTTGTCAACCTAGCTGATGGGGTACGTATCGTAAAGGTTTTTTTTTTTAAGGAGAGTTCTAACCCTAGCATGGTCGAAAGAACTGATTTTTTTTGCATTTTCTTGAAGTTGAGGAACAGATAATAAACTTACCCAGATGTCGCATCCCCATACAAAAAAAATGTTGATCTTTTTTGAGATGAGCAAACAACGAAAAAAAAGCTTTTCTGCTTCGCAAAGAAAAAAACACGAAAAATAAATTTTCTGTGCGAAAAGCTTTTTCTTTTGCTACTCTTTGTAGCGTCTGCGACCTGCGACTGCGAGACACAATTTCATTAAACATAGGAGTACATATGTACGTATTTTCCCTTTTCATTTTGCTATATTGACCGAAGTTTCGATCTGTGTAGATCTGTGGTGTGGCAAAAAATATTTAAATTGTATGTTTTCGAAGTGAAAAGTGATATTTTACTGTGTGTGTCCAGTAAAAATTTTGAAAGAGTTAATCTAAGAAAGGTAAAATATATTATTTAAGCTTATTTGAGGCTGATTAGGTACTTTTTTTAATTTAATTTAGGCCCGGGTCAACCCCGGACAGCAATAAAAGTTTGGCAGCACAGTTTCTGTATCGGCTTCAACAATCTCTACCATTTTCAAAGATGGTTCAAATCCCAAAGAAGCTTGAATAGTCTATTAAGAGGACCAATTCTACAAACTAAGAAAATTACTTCACCTGCTCAACACTTGAATTCAACGATTTTGGCAAAAGACATACACTTGCGATCATAAAAACCGCACCATATCAAAATGATTGAAAAATTTTTAATAACTACGATAATAATTTTTATAATGAAATGAAATTTTTGTTGAGTACTCCAGAGTAGTTTATAAGTATTTCTATCTAATTTCCATCTGTTTATTGAATGTTTGAAAAAAGATATTCGCCCATATTCCCGTTGGCGTTCTTGTTTTAAAACGAAATAAAAACGACATTTTGCCATCACCGTTGTCGTTATCGACGTATATCGAAAACATATCGGTATTCTGTAATTTAAAACGAAAATAGAAACGTCAAAGAAACGTTTGTTTTCTGTCGTCGTCATAGTTAGCAACGAAACAAAAGCGAGAAGAACAAAAAAAAAATTAAAAATGAAAATAACAACGTTCCGGCAATTTGAAATTTTGATTTCAGAAATGGAGATGAATCCGGAATATGCTGAGGGTCTTAGGAAAGGCATAAAACCAGTAAATTTTGATGCTTTTTGGAATCAATTAGCAGGCAAAATAAATGCAATTGGACCTCCAGTTCGTGACGGAGACGGTTGGCACAAAGTAAGTAAAACTGAAAAAGCAAAAGTTATAAAATACAATTTTAATAAATATGTAATTAAAATTAAAGGTATGGAAGGATTTAAAATAAAAAAGAAGTTGGTGAACAACAAAACTGAAGCCAGAGCAACGGGAGGGGGCGCCTTTAAGCAGATTCCACTGTCATCTATGGAAGAAGCTGTAGCAAATTTATTGGAATTTGATAAGCAAATTAATCCAATAGGAGATGTGGTAGATTTCAGTGAAGAAATTAACGAGCTGACAACCATGGAAGATGAGGCGAAAGCGTTTACTTCTGTCAATACTAGCAATGACGAAGTACCAACCGTTTCAACAAGGCCCCAGTCGTCCACTAGTAATAAAAATGCTGAAAAGGAAAGGACCACATTACTGCAGAAGCAAACCGAATTGCAACAAGAGAAATGCAATCATTTAGAGTCCATGAAGGGATATTTAAAAGACATTTCTCGTTACCAGAGAAAGGGATTGGAAATTGAGGAAGAGCGCCTTAAAATTTTTAAAAGAAAATCAAGCAAAGAAGAAGAACTTTTGATCCTCAATCTTGAAATAAAAAAGAAAAAACTAGAATTATTAGAAAAACAATTAAATTAGCTTTTTATGTTATTTTTTATTTATTTTTGTTACATTAATACTAAATCCATTTGAAATTTATAACGAAAAAGTATTTTTTATTGTATCTCTTATTCTGGCAGCATCCGTCCTTTCATTTCTGTCATCATTTTCATTATTTATGTTATAATTTTCAGCTTCTTCGGAAGGCATTTGAGCATCATTGTCGGGAAAAAAAGCATTATAGTGTATGCAAATATTATGAAGAGCAGCACATGCATTAACAATTTGTGTAATTTTTTGGGAACCATAATGCAATTCACGTGCTCCAAGTAAGCATCGAAAACGCGATTTAAGCATCCCAATTACTCGCTCTATTATATTTCGTGCTTCTGCATGTATGGAATTGTAACGGCTTTCTTCTCTGTTTTCAAGAGCTGATCTGTATGGTGTCATTAAAAATGGTTGCAATGGATACCCAGCATCTCCTAAAAATTTAAATGATAAACTGATTTCTGTATATTTGAAACTTCATACCAAGAATCCACGAATTACGTTCACCAGCTTCATAATCTTCTTGTAAAGACCTTTTAGCTCGGCTTGTATTCCAAATTAATGAATCATGACCAGAGCCTGGATGTCTTTCATATATACGCATTTCATTATACGCATTTTATGATCGCAAATCTAAAAATTAGATGCTTGTATCTTAATTCATCGTTAAAACTTACAATCATGGCATTTATGCTGAAGAAGCCTTTTCTGTTGTAGTACAAATGTTGAGAACTTTTGCTGGGACCAATTATTTTAATTTGGGTTCCGTCTACACAACCTATGATTCCAGGAAAACGAGTTCGTTCATAAAAAAATCGTTTGCATTCCATTTTTTCTTCTGCAGTCATTTGAAATTTTACCCACTCAATGCATATTGTACTACTCATCGCCTCCAAGACTTCTGATCAAATTTTACTAACGGTGTGTTGAGCCAACGACAAATTGAAGTCATTACCCACGCTTAGTTGATATGATCCTTGAGCAAAAAACCGTAGAACAGTTGTAAGTTTTATTGTTGGTGTAATTGCAGACTTGCGCATGTTGTATTTTAGTTTTGGGGAGATTTGTTCCAGAACGTATTTAAATGCAGTTTTATTCAGTCTAAAAGTGTTCACAAATCTAAAAATTATACGTACATATGAATAAATGTATGAAAATATTTTATCAAAATTAAGTTTCTTACACTGAATCTGGAATGGCAAACACATTAACATTTTGTCGCAACATTTTCCGATGTAAAGTAATGTCCTTTGTTTCATCATCTTCACTTGAACTTGAAAAATAAAATTCCGTACTAGCCATTTTATGTCTCTTTTAAATAAAATAACAAAAATATTTCAAAAATGCTAAACTAACAACACAAAATATAGCACCGTTACCTAGATTTCGTTAACTGTCATTATATTTTTCGATAACTTTTCGTCTTCGTTTCAATATACTTCAGGAATACCAATTTAGGAACGAAACGACAACGATATAGAAACGACTTTAAAAACGACAACGACAACGAGAATAGGGGCGATTAACAAAGAAATAAAAACCAGTTAATTTTCTTATTTTTTTAAAATATTTTAATACAGCCATTGGTTTACAAAATCAAACGATACATTTTTTATGTATGTGTATATAAGATGTTTAGATATGCCACTTTTACCAAAAAATTATCAATACCAAGTTGCTCCTCCTTTGGCGGTTATAACCGCTTTTATTTTAGAAGGCATCGAGTTTACTAGAAGTTCAGTAATATCGCTTGAAATTTCAGTATTCCATACATGTTCCAGAACTTCGTTTAGATTTTTTTTTACTCTCTGGTTTATGTTCAGCCACCTTACGTTTCATTACATGCCACAAGTGTTCGATTGGGTTTAAATCGGGCGAATTAGCTGGCCAGTCTAGTCTGTTAATTCCGAGGTCATCAAACGTTGTCTTGAGCTGAAAATTATTGAAATACTCTAGTTACTTGTCTGTTTATTATTTATAAAGTAGACATCTAGAAGTTGATTTATAACACTTTACTTACGGATTTGGCGCGGTGGCAAGGTGCAGAATAATCTTGGAAAATGCACTCTCAGTATACGAATGATGCTGTTCAATTGCCGGTACCAAAAACTGCCTTACTACTTCTCCATACTTTTGAGCGTTCATAGTTCCATTAACAAAGTGCAAAGGGCCCAAAACGTAAAAAGAAAAACATCCCCAAACCATCTGGCTTTGTGGAAACTTCACTGTAGTGCAATGGTAAGCGGTGAATATGGTAGTTTTTCTAAAGAAATTGTGGATGATTGGTTGCGTGGTGTTTGGCCAAAGCTGCGAGAGGGCTATACCTATTCGAAAAACATTTAAGAAATTGGGATAGACTGTTGGCAAAACGAAAGGAAACAATTCTGTTGTTAGTGGACAATTGTCCTGCACATCCAAAGATCGATGGTCTTACTTCTATGAAATTTGTGTTTTTGCCGCCTAATACTAGTTCTGTGTTACAACCTATAGATCAGTGTATAATCAGATCACTAAAAGAGCATTACACAAAGCTTCGAGTACTAAACATCATTCGTAACATCAAGAAACAAGATGGACCACATGTAGTGAGTGTGTTGGATACCTTTCTACTGATTTCCAGAGCTTGGGAGAGGGTGTCTATGGCAACTATTTATAAAAATTTGTTTTAAACATTGTAGATTTATCTCATAAGAACCTGATAATTAAATCGAAACTGAGTTCAAAGAAGAAGACCATTGGCCTTTGAGGCACTGGATTAAACATATTCAGTCATGACAACGTATTTGATTCATACACTTTTGAAGATTTGGTTAATGTGGACAACAACATTGTGACCGCAGAGTTATTAACCTACGAACAAATCATTGATTCTGTTCACAATGAAAATGTGGAGTGACAATGATGAAGGTAAGAAGAGTTTTTTGTCTTACTTCTCTGACTCTGTATGAAAACATTTTGCAACATTTCAATAATTCGAGTGAAAATTTAAGATGCACTTCAGGCTGTCAATACCTTGAAATCTTTTGTTTTGTTGACTGATACTTTTGACCAAGGTTGTGAAGAATTTTTAACCAAAATGGAGATGAAAATATAAGGAGAGTTCATAAAACAAAAATGTCGACAGCAGAAAATCACAGATTACTTTATACCCCAATCACAAATAAATAAAAGTACTAAAATAAAAAAAAATGTGTCCACTTGTAAAATGGAAAATCGGTTATAACGAAACACCGGATATAACGAACAAATTCACCATTCCCATTGAGTTCGTTATAACCGATTTTGACTGTACTTATAAAATTAATAAAAAATTAATTGCTAAAGCTGTGGAGTGATGGTAGGGAGCGAATGGAATAAAGGGCAATCTTAAGGGAGTGTTTGTTCAGGTGATAGCACAGATGCTATGGTTTACATAGATATTGCAAGCCGAAGGAAACAATTTTTAATTTTTAATTGTCTGTTTTTACTTCGAACTTCAAGTTCTGAACAATTTGTATGAACAAAATGTATTATAAACCCGAAGTCAATTCTTGGGATGGTATGTGTTGTATTGTGTGTACAGCAGACGAGCAGGCATGCGTCGCGCCGTGCAAATGTGTCTGTGGTTTCTGTTTTCAACCCTTATCTTCATACATAAAACAACCACAGTTCACGGAGCTGCCCGGCGCGCTCACTGGCTGTTTAGTTGCTTTACCTAATTCGCCGTCGACTCTCGACTCGACCGATTTGGATGTTTATTTATGTGTCTGAACAATTTTTCTTAGTAAATTTTGTCAGCGATATAATATTTTGCAATTTATATTTCGATAGCAAGATATTATTATCTGGAGTTTCTTGTTCTGTTTGTAGGAAAACTAAAAGGAATTACTAAAAGGATTATTTAATTTTAAATAATCTGTGGATGAAGGCATATGGTTTTAAAAGTGAAGGCAAATATTTTGTTCGTGGAGATCATTTTTGTCCCGAATTTGTAGGAAAAAAATATCTTAAGGCGGATGCTGGTCCTTCCTTAAATTTAAGTTCTAATTTGGTTTCAAACTTGAATTTAGAAGATCTGAAGTCGCCTTTAACTAAACGAAGAAGAACGTCGAGCAGTTCCAGCATTTCGTGTGCAAGGTGTTGATCAGTTATTGGAAAGATGTGCAAAAGAGGAGAAAAAAATGCAACTTAAAAAAAATATTGTTAAGTTACAAACTTAAGAAATTTAAAAATAAAACATTATAAAAAAAAAACAGCGGATACTAGGATAAACACTAAAAATAAAATATCTACGACGTCTGAAATCGAAGGGCTCAATATTTCAGACCATTCAAAAACATTTTATAAAATGCTTCTGAAAGAATCGAAGATTACAAAACGCAACAACTTTCCCAAAATATTTATTATAAAGGGTCCGCCATCTAACGTTTTTTGTTTCAACTAGTGCTTATTCCGTGAATGGTAACACTTAGCTCATGTCTGATTTGACAGATAATTAGTTTTATCCTTTCGGTTAATAATGGAAAATAATTTCATTCAAATGGCTGCCTCGGCTGGCCATGCAGTAGCCTACACGATCGGTCCAATTTTTAAGCACATTATCGATTGTGTGCAGCTGTATTTCACCAATGGCTTCACGAATATTGTCCTTTAAAGCGTCAATTGTCTCTGGCTTGTCGGTGTAACACTTATCTTTTACGGCACCCCACAAAGCACGGCACTTAGATCACAAAGCGGCTTTAAATGTTTGAGGGATAGACTTGGCTTTAAACTTCCTCACATTTCCTCTGTCTGTAGATGGGCTCCTGTAAAAGGATTACAACCAGGATATGAAAACAATGCTCATTCGTATCTTAAGTCAAAGTTCGCTTTATTAAACCAGCGAGAACGTTGTGTTGTCCTGATATTGAATGAAATTAGGTTTCGTAAAAAATTTAATAGATGGTTTCGAAGACCTTGGTATAGAAAGAAGTAGATTGTTTGCTAATGAAATATGTGTTTTCATGCTAAATGGTTTGTTTGATAGTTGGAAAAGTGTTTTAAACTATTTTGTGTCAGCAAACCGTGTAAATGGGGATAACCTAAGCGAAATTATAAAAAAAACAATTTGAAAATCTGTCAAGAGCTTGGTCTAAAGGTATGTGCTATTGTTTGCGACCAAGGGGCCAATAATACAAAAGCTTATAAAATGTAAGGTGTTTCTGAAGAAAACCCATTTATAATTTTTAATGATGAAAAAATATTTTATTTTTATGATTTCCCTCATTTGTTAAAATCACTTCGTAATGTTCTATTGAAATCAGATCTGCAAACTCCAGATGGTAAAGTGTCCTTTGATGTTATCAGAGAAATATACAATTTGGAAGTTGACAAAGTAGCTATGACATGTTTAAAATTTAGAAGTAGTCATATAACACGAAATGCCTTCGAAAAAATGCATGTTCACCTTGCAACGCAAATATTTAGCCGGACAACTGCGGCATCGATTCAAACTGCTTTTAAACTTAATTGCTTAAAAGAAAGCTCTAATAAAGCTGTAGCAGCGAAAGAGTTCATACTAAAAGTGAACAATGTATTTGACTGCATGGATAGTGGTTCACATGATGACAAGAATGTTTTAAGGCGGGGAGTTCAGCTAGAGAATCCAGCTTATAATGAGTTGAAACAATTTTTGTCTTACTTAAAAGATATACAAAAATCAGTTAACCTTCCAAGAAACTTTTGTTTAAAAGGAATGGAACAAACTTTTTTTTTATTATTGTACATTGTCATGATGCATATATGAGAACGTGGATTATTTACTAACAAAGAGAATTCATCAAGACGTATTAGAAAATTTATTTTTTATTATTCGCATCAAAGGTGGTTACAACAAAAATCCGTCTGTTTACGAATTTAATGTTTTGAGGTCAAGAATTCTCTCGTCAAATCTTATTAATTTTTCTCCTTTCAATAACTGTGCAGATGGTAATGTAGAATTTTTAAACGTAGACTTATCCCTAACTCAAACTAATATTCAAAAAACTTCTTCATTGCTTAAGGGTCGTAAAAAAATCGTATGCGATGAAACTCTGTACGAAAAAGTCATTTGTGATATGGAAATCGAAATTAAATAGGGGGGCGATCAAGAACATACATAAATCCCTAAGTTTTCCCATTCTTGAAAATAGCTATCTACTGAATAGCTATTTATTGAACACCATCGACTAAACTAAATGTTGCATCTAATAGTCTAATTCGTTATACCTTTGTTCTGCGTAGATACGACAGATTGGTATGACATTTCATAATTTCCCGCCTGTTCGGGTTTTAATTCTGCTTTCAGACATTCTGTTAAGCCAGCAACCCCATTATCTTTATGAGAAAGTACCAACGGCATCCTCTCAGAGAACTCGAATGCTTATTCATCCGCACCATGCCGCTCTTACATCAACCTGATATACCACGCACTGCCTTGTTTATGCGGAATAGGAGAAATTGGCGCCAAAACATGACGTATTGAGAGGCGTTAAAATTAGAGGAACATTGAAGTTTGCTAATATAAAAGACGACAACGACCATACTACGCTGAAAGTATCGGTTCTCGTCCCAGTCGTTCATAGACCTCTATGGAGATCACACGTGTTTTTTGTTTCGGCTATAGAAGTGCGGAAAAAGAAGAAGTATACGTTTAGGCAGTAAATTTTGAAAGTGTTCGGTAGCCGTGGTAGTAAATACGCAGACAACAAATCTCGGGGTCGTGGATTCGTTTCCCAGTCTCTGCTAAAGTTTTTATTTCTTTTTTCTTTTTATATAATTTAATTATAATAAAAAAAAAAAAAAAAAAACAATTAGTGTAAAAAAAGTGATAAGCAAAGTTCCATGAGTGGATGTAAGCGGTCCGCTAGCCAAATAGCGGGATCAGCAGATGGCATGATGTCGTCTGAAGATCAAGCCGTTAAGCCGCCAGTCCACTTAAAAGCAACAACAACAGCAACAAGAAAAATAACAGATATGGTCATAAAGAGGAGGAGAAAGCTGAAGCCGACTCCGAATCTTGTTAAGCGCACTCTTTCAGCTTCTTTAGAAATGCTGCATGGTAGAGTGAAGGAGAGAGCTGCGATGATATCAGCTAGCGCAGCAGCAAATAAATGTAGGCAAGAGTCGGATACTAAAGACTGTCCATATGTGCCCGACGGAGATGAAGGCCACTACATTGGGGCAGACAACTGCTTCGCATCCCTCGCTGCATCTGAGTCAGATGACGAAGAGGACGAGGTCGAAGCTCTAACAAGTAGCATTATTGAGCTACAACAACAAGTTCTTGCTATAAGAGCAAAACAAGTTGCTAGGAGGGTGAGGGAGAAGCAGCAAACTCTCCAGAAACCACAGCAACAACAAAATATAAACGTGGAGCTCCCACAACAACTACAACATCAACTACAACAACAACAACATCAGAAACAATCACTGCAACAACAAAAAATACAGAAACCTGCACAACAACTGAAAAAAACAAATGTACATACACAGCAAAAACATCAAGAACGTCAACAAAAATCACAGAAGCAACAGCAGCAGCAACAACAGAAACAGCACCAACAACAACATCAGCAAAGGCCGCAACAACAGCAGCAGCAACAACAACAATATCACCAAAAGCAACAGCAGCAGAGACAACAACAACAGCAAGAACAGAAGTCCACTAAGCAGAAGGTGCCACCAATCAACACCTTCAAATTGGAGTTGAAGGACACCATCGAGCTATGTAAGTCGGCCATAGGCAACAACTTTCTTATAAAAAAAATATCAGTAGATAGGCACGCGATCCATTGCAATACAGTGGAGCGCTACCATAAAATTAAAAGTTTACTGAAGGATACGACGACGGAGTTCTTTTCCTACACCCCGAAGGGGGAAAAGCTGCAAACAATGCTGCTGAAGGGATTGGAACCGTCGACTGATCCGGGGGAGCTCCTTGCACTGCTGAAAGAGAAAGAGTGCGAGGGACTCAAATTCATGGGGGTCAAGCCGTTTGTCACGGCTAGAGCCAAAAGGGAGAGGCGGCAACTGCCGATTTTCCTGGTCCAGCTTAGTCCCACCAGCAATCTGGATGGTCTAAGAAGTATTAAAGTCTTAGACTACCAGGTTGTACATTGGGAGAAAATAAAGAGGAGCGAAAACATTTTACAATGTGTTCGCTGCCAAAGGTTCGGGCACGCCGCGTCGAACTGCGAAACGCAGCCTCGATGCGTAAAGTGCGGAAAGAACCACAAGTCCGAGGAATGCTCTCTGGGTAAGGACGGAGCGTCTGAAAAAAGCCAACTCTCTTGTGCTTTATGCAGGAACACGGGACACACCGCAAATTATCGGGGTTGTCCCAAATTCCAGTACATCAAAAGAATAAACCTGGCCCGGCAGCAGAAAGTGGAACTGAAACGTCCACCCGTGCATTTGCAAACTCCAGCCGTTACTCCCCATATTACCTACGCCCAAATGGCGGCAGGTAGGGGTAATACGGTACAGCAAGCGAAGGTTGCTTCTCAGGCCCCAGCGCCCAGAGCACCTGAACCAGTACCTGACATGCTAGCTATCTTGCTCTCTATCCAGGGGCAGATGGCTCAGCTACAACGTCATTTAACTGAACAGACCGCACGGGTGGACCAAGTATACGCACTGCTGCCTGGCCTAACGCACCTTTTGCCGTAATGGGTACGTACGTGGCGGAGCAAACCCTGAAGGTCCTTGCTGTGAATGTGAATTCACTGATTAGGCTCGAACGACGAGCCGCACTATTTAAGTTGCTTAAAGACCAAGCCCCTGATGTGCTTTTGGTTAGCGAAACTAAGCTTACCAAGAGACACAAAATGAGGCACAGAAGATACAAAATAGTACGAAGAAACCGACCTAACTCCATTCAGGGAGGAGGCGTTGCGATTTTCGTACGAAAAGGTATTCGTTTTAAAAGAGTATACAGTCGTGTGGTACGTAGGTTCCGGGTGCTGGAAGCATGCATCGTGTAAATCCCTCTCCGTAGTGGAAAGCGGTTGTACATGGTGTCTGTCTATGCACCTAAGGCTACTCAATCCACCTTATTCATCTCAGAGCTCGAGACACTTTTTCAATCTCTGAGGCTGGAATTGGAAGACAACTATTTTATTATCGGCGGAGATTTCAACGCCAAACACAGTGATTGGGGAAATAATACACCAAATACTAGAGGGAACCTACTATTCAATTGGTGGGGTCAGCACAGTGTGATGTATCGACTCGGGCTTAAGGCGACGGATAGTCCGTCGTTTCCCAGACACGGGTCCTATTTGGATCTTCTGCTGTTCGACTCACGAATACAACTGACATGCACAAACCAACAAACTACAAACTGTCTACGCACTTTCGTGTATGACAGTGACCATTGCGGTCTCAGCACCGAAATAACTGTTCCAAACGAAATTGCGGAATTGGATGAGTTTGTTCAAAGGCATACCTACAATTACAGTAGGGTGCGTTGGACACACTTCACCAGAACACTGACTAGAGCACTCTCCTCGAATTCGCTCTACCCACCGTCCAACAGAAATCTGTCAAACGAGGAGATTGACAGGTATATGAGACTAATGGACGAGACAATCAAACGAACAATGGACAAAACGATACCTCGGTACCAACGCACTGACGAAGAAGACTTATTCCGCAACGCAACTATTGACGCACTGCACTGACAGAAAAGTAGACTACTGTCAAGACTAAAAACTTTGTATAGACAGTGTACTGACAGACATAACCCGGAGATCATGACACTGAAGTCGTCGATTAAAAACCTCCAAACACTAATAAAGGAAAATTACAGAAAATCCGTAAGTTTGTATTGGAACAATAAAATTCGGGCTGTAAACACCAGCAACCCGAATATGTTCCCGCAAATAAATAAAATATTTCGGAGAAATAATCAGAACGACTTTCCATGTCTTAAAATCGCCCGAACGACGAACAACGAACAAATACTTGTAGCAGCAGGCATAGATCCAAATGAGGCTGTTGATGATGACAACTTCTTTGTGATCGAGGATCCGCAGGAGCAGGTAGAGGCTATAGGAGCGACTTTCCAGGAAGTGTACAAGGCGAATGTTATCATTGGCCCGAACCACGATCTGGAGAATCGAGTCCTTGTGCACAATTTCTACCTTCGAAATGAAATTGTGAATTGGCGATTCGAGAGCTCGGGTTTCACCCAGTTCAGTGACGAGAATATGGCAAATAATGTCATCACCAACGATAGGGTACTACCCCCGTTCATTTCGAAGGAAGAGCTCCAAACGATCTTTGAATCGCTTAGAAGTAAGAAATCAGTGGGAACCGATGAAATACCGAACATTGTGCTTCGACATCTCCCTCTAGAAGCGGTGAACATTTATACCACCCTGTTTAATAATGCAATGAATAATGCACATTATCCAGCGCATTGAAAAACTGCGGTGGTACATCCCATCCCCAAAAGGGATAAAGACACTTCCAATCCGGCGAATCTCCGCTCGATCAGTCTTCTTCCAAACATCAGTAAGGTGTTCGAGAAGGTGATCAATAGAGTCCTGACTAAGTGGGTTGAGGACAAACATATAGTTCCGGATAATCAATTCGGTTTCAAGGCGGGGCATGATATCATTCATGCTGCTTCTAAACTGGTTTCTGATATCCAATGGAACAAAGGCAAGAACCAGTGCACTGGTGCCTGCCTGATTGACTTGGAGAAGGCCTTCGATACCGTATGGTTAGAAGGTCTCTTTTTCAAGCTCGACAGGTTGGGCATTAGTAAACCACTGCTGTATATTCTTTTCGATATGCTCTCCAGTAGACAGTTCATCGTGAAGAATGGCGATGTGACTTCTGCTGGAACATTTAACATTAAAAACGGTCTGCAACAAGGTGCGGTAAATTCGCCGATCCTATTCAACATTTACACGAGTGATCTGATAGGTTCACTTCACCATGCCATAGCGTACGCAGACGACATAATCGCGTACAGATCAGGTCCAAAGATTGAGGTCATTAATATACTTTTGCAACGCGACTTCGATAAAATTAAGCGATATTGCGATGACTGGAAGTTGAAAATCAACTTTCAGAAGTCGGAAACCATTCTGTTTAGGACGCCTTTGTCTGGGGCCTCTAGAGACACCAGAAAGAATTGGCGTAAGTTCTCGATCGTGGGACAGCAAGGGCAGCCACTTGCTTGTCGTAATGTAGTCAGATACCTTGGGATCTGGCTAGATCAATTTCTGTATTTTAACAAACATATAGATGTTGCTCTGGCCAGAGCTAGAGGTGCTTTTGCCCTTACAAAGAGACTGTTTTATAACAGCCAACTCGATGCGAGGGTGAAGGTAATCTGCTACATGGCCCTTATCAGGCCCATGCTTGTATTTGGATGTCCCGTGTGGTTCAACGTGAGAGCAAGTTTATTGGAAAAGATTCGGGTGTTTGAGAGGGCTTGTCTTAGGACTTGTCTTCGCCTATACAGAACACCAGAGTCCCAGTACATAAAATTCTATCCTAATGAGGTCTTATACAATAGGGCGAACCTAATAAGAGTGGACAATTTCGTCATTAAGTTGACTCGAAGGCACGTTGCAAGAGCAATGACCTCATCGAACAACCTGATCTCCGGGGCTTACTACCCTAATCATATGTATCACGAGAGAGTTCGCTATGACGGCTTTATTCCTCCAGAAGCGTTCCTCTATTTAGATAGTAAAGGTCTGATCCAGGACAGATTGGCGGTGCCGCTAATCTTCCACGTCGCTCGAACAGCTGCGGACAGGCGACTCAACTACGACAGAGACGTCGCACATGGCAGTGCGGAGCGTCTCCGGTTCAGTAGGGCGGTAGGGAGTCGCGACAGGAGGGATGTTGCTCAGCAGCACCAACAATTTTGGTGGCTTTTTGAAGGGGAGGATGCTTCGTCGTCGAACTCCTCCAGTAATAGTTAGCTTCATGTGAAGCAAGGTGGGCCAGCCTATTTTTTATAGCCATGGCCGGCTTACTTAGTTCTAGGTAGGTTTAAGTTAGATTTTAAGAAAAAAAAAATATAAAAACAAAAAAAAAATAAATAAAAATAAAAAATGAAAAAAAAAAACTAAAATATATATACATACATATTTATATATATTATGTATATATATATTATGTGTGTATATATATGTATGTATGTATGCATTGGATGTAAGTAGGTTAAGTAGGTTAAGATTTATTTTTAGGTAGATTGTAGGCTTTTAGTTTTAAGTTTTATAAAAAATTAAAAAAAGTCCAGATACTAAGTTTTTTTTGATTAAAATGTATTTTCTTAGTTGTAGTATTAATAAATGTAAAAATAAAATAAAATTAGACTGTAAGATTTGTCGAAAGACATAGATTAAGTATTATGTTTAACTTAGAGTGCCCGCATGGGGCCAGTAAGTTAGAATAAGATTATTTGTAAGTTATTTAAGCTAATTTTTAAGCATTTTTTTTGTCTAGCATATAAGAGTAATTTAAGTATATAAATAAAAATGCATTTAAACTGAAACTGACTGTATCGGTTCTCGTCCGATCACCGAAATCAAGCAGCGTCGGGCGTGGTTAGTACTTAGATGGAGGACCGCTTGGGAACACCGCGTGTTGTTGGCAACACTCTTCCTTTTTAGAAATATTTTATTAGTAATTGTTGGCAAAACCCTCCGAACACGTGTTGCGTATAAAACGTTAGTTCTTAACTCGATTTATTAATTTATTTATTTTTGTGCCATGAAGTGTATGTAGTTAACTGTATAAGACTTTCATAGACCTCGGTCATGAACATTCTTGAGATATTTGAGGTTAATTGTTGGTTAAACCGTCATCTTGGTCATTTTCTTTTCCAAACACATACAGCGGAAGGACTTCGCTGCTTGGCTCCAATGGACGCCAACCAGCAATTGGTCTTACGTCCTCCGTTTTATAAACAGCCAATGCAGGCAATGCTGTCAATGTTATCCGCTTTGTTTTGAAGTTTGAAGAGAATGTTACTGAACTGACTTTAGGTGAAGTACTCGTATAAGAACTTTCCAGTTTCACAAATCAAATGCAATCATTTCATTTAATTTTATTTTGTTTAAAAAGCAACTTCTAATTTTCTAACTCTGATTATTTATAAACATCACTTTCAGGTTACACCATTGTACAACGCTAATGAACTATAACGCACAACTGAACACTGATCTGCTCTATTGCCTCTTCCTTTATTGATTTCTTTTTTTTTCAACCGAAAGGAGAGCAAAACTACCCCTTTAAATTGTCCGTCTTTGTTTCCTCGTTGTTATCTTTAATTTGCATCAGACGTCCTTAAGACTGAGACAGACTATTAAAAACTGCCCTGCCTGCTGCGTTACACATTTTATCAGTAACCCTTCTGTTTGCCTTTGTTTTGCTTCGTTCTCGTATGATCTAGTCGTACGTTTACTGCGGTTAGCGGTTCTTATCTACGTCTAGTTTGGTATGTGTGTGTTAGGTAATTAGTCTGTCATCTGTAATGTATCATTCGTTTGTTTGCGCTCTCCATCCCACATATGTTATATATGCTAAAATATATACTTATGCATGTAGGAGGGCGATTTCGAAATTCCTGGATTGCAACAAAAATCATGCAATAAATACGAAAAAAATGCAAGTGAATTTCCTGCTTTTGTGTTGGTTGTTTCTGTTTCTCTTTAACCTTTTACGCTGTTGCACATAATTGACAGGCTGATGAGTGTCTTTTTTATGATTTGTTGCTAAGTTTTTCCGTTTTTTTCTTTACACCCCTTTGTATTTGTTTCCTTTTGCCTTCTTTAGATACTGCGTATATAACTTAGTTTAATGTTTTTCTTTTTTTTAAATTCTACATCCTTCCTTTGCCCAAAGTATTACTTACATATTTAAGACGGTTTGGCATGGATTTAACCTAAGCCCTTTTGTATTCAGTCTATTCTTCAAGTAAAATTGTTTTCATTCGATCTTTAATCGAAAAGCACGCTCTAGGTACATACACTATATAATTTGGATCCGGAGATTGATGAGGCGTCTTGATCGAAACACAACGAACGGGCTGGGCGTCTTATCGAGCCTGGCAGGACAGCGATTTCCCGTGCGAACCAGATGTACTAAGGGTTGCACACTCATAGGAGGGGAGAGCTAACCAAGGATAAGGGCTCAGCAGATCGGAGAACAGCAGTTCGGTTTGTGCGACCATAGACTAACTATACCTAGATATCAAACTTTCCAGATATTGAAAAATCAAAACCGGTTTTCTACTGATCGTCACTATCCGTGAGACTCTGTCCGTGAATACGTGTGAATTGTGATCAATGGCAATTTATCTCCTTTTTTATACAAACCACGCCCATTTGAACCAAAAAACGTCTTCCACATTACACACACTCGTGTAAATCGCTCTCATTCTAGCAGTTTTACTTGCAAATTGCTCTCATCCTAGCATATTTTGACAAAGTTATAGAGATGAAAAAGTGTTGGAATTCACTTACAGTGTGTCTGTGCGAAAGATAAGGGTTTGCAAAAGTATTAGTAGAGTTTGCCATCTAGTTTAGTTTATTTATGGGTCTGTGCGACCATCGGAGATGGACGATGATATTCTCTGTTGTTTGTTTTGCTAATTGATCATTTGTGTTCTTGTGGTTCATCAATTTTCATTTAAATTAAGATTGAATCAATTAAAATATCCATTTACTGTATTAAATAACTTACGATACAAAGTCTTGTGTTTATTTCGGGGCACTTTGATTTGTCCTGCTAAAACTCGATAAAACTGAAAACACTGTCCAATAACTTATTTTTCTGCGCCGCTAGATTGCAAATGTTGTCACCGACTCCGAATTTTGGGAGTAAATTTTAATAATTTGTAAACGTTGCTCGCTCGAGTACACAACCATGACCAAATGCCAAATGGTAGACTTTGAGGCAAAATAGTAATGACAGTTCACAAAAAAAAAAACATTAAGGGTGCGTTCACATTTAAAAAAAAAAGTATAGTTCTTCTGCTGTTTTGCTCATATGAAACCCAATTGGCTTAATCAACTTGGGTTCGTGTCCTGAAAAATCCGCTCTGAGCCTTGCGTGATCCCGTGATATTGGACCCAGACAAGACTTAGTGAATTTAGCTTTTTGCCTCCACTCAATAATGTCTTGCATTCCCCACCTAGCTTGGAAATCGTGAGAAAGTTCAGCACACTTTAAACGCAGCTTGGTTATCGGTACAGATCCAATTGCTTCGCTCACTCCAGGGCTTCTTCACAATATGCTCGTAGTTTGAATTGCATATATCTCCGTTTGGAAGACAGACGCAAATTGTCCCAATGAGGAGTGACTTCTAATGTTGTCCTCCTCCGGAAAGACACCAGGGCCGCGTCCTATATCGTTTTTGGAGCCATCCGTGAAGGCCCGACTATATTCCTTTCCCGTCTTAGATCCTGTCCGAAACCAGTCTTGGGCACAGGGAAAGTTGATTTCGTATTTTTTCTGCAGCAGGAGTTGCATCAGATGGCACTTTCATAAGTCCAGAGTCAAAAGACAGACTGCGCTTAAGGTCAGCATGTTGTCCAGTGCGTGTTGTATCAAATACCACTTCTTTTTAGTGTGTAGCCCATGATATGAATATCAAGGCAGCGACATTCATCAATCCGTTTAGAGCGCAGCCAGGCGAGCAAGGAAAACCCCATGCAGCCACGACAAACAGTTCTTTTGAGTCTGTTAAAAGCAGCAATGACGTATTTTCGTGGCAGCTTATTCCACCAGAAAACCGACACAGAGGATATAATTGGCCTTATCGTAGCCGCGTAGATCCAGAAGACCTGTGACAGGCTCCATATCTTGCCGATAGCTCCTTTACACTGCCAGAATACCGGTAGTGCCTTAGAAGCTTTCCACGTAACATTTTTAGCCCATAGAAGTTTGTTATTCAGTTAGGATGGTGATGCCTTTAAGTATTATCATAAATAAGTTATAAATACCAGTCAGATTCCTTCTTTTCGTAAAGATAACAGCCTTAGTTTTGAGAGGATTGACTGAAATCCCATTTCTAGTGCATCAAGCATCGATTACGTCTAGTGCTATCTGCGCTTGAGGACTTCGACTAGTCTACTGATTTCACTGACAGTTTCGATCTTTTCGCAAAACTCTTTATAAAGACTCCAGTCTTCCTCCAAATTAGTCTTAAGTGACCTGTTTAGAAGTTTTCTGGTTTATTTACGAAATCGCTGCAGATCAGCGTTTCACCAAGGAACGGACGATCTTCAGGATTGCTTTCTAACTGAACATGGCAGTTCAAAATACTTTGTGAGGGTATCGTTCGGATTCTGAACCGGTTCCTCTAGCTTTTGTTTTATCCTGAGCTTAGGGCGAGCACTGTTGGGCTTGCTGAGCTTCTCCTTAAATCGTGCCCACTTAGTTTTCCGCGGATTTCTCCTCTTCAACAAGGTCAAAATCTCGCACCCAATTCTGAATTCGATGTCTTGACTTCCCAGTCTATAATCCCGTTAGAGTACTTTTCGGATAGTGTGAAGTTGACAAGTTGCTGTCTTACTCTCGTAATAAAAGTTGGATTAGAGCCGAAATTATTGACAACCAGGTTAGTCGATAGTATGAAATCCAAGAGTTGATTGTCTCTCATGTGGCATTTGCTCCTGTCTGAAAAACCATCCTGAGCATTAGCATCGCGAATATGATACGTCATATCTTCTGGAATCACAGCATTCAATGAGCGCCTTCGGTGGTGGTGGCACTAACGAATCATAAGGAAAATAAGCAGTCGCAACGAAGAATTTGTGCCATTACCAGTACGTTTCGTAGCTAATGTCTGCAGTAACTAAATTTTCCTTGTAAAATCGCCCAAGTTTAGATGGTGAAAGATTCTGCGTCCGGTGTTCGCTTGTGAGTATGATGTTAATGAAGTCCCATAACAGCCCTTCACCTTATCTAAAACTTTTTTTGATAGCAAAGCTCTCGCCGGTTAGGTTGTTACCAACTTGACGAAGCAGCGACTCGACTCTATAAATGCGGCCTTAAAGTCGATGGAAAGATAGTGGATATCGATTTGGACTTCTTCGGGTTTTCTCAGGATCTACCGGAGTTTGAAAATTTGGTCACTGGGTTTAAGATTGTCAGCAACTTGAACCGCGCACAGGCTTCATAAAATTTGAATACGCACTAAATCCAGGATAAACAAGTGTTGACACTACCTGTTCCGGTCTAATAGAATTCGACCACAGAAGAGGCTCCACTTACTTCATCATCTATTTATGTCCATCATATTGTGGTTGTTCAAATTTGAAAAGTCGGAAGTTGCATAATTTAAGAAATCAAAATGAGGTAGACTCATCAAAACCTACTCATACTCGTAGGCCATAACAATGTAAATACTTGTAGTTGTCGTGATATAATCAACAAAAGCATCATCCATCTTACCAACGACATCGCCGTGTGATGACTCCATTTATAGATACATTCGTATCTTAAGCATTTTTTTTTCTGTATGTTATTCATAAAATCACAATCATCAATTACAAGCTACAATACAAGCCTTCCAGTCATTAAAACTACTGTTGAAGCCCACAAGCATAGCACAAACAGCTTTCTACAAACGAAACACTTTCGATTTCATTTCAATCGATCTGAACTGCACACTACTCTGTCGTGAGTCGTGAGTCGTGCCGGCCGTCTAGCACCACTGTCTAGCGCTGGAAAATGAATTAATTCCGTCTCCATAGACATGTGCGGAACCAAAGAGTTCCCATCAAGAAGCTCACAATTTCATTGAAGACCTTTTGCCCACAAAATTGTATTTTGTATCTTGAATCTTAAATCTTCGTCGGTGAGCGATTCACTCAACCCACTCATTGTGTGTTTATTAGCAGAGTGAGATCTGTATACACAGCAGATAGTTGCATACAACAACGGTAAACAGATAATCCAATCCATGGCACCGACAAAGATATATACATCGCGTGTAGTGTATGTATCTGTACGTGCAATGGAAATTGAAAAGTAGAAAGTTTCATCAACAAAGACCTCGACTGAGACCCTCACCTCAAACTTGAATTGGACCTGGTATCTGGTTGCAGCAGTCAATCTTTGAAGTACCTATTGGCCAACAATGAATTTTGGGACTTGGACAATCATCAGTCAAACTCACCTCGACCCCAGACTCCTCGCTACTTATATTGCCAAAACCCGTTAGAGAGGTTTGCGCATTGGCCAATTTTGACCGATTAACGAATTCCAATCAGAGATGAGGACAAGAAGACCAGAAGACAAAGATGTGTAACCACGTCGTGTCCCACTTTTGAGCGTACTCAAGCGTCACGTCGTCTTTCGTCTCACATCTGGATTAAGAAAAGGGGAAACGAATCCACTTCTTGAGGCATGGATTCCCCATTGTTTGAGTTGGAACTGGTTTGCTGCTTTTTTTTTTTTTTGCATCCTCGGTGATGATGATGTTTGGTACCATAAAGCCTGTGACACAAAATTGGAACAAGAAGACGGTAACAAAAAAAAGTGGACGAAACAAAGAGCGGAATATGGGTGAAGATCGCGCACACAGTAGGATGTGGACGCGCAATGATAATAAGTGCAGTTAAATGGACACTTTCACACTAAGATGCAATACTTGATGCCACGGTGCCCGCACTCTCCACAGTATCATCTACTGCTGTACCTAGTATTGGCCGAAATGGTGTTTGCTCTATTTGGATTTCTGATGAAGTAGCAGTGGAATTCAATTTCTCTCCACTAGAGGATGAATGCACTGCACTGCACTGAACTGCACTACATGTTTGGAGTGCAGTGCTTTGGAAAGTTTATGCGCAGCGAAATCCATTGAATTATGCTGACGGTGTTTTGTTTGATTTATGGTTGGCGCATTTCAGATGCAAGTTGCTTTCTGCACTGAAATTCTATCCAAAAGATCAGAATTGCGACAAAGTTCCACTACAGTTTCATAGAATATGAATGAGTCAGCTGAGAAGGTTGGCCTTTAGCTCTTGTCTGAAGGTTGCTTTATTATGAAGAAACGAAGGTTGCTTTATTCGTTTCTTATGGATTATGTGCAAAGACAAATTTGAATTGGATATATAAGGCCAACCATTTGGAAGTGTATGTATGTTTATGCATCTCCCGCATTGTGACGTGATTTAAGTGGTAATCTGGTTAAGGTTCACTAATGTTTTAGCCAATCTTAACTTTGCTTACGAGTATATGCCTGCAGTCCATTCTAAAAAGACTTACAGAAAATTGTCCATCAGTTGGAGATTACGTTTCAGTGATTAAGTACCCACAGGACCTAAACCCTCACGACATCAATAGAAAGTCCACAGCCTACCGAGGGCCAGGAAAGATGCTGATCTTTTAGAAAGATGAAAAAACATTTGCCTACTCTGACAGCATCATGTAGTTATACTCACCTAAAAACCCATACAGAGGACGTACCAAGTCATAACGTAGATTCAGGTTCTGAAAAACTCTTCTTTGAGCCTTGCATAGCAAGTTCTTTGGCGATTTCATTTCACGTCATTCCATTGTGGTTGGGACGTCAACAGTGCGTCAACAGTAGACCCATGTGTGATTGGAAAACCTCCCTAGTAGACGACAAATACCGTTCTTTGCGGTCTAGTTGGTGACAACAGAAATTATGTTTTTGTATGTGACTTTACGTCACGAAATATCTTACTCGTGGGATATAACTGGTCTTATTATAGCTGTATCGATTCAAAGGACCCTTTACAGCAGCAAGCTTACATGTCTTACAAAAAACAGCGCTTTGGAGGCTTTCCAGTTTCGTTGGAGAAGGGAATAGATTGACTCATCATCCGAGTCAGCTTACTCTGACTGACTGGAAGCCCATTTCTAGTGCACCTTTCATCGATTACATCAAGGCTCCCTGGGATTTATATCAGGTACCCGTTAAGCATGATATAGCAGACAGTTTTTTCATCTGCATATGCCTGAGCGCAGAGGTTAGAATCATTGAGAGTAGTTGTTAGTTAGTCGACCAATATGAACCACAATAATGAAGACATGATACCAATCTGCGGGCAATACCTTTTTAACTACTCGATCACACATTGGTCACAGAAAAATCTCGATGAAAAGGTTCAGCGCGTCGTGCTAAATGTTGCATGCACCTTTTATTTAGGTAACTAGATTTTGAAGTGCAATTCCGTAGTATCTTTCGTGTTGGTAGGCACGTTGTATTTAGAAAGAGTATGCCAGCTCATCATAGGACAGCTCTAGTCTAGCAGTGAAGATTCTCTTCAGAGGTGCCATAAGCCAGTCATCATCTTATGTACTCTGGCGAACGATAGCCTGGAAGAAAACTAGCCAGGGATCGTGTTACAATCCCTGTATGCGCGAATAGTACTGGTGAACACAAGTTGAGACTGCTTGTCATTGGAAAGGCAAAAAATCCTCGGTGTTTCAAAATGTTTAAGCCCAAGAGACCTATACCAACACGCAGATGGAATTTGTACCCCAGGTAATTTATGATTTAAATTGCTTAGGTTCGGAAATTTTTTGAAAAATAATAATTTACCAGAAAAGGAGTTGCTTATTCTTGACAATGCCGCAAGTTATCCACCGGTAAACTAGCTGCAAAGTGATGATGATGGTTGCATTCGAACAACGTTTATACCTCCAAATGCAAAGCCTCATATCCAAAAAATGGATCAAAATGTGATTCGGCTCACAAAGCTGCCTTATCGTACAAGTCTCTTATCAGATGTTGTTACCAAGGGTGTAGACGTTTAGAAAATTTTGAAGAAATTTACATTACGCGATGCTGCTATATGTTTCCAAGGGGAATGGGTTAAAATAATAGCGTCAGACCTCAAAAACTGTTGGTGTAGACTTTTTGAACCTGCTGCTGATAACGAAGAAGAAGATGTTCCTCTTGTTGTGTTACAGGCTTCAGTTACAGCCTTGAAACTGATTCAAGATGTTTTTACCGATGTACGTAAATCGTTTTTTATTAATCCCACTCCTTAATCAATACACATTTGATGATATAAAAGACTGGAATGAAGATATGGTCTTCATACCCTCCGATATTGAAGAGAACCCTGAATTTCAAGAGACCAGTGCTGAAGAAAACACCGATGTCAATGTCATCAAACTAGCACAGTGCATTTCAGCCATCAACATTTGCCCAAATTTGCTGAGCGATGTGATGTTAACGTTTCCATAATTTTAAGCTTCAGAAATCTAAGAGAGAGGGCTATGATCAAGCAACTTTCTTCCAGAACAACGATCAACAATTTTTTTGAGAAAACCTCTAAATAAATTTTCTGGATTAGTTTTGCTTTCTCTTGTTTTTTGGTCATTTGTATGATAAAAATAAAATAAACAAATACATGTTGTGTTATTGAATGGCTTTATATTTTCTAATTTTGTTAACTAGTACTTCCTTGCTAACCAAAATTAAGTACCTACTCAAGAAGATGAACAAGCCCTGTTTTCTATTCGTTCATCTTTCTGAGATTCTGCTGTACTATTCCTTACTTTGCAGTGAGCTTTCCTCAGAAATGTCAAACATTTGCCAACAACATTTTTTCAAAATAAAATAAATTTGTTTACCAACCAACATATGAACTGCCATTAAACGTCAAATGTCAAACGACAATCGCTAACGTGCGTGCAAAAGAACACAGCTATATATAATACAGGGTCTTCCAATAGAGACTTCCGAATTTTAACAGTTGATAGCGGTCATATTGTTATTTTATCAAAATTGGTGTTCTGTTCGGGCATCGCCCATCACCCTACCGAGAGGACTATTGGCAGTGTGGCTTATAAGTTTGAGTCCACTGGTTCAGTAAACGATAACCAACACCCGTACGTCGATGAAATGCAAAAAAACATAGGTGAGAGTGTGCAAGAACTCAGCCTTTCGCAGACCACAACTTGGAGAATTTTGCGTCGTGACTTGAGCCTGCACTCGTACAAAATTCAATTGACCCAGGAGCTGAAGGTAAACGACCATAGACAACGACGTGTGTTCGCTGAATGGGCTCTGGAGCAGTTGGAAATTGACCCTAATTTTCATCCATTTCTGGATGAATGGGTACATCAATTCGAATTTGGCACGATACCTATGCTCATGAGATTGAAGAGCGTCCAATGAATGCCGAAAAATTCACTGTTTGGTGTGGATTTTGGGCTGGTGCCATCATCGGTTCATATTTCTTTGAGAACGACGTTGGCCAGGCCATCACTTTCAACGATGAGCGCTATAGGTCGATGATTACCAACTTCTTTTGGCCTGAATTGGATGATATGAACTCCAACGACATGTGGTTTAAGCAGGATGGCGCTACGTGCCACACAGCTCACGCCCCATTGGAAATTCTGCATGAGCGATTCGAGGGCGTGGTGATCTCTCGTGGACGTGATGTCAAGTGGCCGCCGAGATCGTGCGATTTGATCCCGTTAGACTTTTTCTTGGGGGGTTTTCTGAAGTCCCAAGTCTATGAAAATAAGTCACAGCGGCCCTCTAAGTCAACATAACCCATGTCATCGCTCAAATTCAGCCTGATTTATGCGCCAGAGTCATGGAAAATTTGACATTTCCGCGCGCCACCCAGAGAAGCCGCGCCGGACATTTGAACGATGGTTTTGTAGGTATATTCCATACATAATGGCAGTGATATGCCTTTCAAACAAATAAATCATTTCGATGATATTTCACACACACTTTGTTTTATTCAAATATAAGGCCTATCCTTAATGAAAGACTCTTTATTTGGGTGACTTAATATTTTTGAAAGACCAAGAGTCTCAGATTACTGCCTTTTCAACAATGGACGACTCCTGTTTATGAAGTTGACGATATACTAGTAAATAAGAGTTGAACTTAATATCTCTTATTTGTCAAAAAAAAAAACATACTTCACTATTTTATTAAATGAAGTCAAAACATACAAAAGGATTAATTAAAATGGCCGTCGAGGAACTTCAAAATATAAATTATGTGGAGAATAAACCTAAACAAGATGGCGAAATCATCATTGCAGAAGTATGGTCGTGATTGTAGAGAGATGTCAAATTATAGCTGCGTGAATTTTTGTTTCAAGCGATTTCATTGCTGCGAAGAACAAAGTATTGTACAAGGTCTGTCCCAGGACTCCAAATATGTATGTAAAAAAGAATACATTTAAGTGAGTAATTTATTTCCCCACCCTGCCAATTCTTACAAACGTCAAATCAATTAAATATTAAAAGAACTGTCAAATTCGTGAAAGTTTAAATTTGTGTGAATTGCGACAAATTTATGCAAATTAACTCAAAAGATGACTTGGGCATGGACAAAGAAGAGAAAAAAGAGCTCCACATTGAAGTGAATTGTTCGCTCAATACAATACAACTCATTAAACGCATATTACATCAATAAAATAGTAATAATAACCAATCTAAAAATCTTTCTACTGCTTTGCAATGTCTTTTTGTTTTGTTTTTACTTATTACTTTTGACGTTTGGAACACATTTTACAAAAACGTGTTTCCGCGAGATTTTGAGTTTAAGAGAGAATTTATTCCTATAATTGAAATTTGAAATCTAGTCTTTGCGTCTGTAGGAAAAGGTCTACAACAAGTTTGTGATTAGTCTCTCGTCTGTAGCGTACTTAAAGCTACATTTCCAAGATATGACAGATTCATCAACGCACAAGTCGATTGAAGGAACGTACTCGTACTCGTAAATTTGTTTCACTATCGCTATCTCTAGATTGCATTTATCAAGCCCTTGTCGGTGGAAATCCTCCTCAAACTGTTGCTATGGTATATTTTCCAATTGTTGTCTCTCATCGAAAGAGTCACCTGTGGAAGATTTGGACGAGCCAGAAATCATCGGAGTATTCACTGTCCGTTTTATTGTTCATAATTTTAGAAATTCTTTTATCCAATGGACGTTTCGAACACTGTGATTTAAGTCTCAATTCTAAAAATAAAGCTTGCTGAATATGTTGACACACGAATTAACATAGAAACCGTTACGTATTCTACCTACATTGATAATTTCAACTGTCACTTTTGTCTCACATCACAGAAATGTCTATCGACTATTCTTAGGACACCTGACACCTGTTTTTTTTTTGTTTCAATACCAATAACGAGTAATATCAGGGTGGAATTTTTATATGGCGACATTTTAAACCTAAATACGATTTTGATCTTGGCAGCGAAAGAATTAATTCATTTATATCCATTTCACCCATACCGTAGAGAACCCCACTTTGAAAGCTTTTTCACCGCGGAGATCATGTGAAAAGAACTGACAGTTTTCAGACAGATGGAAATATTGCTGCTGTATCAGCCAGTGTTAATGGAGATCGTGATTTGTCTATTCGTCGCCGTTCGCAGCAATTGGGATTACAATTGTTACTCGACTACGTGGAAGATTTTACACAAGGATCTTGGTCTAAAATCTTACAAAATACAGCTCGTGCAAGAACTGAAACCGAACGACCTGCCACAGCGTTGAACTTCGGTGAGTGGGCCTTAGAAAAGCTGGAGGAACATCCGCTTTTTTATCGAAAAATTGTCTTCAGTGACGAAGCTCATTTCTGGTTGAATGATGAATTTGATCCGATGAGCAACCTCAGGCAATACAAGAGCTGCCAATGCACCCGGAAAACTGTTTGGTACGGTTTATGGTCCGGCAGAATCATTGGCCCGTATTTTTTCAAATATGACCGTGAGAACAACGTTACCGTCAGAGGCGCCCGCTATTGTTCAATGATTTCGAAATTTTTTTTTACCCAAAATGCAGAACCTGAACCTGGTTGACATGTGGTTCCAGCAAGACGGCGCTACATGCCGTTTAGGGCCAGTGAACTGGCCAGCTAGATGGTGCGATTTGACGCCTTTAGACTATTTTTTATGGGGACACGTCAAATCACTCGTCTATGCCTTAGCAATAGAGTCCTTTTTATGTGAACTATTCACGTTATTCATTGTATGACAGGGTTTTATATCCGAGGACAGTTGATTATCTTATCTTTCAGAACTCTTTGCAGAGTTCAAAAGATTAGAAAATCCTTTTCTGAATACGTTTTCCACGATAAAACGTTTCCCATCATATTCTGCACAGTATTATGAGTTACTAGGGACGCCAGATATGGCTCTTTGTAACTCATCTCTATAGATATTGTCATATACTGCCTTCAAGTTGACGAAGAATATGTGAAATCTGAACTTATTGAGTTTTCTCTAGGATCTGTCGAAGTGTGAATATATTGCCAACTGTGGACCTCCATGTCCTAAAAGTATTCCAACATATACCGCGCTGCTGCACTAGTTTTAGTCGAAAATCCTTCAAGCTGGAGCACTGTTATCCATGCGCTCAATATAGCCCAGCCATCTTAATCGTGTCCATGTCCATCAGTCCTACATCAGGAAAGTGATGATGAAGGTCTTGTATAGTGTCTTCTTTGTGCCTCGCGATAGGGAGGGGGAAAAGGAATCTTAGCCCATAGGAACAGCAGTTGGCAAGAGCTATTCCTAATTAATTTAGTTACAGCGCTTACGTCATTACTGGACTTCACTGCAGGGGATAGGTTCCATTTCCACCTCAATATTATAGTTGATAGTCACATTTTTTTTAAGGCGATGATTGTCTTTGAAGACAGCCAAACCCATTTTTGCTGCTTCTATTTCAAGCTCCACTGGCTACCCCCTAGTTTCTCCCGATTATATCAAGTACGATGTTAAAGAAGTCGCTTGATTGTGCACGAGCTCTCCATCGACATTCTGCATAGTCGAACAACTTTGGCAGGGATGCCAAAATCAGACATGGCTCTGTATAGCACGTCTCTATAGACGCCATAATACACCAACTTAAAATCGATGAAGGTGGTGGCTATCGGTTGTCTTCGGGTCTTCTATAAGATCTGTCGTACATAGAGGTTATTGAAGGTCGATTTAAGAGGTTGGAATAATACGGCAGCAGGCCTCTTATACGAGAATGCAACGTTTAACAGGCTTGTACCACTGTAGTTGGCTTAGTTTAGGGAGGTCTGCTTTCTTCAGAATTCTTCTAGTTTTAAAGGGCTCAGCGGCTAAAGTTCATTTCTTAGACTTAAGTTTGGTTACAGCTATTTTCACTTCGTTTTAGTCAGGTAGACGAACATTTTCGCTGTCTTTGTCCAGATTTAATGGTGAATTTTTAGACAGGGTTATTTTCGTAGTCGTTGTGTCCACCAACAAGCGTCTCCATCCAGCTCGATATTTAGCCAGCTGGCTCCAATTTCGCACTCTAAATTGGTTGAGGTTCCCTTCCACTTGCCTGCGCCACTTGAGTCACGGTTTCCCTCTACTGCGCTGTCCCTCGGGGGCTTATTCGAATACTTTTTTCTGACGGCAGCATATATGTCCATCCGCTCTAAATATCCCAGCCACCTCAGTCGTTGGACCCCCATTCTTCTGGATAAGTCGATGTCGCTGTACACCCCGTACAGTTCGTCATTGTATCTCCTCCTCCATTCACCATCTGTGCAGAAGGGACCGAAAATCACCCGAATAATTTTCCTCTCACAGCAGCCAAGAGCACCCTCATCAGCTAGTCAATTGCCTTTTAAGGCAAAACAAGCAGCTATTGAAAACAGTTATTCTTCGTTTGAGCCTAGGTACACAAAATCCTTAATTACCTCAAAGTTATATTTGTCGAGGGTGATGTTCTGTCCGAGACGTCGGTGTTGGGTGTCTTTTCTTGTTGACAGAATACACTTGGCTATGCCCTCCGTGACCCTTAAACTTATCTTTGCCACTTCCGCCTCAATACTAATAGAAGCGCCACTAACAACACACTGCTTTCTTCCGATTATGTCAATATCATCGGCGTATGCGGACGGAATTTGGACAGACTGCGCCTCTTGGGTTGGCGCGTGAGTTTTGCACTACTATATTCTTTCAAGAATGATGTTAAAGAAATCGCATGACAGCACAGACAGTAGATTCTGTCTGACAGCCGTATTTGTTTCGTCATCTCCGTTTACAGAAATGCGAAAGTAGAGTTTAGTAGATAATATTTTTGCAATCCCTTAAACCCATCACAAATATTTAGTATGTAAGTGAATTACCAACACTTGTCCAAGCCCGTAAACTGCCTGTAAACGCGCTTCTTATGCTTTTTCTTTCGGATTTCGTCTCTACTCTTCTGCTCGTAGAGCTCGTGAACAGCTCTAGTTCTTCTATGAGTGCCGCTTGCTTAGCTACATGTGCTTGCTGGCACTCGTCGTCAAACCATAGGTTTCGTTATCGTGGCTGAGTGAAGCTCAATCAGAGGAGGCATCTCTGGTGGCTTTTTGGCAATGTTGCCACTGGTATTTGAAACTTGATGCTCGCGGCTTAGGACCTCTTAACTTAATTAATGGAGACTCGATTGGAAAAGGACTTGGCGATCTTTGAGATTGTAGCCGTCCGACGTCGAACTTCCTCACAGTATTAGCTTGACTTTGCGATGTTCGGAATATCCACAATCATACCTTGGCTACAAGAAGGTAGTGGTCGGAGTCGATGTTGGCCCCTCGGAACTTTCGAACATCCATAATACTGGAGGAGTGCCTTAAATCGATCTCAATGTGGTCAATCTGGTTGACGGTTGATTGATCAGCAGTTCTCCAAGTTCCCTTGTCAATATTGAGATGTGGAAGACGCGTCCTAGCTACGACAATATTTCGCCCCGCCGCAAAGTCGATTAGCCTGAATCTGTTGGTTCGGAGGTGGTGTTGTGCAGACTATGCTTTCCGACAGTACTATCAATGATGCCCTCTCTTCCTAGCTTTGCATTAAAATCACCGAGGACAATTTTAATGTCACAGTTAGGGCACTGTTCATAAGTCTTGTCCAGGAGCTTTGGTGTCATCATCTTTCTCCGATGGGTTGGTTAGACCGAAGCCAGTTTCCCCTTCTGGCGATGTGAGCGCTGCCGTTGGTCCATTAAGGGCTCATCCGCCACCCAAAATAACCGAGATGATTGTGTCTGGTTGGTTGGTTGGTTTAAATGCATTTTTATTTAACTAATTAATTTACTCTTACATGCTAGACAAAAAAATGCTTAAAAATTAGCTTAAATAACTTACAAATAAACTTATTCTAACTTACTGGCCCCATGCGGGCGCTCTAAGCTAAACCTAACACTTAAACTATGTCTTTCGACGAATCTTACATTCTAATTTTATATTCAATTTAACATTACTTAATACTAGAACTAAGAAAATAAATTTTAACTAAAAACTTAGTAAATGGACTGTTTTTTTATATTATAAAAACTTAAAACTAAAAACTTATAGACTACCTAACCTACTTAACCTACTTACATCTAATACATACACACACATACATATACATATACATCCATAATACCTATATACTTAATATATAAGTATATGCATATATATATATATTTTATTTTATTTTTTTTTTTTAATTTTTCATTTTTATTAATTTTTTTTGCGTTTTTATATATTTTTTTTTTTCTTAAAAAAAAAACTAACTTAATCCTACCTAAAACTATGTAAGCCGGCCATGGCTAATAAAATAGTCAGACGACCGACTTTGCTTCCTATGGAGCTACCCAGTACTGGAGGAATTGGATGACGAAACTTCCCCTCCCTCAACCAGCCACCAAAATTGTTGGTGCTGCCGAGCAACATCCCTCATGTCGCGACTCCCTACCGCCCTACTGAACCGGAGACGCTCCGCACTGCCGTGTGCGACGTCTCTGTCGTAGTTGAGTCGCCTGTCCGCAGCTGTTCGAGCGACGTGGAAGATTAGCGGAACCGCCAATCTGTCCTGGACCAGACCTTTACTATCTAGATAGAGGAACGCTTCTGGAGGAATAAAGCCGTCAAAGCGAACTCTTTCGTGATACATATAATTGGGGTAGAAAGCCCCGGAGATTAGGTTGTTCGATGAGGTCATTGCTCTTGCAATGTGCCTTCGAGTTAACTTAATGACGAAATTGTCCACTCTTATTAGGTTCGCCTTATTGTATAAGACCTCATTAGGATAGAATTTTATGTACTCAGACTCTGGTGTTCTGTATAAGCGAAGACAAGTCCTAAGACAAGCCCTCTCAAGCACCCGAATCTTTTCCAATAAACTTGCTCTCACGTTAAACCACACGGGACATCCAAATACAAGCATAGGCCGGATAAGGGCCATGTAGCAGATCACCTTCACCCTCGCATCGAGTTGGCTGTTATAAAACAGTCTCTTTGTAAGGGCAAAAGCACCTTTGGCTCTAGCCAGAGCAACATCTATATGTTTGTTAAAATACAGAAATTGATCTAGCCAGATCCCAAGGTATCTGACTACATTTCGACAAGCAAGTGGCTGTCCGTGTTGTCCGACGATAGAAAACTTTCGCCAATTCTTTCTGGTATCCCTAGAGGCCCCAGACAAAGGCGTCCTAAACAGAATAGTTTCCGACTTCTGAAAGTTGATTTTCAACTTCCAGTCATCGCAATATCGCTTAATTTTGTCGAAGTCACGCTGCAAAAGCATATTAATGACCTCAATCTTTGGACCTGTTCTGTACGCGATTAAGTCGTCTGCGTACGCTATGGCATGGTGAAGTGAACCTATCAGATCACTTGTGTAAATGTTGAACAGGATCGGCGAATTTACCGCACCTTGTTGCAGACCGTTTTTAATGTTAAATGTTCCAGCAGAAGTCACATCGCCATTCTTCACGATGAACTGTCTACTGGAGAGCATATCAAAAAGAATATACAGCAGTAGTTTACTAATGCCCAACCTGTCCAGCTTGAAAAAGAGTCCCTCTAACCATACATTCATTCTCCAAGTTAATCAGGCAGGCACCAGTGCACTGTTTCTTGCCTTTGTTCCATTGGATATCAGAAACCAGTTTAGACGCAGCATGAATGATATCATGCCCCGCCTTGAAACCGAATTGATTATCCGGAACTATATGTTTGTCCTCAACCCACTTAGTCAGGACTCTATTGATCACCTTCTCGAAAACCTTACTGATGTTTGGAAGAAGACTAATCGAGCGGAGATTCGCCGGATTGGAAGTATCTTTATCCCTTTTGGGGATCGGATGTACCACCGCAGTTTTCCAATGCGCTGGATAATGTGCATTATTCATTGCATTATTAAACAGGATGGTATAAATGTTCACCGCTTCTAGAGGGAGATGTCGAAGCACAATGTTCGGTATTTCATCGGTTCCCGCTGATTTCTTACTTCTAAGTGAATCGAAGATCATTTGGAGCTCTTCCTTCGAAATGAACGGGGGTAGTACCCTATCGTTGGTGATGACATTATTTGCCATATTCTCGTCACTGAACTGGGTGAAACCCGAGCTCTCGAATCGCCAATTCACAATTTCATTTCGAAGGTAGAAATTGTGCACAAGGACTCGATTCTCCAGATCGTGGTTCGGGCCAATGATAACATTCGCCTTGTACACTTCCTGGAAAGTCGCTCCTATAGCCTCTACCTGCTCCTGCGGATCCTCGATCACAAAGAAGTTATCATCATCAACAGCCTCATTTGGATCTATGCCCGCTGTTACCAGTATTTGTTCGTTGTTTGTCGTTCGGGCGATTTTAAGACATGGGAGGTCGTTCTGATTATTTCTCCGAAATATTTTATTTATTTGCGGGAACATATTCGGGCTGCTGGTGTTTACAGCCCGAATTTTATTGTTCCAATACAAACTTACAGATGTTCTGTAATTTTCCTTTATTAATATTTGGAGGTTTTTAATCGACGACTTCAGTGTCATGATCTCCGGGTTATGTCTGTCAGTAGACTGTCTGTACAAGTTTTTTAGCCTTGACAGTAGTCTACTTTTATGTCGGTGCAGTGCGTCAATGGTTGCGTTGCGGAATAAATCTTCGTTGTCAGTGTGTTGGTACCGAGGTATCGTTTTCTCCATTGTTCGTTTGATTGTCTCGTCCATTAGTCTTAGATACCTGTCAATCTCCTCGTTTGACAGATTTCTGTTGGACGGTGGGTAGAGCGAATTCGAGGAGAGTGCTCTAGTCAGTGTTCTGGTGAAGTGTGTCCAAAGCACTCTACTATAATAGTAGGAATGCCTTTGGACAAACTCATTAAATTCCGCAATTTCCGTTGGGAGCAGTTATTTCGGTACTAAGTCCGCAATGGTCACTGTCATACACAAAAGTGCGTAGACAGTTTATTGTTTGTTGGTTTGTGCATTTCAGGTGTATTCGTGTGTCGAACAGCAGGAGATCCAAATAGGACCCGTGTCTAGGAAACGACGGACTATCCGTCGCCTTAAGGCCGAGTCGATACATTATACTGTGCTGACCCCACCAATTGAATAGTAGGTTCCCTCTAGTATTTGGAGTATTATTTCCCCAATCGCTATGTTTGGCGTTGAAATCTCCGCCGATAATAAAGTAGTTCTCCTCCAATTCCAGTCTTAGGAATCGAAAAAGTGTCTCGAGCTCTGAGATGAATAAAGTGGATTGAGTAGCCTTAGGTGCATAAACAGACACCATGTATAACCGCTTTCCACTACGGAGAGGAATATACACGATGCATGCTTCCAGCACCTGGAACCTACGTACTACACGACTGTATACTCTTTTAAAACGTATACCTTTTCGTACGAAAATCGCAACGCCTCCTCCCTGAATGGAGTTAGGTCGGTTTCTCCGTACTATTTTATATCTTTTGTGCCTCATTTTGTGCCTTTTGGTGAGCTTAGTTTCGCTAACCAAGAGCACATCAGGGGCTTGGTCTTTAAGCAACATAAACAGTGCGGCTCTTCGTTCGAGCCTAATCAGTGAATTAACATTCACAGCAAGGACCTTCAGAGTTTGCTCCGCCATGTACGTACCCATTACGGCTGTAGGTGCGTTAGGCCTGGCAGCAGCGCGTATATTTGATCTACCCGCGTAGCTTGTTCTGTTATCTGACGTTGAAGCTGAGCCATCTGCCCCTGAATAGAGAGTAAGATTGCTAGCATGTCAGGTACCGGTTCAGCTGCTCTAGGCGCTGGGGCCTGAGAAGCTATCTTTGTTTTTTGTGCCGTATTACCCCTACCTGCCGCCATTTGGGCGTAGGTAATGTGGGGAGTAACGGCTGGTGTTTGTACCTGCACGAGTGGTCGCTTAACTTCCACTTTCTGCTGCCGAGCCAGATTTACTTTTTTTATGTATTGAAATTTGGGACAACCCCGATAGTTTGCGGTGTGTCCCGTGTTCCTACATAACGCACAAGAGAGTTGGCTTTTTTCAGATTCTCCGTCCTTACCTAGAGCACATTCCTCGGATTTGTGGTTCTTTCCGCACTTCACGCATCGAGGCTGCATTTCGCAGTTCGACGCGGCGTGCCCGAACCTTTGGCAGCGAAAACATTGTAAAATGTTTTCGCTCCTCTTTAATTTTTCCCAGTGTACAACCTGGTAGTCTAGGACTTTGATACTCCTTAGACCATCCAGATTGCTGTCGGGACTTAGTTGGACCAGGAAGAACGGTAGTTTCCGCTTCTCCCTTTTAGCTCTAGCCGTGACAAACTGCTTGACCCCCACGAATTTGAGCCCTTCGCAATCTTTCTCTTTCAGCAGTGCGAGGAGTTCCTCCGGATCAGTAGACGGCTCTAACCCCCTCAGCAGCATAGTTTGCAGCTTTTCACCCTTCGGTGTGAAGGAGAAGAACTCCGTCGTCGTGTCCTTCAGTAATTGTTTTATCTTATTATAGCGCTCCACTGTGTTGCAGTGGATCGCATGTCTATTAATACTTAAACGCTTTATAAAAAAATTATTTCCTATAGCCGACTTACATAGCTCAATGGTGTCTTTTAATTCCATGTTGAAGGTGTTGATTGGTGGCACCCTTTGCTTTACTGTTTTCTGCTGATGTTGTTGTTGTTTTTGCTGCTGGTGTTGTTTTTGTTGTTTCTGCTGTAGTTGCTTTTGTTGTTGTTGATTTTGTTGTTGTTGATTTTGTTGTTGTTGGTTTTCTTGTAGTTGCTGTTTAGCTAGTTTTTTTGTTGTTTACTTTACTTTTTGTTGTTGTTGCGGATGTTTTTGTGTTTTAATTTGGGATTGTTGCTGTTGAGAGCTCTGTGGCTCTTGCTGTTCCCTCGCCCTTCTCGCTATTTGCTTAGCTTTAATATCCAGAACTCGTTGTTGCAGCTGCTGTATGCTGTTGTTTATATTTTGTACCTCTTCTTCTTCGTCGTCAGATTCGGAGGCAGCTAGACAGGCGAAGTTATTATGGGCACCCATGTATAGGCCTTCACCACCGTCGGAGACGTGAGGGTATTCAGCGACCACAGGTGTGTCCTTCTTCCTAGCTGTAGTTGATGTTTGCGCCTCTCTCCTGGCTTCAACCGGCAGCATTTCGGTTGAAGCTGTTAGGGAAAGGCGCTTAACAATTATAGTTGGGCTTAGCTTCCTCCTTCTTTTTGCTGTCCCTCCGCTCTCTGCTGTACCTCTCTGGTCCGGCATTATTGCCTCATCGGCTGATTTGATCACGCCATATATTGGATCCGCTATTGCTTGAGCGGACCGCTCGTCTTTATCCATCACCTGATGGATACTCTTATGTCGTTTTTTTTTTTTTCTTTCTTTTATTAATTATTGAAAGAAAAAAAAAAAAAAAGGTAGTTTCTCCTCCACCAGGAGCCGAACTCGGTTCAATTTATCGCCGATCGATTGTCACTTGCACTAGGCCAACTTGCCTCTTCTGAAATTTGTGTCAAATACTTTGTTTTTACTATGTGTACTGTTATAATTCACAAGTAAATCCGAAACACGTCTCTCCGCCACGATGGTCGATGGACGAATATGAGATGATGATTGTGTCTGTGTCCGATTTCCATGCACTGAACCTGCAGCCTTTGTTGGTTGTAGCACCGTTTTCATTCGGGTATCGCACGTGGGAAAGTCCAACGACAGCCCTGTTAAAGACGGAAGAAAACGATGCAGTCTCTATTCTGAGATCTTGATCGGTTTCATTAGGTGACACTTCCGCCGAACCGCTTCTCTTCTCTGTCGACGCTTACGAAATGGGAACTTAAGTGCTTCGAAAGCACTTGCCGACCATTTGTGCCCTCTTCTTTTTGCTTCACCTTTTCTTCTGCTCTTCAAATACCCCTTAAACTATAGTCATTCAGCATGTGCCTCTTCTTGACCCCGTTGGACATTTTCGGTTCCCTGGCACAATCCGCCAGAAACATCACTTTGACCAACATCTTTCTATTTCTGAGGCTCTCAAATGTTCATCTCCATACAATTGAACAATGGTTTGTTTTCAGAACTCTCCTTCGACCATTTCTGAGATTGTGTCTCAACTATTGTAATTCCAATTCTGCGTGCTGGAACGCAATGTACGAGTACTCATACTTTCGGCTATACTGTACTCGTAAATGTTTGATCGTGCAGATAATGTTCTATGGACACACACGGCCTTGGATGTTTGGATGAGTTGTTAGAACTAGTTGGATGGGACCGCTGTATTTCATGCAAGTTCGTTTGACTTTTAGGTATGGGATGCTGATGATGCACTAATTGTGTTGACTTTCGGATAAAGAAAATATAAAGAACTTAGAATCAGCATCTTTTTCTCTGCTTCATTATCATTCTGTCTTTTTACGGTGCTTTGTTTTACTTTCAGATCTCTATTGTATCCATTGCCGTACTCGGAGTAATGTTAAGGTCTTCTATCCGTAAATGCTGGGTGGTGTATTGTTTGTTTTATTGATGTCTTCCGGAATGGTAGTGAAGAAGTGATATGTACTCGTACAAGAAATGATTGCGTGAAAACTGTAATAAAAAAAAGGGTTCACTACAGTGTTTTAGGAATGCAGTTAGATAAATCTGCAATGATTGGGTTCATAAAGATGGAGTTCTATACCGACGGCCTACTATGCAATAAAATCCGTATACGGTACGGTAGGTCAAATTGAAAGTGGCTACTACGAACTGAAGAAGAAGCTTCTGATTTTCTGTAACCAGGGAAGAACTCTGTGGTCTATATTTGAGGAGTCATTAGCAGCGTTTTAATTAGGTTTAATTTGAGAGTGATTTACACAAAGGGAATGAGTAGATGTGCCCGTCTATCTGTATAGTATCTCTTGTTGAAAGTGGGTATCTGGGCTAATTTGGAAGCTGCGAAGAGAGAAAATACTTTGTTTTTTTATGGAACTGATGATGAGTGGTTTTCGTGAGAAGGGTATTGAAGATGATATAAAAATGATGCAAAGGAAGACCTGCTAAATGAATTATAAAATAAAATAAATCTTATTATGAAAGTCGCAAGAAAATTGTTGGCTTAATAATGTGACAAGAGATTTCGCTTAGCAATAATTTCGCAAAATCAAATGATGTATTGAGTAACTTGGTATTTATTTATTTATTTGGAAATGAGATTCTTATACACTTTAAGATATAATATCTACGATATAAGATTTCATAATTCAATAATACTGTTTGGGACAATATAACAGTGTAATAAATATAACCGATATTTGGTAAGATGAGATTGTGGGAGGTGGTATAAAGAATCCCAGATCAGTGCGGCTACAGATGGGCCTATTGTGATACCCTTCATTTAAAGCTCATGTATGATGCCGCAATTTGTGAGGAAGGCTGCTGCGTCTTTAGGTGAACTGGCAGCTATGTCCGCCTCTTCAATGTAGAATTTACCGAGGTAAAGTTGATGTATTTTGGTTAAACCATTGCAGTCACATAGTATGGTATGTGTTATGCGGTTTAAAAGAAGACTCGTTGCACAGTCTTCCATGTGTCTTGTGCCAGCAGGTGTTTTTTTCACACGGCAGTGTCCTGTGAGAAAGCCTGTGGTCACTCGAATCTAACTTCTACTTAGTTGTACTAGTTGATTTGTTTTCTTGTGGCAACAGTTTGGCATAACGTTTTTGGCTTGTCTGCTGTCTTCGGGTTCTCTCCAGAAATGAAGCTTCTTTTCCTCTAGCCAGGTTTTCATACTTCCCTTTATTGTGTTAATTAATAGCCCACAGAATGGTCTTGGCATCATGAATTGAGATGCGGGTCCTTTCCTGGCTGATTCGTCTGTGTCCTGGCACCCAAATCAGATGAACTTTATTTTTGGTGGCCTGTAGTTCTAGGAGTTGAAGGCAATCCTAGACCAGTTTTGATTTTATTTTAAAGGCTTTAATTGCAAGTAGGGCTGCTCTGCTGTCGGAGAGAATATAAATGTTTTTGTTTGTACTGCTTACTGGCATGTATGTACAGTTTTCCTGTTTCCACTTAAGATGATCTCGAAATGTAACCTTAAAGTTGTGCCGAAAATTATTAAGTGTATGCCAAGTAGCTCGTTTTTTTCTTTGAATTCATGAAGAACTGCAGCATGAACTAGTTCGGAATTGGATTCATCTTCTATGATGAGCATATAGGCATTTACCATTGCCTCTTTCAAGAGTTCCGAATGAAGAGGTGGGATGTTTAGAATAACTTCAGGCGCAGTTGTTGGTGCGGTTTTCATTTCATCAGTTGCACAGTCACGGGCTAGGCTCTGTAATTTATTGAGTTTGGACTGTGTTAACCTCTGCGTTGCTTTATGCCACCAAACGGCCGATGCATACATGATGATAGGTCTCGTTATTTCCGTGTACATCCACAGCGTCAATTTGGGTTAACTCCCCAATTTTTTCCTGTTAGACCTTTGCTGGCCCATAGTGAGGTCCTGGCCTTGTCAATAGACCAAGAAAGATGAGTGTTCGATGTAAGTTTTTCATTCAATGTGATTTCTAGATATTTGATTTCCGTTGAGAACTCTATAGTTTCACCAAAGTGTGTGACATTTCTAAGCCTTCCTCGACTTCTTCTCTTAGTGAATCTAACTACCATATAGTGCTTTTCTTGGGATTGATTTTGATGCCAACTTGTGTGCACAATTCAGCAACTAGTTTCAAAGCCCTCTGGAGGCGATCCTAGATTGTGTCCTTGAATTTATCTCTGATTAGGATAGCAATGTCGTTTGCATATCCTTGGACATAGAAGCCATCATTGCTGAGTACAATCAGTAGTTCATTAACTACGATGGGCCATAGTAGGGGTGATAGTATTCCTTCCTCAGGGCATCCCTTCGCAGCTATCACACTGAGTTTATTGCTGCCTAATGAGGCTTTTATTGTTTTGTCTTCTAGCATACAGTTTTATCCATTTACTCGTACATGTGGTGTCGTCAATTCCCATGGTTTGAATGCCTCTATATATCTGGGAGAACTCTGTGTTGTCAAATTTTCATTCTATATCGAGGAAACAACTAACCGCTACCTCTTTATCTCTGCGAGATTTTTCAATCCTTGTGGTAAGATTTTGTAGGGCGTATGTGGTTGATTTTCCAGATTGATTGGCATATTGATATTTGTGATTCATTTGAAGTGCCTCGCGTCTGATATGTCTGTCGAGGATTTTTTTTGAGTTTTGAGGTAAAAAGAAGTGAGGCTGATTGGTCTATATGACTTTGATAGTTCAGACGGTCTGCGTCCTATTTTAGGTATATATTTGACAGCAACCTCTTTCACTTTTTTGGTAAGTATCCTCATGCGCAACTAGCTTTGGAGCTCAACAGGGCCTTTGAAGGGTTGAAAAGAGTTGAACGCCCAACTGGTCTGTTTGTCCTTCTCTAGGGAGTGTATTCTTATGCTTCTGGAACTGTCATCGAGTTTGGGAAATATGGCTAAGATCTAGTGTATAGCCCGTTTTCGGCGTATATGCCATCAGGTTTTTTCATTGACCCGATATGATTAGACTGCTGCTTTAAGAGTGTTTTATGAATGCGGGCACAACTTCTGGTGCCATCGATTGTATGGCAGAAGTTTCTCTACAATTCTCTCTTTGTTTTTCTAATCTCCTGGTTGTACATGGTCGATTGATTGTTTTTCCTTTTTCTGGGCAAAACTTGATGAAAGGCAGTAGTGATTGCCATATTAAGATTTTCACAAGTTAGATCAATATTGTCTATATATCTGATGTTTGTGTTACATCTACCCAAGTTGTCCAAGTCTGTGGATTTGGGTTGTCTGTACCTTTCAGAATAAAGAAAAAGAGAAGAGAACAACATTTATATATGTAAAAAGAGTGAAATTAGAGAGACAAAAAAGGAAAGCCAATCTATAAAGATAATGAATGTACATTTTATTGCGATAAAAGCATTCGTATTTTGGTTTTTAGCCTAGTTCTATAGGCGATGAGGGCTGACTTAAGGCACTTCGATCTCAACGGATCTTTTGGGTCAGACCCTTAGGTCTATTCTCTTGAGATGGTACTTGCGTGAGAAATGACCAGGACTGCTTGGCTTTCTTAATTTCTGATTTTCGGAAATAATACTGTTTTAAATATAGAAGGAAAACCCCAATAAGTGCGATATCAGAAATAAAATCTTAGAGAGGTGTTTGAGATGGATCTACATATTTCGATCAAAATATCGAGGCAGATGTCCCTGGTGAAATTAGCGTCGGAATTTTTTCAAGGACATTCGTATGCCAAAGTTATTCGATGTTTTCGTTGGCGCATACCATATAAGTAAAACCCTTATTACGCTTGCATCCTCGATCTCTATATTATTTATATGCTCTTTTTTAGACACTTTCCCTCATCAAAAATACAAATTAATATCCGAACTGTCATATATGTATGTATCGTCTTGATCAAAATGTTCCCGTGATAACCACCGTGTGGCGCTCTTATTGTTCCGATTTGAGTTCCCTCTAAATCTTAGCGTCATAGCTTGACATTTGCAAAAGTTACGTAGCCAAGAGTACATCTATCTCAGTGTGTGTTGGCGATTTTTTACAATTTTAGAAATGGATTTAAATTTGCAACAACGAACTTGTATTAAATTTTACGTAAAAAACGGATTTATTGGTGCGCGAACGTTGGAAATGTTGGAAAAGTGTCTCGGCAACGATTCTCTAAAGAAAATGGTCATTTACCAGTGGCACGAGCGGTTCAAAAGTGGTCGTGAGTTAATCGAAGATGATGAACGCAGTGGCAGACCATCGACATCGAAACCGACGAAAACATTGATGGAGTAAAAGAAATATTGGTCAATAACCGCAAATCAACCATCAGAGAGATATCGGAGGACTTGAATATTGCCTATCTATCCGTCCAAGACATTTTGGTTAATGATTTGGGTTTCTGTCGTGTAGCAGCAAAGTTGGTGCCAAAAGACCTCAATTCGATGCAAAAAAGAGACCGTGTTGACGTCGTAAAAGAGATGATTTGCGAGGCTGAATCGATCCCACATTCATCAAAAGGATCATTACTGGAGACGAGACGTGGGTTTATGAGTACGACACGCAATCCAGACATCAGGCAAGTGAATGGCGTTCATCAAATGAGCCGAGACCAAAAAAAAACACGTCGTTTTCAGTCAAAAAAGAAAGCAATGCTCACGGTTTTCATGGACTACAACGGTGTAGTGCATCATGAATTTTCACCAGAAGGCCAGCCAGTAAACAAAGAGTATTATTTGGGCGTTATGAGACGTTTGCGTGAAGCAATTCGGTGAAAGAGACCAGAATTGTGGGCAGAAAACTCGTGGATTTTGCACCATGATAACGCACCGTCGCATCATTATTCGCAATTTTTTTATGAAAAATGCAACAAATACCATCCAACAACCACCGAATTCACCTGATTTGGCTCCCTGTGACTTCTTTCTGTTCAATTGAGTTAAAAAACCACTACGGAGAACGAGTTTCAGCAGGAAGTAATGAAAAAATCGTTTGCTTTTTTGTTGCATTACATAGAAGGTACGATCATATGTACAATGTACATACATATATCTATACTTATTGTATAAAAGTCCTTCCTGTTGTACCTATACTAGAATAGTACGAATATGATACTGAGTATCATCGTCAAACATGATTTAACCCTACATGCATAAAGCGCCCTGTAAACGCTAAAACATGGTACTAGTAAACATGGTACCACTAAAACCCGCAGACGCTGAGACCAATTCACTCCAACATAATTGAACACATCTCTTCATTTGTCAAAATCTGTCAAGTAGACTGTGAAAATACCCGAAAAATTCTTTCTAAACATCAGTGTTTGAAATGTTTGCCATTTTTCCCCTGTTATTTTGTGTGTTCCCTCGACGAAATTCACTGATAAAATGGCTTGCTCGAGTGAATGTTGACAGATGAGAGCACAGAAACTCAAACATAGTATCAGCAACACAAAACTCCGCCCACAAACATCGACAAAAATCAAACCAGCTTTGATTTTAGTGAGACCAAATTCTGATGTTGGTGAGACCAAAAAATTGGTACGCGAATTACATACAACAACAATTTAACTATTCTAACCATATAAAACCCCAACATTACACACCTCACAACCCAGCAAACTATCAGAAGCAAATTGTTTATGGAAATCCACAAACAACTCAACGGTTCAATGCCCCTGTTCAACAAAACAACCAGAATCCCCAATACCCAAACACATTTAGGAACCCTAACCAAAATTATGCACCAGCTCCTCAACCTTATGGACAACCTTCACATAGATCTCAACCAAAGGATTCCATGGATTGGAATTCAACAAACTCCAAGCTCACTATTGCAACAGGCAGATCAAATCAACCTGGCACAAGCGGACAGGCAAGGAATGCCATCGGAGAAATCCACAACCTGGAAAATGAAGAACTATCGGAAATTGGGACATATCAGCAAAATTTAGACCAATACTGCAACGAAGTCGTACCACCCATTCCTGACAATCCATATATCGATAACTATGACCCCCACTTACAAATTACATCCCATGAGCTAGAACCAGACAATTTAAATTTTCCCCAATATGCCTCACAGGACAAACAGGTTACTTAGACATAAATAAGCACGGATTTACATTTCCTTATGTCGAAATTTCTTCTCCATTTGGAAGGAAGCTAAAGTTTCTAATAGACACTGGCGCTTCTTCATCCTTCATAAATCCTGAGTTTACCAATAAAGCAGATCATTCTATATGTAAACCAATTACCATAACTACTATCGTAAATAAATATGAACTTAATAAACAAATAACTTTATCTATTTTTTCCGAATTTTGTGAAGCCGGACACCTAAAATTCTTTTTACTCAAATTCCATAATTACTTTGATGGACTACTTGGACTAGATTCATTGACAAAATTAAGAGCAAAAATTGACCTTACTAACAACACACTTGTAACAAACAATTCGACTATGCCATTAAAATTTAAACCTAATTTCACTTCAGGAAAACTTACTATTCCTCCAAATTCAAAACAAATTATTAAAGTTCCTGTCGACTTTCGTGATGGTGAAATTTTTCTAAAAGCAACTAAAATTGAACCAGATTTATGTATTTCCGAAGGAATATATTCAACAAAAAATTGGTTTAGCGTAGTTGAAATCACCAACAAATGTAATTATCCGAAAACTTTTATCATAGAACAACCCCTTAAAGTACATAGAGTTGTCACTCGATTTTATAGAAGTAAATAATTTTAATTTCCATTATAATAATACCAGCAATTTCCCTAATTTCATTGAACTCAATAATTTTAACATCGAGCACGAATCTTCAACTAAAAGTGACATTACAAGCTTAATTCGTTCTGAACATCTTAACCCAGAAGAAAAGAAGTCTTTGTTTAAACTCTGTAGAAGATATGACGATTTATTTTTCAAAGAAGGTCAACTACTTAGCTTTTCAAACCAGGTTAAACACAAAATTCCCACAACAGACGATATTCCGATTCATACGAAGTCTTATACACAAAGACGAAGTAAGAAAACAAATAGATACGATGTTAGAACAAGGTATTATACGCCCCAGCTATTCGCCTTGGAGTTCTCCGGTTTGGATCGTACCCAAGAAGAAAGACGCTAGCGGGAAACAGAAATGGCGACTTGTAATTGATTACAGGAAGCTTAACGAAAAAACAATATCTGACCGTTATCCTTTACCTAATATCAATGATATTTTGGATAAACTCGGAAAGTGTCTCTACTTCACGACACTCGATTTAGCCAGCGGGTTCGACCAAATTGAGATGCACCCAAAAGATATTCCTAAAACAGCATTCACAATAGAAGGTGGTCATTTCGAGTATCTGAGAATGCCATTCGGACTCAAAAACGCCCCGTCGACATACTAGAGAGTAATGGATAATGTACTGAAAGACATACAAGGGAAAAACTGCCTTGTTTATCTTGATGACATTATAGTCTTTTCAACCTCCTTGCAAGAACATATGGAAAATCTTGAAAAAGTGTTTGACAGACTCCGTGAATTTAATTTCAAAATTCAGATAGATAAATCTGAATTCCTTCACAAAGAAACAACCTTTCTTGGTCATATAATCTCTACAGAAGACGTAAAACCGAACCCAGACAAAATCAAAGCAATAACCGAATTCCCTATACCTCGAACCCCAAAAGAAATTAAATCATTTTTAGGACTCCTGGGATACTACAGGAAGTTCATCAAAGACTCAATGTCTTAAAAAAGGCGCATCGGTTATACTTACCGAAGAATACGTTAAAACATTCGAGACTTGCAAAAATCTTCTCATAAACGACCCCATTTTACAATACTCTGACTTCACAAAACCCTTTTTGCTAACAACAGATGCAAGTAACTTTGCTATAGGCGCAGTTTTGTCGCAAGGTCATATTGGAAGTGACAAACCAATATGTTATGCGAGTAGAACGCTAACATCTACTGAAACAAACTATTCCACAATTGAAAAGGAACTACTTGCAATTGTGTGGGCTACGAAATATTTTCGCCCTTACCTTTTCGGACAAAAATTTCAGATTTTGACTGATCACAAGCCTTTAACTTGGTTAATGAGCTTAAAAGAACCCAACTCTAAACTCGTTAGATGGCGACTAAAGCTAGTCGAGTTCGACTACACTATTGTTTATAAAAAAGGAACCTTAAACACGAATGCAGACGCCTTAAGCAAAACAAGAAGTTTATCTGAACAACACCACAACAACGGTACAAGGAACATCCGGAACTACAGTTCATTCTGCAGACGAAAACCTCAATGACGGCATACCCATTTCGGAAAGACCTTTAAACGAATTTTCCTTACAACTCATCCTCTCAAAATCAAACAAACAGTCAGACACAACACTTAAAGTCCCTTTTAGAAATAAACAAAGAAGATTAATACAGATGACACATTTTATAGAAACAATCATGATTGACATATTTAAAAAGTTTATACCTCCCAATAAATTATCCGCAATTTTCACTGACGATGATACCTTTAGACTTGTACAATCTGTTTATTCCAAATATTTTTCTAACAGTAAACTTTTTAAACTTTTAAGATGTACAGAAATTTTAATTGACGTAACTCCTGACGATGAACAAGATAAACTAATAAACGACTACCATACGAAGAACAATCATAGAGGGATTAATGAAACCTTGCTTCATTTAAAAAGGACCTATTATTTCCCATATATGAAGACAAAAATAACACAAACCATAAATAATTGTGAAAAATGTCAAACTCTTAAGTATGACAGAAACCCTCCAAAAATACAGTTTGAAAAATCCGAAACTCCGAATAAACCACTTGATATACTTCATATTGATATTTACACCATCAATCACAAAATTTTCCTAACAATCATTGATAAATTCTCAAAATTTGCCTCATCATACACAATCCCTTCACGTAATAGTATCTTCATAGTTAAAAGCCTTAAGCACTTTATTTGCCTTCATGGCATTCCAATCAAATTAATATGCGATCAAGGTGGAGAATTTACAAGTAACTTACTCGTATTTAAAGACTTTTGTAACCAATATAACATAAATTTGCACTTTACTTCTTTTCAACAAAGCACAAGCAACTCTCCCATTGAACGTCTTCACTCTACAATGACAGAAATATATAGAATAGTCTCAGCAAAAAGAAAAGAAAATAAATTAGATTTAGAACATGAAGAAATCCTTAATGAAACATTAATTACATATAATAATGCTATACATTCAGCAACTAAGTTAACACCCTATGAAATATTTTATGGAAGAACACAACAATTTAATAAGGAAATTAAGTTTAACAATTAACACGATTATCTAAAAAAATTAAATGAATATCAAGAAAAATTATACCCAACCATTAGAGAAAGATTAGATAAAATTAAGAACACTAATATAGATTAGTTGAATATAACTAGGGAAAACCCAGAAAAATTAGAAGTAAATGAAATAGTATATAGAAAGGAGTGTAGAAGGAACAAGATAACCCCTAGGTTTTCTAAAATTAAAGTCAAAGAAAATAAAAAAGTAACAATAAATACAGCAGATGATAGGAAAATACATAAATGTAGGCTTAGGAAAAGAAAGAAAATAAAATAAAAATATGAAACTAAACAATAATACTTTATTACAGAATGGTGATAGCGACATCCCAAAAAATGGAAACACAATTATTGACAGACGAACAAATGATACTTTCATTCAAATTAGGCACAGCGAGAACAATTAAAAGCTATAGTAACTTAGTTCATATAGTTAACTTAGACGATTACAAAGACAACATTGTACGAATCTCTAACTCCATACAAACACTGGACAAGTTTTACAATCTTAATAACTCAATTAAAATTACAAAATTAAAACTTAACGAAATTAAACTTAAGCTTGACTCTTTAACTCCAACAACTAGAAATAAAAGAGGTCTAGTTAACGGCTTAGGTACGGCAATTAAATTTATCACTGGAAATATGGATACATATGACGCGGAAAAAATAAATAACCAAATTGACACGTTAAACTCTAAAGAATCCAAATTCCAGAACGAAATATATAGCCAAATTAATATCAACCGTCAAATGACAGAACGATTTAAAAATATAACAAATCATATTAACACACAACAAAATAGAATAGAAACATTTTTCCAAAAATTCCAAGACCAAAAGGCTCCATGTCAATGAAGAACTTTTACTAAGAACACAATATCTGAGTCAAATAAATTATAACATTAATTTGCTTAATAACCATTTAACAAGTATTGCCAAAGCAATAGTATTGGCAAAACTTAATACTCGTATTATTTCAAAATTTATTTTAAATCACAATGAACTAACCGAAATACAAGAAAACCTTGGGAACCAATCAGTCAAAATTAATTTTAACGAACCAATTTATGAAATGTTAGAACTTCAAGCATATTATAACGATTCAAAAATAATAATAAACGTTCACATTCCTATCCTTTCATTTGAAAAATATTCCCTATTCCATATTACCCCACTACCTCTAAATTTAACTAAAGAAATTGACACCTCACCTTATATCCTATTCCATTCCGAATATATACGAGGGGCGTTCAATATATTCTCGGTATCGATATGAAGGAAAATGCGAATTCAATTTAAATTGTTTTTATTTTTCAATATAATCTCCCCTAACATCAATGCATTTGTTACATCTTGAGATAAGCTTTTTTAAACCCTCAAAAAAATAAATTTCCTCTTTCTCTGCAAAATACCCATTTATTGCCGACTTGAGTTCTTCATCATCCGAAAATCTTTTTCCACCAAGACATTTTTTCAGATCCGGAAACAGGAAATAATCACTAGGGGCAAGGTCTGGACTATAGGGTGGGTGTTGGATTTCTTCAAAACCACAATCTCGCGCAGCAGCCTTGGAAACTCGCGCCGTGTGAACAGGAGTGTTGTCATGAAGAAGCAACACACCCGCTGCAAGTTTACCCCGTCTTTTCTTTTTAATTTCCTCCCGCAAATTATGCAAAGTGGAAGCGTAGGATGTGGCGTTGATGGTTTCACCTTTTTTTTTGTACTCAATGAGCAAGATTCCCTTTGAGTCCTAAAAAAACTGTGGCCATGAGCTTCCCGGCAGACGGAGTGACTTCGGGGGGTCTGTTCCTTTTTTATGCCACTGTATGGACTCTTGTTTGCTTTCAGGGTCATAGTGGAGGACCCATGTTTCGTCCCCAGTAACAATTCGATCCATAACACCGTCCGCGTTCTCACTACACATCTCCAAAAGCTCTCTACAGCATGCGATTCTCACTTTTTTCTGAGGCGCTGTGAGCATTCGTGGCACCCACCTTGCACTGACCTTTGAAAGGTTCAGATGGTCATGAAGAATGGTGTGAATGGTACCAATTGAAAGCTTGGTGATCTCTGCCATCATTTTCACCTTTATTCAAGAACAAGTTTTTCGACTTCTTTGATGCTTTCTCCCGTACAAGCAGTAGCCGGGGAGCCGGAGCGACATTTATATGAAATTTTACATGAATGCACTAAAATAATAGTATTACTTGATAAATAAGTCAATTTATATATACAACCACAGCTTCACCCCGATACCGAGAATATGTTGAACGCCCCTCGTACAATACTTAAATGATCCATGCCCCAAAATAGAAGATATTTATTACTGCAAAGAATCAAGGAAACAAGAGAACCAATTGCTCATCATGCATAGGACATCTTATCAACAATAAACCAGCCAACTGTACACTTAATGATGTCGGACCTATTTCAACACAACCAGAACCAAATTACATCTTACTCACAAATGCACCTGAAACTACAATAAATTCAACATGTGGCTACAGTTCTAACATACTATCTGGCACAATTTTAATCCATTATGAAAATTGCGACATACTTATCAACGGCGTAAACTATAAAAGCAATCCTAATATTTTTTGGGATGAAATTCATCTTTTGTCTATGATTCAGCGTGAAGTAAACTTCAATTCAACTATCGATAAACTTAATCTTCAGAAACTCAAAATTTATAACACTATAAATACGGATTCTATTAAATTTCTCCAATTAACTATAGAAAAACGCGATTACTACACATTTGGCTCGCTCAGCATCCTCATACTCTTAATCATTTTATTAGCATCTTACACTTTCAGACAAACTAACAAGAAAATTAATATCCAGTACGATGTCGCTCCTGCCCAATCTACCTTACAGTATCTTTGGCCTACGCTCCACACTAAGGGGGGAGGAATTACATACGCCACCACGGGTCAAACACCCTGAGACGACACCATAAAACATTTCCCACAGATGAACTTAATTATTAAATTAAAATAAAGTAAATTTGAGACACCCATCCGGTGCAATTTTGTAAACCTTTTCAATTTTAATGTAGACACCCATCCGGTGCAATTCGTAGAACTTGACAAATGCATTTTCAACTATGTCAGCAAATACAGTTTCACCTGTACAAACCAATGTAAAAATTTCAAAATTCAAAAAGTCAGTAATAAAGTTGCATTCACCGAAAGAAGTATTCTATTTTTTTTCTTTCAATCGTTCCCCACGACCATAATTCGCGTACCAACCCACAGACGATCAACATCAGCTAAAACTTGGTTAGTGATACCATGTTTTAGCGTTTACAGGGCGCTTAATGGATGTACATATTTTAGCATATATATGTGGGATCGAGAGCGTAAACAAACGAACGATACATTACAGATGACAGACTAATTACCTAATACACACATACCAAACTAGACGTAGATAAGAACCGCAGTAAACGGACGACTAGATCATTCGAGAACGAAGCAAAACAAAGGCCAACAAAAAAAAAACGCAAACAGAAGGGTTACTGATAAAATGTGTAATGCAGCAGGCAGGGCAGTTTTTAATAGTCTGTGTCAGTCTTTCAAGGACGTCTGATGCAAATTAAAGATAACAGCGAGGAAACAAAGACGGACAATTTAAAGGGGTAGTTTTGCTCTCCTTTCGGTTGAAAAAAAAAAGAAATCAATAAAGGAAGAGGCAATAGAGCAGATCAGTGTTCAGTTGTGCGTCATAGTTCATTAGCGTTGTACAATGGTGTAACCTGAAAGTGATGTTTATAAATAACCAGAGTTAGAAAATTAGAAGTTGCTTTTTAAACAAAATAAAATTAAATGAAATGATTGCATTTGATTTGTGAAACTGGAAAGTTCTTATACGAGTACTTCACCTAAAGTCAGTTCAGTAACATCCTCTTCAAACTTCAAAACAAAGCGGATAACATTGACAGCATTGCCTGCATTGGCTGTTTATAAAACGGAGGACGTAAGACCAATTGCTGGTTGGCGTCCATTGGAGCCAAGCAGTGAAGTCCTTCCGTCGTGTTTGGAAATCAAAATGACCAAGATGACGGTTTAACCAACAATTAATCTCAAGAATGTTCATGACCGAGGTCTATGAAAGTCTTATACAGTTAACTACATAAACTTCATGGCACAAAAATAAATAAATTAATAAATCGAGTTAAGAACTATCGTTTTATACGCAACACGTGTTCGAAGGGTGTTGCCAACAAATCCTAGTAAAATACTTCTAAAAAGGAAGAGTGTTGCCAACAACACGCGGTGTTCCCAAGTGGTCCCCCATCTAAGGGGGGGGTACTAACCACGCCCGACGCTGCTTGATTTCGGTGATCGGACGAGAACCGATACTTTCAGCGTAGTATGGCCGTTGGCGTCTCTTATATTAGCAAACTTCAATGTTCCGTTAATTTTAACGCCCCTCAATACGTCATGTTTTGGCGCCAATTTCTCCTATTCCGCATAAACAAGGCAGTGCATCAGGTTGATGTAAGAGCGGCATGGTGCGGATGAATAAGCATTCGAGTTATCTGAGAGGATGTCGTTGGTACTTTCTCATAAAGATAATGGGGTTGCTGGCTTAACAGAATGTCTGGAAGCAGAATTAAAACACGAAACTGGAGGAAATTATCAAATGTCATACCAATCTGTCGTATCTATGCAGGCCAACGTGTGAAGATATAACGAATTAGAATATTAGATGCAACATTTAGTTTTCTTCCGCTGACGGAAACACAGCTGGAAAAAATTTCACACCCATACACTAAGGTGGGTAGTAGAGGTCTGCATAAATAAATTCACGTCCTCTCACAAATTTACTTTGTTATTCTGCCAAAAAACCGTAGGTACAATAACAATAAAAGTAACAAAAAAAAAAACACAAACACTGTACAACATTCGATCACCAAATATCGAAATGAAGATACTGTTTGATTTCTCTCCTACGCGTGAGTGCTTGAATGAAATGAAACATGTTCAAGTCTAACGGTTCATAACACACTAAGTACACCATGTACTTCGAAAACATCGAGTACACCGAATGTTCTAACTTAAACGAGTGCGAAACGAGTCTTTGAGACAGTTTATTAACCGAATGTGTATCATTTCAATATTATTTGATAGAATGGAAATAAATGAATAAAGTCAATTTGCATGGCCTTAGAAATATGTGTACATACATTTGCATTACATTTTATTGTAGGATTCCACAAATAATTCTGACACTTCAATGGTAAGCCCAACTGGCTTGTTAAATAATTCAGCGATTAAAAGCAAAATAGTAAAGTGTGGGATGTGTTTGGTGTAATTGAGAAAAGAAATGGTAATCGAATTGAAAATTTAGTAGCATACGAGTACCTATTAACAAAAACCAAACCGGATATTGAAAGCGCAATAAACAAAATCGAAGTGGACACTGAAGGCAAAAAATAGGTATTCAAGTAATAATGAAGTGGTCAATAGAAAATTGTAGATATTTCAAAATTGTGGAGGATTCTGGTCTAAAAAAAAAAACTTTGCAAAATTTTTAATATCCATCGGGTCGAAATATGGAACGAATATAGATATTACTCGCAATTTTGCTACGAACCCCGAAAGAACTATCACAGAATCCGTCGTAACTAGTGGAAATTTTTGCTACGAATTTCGAAATTCGTAGAAAGTGGTAACACTGAATCTGAATGAATCGCAATTTTGACATTTAAATCTACGAACTATTTAATTTTTCGTAGTGTACAGGCAAGCAGGATTCAAAATGCAAAAGCTAAGTTTGTTTGTTACATTATGGGGAAAAAATCATTTTTTTGTTCATTAAAGGTCGAAAATTTCAACAAATAAATTGCAGTACCAGAGAATGGCGGAGCTGCTTTTGCAGAATCCTGTAATTACTCAAGGATTTACAAAGAGCGCAAAAGAAGAAGTAAACGCTTTTTGGGAACAACTCAAGACTGATCTTAACAGCCTCGGACCTCATTCAAAGGACACCAGTAGTAGGAAAAAAGTAAGTTAGAGAATGAGAGTGTTCTGTATTGGGGATTATTAAATAATTATATTCCATTATACACTTAGGTTTGGTTGGATTGGAAAGCTTACATAAAAAGAAAACTGTCGGAAAATAAAAAAGAATTCTTTTTCCAGCCTTGAAGAAGCCGTCATAAAATTGACAGGCTTAGAAACCTCCACAGCCGGAATCGAAGGAACTTCCGCATTTGGACTTCAATACTCATCAGCAGTTATAGACCATATAAAGGCTTTTCCAATAGTGACTTGACAATTTTGAACTTAATTTGTGAACGCACTCTTTCACTAATCATCAAACTGTCACTGTCAATTTATTCAGTAAACTCAACATTTTCATCATGGTAAAGTACACGAACGAGCAACTTTAAGAGCGTTAACTTCAATTTTTTCTCGCCCTAGTAGACAGGCAATAACAAGTTTAGTGCAAAAATTTGAGTCTACATATTCGTTGTGTGATGTTGCCGTGTCAGTGAGACAAAGGGTTGGTCGAAGTGTCGAAAATATCGCTGCCGTTCAGGCGTCCGTAGCAATCGATCCAAATCAGTCAATTCCACGTCGTTTTTAAGAATTGGGCATCGCCCAGATCACATTATGGCGTATTTTGCGTAAGGATCTTGGTTTACACCCATACAAGATCAAGCTGACTCAAGAATTGAAGCCGATGGACCATTTGAAGCGACGTACGTTCTCCGATTGGGTTCTGGAGAAGATGCGCCAATATGATGAAGTTCATCGCAAAATCATCTTCAGTGACGAAGCTCATTTTGGGCTCAATGGGTTCGTCAATAAGCAAAATATGCGTTATTGGTCGGGTGAAAATCCACATGTGCTTCATGAATCACCACTTCATCCACAAAAAATAAGTGTTTTGTGCGGTTTGCATGCCGGCGGCGATAACGATCGTCACGTTGCTGTGGTCAGCGTTATCGCGCCATGATCACCGATTATTTTTGGCCCGAATTGGAAGATATGAACTTGGACTACATGTAGTTTCAACAGGATGTGCCACACAGCACATGCTACAATCGATTTATTGAAGAGTAAGTATGGTGAGCGTGTTATCTCAAGACATGGGAAAGTCGATTGGGCGCCTCGTTCGTGCGATTTAACGCCGCTTGACTATTTTCTGTGGGGCTACGTCAAGTCATTGGTTTATGCCAACACGCCGACGACGTTGGAAGAGCTTAGGGCCAACATTGAACGCGAAGTAGCGGCCGTTTCGGCCGAAATGTGTGGCCAAGTCGTTGAAAATTGGTTCCAACGAATCGACCGCTGCAAACGTTCATAATACTTCATAATACTGGACTACTGCCGCCCATTTACCTCAATGACACGCAATTGCAGTTCGTGGAGACCGTAACCAATCTGTGTGTTAAGATAAACCGATCCATCTCCTGTGTAAGCCACATCAAAATTACACTGTGCGACGAATTTACGGAGGCCTACACAAACTTTGGCTGCTCTCTAGTTTTACTCCTGTTAACACGAGGCTGAGACTTGTTAAAACCTTACTTGTTCCATATATTGATTACTCATCAGTAGTGTACTGCAAACTCGACTCCTTATCTCAGCAAAAACTGCCACGGTAATGATATGGCAAGATATGTGTATGGCCTACGTCGACACGACCACATATCCAATTATCATACAAACATCCTTGGTTGTACGCTCCAGCAATTCTTGCATGTTAGGTGCTATATCTTCATGCACAACATTATTCAGAACAAGTCGCCAACATACCTTTTTGAGAACTTGATTTCGCTCGTTCGCCTAGAACATACAGCCTTATAACTCCATCCTCGAATTATTTGAACTCCTCTCGCCTTTTCTTTATCTTTGCCACCAGACTTTGGAATTATCTGCCCACAACGGCAAAACAAATAATTGGGGCCATACAATTTAAAAATGCTATTTTGGAGCATATTCTTTAAAAATGCAACAGCAGACTATTCCCCTCCTCCACACTATCACTGCTTTCGTAACCCTTTCCTGACTAAAGTATCTCTTAATGTTAAATATCAGATTTTTCGATGTCGACGTTTGTGTTTGTGCTATCGACCACAGACATTTTTTTTGCAGTAAATTAAAATTAACAATTAACTCAACTCAGTTGAATAAGCCATCTCCAATACAAGCTCGACCCGAAGACAAATCCGGCGTTGTCAAAACACAGTGCAACCTGTCAAAAAAATTTGCGTGCAACTGGAACGAGAACTCGACAGAGGAACCACTGCAAATACAACATTCGTACAGCGCGAAAGAGATAGAGAATTGGGAACCATCTCAACAGCCAGTAGCCACATCTGCCACGTCATTTTTAGAATCGTCACCCCGACAAGCACTCGATCGACACGACACAATGAATATTTTTCGATTGACCGGTGATCTGTCCCACTTGCTAGCGATAATCATCCTGCTGTTCAAGATCTGGAAGACGCGTTCATGTGCGGGCATTTCTGGCAAATCACAGATTCTATTTTGTGTGGTTTATGTGGCCCGGTATCTGGACTTCTTCACCACCTATGTGAGTCTGTACAATTCTGTGATGAAAGTGGTCTTCATCGCCGCCTCTGGAGCAACCATCTATCTGATGTATGTGAAGTTTAAAGCACCAATGACACGAATCACGATTCGTTCCGCATTGAGTTTTTGCTAATTCCGTGCGAGTTACTATCGTTGGTTCTCAATCATGAATTCACACTCATGGAAGTGCTGTGGACGTTCTCCATCTATCTGTAATCGGTCGCAATACTACCGCAGCTATTTTTGGTCAGCAAAACAGGAGAAGCCGAAACCATCACCTGTCATTACTTGTTCGCATTGGGTTCGTATCGAGCATTGTATTTACTGAACTGGGTCTACCGGTATGTTGAGGAGTCGCACTACGATTTGATTCCGATATTTGCCGGTGTCGTACAGACGATTTTGTATTGCTACTTTTTCTATTTGTACATCACCAAAGAGTTGAAGGGCAAGAAACTTCAACTTCCAGCCTAAGCCAAGTTACACACACACACTGAGTACAATAACCACTCGCGTGCTGCCCAGAGGAGCTAATATTAGGATTGTAGTTTATAGTTATCAGTAATCCACCCCCCTCAACGCCAGCGAATCACTCCATCTCCATTGCCTCTCACTGTTTGTACATCTCTTAATCTTAAAGGATTACTACCTGGTTCTACACTGTAATCGAGACCGAAAACAATTCACAAATTTAAGAAGGAAAAATTAATTATTTAAGAAAAAATGAAGAACCATGTTCGTCAGAGAATTTCGGTGAGAGGGGTCGAAACAATTGATTGAATTAATGAAGTTGAAATGCATCCTGTCTCTCTCTCTTGTGCTGTAATTTGTATTTTTTATTTAAAATAAAAGGAAAATTTATTTTTAATGTTTCATATAATTACTATTGTGTAAAGTCTACTTATATTTCTTCTTCTTCATCAGTTCTCCAAGGAAACGCCACGGGGAAGAAGATCTAATAAAAGAATAAAACAAAACAAAAAAAGGAAACCGACAAATTATTTGTAATAAAGACAAGTTGTAATTAATACTTAGCGGTAAACACCAACATAAATACTAAAGTAATCTTGTATATCATATTATCCATATTATACATCCCTAATTGAAAACATTGAAATTGAATTGAAAAAAAATGTATCAGTAGCTTTGTTCAGTGAAGAAAAACTAGAACAGAACAGCACAGATTTGTGAAAATGAGAACAGAAAAGTACAGCACAGCTTATTTTGACAATTCTCACAATTGTGTTCTACTTCGAAAGTAGGTGCAAGATTTTCTGTTCCGAATAGATTGGAACAGCCTCACTGAACACAGAGCAGAACAGATTCATACAGAAATTTTTCTCACTGAACAGGAAAGTTTGCACTTTTCTGTTCGGAACAGGCGGGAAAAGCCTCACTGAACAAAGCTTCTAGCTGTCAGTGTGAAGTGTCAGTTCATCTGCTGTTTGTTAAACTCTTTCAATTTTCTTTCGCTCATTTTGGATTCGGTTTTGTATAATTTCATATAAACACCACCCTTTGTATGCGTATTGAACCAATGCGGATTGTCTAAGTGCGCATTGAGCTGTCATATAAACTGGGTAATAGTCGAATGAGCTAGCGGCGATGACAAAACTAGATATGGTTCTGTACAGTCCGTCTCTATAATGCTGGCATATGTGGCTTTGGAATCAATGAAGAGGTGCTGTGTAACCATTTGGATCTCTTGGGTTTTTTTCCAAGATTTGCCGTAATTGCAGTTTGATTTATGGTGAATTTTTCTGGTCTAAAAGCACACAGATAGGAACCAATCAGATTGTTGATGAAGGCGCTTGCATAATACGGCAGACATGGCTTTATATGACATGTTGTGAAGATTAACCCTCGTAGTTAGTGCAGTTCAGGGGATCTCTCTTCATTAGGATTGGACAAACAATGCTGAGGTTCTATTCGTCGGGTATATTTTCGTATACAACAAAGATTTTGGAGATGAATTGGTGTATGCTCCGTATCCAATCATCATCTGCTACTTTAAACAGCTCGACAGTTAACAAACCATCGGATCTATCAGCTTTGCTGGATTTTAGCTTGAAGACAACTGTCCGGACGCCATCTTAGTCGGTAGCATGTAAATGTTGTCTGCCATCGTCCAGGTTAAATGATAAAACTTCACTACGTTGTTCCTGAAGTGCAAACTCTCAATATCATCGATAGCGCATGTTATGTCTCCAAACTATCGAAATCTAGTACATTAATTTTCCTTTGCCACATCTTTAGTGAATTTGACATTTACTCTGTGTAAATCTTTTTCTTTCATGAAATAAAGATCTTGCTTACCACTTCGTTATTATATTCAGAGCTGTGCAGTTCATTTTTTAAGAGATTTTGTTTCTGCGAATTAATTCCGTTCTTTATCATCGTAGCGGAATTTACAGCGCTCTTCTCGTGCTATTTTTTCTTCAGCTCCAAGATCGGCTTTTTCTTCATGCCTCTTTTGCTCGTAGAGCTTACGAGCGTCTTACGTCATTCATTGTAGTGCCGCTTTGTACACTTTTTGTTTAATTGCATGTGCTTGCCGGCATCAAAACCAGGGAGGTCTTGGTGGTGGTCTGGTGAAACCCAGCACATCAGTTGTTGGGTCTTCGGTACTTGATAATAGCGGCAGAGGAGTTATTGAAAGATTTCGGGATACGCGTTCGCAAAGTTTCTGGCGATCGCTCGTGATTGCAGTATTATTATTTGTTGTGGAGCTTGGCAAACCCGCATTCGTATCTTGGCTGCAACAAGGCAGTGATCCGAGTCAAAGTCCTACGACGATCGCAAAACTAAAGAGCTTAATTTTAATGTCAGGAAATATAACTTGCATTATTAATAGTAAATCGTCTTCGTCAACAAATTTTTATGATTTATGAGCAGAAACTTCAGCCAACACGAACATATTTATCACCGATGGGGTGTACTTCTCAAACAAATATTGCCATTAGCCAACCTTAATCTCGAAACGATGCAGTCGACGTCCTCCAAATACTCGAAGATGAATTTCATAAGACCAAGGTTAGATGATTTAAGTCTTCTATCTTTAGACCTATTGCAAACACTGTAACACATGGCGCGATCATATCCGAGAAGCTAAGTGCTGGACTGCGAAACCCTGCGCAGACGACAACACAACAAAGACGCAGCAAGTCTGACTAATTGCCGCCAATAGAAATCGATGCAAGTACACGTCAAATGATCCAAAACAACTGTTTTCTATAATTTCTTTCAATTTCTTGTTGAAAACCTTTTGTGACATTTGACAAGTATACCTTCTTTCAAAATCTAAACGTCTAACAAAGTCACTTGACCATGGAACGGCCAAGCAGGTTGTCCTATCTAAAGAGGACAAAATATTTAGTTTCAGGTTGCTTGTTGATTTTAGAAAGAGTTAGAAAAGAGTTCAAATTTCCCAGAACATTGCGTTGGAAAAGGTTCATACAATGTACACTAATGTAATTTCTAATTTTAATAATCAGATATCCTCTTCTTGTCAATGACACTGTAAATAAATAAAAATTTCGAAAATTTATCATCGGACGCAACAGGTATGCTCACGACGTCGTCGCTTACAACTCCCACAAGTTGGTTGACTTAGCAACACTAAACTCATACCCATGTTCGATCCGAACAAGACAACAGGTAGCCACTATACACATTAAGCACCTCCAAAAGACCAAAGCATACCATGGCACCATATCCATCATCACCTCTAGCTGCTCCATCCCAGCACGAGTTTTGGCGGTGGAACTTGAAGTGCGATTCCATTGTGGCTGCAGTCTAATTTAGTATCTGCCTATGAGCCGACGAGGTTGGTTCGGACAATAGATACTTGCTAACGTGTTACGAATCCAACTCCACTGTATACTCGTATATTCAAAGTTGTACTCGCACCTGTACGGTAATGTAACGCGTGCACGCTTTCTATTATCGCCCGGTGGCTCAGACTAAGACAAGACTTTTGCCGCGCTTACATTTGCTTCTACGTTTCTCATAATCGTACTTGTAGTGGCATTTATTGTCGCGTTCGTAGTCGTAGTTCGCGTCGTTGAATTAAAAACAAACGGAAAGCGATTTCGTCAAATCACGAAGAAGACCACGGATAGGTGTTGATTGTTTGCCGATTGTGTTTTGAGTTGTTAAGTAAAAATCGGTCATCACCGGGACGTCCGAACTAGTGGAAGAAACCGAAGACATCGAAGAAGAAAAGCGAAAATTAAATTAAATCAGACCTGAGAGAGCTGTTGTGTCCACTGAGACTGAAGACGCTCTTACCGGGTACCCTACTCAGACGCTGCGACACTTTTCATCGTGACTGTGCCTTTGCGAATAATGAATGTATCTTTTCGCTTCGATTTGAAGTGAAATTTGTAGTCTTGGCCGGATCGTGATTGAAATTTGTGAGTGCTACCTTCTATCTAATTTATACTGCAGCATGCATTGATGATTTGCATGAATGGTTACAGTGATTTCTGTGAATTTTCTTACAAAATTTGAAAAACACCTTTGGATGGGATATCTTAAGTGCCCATTGGGTAACATTGTGGTTTCGAAAAATCTCCTTTGAAACGGATATCTTTGTATTATACGAGTAGATATTTTTTGGTTCTAAGTTCCTCGATTTGATGCAAATATGTCGATGTTTAGTGTCTTAGTTGTTACTCTCTCAGGTGATCAAATGGCCTTGCCTTTTTAATTTGACGACGCAAGGTCTTTTGTTTTTGAATTCTTGGCGGCCAGAAAAGATTTGGTCATGTTCAATTTGCTCATCTGAGGTGAAAGCATATCGAAGCATATCAAATCATCTGCAATGCGTGCAGAATTTTAAGCAGAAAACCGAGTAACCTGTCCTGGAATGCGTACGTTTTTGGAAAGATTGTGAATTTGTGGGATTTTGAAAAAAATAAAGAGACAATTCACTTCTATGTATAAGATTGCAGGTCAGGCTGGTTATGAGGCCAGGAGTTTACAGGAGATTGACGTGAAGAGAATGCGAATCATTTCAGAATAAAGTGGAGGGATGAGCTTAAAACTCCTCTGAAGCAGATGACTCTACTCTCCACCTCTGCAAGCACTTATATGCAAGAGTCTACGAACCTGGTATAGATCCAGTATGGGTCATCTAGTCCAATTATAATGCAACGTCCTCGGTCATACCTTATTTGTAAATTCCTTATCTCTACTGATTGATGGTCTTTAGTTTGCAGAAGAAATGGCCGTTGATCCCTATCCACCTCAAGTAGTTCATTTCGCCTTACAGCGATTCGCCTTCCGCAGAGCGATCTAGCTATCTTTGCTATACAAACAAGTCGGCATCCCTTATCAAATCAGGAGGTTTTCGTTATGGTGGTTGGGCTGAAATTTAGCACACCAGATACGACGTTTTTTGTTTGCAGACAATGTCGCCGCTGGTAATTTGCACTTGATGCTGGATTTCATCGATACCCAAGCAATCTTGTGTGTTTGCAGTTCGGCGTCGCGTTTTTGTTACCCATTTCTCCGATATTCTACTTATACCCAGCTTGGCTGCAACGAAGTACTTGTCCGAGTTAACGTTGGATTACAGAACTTACGGTCACTCTCAATTCTAGAGCCGCGTCATGCGTCAATTAGAACGTGATCAATCTGGTTGATGGTTTCTTCTGAATGTTGAAGTTTGGGATACATGTTTTAACTGCGATAAATATAACATACACCCCGCCGAAAAGCTGATATACTCGTACCTGAATTCCTGGAGATGTTGTCTGATATATTTGTCGGATATATTTGATATAAAGGGTGTTTCAACAAGAGGTGTAGGATTTGAGATTGAGGATTTTTGAGATATCTCTGGAGCCTTTATTGATTTATAAAGTAGACATATGGGGATTATTTGTGGAATACAATATACTCGTATTCCTCGCCTCTGCTTTCAGACTCTCATCCGATTCTCGAAATTTTCAATCAATCTTTCACATAATTGGGGCTCTATCTCGGCGATGGTGGCTTCAGTGTTCGTTTTCAGAGTTGGAACTCTGCGGATGGTTGAAGTAGACCTGACTTTTAACATAACCCCCAACTGACTGATTGATGGATTGATCGGGACTTGTATGGCATTTAGCACCTTCCTAAGGTAGTTCGTATCCATATCCTAGAGCTCCGGTAACAAAAAATTGTTTATCATTTTTCGATAGTGCGCTCCATTTACCGTAACGGGTTTTCCGGCCTCATTTTCGAAAAATTACGGCCCTATGACCCCGCCGGTCTATAAACTGCACCAAACAGATACCCATTCTAGGTGCATTAGTATGTCCTGTATCTCTCGTTCGTCGTCCCGGACGCGGAAATTTAGCTTATTAATAATGCAAACACCAATGTGGAATTTCTTGCAAAAAACAATGTCAGCATACATGTTTTCCAGGACCCAATCCGAGTACGTACGAAGCTGCCGGTGGTTGGCCGGCTTCAGTTCTGGTGTTTATTGGATCTGGTACGCATGGAGAGTCAAATCGTTCATCAAAATTCGGTGCCGTGTGGCTGTGTAGGGGTCAAGCTTCTGAGAAACGTGATGTATAGAAGTGTTTGCGATACTTTCGAAATTATTGTAATTTTTTGATTATGTTGCGCACACACGTCTTGGAAGGCACGTCTGGGAATTCTGTGCATCATTGCCGCGATTGAACGTGAATTTTCATAATAAAATTCAACGATTTGGATTACTCCTTGCACTGTGTAACATTCCATGATAAATTTTCCAACTTTATGGACGTCATCGGTCACCATATGCCAAGCTTGCGTGCGTCAGCTGTAAAATAATAGGCCTTTCAAATCTTACATCACTTGTTGAAATACCCTTTATTAGACCTAATTAATAAAATTGTATTATGTGTTAGCTCACATTTTTGAGCTGACTACAGTTCGGGGTGGGCCTGGACTTGAACTAATAGGCCCCTCCAGTTAGCCCGGTCCGTAGCTAACTACATTTCCGCACGCCAAGTCGGTTCAGGTCCCCTTCAACTTGTGCGCGCCACCTTACTACGTTCTCCCTGTCCATTAGCGTCCATTCGCTCTACATGTCCTGGCCATACATCAATGTCATCGCACAGTTCGCATAGATCGTCATTGAATCATCTTCTCCAAAGCCCACCAACGCAAGCGGGATCGAATAGTGCGAAGGATTTTTCCCTCAAAACAACTGAAGATTGTTTTTGATTCCGCAATAATTCTTTCAAGAATGAACTTTGACAGAGTAGCTAGCATTCTCAATCGGGATTCTGCACAGATGGACGAACTTAGCAGGGATGTCGAAAGTAGATATGGTTCTATGTAGCTCGTCTCTACCTACATATATAAATACTGTCATAGGCGACCTTCAAATCGATGAAAAGGTGGTGGGTATCGATTTGGACTTCCTGAGTTTTTATCCAGGATCTGCCGGAGTTTGAAGATTTGGTCGATTGCAAATTTTCCTGATCTGGAACCGCACTGATACGGGCCAACCAGGTTTTTGACGAAGGGTTTCAGAGATTAACGCAATGTGGCAGATAAGATCTTGTATACGATGTTAGGGAGACTTATACCTCTATAGTTGGCGCAGTTGTGAGGGCCCCCTTTCCATTCCATTCATCAGGCATTCACTCTTCTTTCAAGATCTGAGAAATAAGTTGGTGTATGGTCTCCACAAAGTCGTTCCCAGTAGCTTCCTTCAGGTCCAGATTCTTTGTTAGTTTACAGATTGCTATCGTTATTTCATTTTGGTCAGATGGACGAAAGTTTTGGCTATTATTGTCAAATTTGAGTGATTCCTTCTGCCTGAAGACTGAATATTGGGCTTGCCCGCCATTATACAGTCTGCAGAAAGAGGTTTTTCCGTATTCTCAGCACCAACTGTGACTCTACTACAAAGTTTCCTTCTTCATCTCTACAGGCATCTGTATGATTCATCTGTTGGTAAAACTTCTGTACGTTATTCCTGGGGTACAACCTTTCAATATTTCCGATTACGCGCTTCTCGTGCGAAGCCGATGTTCTTCCGGTCCTTCGTTGCAGTGCCGCTTTGTACACATCCTGTTTAGCTACATGTTCTTTCCAGCATTCTTCATCAAACCAGTGATTTTTGCTTGGAAAATTCCTTGCACCTTGGCTGCAATAAGGTGGTGATCCGACGAACTTTTGGCCGCCCGGACAATGTGATCAATCCGATTTAGCGTTATAATGAGATGAAGAAACCGTGTGTTTTCTCTGTGTGAAGCTCCAGACTTCTTGCCTAAGTCTGCCGCATTTTGCTAATTCGCATCCGAATAAGAGCTGTTTCTATATATCCTCATCCTCCTTATATCCGACTCATCCCATCGCACTTTCTGGATGGCGGTGATATCTGAATGATAGGAGTCAAGAGCCTCTGAATTGATAATTTTACGACTGCCCGTGGCCTGTTAAGGGTCCGAACTTTCCACGTACAGATCTGAAGTTCGTTGTGTATCCATTTCTATCCGAGGTCATTAGTCATATCTCTTTATTCTCTTCCGTCTACCTTTGAGAGCCCTTGACAGCGTAGATCAGTATTATGCAATGCTCTATTTTAGCCCGCATGAGCAAGGCAACCGTGTACCATCACTGGGAGGTGCTGTGTGAAAACGGAGCCGGGAATAACAAGGTTTTCTGAATTTTCCTTCTTGGTATCCAAAACTAGACCGTCCATCTCGTCGTTCTCCATGCTTCCTCCTATGTCTTTCGTCTATCATATCCCATCATTCTCTGAATAGGTCACCAAAGTAATTCGATCGATGCAACGCATTCTTGCACTTATTTGTTTAATCGCAGGAATACGGACACTTGAGTGGGTCAGTGTGTTCGCCGCGGTGGGTCAGCTGCATGTTTGCACATGTGGTGAACAGGGTTACACGCTACGGCGCTGGTTTAACATTATAGGGGACTCAAGTGTCACAAGAATAGTCTTGTGCCACACAGCAGTGTGTGTTGGCACAACAGAGCTATGGCAAGCACCTCGCTGTAAATTTGTGTTGCTGGCCCAATCCAAGTTATAGGACAGTCAGCAGTTTCCTGAACAATCGCCACGTTGATCCCATTCAAACCTTCTTGCTGAAAGTTTTCGGCTCCCAAATACGAGCTTTCCATAGCAGTCAACAAGGTAATTCCAATTTTCGTTCTTCTTTTGCTCGAGGGTATTAATTCCTTAAATTCTTTCGTGCCTTATCTTAATCAGGCATATCCGCTTAATTTAAACACATCACTAAATTTTCTGCAATTTCCCCTCGCTGTTTTCCTTCATTCTTGGCTGTAGATCGGATATGCTGAACTTAGAACTGAAGATACGGCGAACGTAAATTTTTGGATTGAGCTTGAATGCATTAAGGAGCAACTAGGTTAAGTTACGCACTTAAAGTTGTATGAAGTGCTTGGCTCAACATATCCTTTACTTTCAAGAGAGCACTTGAAGAGCCCTTTTTTCAGCAGGTCCATGTTGCTATACAGCTCCCAAAACTCATCATCGTAAATGAGAAGAAAAATCACTGAAAGAATTGTGTGTTCAAAACGACTGAGGGTATCTTCATTCGCCTTCGCGAAACTCACGTACTTAGAGTAGGAATAAGATAATTGTGGCCTAGAAAGAGTTTCCACAAAGTTTCTTGACAAGTTGATATTACTGCAGTTAGAGCCATCTACTCGGTTCGTTCACATTGCATATATCTGCGGCTTCTAGTGGCAGCCCACAGAGTTCTGCCAACGATTTCAAGTATGTAGTTGTATGTAGTTGCATCGAATTTTTGAAAATGGTGTGTTTAGTGTTTGGTTGCGAGTTTGGTACATCTTTCTCAAATGTATCAGGGAAGCCACATGACAACGGATCGTCTGTTTAAACTCCCTTTTGAAGTTCAAAGATCTCGGTAAGATTGCTTTCGAACTTTACCTAGCACCTAGCTTTCGCTATCGTCATTCTGGAAATCTAACGAGTGTGGCAGGAATGCCAAAACTAAACCCGCCTCTACAGATGCTGCCATATGCAGCCTCAAAATCGATAAAGAGGTGCTAAGTATCAATCTGGACCTATAAGAAATCTTCCGTAGTGTCAATATTTGTCAACTTTTGTGGCGTAAATCCGGGCCTAGACGTACTAAGATTATTGACAAATAGTTTTAGGCGTTCACCCAATACGGCAAACGGGATCTTGTACGCAATATTAAGGAAGCTGATGGCTCTACAACGGTATACTTTCCTCCTACTCAATCTTCAAAACGACTTGGTGTATGCAAGTCTTATTATACTTAGTTCAGATATTGCTTTCCTTACGTTATTTTGGTTGGGCTTACCAATATGTTGGCTTTCATTTGAGCAGTTCGGTAACTCCTTCGTTTAGTAGCTTGCAGTCCGTATCCTTAGTAATACTCGTAAATGTGACCCCACAATTATATTTCCGTGGCTATCTCTACGATTTCCTGTTCGGGATTTGCTTAGTTGACATTCTTTTTACCTTCGGAACGTTCCTGACGTATTACATCTTCATTCTCTTGACCGATGGCTTTTCAGGCTACGTTTATTATCCTCACGTTACTCTGTAAACATTCAAAGGGAAGACTACGCGCCAGCTATTACGATATTCCGCCTGGCAGCAAACTCATTTAGGCAATTGGGGTGGCCGTGGTGTAGTGGCACTAGCAACCGCTTCTCACTCGGAGGGTCAAGGTTCGAATCCTACTCATGACAAGTTTTTCATTTGTGTAATTGGAACTCAAATTGGGCTGTTGTAGATTTTCAAGCACAAGCGTAAATCATAAAACAAAAAAAACTAGCCATCAATCTTCAACGCTAAACAAATAACACACCTTGACGTGCTCTCTAAGACCACTCACGGGTTAGGTAGGTAGGTAGGTAGGTAAGAGTGGCTGTTGGAAACACCAACCCAACGTGATGCCACGTGGATCTATGATCCTCTTACTAGAGGAACCCGTTTGACCTTACGATGAAGCGTAGGAGACTGTTTACGTCTATATTTTTTAGTTCGTTTAAGTCATTGTAGAAGAAAGCTCCTAAGTGAAGTTTTCTTCTCTGTAAGGGAGCTGGACATGTACAGAGTAGGTGGAGGATTGTCTCCTCTTCCTCCTCGTCCATGCAGCTTCTACAGAAATCGTTTGTAAAAGCACCAAGCCTTCTGGCGTGCTTGCCTATGAGGCAGTGATAACACCTATGATGGCGCTGAGATGTTTCCTATTTAGAAGAATCAGACTCTTAGAGCGATTCAGATCTAGCTTTGGCCAGTTTGGTCTCTAGACATGTTGGTCCAAGAGTCTACCTAAGGTTTGTTGTTTTATTGGCATCCAGCTTTAATATTAATTTGCACGTAGCGATTGGTATACCTATGCTACCCTTTTCCGGTTGAATAGGTAGAGTGATTCCAATTTTGGCAGGTTCATTGGCCCTATAGTTCCCTGGAATGACTCTGTGGCCCTGCACCCAGCAACGGTGAAAGTTGAACTGATCTGCCATCTCCATAAGAGATAATCGACAGGTCATCACAGGTAAACTTATCGACAAAACTATGAGACATCTCGGCCAATATGGGTCATATTCGATACAAAGCAGTCAAGAGAGAAAAATGAATATTTCCAAACTCTCAAAAATCACCTGACACTGTACTCTTGGAAGAAGGCACGCGCATGCGCATGAGTAGTAACTGCTATGCCTTGGCTTATATCGCATCCTATCCTCCCCCAGTGTATGATAATGACTTGAAATTGGACGAAGTGCACCTCAACCAGAACGGATCCAACTTTGTTAAAAAATATCAATGGTTCGTTCCCTGCAGTACATGTCCTAAGGTTCTTGTGAGGAAATATCCACAAATCACTTATGTTAACAGGACGCACTGAGTATACCCAAATAAGCTTCCTAATCAAAACAAACCATCGATTTAACGAATAAAAGGGATTCTATGCCTGTTTGACCAAGACCATTCTAGAACACGTCCTTCCCTTATTCGCTGGCTTACAATATGGTGGCGTATGAGTAATATTGTTCGAAAGGTGTTTCAGTTTTTTAAGGCTTAAATCTTTCTTAAATCTTTTCTTGGTATTTAAGCTTATTACTTTTTGAACCTGCCTAAAGACACTTGATAATAACTTGATATTGTAGAGTCTGTCAATCATTGTACTAGGTGGGCCATAATGTATCACCCTATCGGAAGGTGCCATAGATTTCACAAACGACGTCGAGTGTCAAAACCGACACTTGTGAAGCAAACAGAATTAGAATTTGTGTGAATAAGCAAAATACACTCCTGAAGAACGCAGAATAATTGCAACGATGTTTTTGATGAAGAATTCGTTAGTGATTTTGGCGCAACGTAGCACGACTCTTAGAGACTGGAACAACATGGGACCGAGCATGCCCTGGAAGGCCTCGTTCGACCAAGAATATTGCTGTTGTAGACGAATATAAAGTAGAGACTCCGTCGACACCAATCAGGTGACGTGCCACGCACGTCTCAGCACGTACAGCGCAGCTGTTTCCTTACAAAGCGCAGACAGTCCATCAGCTGATAGGTGTTGACTGTGAATCGCGTCTAACCTACGCTTACAAGTATTATCGCACGGTTTTGAATATCAATTTCATCGGACTTCGGACTTCGGACTATTGGTTCAATTGAAAGAACTTTGAAGTATAGCGCACGCCATCTGGACGCTTCGGTATAGAAATGTCTTTAAAAACTTTGACAAATCTCAACCGATCGGCTTAAGTAAGCACTATTTACGAGCGTCAATTTAGTACAATTCCAACAATAAATAATGTTAACGTTTGGCTTACACGAATAGCGACATTCGAAAACTAGTTTTTAGGAGCAAATGCTGATGATCGACAAGGCTCATTTCAAGAAACAAAATTGTTGCTTTTGGGGAACCTCACACAATTCACGAAACACCATTGCATGATGCGAAAGTAGCTATTTGGGCCGATATTTGCTCCAAAACCATCATTGAGTCATTTTTTTCTAAAGTCGATGGTGCAATTAAATAAAAATGCACGACATTACGAAATCTATTGTTATTAAGCATTTCTAGCTCCAGATGGCGCACCCTCAGTTTCCCTCCACATGCATGAAAATACGCCTTATCAAATGAAACTCAAAGGCCATCTTGAATCTGCCAGATTTACCCAATTTATTTCAAAAACGTGTTGCACAAGTCACGAGTAAATACGCGTCATTCGCCAGCACGAATTTTCTTACGAAACCAAGTTTCGAACGTAACTGGAAAACGAGAAATTTAAACAAAACCAAAGGTTTTCCCCTCAAGCTATAATCTAATCCAAACGACTTGTATTTGTACTAAAAATATTGAAAAGATACAAAAGAGCTGTAAAGAAAAATGAAGAAATAAAAAGCCACAAAAACACAACACTAAACAAAAACGTCTCGATATTCAAAGCAGGCACAACTATAATACTTGGCAACTTTTTCTAGAAAGGGAAACTGAAAATTATTCAAAAAAAAAAATCGAATTTGAATAATTAATGAACAATCGAATGCGACATCTGAAACTAATAGTTTAAGCTCTGAAGTTGTAAGGTCTGCAGACTCATCTTTTGTTATGCCACGGGGTGCCGTAGACGTAGTCTATCACCTGGCACGCTTCACGAATTCAAAAAATTTAATAAAAATTAATGGCTTCACGATGAAAATCATTCATACAATCTAAGCACACAATCCAACTTGGAAGAGCCAAGAGACTGTAATCTTGGACTTGTGATGCCTTTTAAGGGGGCTCACGAGGCCCACTTGGGTTTCCAAAAAATTCGTTAGCTGCGTGATTCTTTTTTTCGTTAATTTTGGGCTTCCATAGTAAATTATGCAAACTTTATCCACGGAGCATTGGATCTAGGTGGTTGAGCCAGTGAATTTGTGATTTAATGACTCTTGACCTTGGCTAACTTGCATAAAGGTAGATTTCCAGTCAACCAGTGACGCATCTGTAGGAGAGCCCCTTGAAAACGGAAAGCATTACTCTTAAGTGTTTTGCCATTTAGTAGAAAGTTTAGTGATGAGTAGGTCAAATGTTGGCGCGAGAAATGTATTAGCTGGTGAAAATGTCTTCCAAATGCAATATATTGTAACTCCAACACCATGACTGATTCAGAAAGGTTTTATATTTCTGCGTTTAAAAGTATTTTAAGAACACGCATTAGTGGTTCAGGGGAAATCCAACTCTATTTCAAGAGTTGCGGGTTAGTTATGCAGTCTGCAGTGTTTATGATGGTGTAATTGCTACCCACATGGCAGTAGAAGTCTCATAATTGGATTAGAAACTGACTAAATTCTCATTTGTTGTCAGTACCTTACGATAGTCAGATGTTCTGATATCCACATTAAAAGCTAGTGAAAGTCATTCAAGTGTTTTTTTTTATTCCCTTGAAGGTACGAGTATTCAATAAGGTACATCCAATTTTCTCATTATTCACTTCATAGTAGTTCAAGTCCAAGTAGGTTGGTGTAATTATCCGAACCAGTGCTATTTTTTCCTTCAGCAGATGCCATGACTGGCTGCGTTGTATTTATGGCATTTCTGCACCACATGACATGAACATGTTATGACTCCTATTCAACCAAACACAATCCGATTCGGACTTAGAGAGATCTTTACTCGCCGGCTACTAATGATACACTGAACATAGAACATGCCATGCACACTGACACTCAGCTCAGTGCATGGCGATTGTTCTGCTTTCTCACTCAACTCTTTCGTTGCGATGTTGCTGGAAGCAGCTCTTCTCAGAGCGTGATGTAGCAGGTCTCCACATCTCTCCTATATTTTCCAGCCTCAGCTTCAAAGATGGCCTTGTTATTGTGTCGCTTGCAGTTCCGCCGCTCCTTGCTAGATCTTGGTCAGTAGTTGGTTGTTCAGGAGTGGTGATATTTGGTATTTTCTTGACATGGCTCACATTCTGTCTGAATGTTTTTCACTCTCCTTGCACCGTGACTTCATTCTGGTTCCGCTCAATTACCTTGAATTTGGTTGGAGGAAATGTTTTTGTTAACTTGTTCTGAGGCCCGCTGTCGTAAAGCAATACCATATCACCCACTTGGATATCACTTTCTTTCGCCCCACTAGCCCTATCTCCTCTTTCCTTCCCTTTCTGTTTAGCTATCGTATCTAAGTCCCGAGCCTTTGAATCTAAGATATTTTCCTCAATATCACGAACAGAAGGTATCTTATGACGGATTCTCCTATTAAACATGAGTTCCGATGGTGTCACTCCCGTAGAACCATGGGGAGTTACATTATGTATCAATGTGAACTTCTCCAGCTCGTTTTTGTAATCAAGGCCTTCGTTTTTTGAAAGCCTGCAGACGAAGAACCCACCTCTGGATTCGGGCTGGCGGCTTAGATGTCGGTTTGAAAATCGCCTCTAGGGGTTTATAATCGGTGACCAGCTCAAACTCGATTCCTGCCAAATAGTAGTAAAATCTCTCAACCGCCCAAACGAAAGCTAAGCTCTCCTTCTCCGTCTACGAGTACCGCTTTTCTACTCCGGATAGGCTCTTGCTCGCAAAAGATATAACCTGGGGACTATCGCCTTGGAATTGCAGCAACACTGCACCCCGCCTAATCGTGTCCTACTCTTGATATTAAAGTTAGATAGAGACGGAATCTTCGCAAGCGATTTCTTTAACCTCTGAAATGCTCGATCCTGATTTTCGCCCCAAACGAATTGGGTGTCTTTATTTGTCAGCACTCTAAGGGGTTCTGTAGTATCTGCTAAGTCCGGAATGAACTGGTCTAAATAAGTTACCAAGCCCAAGAAGGATCTCATCTCTTCCTTGCTACTTGGTGGTCAGAACTCTAATACAGTCCTAACAATACAAGCGCATAGGCAACATCTTAAGGATTTTTTGGCAATACTGTGTCTCTAATGAAGAACTTTATCAGTGAACGGAACAGAAACTCACAGCCGCAAATCTTAGAGAACGAAATTTGCAGTGAATTGGGAATAGTTTCCATATGCCCATAGGCAACCATACCATGCATACCATCTGGGGAAGAGTTGCGTACACAAGGGCATATTGCCAGTTTAGCGTATCGTTATTGTCGAAAGCCAACAATAAATGTCACCTTTGCACATTTTTGTAGTTTAACTCGCAATCTGTTCAATTTTGTTGAACATCCAACTCAGCATTGTAGAGTATATTTTCTTTCAACCGAGAGCATAGGCGCAACGATCTGAATGTTAACGCCGGGGTATATACGAGTAGTATCTTCTCCAGAAAAATTAATAAAAACTGTGCGCTGCGTCTTGTTCTCAGATTGCTATTAGAATTCACTAGTGCAACGAGGTACTCACGTAGACACTTGTGTGCCACTTATAACAACTTCATCTTGGTGCTGTGACACATGTCTTAGATTGCAAAAGGTCCACACCTTATTTAATTGCAATGAGTGCGGCCAACTTACGTGCTCTGTCAGGAAGCCTCTAATCCATCAATCAAAGCTACTCTGCTGTCAGGCATATTCCATTTAAACGTTACAGCCCATGTTGTGAATGTTAAGGCAATTCAATGTTGAATGAAAATTGACGCTTATCAACAATTGAATATTATTTGAAAACCTAACCATGATTGGGACTTCACTTTAAGGAGTGGACTTAGTTATGCAGTGGATTCCGTCAGGTTTTTCAGAGTTCTTCCTGTTGAACTGACTAGTTATTCAGTCAAATTCTGTTTTTGAATGATGTCAAGGTACTTTCAGATATAAAGGAATCTACGGTCGATTTTGGCAGAAAAGCAACTTTTAGGTCAATAGAAATTCTGTACATCTAGACGAGTTTGGCTGGAATTCAAAGGCTTGCAATGGCTTCTTCATATAACTCATCTCTACACACGCCTATTGACTTTGCAACGGGAAGTTGGATAGTGCTCCAATATTAATGCAGACCAATCTGGCTGTCTATAAACGGTTTCACATGTTCACATAGAACGCCGACAGTATCTTGGACGCAACTCAGAAGTGTTGGCAGAGTTCAGGAACAACTCTGTCCAAATTGTGCAGATGAGATAGTTTATACCACTTACCAGATCATCTTTCTCTACTTTGGTAAGTAAGCTATGCGAAGCAGTCTTAGTGAGTTTTACCTAAGATTTTGTGATTCCCACTTAAGGCGAGTGAAGAAAAGAGTTTTCGTCAAAGTTTAATGGATCTTGTGCAGGCCGCCTACTGAAGTGTTCTCTCGTCCATACCCACTGTCATTGTACATTCTGTCTGTATATGCTTGTATGCGCGATTTAAAGCACCGCCCTAGTGACGCTTTTCAACATCGCATTTGATATTGGTAAATGCCGGTTATCATTATCTTCTGCTTTATCCAATAGGTAGCCTGTTTGGCCGCATGCACTTATGAGCATTCTTCGTTAAATCAGAACTTTTGTTGTCGTATTCAGGTAAAATTTAGCATACTAGAACCGGCCAGATCAGTAAAGTACCAAAGGAAGCCTGCAAGGATGAACAAGCGAACCTAGTGGTAGACTCGCCGTCAGTGCTGACGGCTTTCGACTTTCGCCCAATAAGTTTTTTGCCTTGTTTGTCAAAGGTCTTAGAGAAAATTCTCGCTCGCCAAATTTCAAGCTACCTAAACCAACACTGCTTGCTATCCCCTGTACAGTCTGGTTTTCGAGCACATCATAGCTGTTCGACAGCTATGATTAAAATTATCGACGATATAAGAGTCAAATATGATGCAGGCGAAATAACGGTGCTTTGCCTGCTAGATTTTTCCAAGGCCTTTGACAGCGTGGATCACGAAGTACTATGTCACAAGCTATATTTTGGTTTTAGTGCAAGATCGGTGGGCCTGATAAGCAACTATTTAAAAAATCGCTTTCAAAGGGTTGTTATTGATGGAAAAAAAATCTTAACGACAGGAGTACCGCAGGGATCAATATTAGGACCAATACTTTTCTGTATTTTTATTAATGACCTACCCAAAATATGCCTAAATGTAAACACTCATATCTACGCTGATGATACTCAGATATACTTGTCACGACCGATTGGGCTCATTGAGGGTCTTTTTGACAGAATAAATGAAGACCTGTCAGCAGTATACAACTGGTCACTATGCAATGGTCTCTATCTGAATCCTAACAAATCCCAACTTATTCTTATTTCTAAGAAGCATTACGATACTGATCTGCTGCCGCCTGTAAGCTTGAACAATAAGCAACTCAAATTTTTGGATGCTGTCACAAATCTTCGGCATCAAATTAAATTGTTCTCTCTCTGCCGTTGACCATACAAACTATGTTATTGGACGAATCTATGCTGGGCTACGTAAACTTCGGTTGTCTTCTAGTTTTACTTCGGTTGACACTAAGTTAAGGTTAATAAAAATGTTATTTACGCCTATTATTGATTATGTCAATGTTGTTTACTGCAAGCTTGACTCTCTTTCTCAGCACAAGTTGCTTGTGGCGTTTAATGATATGGTTAGGTACGTGTATGGTTTCCGTCGGTATGAACACATTTCACACTGTCACAAGCTGGCTCTTGGTTATTTGTTTCAGCACTTCCAAAAAATTCGATGTCTTTTGTTTATGCACAAGGTCATAAACAGCAGATCCCCCAAGTATCTTTTTGATAAACTTCAATTTGCTCAGTCCTCCAGAACATTTAATATCATAACGCCCACTTTCAACTATTTGAACTCGTCGCGTCTCTTCTTTGTGTATGTCACCAGGCTCTGGAACCAACTTTCGACAACAACAAAGCAAACAATTGAAGCTATTAAATTCAGAAGTGCCGTATTGGTAGACATTGAATTAGCAACACATATGTAACTACTCTCTTGAAATCCTCTATCTTTTATCTTTTATCTATTTTCCGCACTATTCTTTAAATCTTTTCACTATCCTTCTCTCCACAACCCCTCCTTTTCCAATATTTTTATTTTTAAGTAATTATCACTAATGCTTATATTAAATTTAGTTTAATTAATAATTTTTATTGTAATCTATCCGCTACTTTATGTACTATAAAAGACTAGGTCTTATTTAATAAATTTAATTGAATTGAGTGCTGATTGAAGAACCATTTTTGAAGATCCTTAAACGGCAATGACTATGAATATTCCGCTGTCAGCCAGAATAAACCATTCAACCTGGAAGATGATGAACAACCGACCTCAGTGAAGTGAGCATAGGGTATTCATATTCAAACATATGTAAGCCCTACAAGGCTGGCAGAACAGACAGCCTAACAACCGAGCTCTTTAAGGTAACGAGAGATGAATTTGTGAAGGGAATAATGCCAGAGATATGGACTTTCATCTTTGTGTTCCTGATCCTAAAAGCAGATGTTTTAGTGTGCGCCAGCTATAGATTGCATCAATCATCTCAACATTGCTTATAAGAGCTGTTCTGCCGTACTACAGCCAACTGATTAGTCTTTATCAGTGTGATTCAGGTCTGGAGACTCCACGACGCCAGATTTTGAAAAATACCCTCGAATTTCAAATCGGAACCCACCATTTATTTATCACCTCAGCCTCCAGCTAGCCCGATCACTCGCAGGACTATCTCCACTGCCGCCCTTCAAGTAAGATGAGATCCTCTTCAGCTTCCGGGCGCCACCTATACTTGAAGACTCTTTGAGGGCAAGCAGTGCCGTATATACGTTCAACATAGCTCAGTCATCTCAAACTAGACCTGACTAGACCAATGTCCCTGTACATCAAAACCTATACGCAGTGTCTTTCCATCGAAACGGCCAAGTTAAAGGCCTTGATGTTGAAGGTCTTACAAAAGAGGGCCCTGTTACTCAATTGCTTCCTGAGCCCAAAGAAATAGCGGTTGCCAAGAGTAATTCTGCGCTGATGTCGCTGTTAATTGTAACTGCGCAGCCAGGGTAGACGAAGTTTTCAACTGACTTGAAGTTTGTTTTGTTTTGGCCAAGTCGTCGCTGGTGTGCGCCTTTTTCTGATGGCAGCATCTTCCTCGTTTTGCCCTCATTTATCGTAAGACCATTTTGGCCGATTCCGCCTCAATACTCATGTCCATTGACGTTTCGTTGTGTTCGCCGGATAGTGCATCTTATGTTGACCAATGGGGGGAAACGCAGAGAAGAACCCCGCCTCAGGCGACTCGAGACTTCAAAAAACTTGAAGTGCGAAATAGGACGGGCTGCTAGGAGAGTCACAATCGTTGAGGCCCGAATCCTGTAATCCAGTTTCCTGCAGTTGTAACCTCTTAATATCTCAAAATTTGCTATAGGGTCCATTCGAATGTACTACTTTCGGATTCATACCCTAATCGTAGCCGTATGCAGATATCGGAATGTGGAAGACATTCCTAGGACCTTCATGATAGCAATGTAATCTTTTAAGATAATCTCGACACCGTCAACTCTATTACTATAATAATTCTCTGATCATGTCATCATTCTCGTCTATGGGATAGTTGTCATGCATGCGTGTTATTAGTCCTTTAGATGGACTGTAAAATTCGCTAACAAAAACAACAAAAAAACCGAATTTGCTTCTTAAAGTTGACACAGAATTTTAGACAGCAATGTAAAGCATCGTCTTCTTTGGGAGCGTAGCTATATACAAGTTACGTATCCGGTAACGCATACTAGACGATACCCGAACCTCAACGTAATTTCCAGTTGATTCATATTTTTTTCGCTTTTCCCACAATCCTTTCTTTTGGTTTAACTTGGTTCGTCCGATGCACACGCGTCGAACAGAATGAAATAAATAAAAGGGACTGGCAAACACGCCAAGCCTCGGTCTTGTAACAACAAACAGTGTATTAAGTGGTACTAAGAGTAAAAGCGAATAAAATTATGTTTTTTACCGCGAAACCGGGACTAAAAATATCAGTTACATAGTAAATATGTATTGCACAGCAGTCCAGTAAAGGTAGAAGTAGTCTTCTTCAAATTAGCTCTCTATGCCACTCAGGTCTTCACATTATCTGTAAAGATATTGAGATCTTGTGATATCATAGAGGGTTTTCTCTGACCTAACCAGCTCACAGCCACTATTCTTTTTGGAATGAGATCCCTTATCCATCATAGAATGAGATGTGTCAAAACAAAAGAAAAGGCCTGGTAGGACTCGAGCTGTAAAGAGGCTGTTAGGGGTAGAGAAATGTTTTTTTGGTTCTTCAAGACCAACCCGAAGGAGGAAAACCGAAAGAAGTGCAAACGAGCGCGAAATGACTGTAACGCCTTTCATAAGCTTGTGAAATTCCAATACGACAAAAAACTGAAACAAGCAACACTACTACGTCCCAAAGGTAGTAAAAATTGTTGGTCGTTCTTTAAAAACATTAGAAACATTAGACATCCAACGCTCATTTACAATGACACTCCAGCTGTCAGCTCTTTGGACGAGGCCAATGTGCTTGCTGTACACTTTGCGGCCAGTTCAACATTCCCAGATTGTGCTTTGTCTCAGTCTACACTTGAGTGCGTCGAATCTTCAATGGTACAAATCCACTCTCGCACTCGTGTAGTAGCAAGAGTTCTTAAAGACCTTAACATTCACAAATCCGCTGGTCCAGATGCGGAGTTCTTCCACGCTAACAAAACCATTGCATAAGGTTTAAGACTTTTTCTGGGCAGATAGAAAACAGCAATTATCCAGCCTAGGGACGGGCGAATCTTCTTCTCTCTCCTCCTATAGACCCATTAATATTTCTAAAGCATTTGAAAAAGAGCTTTCTGAAGCGCTTTTATGGATAATGCATGCATTTTGGATCGACGACTATCTTCTTCAATGGATTAGAATTAGATTAGCTTTCGGAACATCCAATTCAAGTTCTCTTGTATGGCTTCAAGTCTGATATTCAAAAAATAAATGCTGGTGTGCCCCAGGGCTCCGTTCTGTCTCCGACACTCTTTTTAATTTTCATCAATGATCTCTTGTCCGCTATTTATAATCTAATATATGTATTCCTTTGCTGTCGGCAGTACTCTCTGCTTTTCATATTCTTTCTCGATTCGTTCACGTCCCTGTTTTTCAGCTGTAGAACCGGAAAATAGGGACGATATAAACTGCGTTACTAACTGGGGAACCACCAACAGGGTGGAATTTAATGCTTTCAAAACACAATGCTGTCTGTTGTGGTTAAAGCGAAATCTAAACCCCAGCCACTATCCATGAATGGCACTTACATGGTCGAAACCGAAAACTTTCCATTCTCAATGTGTGTCAATGGCAACCTACTTTGGAACGATCACATATTCGATGTCGTCAAAAATGCTGCGAAATGTCTAGGTTTCCCCGAGCGATGTAAGCAATATTTCCCCCCCTCTGATCCGGCTATAGCTGGTCAGGTGCTCCTAAATCCTCGTCGCACCTGCTAGGTATGATTCACAAGCGTGCGATGAAACTTATAGATAATGCTAATACGAGTATCACACAATCACTTAACACCCTTGAACACCGGTGTAATATCTCCTGTCTTACCTTGTTCTATCGCTATTTTCAACTCCAGTGTTCCATTAAAGTTACCAGTAGCCCTGTGCCCCACTTCTCATTCAAGCCCACTTTAGGACGCACATTGAAATATCCTAAGCCGTAAAACTTGCTAATGAAATGCCCTTCTGAGCTCTTTATATCGTAGCCGTTATAACCTTCGAACATTCAAAACCAACGTACATTTATATCGGTATCTCTGTCCATGTCCATCAGTGCTTCCTGCGATTTTTCCATTACTTCCTCTCGGCTGCTGAAACGCCTTCCCCGTAGTGGTTTTTTAACTCGATTGAACAGAAAGAAATCACAGGGAGCCAAATCAGGTGAATTCGGTGGCTGTTGGATGGTATTTGTTGCATTTTTCGTCAAAAAGTTACGAATAATGATGGTCAACACGGTCTCTTTTTGCATGAAATTGAGGTTTTTTGGCACCAACTTTGCTGCTACATAACGGAAACCCAAATCATTAACCAAAATGTCTTGGATGGATCCATAGGCAATGTTCAAGTCCTCCGCTATCTCTCTTATGGTTAATTGGCGTTTAGTGATCAACATTTCGTTTACTCCATCAATGTTTTCGTCGGTTTTCGATGTCGATGGTCTGCCACTGCGTTCATCATCTTCGATTGACTCACGACCACTTTTGAACCGCTCGTGGCACTGATAAACGACCGTTTTCTTTAGAGAATCGTTGCCGAAACACTTTTCCAACGTTCGCGCACCACTAAATCCGTTTTTTACGTAAAATTTAATATAAGTTCGTTGTTGCAAATTTAAATCCATTTCTAAAATTGTAAAAAATCGCCAACACACATAGAGATAGATGTACTCTTGGCTACGTAATTTTTGCAAATGTCAAGCTATGACGCTAAGATTTAGAGGGAATGTCAACAACAGAACTCAAATCGGAACAATGGGAGCGCCGCACGGTGGTTATCTCGGGAACTTTTTGATCAAAATGGTATATGATGTGATTTCAGGTTTTTGCTTCTTCTCAGTGAAATGATGTATGTATGATATTGTAGAAAACCTTTCGAAATATCCGGCTGACTCTTAATGCGCTATAACAATACGGATTTGCAGCTTATGCCACACGAATACGACCTCATGCACATGCTTATGCATGTGAGTTTGGTCATAAGCAAGCAACATCCTGAAATTACCGAACCACTATTTTTGTTCTGCTAGACTTAATAATATGTAGTTCTAACATTTTTCGTGCCGTTCCCATAATAGCGATCCTTTATTCGTTTGTTTGATCCTATTAATGTTGCTAATAGTGTGTTTACACCGACCTGAAATTCAGCATTTCGGACAAATTCAACATTTCAGACGAAATGTTCTATAAAATTTCCAGCATTTCGAAATGTTGAATTCCAGTGAAATGCTGCATTTCGTCTCTGCATTTAGAAGGTTGTTAAATCGAACAAATCTTTTTCATTCAGCGCTTACAAAAACAAATTTGAAAGAAGTCAGCTGTTCTAATATTTACTCGTACAATCATTAACGACTATGTGCCTCAACCAAATGGACCAAAAAAATATAAGAAAAGGAGGAAGAGGGAAGACGCTGACGAGGAGTTTATTGTTGAACTCTGAGAAGAAAATATTATTGGGCTCTGGGGGAACCAAAAAAAGGGCATATACATAAAGAGATGTCCCTCTTATTTAAAAATATAGGGGTGGAGTTTTCACCGGAGGAAATCGAAACGAAAATTACGAATCTGTAGCTGTCATATATATGTTTTGGGTGAAATGGAAAACGGTGAAATGAAATTCCGAAATTTCATTTCGAAATGTTAAATTTCGGGTTGGTGTAAACGTACTATAAGATTCCTATCAAAACAACAAGAGATATCGTACATTCCTTTCATCTGAATTAATCGTTAGTAGCTAGGAAAACTATCTTTCCAAAAAATGGTTCGAAATTCTGCGGCGTATTCAAAGGCGTTCGTGCTTAGTATGTTTATGACGCAAATTTGAATAAAAAAAAAATCACAGAATTTTGATTCATGCGTCATGAGTGTAGTGCGGACGTTGTCTGCATAGTAACTGAATTTTATGTGAAATTGTTGCCTTTAATTCAACATGAATACGCAGACGAAGACGTATAGTTCGTTCGTTTACTGAAGGCTACGCTCGAGGTTTTTATGTCAAATTTTGACTGTTCTTAGCTTTAAACTGTACCACCTCGATTTCATTGACTCATTGCAAAAAACTATCATCGAAATCAACCTGCCGCGTCAGAAAGGTGTGCGTTACACGTTTTTAAGACTCCGGCCATCTCTCACATAATAAAAATTCACGCATTCCCTGTCTGTGTTTATGGAACTTTTAATTATGGCTTTAGCTATACGACAAAGTAATTTATTTTTATTTTTTTTTGTCAAAATAATTGTCTACACTTTCACTTGGTCTTATGCCACATTCGATGTTTGTTAATAAAACCGATTTCTGTTGGCGTAATAACGAAATTGGCGATGAAAAGTTTATCGTCCATCGGCTTTCTTGGAAAGTGCCAAATTTAATGCCAAAAAGTTGGTAATCCCATTGAAAACTGACCAATTTGAGAGAAAAAAAAATTAAAGTTGAATGAAGAGATTTCTTGTGGTACACTTTGTTGACATTGGTTAACAGGTTGCGAAATGAATTTGTTAGACCACGGTGTGCTACGAGAGTTACTTATCAATTAGCACGTTTTTAGGAGACTTCAATTCTGCCAGATGGGAAAGATTTAAAGCACTCAACAGATACTGTGTTGTGTTGGGAAAAGAATGTCGGTACGTTGCTAAAAGCGTCTGCAGAAAAGTTACATATCTTCTAAAGTGGATTGTGTAATGCCCTATAGGATCAAGAGTGCTATGTGATTCTTGTAAAACATGACTTTCATCAGTAAAACATTCAATTTTGACTCTCAACCACTGGACGTTGTTCAAATGATGGCATAGCTTTCAATATTGGCCTGGAACCCAGGCAGAGGAGCTACGCTGAATATACGAGTATATGTAATAACTGTGTACGAGTATATCAAAAAAGGACAGAGTGGCCGAATGGTATGAGCATGTTGCTGTTTGTCACCCTGAATTACTTGCGGCAAGTTCATTCAGGAATCTCGTTTCAGTGTTTTAATTGTTTCGGCCACTTGCTCGTAAGACTCATATGGTTGTCAGTTTTATTTGTTGAGATAACAAATTTGCGAGAACAAAATGTAGGTGCGGTGGACGCAACTTCGCCTCGGATGTTTCTCTGTAGGCGAGGAGGCCAGAGACTGTCTCTACATGTTTAATACTGGCTGTGCTCAACTTTTCCAGTGAGACTCTGGTGACTTACGGAGTTGCACCATCTTGCTGAAATAATACTCTATTTTGAACCAAAAAAAAAAACAGCCGCAATTGCAGCAACATAAGTTTGTCGATCACTGCAATACACTTCAGCATTGCCTCTTTGTTGCCGATTATTAGGGTCAATTATCCCTTGGGCTCCTATAAAATAAGCTCCAAGCGAGCTGTATAAGACAACACGCCGTAGTTGATGCCTCTCATCGGGTGTGATGACGGATGAGGCCATAAATCACACCATAGCTTTAATGGATTCATCCCATATATTTAGTTATGCTAAAAAACAGGTATAGACCAGCTCCTGGTAAATCTGAAGAGAATATTCTATGCTAGCCTGGCATAGAAGCCTTTATACCAAAAATCAAAAAAGAAGACTACACGCTCGCCAAGAGCTTCAGACCTATAATTCTGACTTCCTTCATTGGCCGAGATCTATGCGTGCAAAACTACTTTACAAATGTATGCTCTGTCTAAGATGCAAGATGCTCACAAAGATGGACGCTGGGCATTTTCATCGACATTGATGGCCAGACAACACGGCGTGGAAGAATGCTAGCTTTGTGGATAAAAGCAATGCTGGTGAATGGGACACTGAGTCCGGATACTGACTGCGGCCAATATTAGATGACAGGGTTAATTAGGGGTTGCCTGTCTCTACTGCTAAGGTGCGTGTTGGTTGACCCAAGGATTAACACTCTCAATAGTTCTGACGTCTATGCTCCAGCATATGCAGATAATGTAGCCGTAATGTCTGTTGGGTCGAGTCTAGCCTAGCGACTGTCTGCTCTAAAGCGCAGGCATCTATAAACCTAATCAATGATTGGTGAACTAGAAATTTGCTTTAGTCAATCCTCTCAAAACTGAGGAAGCTGGCAGGTTTCACTTATTTAATGATAAATTGCATCACCATCTATTTCTCTAACGAAGCTGGGTAACAAACTTCTCTGGAACATGTAACGTCAAAAATTCTAAGGCGCTGTCAAACTTCTGGCAGATGTAAAGGAGGTTTGTCAACGAGAAGGTACCTTTAGATTCAAACGGCTACGATAAGTCAATTATATCCTGTGCGTCGGTTGTCTAGTGGAACAAGCTCTCGCGAAAATACGTCGTTGTTGCTTTTACCTGATGGAGGCTTTTCACAGCACACTTGGCTCTACTCTAGAAGCACTAATGAGTCTCCCTCCCTTTGATATTCATATAATGGGCTGTATTTTCAAAGAGGGCCCCCGCCCAATTATCAAGGCTTCGCCCTTTAATGACGTTGTCTAATAATGAACGGGGGCAGAGCAAAGTACTGGTCTTGTCGTAAACATCTTCAGATGACGCTACCGTAGGTTGCTACGATTCGATCAGTCACAAGCTGCCGGTCATAGGTCTTGTTGGCGGCTGGACCACCGGTAGTCCCTACCAGGACTTAAATCACGGTACCATGGGAGTCAGGAGCCCCTAGGATCTCGGTCCGGGCCTGACTTGTTAGAGGTAGGCCCCCTTGTGGGAGCGTCATGGTGGTTGTGGTTTAAACCCAAAATCGTGGGAAGGGTTTCGGCCCAATGTAGAGTTGCAATAAGTACTGGGTGCTGCGACCCTAAGAGCAGTAAGTGGTTTTAGGTCGGCCTCGACTCTTACCAAGGGTGGAACTTGTGCCGGCAACACAGTTCCGAATTGGTATCGGGTACTCGGCGGCGTTTTATGCAATGATACCAGAACTCTTGCTGCGGAAAAATACAAAATCATCTTTCCTTGTGCCCAGAAATGGTTTCGGGCAATACTTGAGTCAAGGAAGGAATTCAGTCGGGTGGCTTCTTAACCGATTTACGTTTACGCTCTGCTGTCTTTCACTCCACGTTAGAAAAACTTGCGACAGTCTTCAAAGTGGAGATATACACAATCTTGATGGCAACAAATTATATTTGAAGAATGGAAGAATTTGCGTCTGTAGCAGCACCGAGGCTGCGCTTAAAGCCTTGTTGAAACATCTTATGACCTCCAAGCTACTTCGGGAATGCATGGCTTCACTGAACGCAGTCGGAAGGCTGAATTCACTAAGTCTCTCCTGGGTCCCAGGTCATAATAGTGTCAGGGGAAATGAAATCGCCGATGAACTTGATAAGCAAGGTCTGCCTGCATGCTTTCATATGCAGGTGGCATGACTCTCCATATTGCCGGCAGACCAAACGAATGCTACCCGATGCCTTTAACAGGTCAGCGTCTTTCCTACCGTAGACACTTTATCATTGAAGCGTTTACTCATCATTCTTCGAAAGAATGGACTGTGTCTGGGTGCTCTGTTCGTCAGAATCCGCATGTTCTGGTGTCGTTGCTGACTTTGAAAATATATCTACAGATGTATAGACCCCAAGGAATGCTATTGACAATTGTCTCTTCTTGTCTGAACCTCTGCAAACATAACCAGATCAGTTGCGCACTCGGCCCATCACTCCGTAATCGTGATTCTTCTTTCGTCACCTGCTTTAAACTTCGGCTGGATCGTAAGCCTTTACTGTTGTTTTTTTGACCAGCTTTTCTGACACCTTCGTTGAACATGGAAAGCCAGCTAAATTAGTCTGAATAAGTCTGAAGTTTCTCCACTGTTGGTTTCTTAATGAAGGGATTCAGTGAATGCGCGTACTTATTAGATCACGTTTTGCCGCACCTGCTGACATTCGTAACATTTTCACCCTTGAAACACTACCGAATTTAACATCAAGAGTTACTGCCAAATTCGTACACTTTATCCATGACAACCGAGATGGTTTCTTTAACACACTTACCCTGCTGACCTTGACTTCGAACTTCTGATGCTTTCCGTACCATCGCCCAATACCCAATCGTTTGGTCACCACCGCTACGTTTCTGCTGCACGTTTAAAACCCTTATTTCTCTCACTATCCATATACGCTGTAATGTTAAAACGGGCACAAACGGGCGTGGAACCAATACAATCCACGCATGCTTTTATTTGATTGAACAGTTTTTGGCACGACTACCTCGGACAGTACACCGCGAAAAACAGTGACAATATTGGCGTCAGAGTCGTTAATAGTTTCTCGTTTCAGGTGTCCCTAAAAAAATAGTCAAAGGAGTCAAATCGCTTGTTCTCGGAAGCCAGGTGGCAGCTCCATATCGCAGAATCAGCTCCTCAATAAATTCTGAGATTAGTTTCTGTACAGCACGTAACGCCATTCTGTTGGAAATTTTCATTGAACATATTCCTGTTCCGACTTAAATTGATCGCTAAGCAACTTCTGGCCTTATTTGCGAAAAAACTAAGACTGATGTTACGGTAAACCTCGGAAAATAAATTTGTTTTTCATCACTTTCCTGCTGTTCGGCGTCGGCAAAAAGTCATAGGTCCTCTCTCACTGCTAAAGAATAACAAGATGAACAACGGAGTGAGTGAGTGAGAATAGACCTTTGCCCACCCGGACTGTCGCTTCAGCAATTCCTAATTGTGTCATCCATACATGATAAGATGTCTGGAAACGCTATGGAACGTTTTCTTTTACAATTCGATGAGGACAATATGTAAATACCTGCGATGTTGACTTCGTTACCCGTAAACTTTTAATGTCTTTGTCTTCCACAAAGTCGCATCGTCACTCATGGAGCTTTAAAATATTTCTCTGTCGACCGGCTCTAACTCGAGAAGGCCAACAAGGCCTACTGCCTTGGGCACTCGAAGTCGTTTGAGGTCCGATTCCAATTGTCTCTGCGACCTTAGCCAAAGTCTTCCTCTATTGCGCTATCCCAAATATCAATTAGATCTTAATCGCCAACGACAAGGTGACAGTACTATAGAGGGGGACTGTGATAATTGGTATTCAACATAGGGTTTTTTATCGTGTCCTGACAAGGTCCTGTTACTGTAATATCTTCTTAGGTCAGATAAACAGCGATGGATAAGTGATGAGGTGTCATTGTTAGTGTAAAAGCGCGATCAAAGAATGCCATGCACATAGCTCTCTCCAGATAAATCACAGTCGCTGTGATTGAAAAACTTCCAAACATTGTTCCTTTTTTGCTCAATCAAGTGCACTCGACGCGCGACTTAGTCTACTCTTCATCTACATCGAGAACGCAGATATCATTTCTGATAAATTCCATCGATGCCATAGCTCTTCAGGACGTGATGCAATTTGTAAAGGGCTTATCGAAATGTTGAGGGATACTAGTAGGTGATTGGCAAGGAGTCTGGTATTGTAGTTTATTGCAGTTGTAGGCGCTCTGAAAAAAATCTTCTCACAATGTTTCATCGATTTTGTGGTTCCATATCCGAAATGGCTCAAGTTTACAGATATTAGCCGCTCAAAATGTTCGTAAGAATGATCAATTTGGTTGACTATTTTATGTTGAGGTGGCCGCCATATTCCTTTGTGAATGGTGTGTATAAACCGTGTGCTACCACACAGATATTCCGCAGCACACTCTTAGCTTAAGTTCATTCCCGGACCTAGTTTCGTGTTGGCTATACTATCCGACTGTACCACCAAAGATGTGCTCTTTTTCTATTTTGTCGTTGAACTAAAATAATTTAGGCAGTGCTACAGTTCGGAGTGACTGGGACCTAAACCAACAAGCCTCTCTAGTTAGCCCGATTTTTATCTAATTCCCTCAGCTTCAAGCTGCGAACTCCAAATCAGTGGCCCCCACTTTCTCTTCCTTTCTCTCTTTTGAGTAGTTTCTCCGTCATATGCGGCCTTAAAATCGATGAAAAGATAATAGATATCGGTTTGAACTTTTGGTGTTTTTTTTTATAATCTGCAGGAATATGAAAATTAGGTTGATTGTGGACTTTCCTGGTCAGAAACCGCGCTGATAGAGACTAGGGGCTGTTAATGAAGAATTTCCAACCTTCATACAATATGGCAGTTGAGATCCTGTATGCAATGTTCATGTTATGCCTGTGAAATACTGAGATTCCATTCTTCTGACCAGATCGTAGAAATGAGTGAATGCTCTTCACAAAGTCATTTCCAGTAGCTTTGAATACCTCGGCCTCGAAGCCGTCAGGTTCAGTAGCTTTGTTGGATTCAAGCTAAGATTTTGCTATCAATACCTTATAAAGTACCGACTGTGACTCTATTAAAATATATCCTTCTTCATCCGTACAGGCTTCTATGCGGGTCTTGTTGCCTTGACACGTTCTTTTTATCTATTGGTAAAATTTCCGTACTGGACTAAATCTCTTCCTTTCTCGTGGAAAAGCCGATGTTCTTAACGTCTCTTCTGCTTGTAGAGCTCACGAGCAGCGTCTCGTCCTTCGTTGCAACGCCACTTTACACGCTTCTTGTTTAGCTGCATGTACTTTCCGGCATTCTCGTGGTCGGGTGATCGCACGTTGGCAGCGTTGCCACTGGTCTTCAGTACCTAATGTTGGCGGTATAGGAATTGTTGAGAGATTTCTAGATACGCGTTCGGAAAAGATGCTGGCGGCCTTTTGCGATTGCAGCTTTCGTACGTTATATTAGCTTCTCACAGTAGTTCTTCTTGCTTGCGAAATTGATTTAGCGCTTCTTGATCCGGAGAACACCATGTCCCATTGTGTATATTCAGATGAAGAAACCGTGTGCTTGCTATATTGATAATTCGCCCCGCAGCAAAGTGAATAAGCCTAGGTCTGGTGTCGTGTAGGCTATGCTTCCCAACTATCCTGTCAAAGATGTCGTCCTTTCCTATTCTATCGTAACACTAAGCAATTTTAATGTCATACATAGGACATTACTCAAATGCCTTGTCGAGTAGTTCGTAGAAATATTCTTTGGTGGCACCGTCCTTGTCTTCCGTATGGACATGGGCGCATATTAGACTTTGTTTTAGCGAATTTAGCCTTGATTCGGATTGCCGTCATAATGTATCGGAAGCTCAAGATTTCTTGCCTAAGTCTGCCGCATATGGCAAATCCGCATCCGAATATTCGACGTTTCTCTCCGTATAGCAATCTCCATAGTATCACAGATTTTCATCCTCCTTGTGTCCGGTCCATCCCACTGCACTTCCTGGATGGCGGTGATATATGTGTGATCGCAGTCAAGGGGCTCTGCTAATTGCTCGGCTGCATGTAGCCAGTTAAAGGTCCGAAGGTCGTTGTCCTTTAAACGTTTGCAACGGTTCTTAACAATGAATGCATTCCTATCCGAGGTCTTAGTCACATCTTTTTATGTTAATCTCTTCCATATAGGGCTGCGTGCCTGCGACCACGCCTTTGCCATTTTAGTCCGCATGAGTTAAAGTTTAATCATGCAGCTACCGGACACCACCACTGGGAGGTAAGGCAAGCACGTCGCTACGAGCTTGACGGTTGCGCTGTTGGCCCAATCCAAGTTATAGGACAGTCAGCAGGTTCCCGATCAATCGCCACGCAAGTCCCCGTTTAGTTTTATTAAAAGTTTTTCTTATTCTGTGTTTTTCAAGTTTTCAGGTTTAAGACTGTCGATATTCTCTCTCTTATTTTTGAACAAAACATTTGTTGGAATTCCCGCATTTGTATCTCCTAAATATACCGATTTCAGATTTCCAATTTCGTGCTCCATTTTTAAGGTTATTGTCATTTTTTGAGTGTGTCCATTAGATTGGTGTAGTGTGAGATTTCTACATCAGAGTTAGGCATGTAGATGATCTAGAGCAGATGTTGGGCATGGCCTTAACGTGAGAAGGTGCACTTAAATTTCGGGGATTAAAACAGCTGTGTAGTATTTGACATTTTGTCTTCTTTTGGTGTCAATTTTTGCATAAAATTCCTTCGTAACCATTCTTAAGGCAACCCAAAAGCACAGAAGTCACACGATTACGTTTACCTTTCAATTATTAACGCATTCGTGTAAACTTTTCTTTGCACGCGATATTTCGGATGTCCTTCATGCCTTATGTCTAACCGATTTGAATTCTCTTTCACAGAAAACCACGCACACGTGAAACCGAAATTCTCACCATACAACAACGAATCAAGCACCAAGAAAACTGTTTCAGCCCAATTTACTTGGCAGTGTTGTCTCCGATTGAAATGATATGCAAGTACACATCTAGTGCGTGCTAACGGCCACTTAACGTTTTTCAATGATTTCCTGAATCTAAATCAAACCAAGGATACACCTCGTCTTGAAGGGAACTGAACAACGACAGCAACAACAACAGAAAATCTATCAAAATGACGGTGCTTTGCTTAAAGAGACGTGTGCAAGTTTTATTCCTTCTGCTGAGTGCGGTTCTTGGATTCCTTACGACAGCTTTGGCGAAACCTACCATCAGCTTTTCACTGCCACAAGTTAGTTTTCAAAGTTTTCCATCGTTCACTTCGATAACGCAACAAATCATCGAGAAGAGAAGTCTCCGGCAAATGAAAACCTACAGGTGAGTTATAACTCCACCTGGGAATCTCTCCCATTGTTCGGCTATAATTAATGACTCCAAACATATCTACTCGTTTTTTTTTTTTTGGATTACAATAGTGGGAACCGAGTCAGTAATGATTCTCTGATTATGATCTATTATCACGACTCCACGATTGCAGTCGTTGAATTGGGACCGCAGAAGTGGCTGCTGAGCTGTGAACTCATCGAGATCTAGTAAGTAGAATGATTTGCTTTTGCGTGTTTTAATTTTTTTTTTGTTTTAAATTAATCTGTATGCATGTGTACATACATATAGATGCATTATGACTTTTAATTAATGCTCCGATGTAGAAGAAAGAATGTACAGAATTGCAAACTAAAAGAAGGTGGAATAACTAGTTGGCGGAGGTTGTAGCTCCCACAGCAGTAACCGTGTTGAAGCGGAAATCCAAAGTCAAATTGTTCAGTTGCAAATTAATTCAAATCGAAACCAGTTGCCCATGGTGAGAGGGTTAGATTGGGCTGGGAATTCAGTCTTAAATTGCTTTTAATAGGTCTTGTAGCTGTCGGAGGTATTTCCGTTTCCAACAACGCGTGAGTTCGAGTTGAAAGGTTTTAACTCGTTCCTCACACTGCTGATGTCAAAATAAGGATTTGAACCCGTTTATCGACAGACCACTTTGGAATCCAACAAATAAAATCACCATCTCTCTGAAAAGGAACAAAAAATGTATCTCGCTCATAAAGTCACAGAGGAAATGCTTGGTGTTATCGTCATCACCTGACAACACTCAAAAGCAGCTGGCGTCAGTTATGTTTTATGTATAGGGTGACTAGATAAGAACGATAGCAAACATTTTTTAAATAAAACAACAACGGTGTGGGATATATTGTAAAATTGATTTTGGCTTTATTTTGAAGCTACGTTCATGCCATTGTGTGTGGAATAGCACATCATTGAAATGGCCAACTCGATCCAACATGTGCGGCGTTATTTCACCAATAACGTGTCGACTGTTGACGAATGTAGCTCGAGCTAGTCCAAAGTGGTTGGCTTGTTAGCGTAGACTAAAGACTTAACGCAGTTCCGGAAAAAATAATCGAGTGCTTTCAAATCGCATGATCGCGGCGCCCAATTGATGAACGCTCGCCGTGAGATAACCCAGTCGCCAAATTTCTCCTTCATAACTTCGAGCGTTGCGTCGCTTGTATTGTTTTGTTGGAACCAGAGCTCGGATATATTGATGTTGTCGAGATCTAACCACAGAAAGTCGGTTAACATTGCTCTATACCTGAGACCATTGACAGTAACGGTGTCTACTTCCTCATTTCGAAAGAAATAATGTCCGATGATGCCGCCATGCGATAAACATCACCAAACAATCAACCTTTGTGGATGCATTGATGCTTGGGCGAACACTTGTGGATTGTTTTCGCTCCAATATTGACAATTTTGTTTCTTGACATGAGCCAAAAATCGGAATCGTCCGATAAGATGATTTTTTAGCCAAAGTCCGGATTTCCGGCCAACATTTCCATTAGCTACCTCACGGCGTTGTCTATGGTCGTTCGGCTTCAATTCTTGCGTTAGCACAATCTTACACGGACATAGGCCGAAATCTAACCGCAAAATAAGCCGGGTTGACTCTCTAGTGATGCCCAATCGGCGTCGAATCGACATTTCTGGGTCTTCTTCGATACTGGCTGCTATGTTTTCTTCATTTCGCACCAATCTCTGTCTGGTTGGTGGCTTAAGATCCAAAAGAGTGTGCTCACGCTCAAACTTTTCCACGGTGCGGCGAATTGCCTGCACACTGAGGCCATGATGACGACCGACCTCACGAAGAAATTCTCGTTCCATATTTACATCTGAGCCGGAATTTCGATGTTTTTTTTTAATAATTTCCGCACGTTCGGCAAACGTAAAACGATGAAATAGCAAACCTTAATGAATATTTTGACAACTGGATGTCATTGGTAACTTTGACAGTTGCTGAAACATAACTATTGGAAAAACTATAATTTCTATCTGGTCACTCCAATCCTCCTTAGGCCTCTCAGGCCACTCTGTCTTACTTACTGACTTACTTAGGTGCCGCTATAGTTCGGGGTGAAACTGGGCCTCAATCAACAAGCTTCTTCAGCTAGGAAGATCCCTCGCTAGCGCATTCCAAGTTGACTGAGGTTGCCTTCCACTTACATGTATCATCATAGATACGTTCATTCTCTGCTGCGTAATCACTCCACGTTCGCAGCTGCGCCGTTCATATGCTCAAAATGACTCAGCCATCTCAAAAGTTGGATCGGTAGACGCTGTACATCTCATACCGTTCGCGGTTGGACCTCCTCCATCATTCGCCGTCAATACAAACCGGATCGAAAACCAAGCGAAGTATCTTTCGCTCATCCGCTTTCGGCAAGCTCTGAGTCTCTTCATTAACATCTGTTCGTCCAATCACATCAATGTCATCGGCGTACGCAAGTAAAGGCCCCAAACCATAGAATCCGCTTAATCTAACTTAAGAGCTAGGAACTAAGGTTTGAGTTGACCTTTCGGGGCATACGGGAGATTGGTTTGTTGGTGCCGTAAGAGGTGCGGTGGACCGGTAGAATAGAAGAGACGAGGACAACGTAGATTGCGTGGGTTGGTGTTGAAGGAAATAGAGTTTAAAATGAATGCGCAGCCGATGGAACCTGAGAGCAGTTTTTCTAACGAATTCATATTGAAAAGTTTGAGGCGGTCCTGATAAGGTGATGAGATTATAGGATCGTTCCCGGGTAGACCACGGAGAGAAAATCGGAGACCTCGATTTGGGAAACATTAATTCGACGAAAGAGGGAACAAGTTTGACTGGTATACTCAAGCAGGGGGCGAACAACGGTAATATAGAAAGGTCTGGTTGTATACGGGTTGGAAAATTCCTTGTACTACTCGTACCATTTAATAAATCCAAGTGATGAGTTGGCTTTAGAGATCATCTTATGGATAAGATTTTGAAAAGATTAAACCAGGCTAATAGCTCGGCCACAAAGAAAATAAAGTCGCGGAGGATACGGGATGCATTTACGTAAGACGGTTGTGGATTGGCTTGTGGCCAAATTGTTTTTGAGGCACCTGATTGAAAGCCGATCAAAGTCTCCTTGATGAAGGGCAGAGCCATGGGGAGAAGAAATAGTTTTAAAAAATTTTGTGTCGCCGGCATAAAGGGAGAATGAGGATCGTTAACAGTAAGAATGAAGAGTAGAGGCCCAAGATAGCTGCCTTGTGGAACTCCAAATGAGGCCAGGAATGGAACAGAACGGGCGTTTCTAAATCGAACACTATAATATCGGATTACCGAGTAAGAAGAAATCCATTTTATTAAATGCAGTTCAAAGCCGAGAGCAGACAATTTGGAGAGGATCAATTGATGGGATATCTTATCAAGCGCTTTAATAAAATCAGGTGCCTTAACATCGTTTTCTTTGCCATTTTCTAAGCCTGCAAGAGCAAAACACACGAATTCAACTGGGTTTGTGATAGTTGATCTGCCTTTTAGAAAACCATGTTTTCTGGGCGAAGTAATTGACTTACATTTGAATCTGAAGGATTCAAAGAGTTGGCGTATATGAGAGTGTATAGCAATGGTAACTTCATGGTTAGATCCGTTTTTGTGTATCCGGATTATAAAAGAGGTCTTCCAAATCTGGGCAAATTCTCCCTGTGTAAAGCAGCCCATACACAATTCAATTCGGTTGTAAACTGAGTTGTCAACTGAATTCATACTTGGCCAGACAATACATCAACTGAACTGAAAACTACATACTCGTTGGACTTGAACCCAGCTCATCGAGGAATTCTACAAATAGATCAAAAAATATCCGCATATATAAACACAACATTAAATAAAGTTCAAACTAGTTTTATTGTTCTAACTAATTGGAGTTGATGTCCTTGAAGCCCCTGACGGTGATGGAAGAAAATGTATGGGCTGACCAGGAATTCTGCGAGGTTGTGAAACGCTTGATGAACACGGTGATGATGCGCTTACTACGTTGAGCGAAAGTTGTTTGAGCTGCCCAAGAATTAAAATCTCCTCAATAGCTTTCTTGGCATACAGCTGCTGCTCGGCATCCATTTTACGATAGGAACATGCCCAAGATTTTGCGTAGACATCAGCTTCATCTTCCTGCGCTTCTTCTTTTCGGCTCATATTTTCTAGATGTATGCAGGCTTGTTGCAATAACTCCTGCTTTGGATCATTCTTGGCCGCTTTGATGGGGTTTTCTGAAATGAGAACATAGGTATAAGATTCGAAGGTATATTAAAACAAGTACATACACACATTCGCGGCGGTAGCAGGTTTTTATGTTCGTTATCCGATTTTTAGTGTGCTTATATTTGCATCAGGTTCGATCTCTTTAAATTTCTGCAGCAGTAATTCCCACGCCTGGTTTTTAATCATTTTATTTTTGTACTCTGGGCTCTTAATTTTCCAAAGTGCTGAATTTTCTTTAAGGAGATCAAACAACTCTATCCACAAATGCCTATTTCCACTTTGTGTCATTTTAATTTAAAAATAATTGTTGATTTTAGCCCAAAACAAAACACAATCACCGCATATGCAGACGATTTCACAATGAATGTGAAATTTAACAGCTTGTCAACCAACTTGCTCACACACGGTTCAATCAAGTTAAAAGACTTCTTTTGATTTTTCATCAACCAAATCGTCAACCGTCAAATCCATCAAATGACAAGGCCACACACGATTTGGTTTGGGGAACAACCGACTGAGTTGACAACTGAGTTGACAACTGAGTTGAATCGTGTATGGTGTGCTTAAGGGATTGACGAAAGGAAAGGGGTAGAGGCAGGTTGGAAGAGCAATTTTTTAAGAAAAACGTCGGAGAGACCACATGGGTCTGGTAGAAATTCCTCTTTAAGTTTCAGTTTTCTTCAATAACTCCAGGATCGAAATTCTAAATGAGAAAGGGACGAATTAGAAATGTAAGTAAGAGGGATATGGTACCTGTAATGTAGATACATTTTATCGCATTATAAAAGTTATGAGCACATTTTTCCGATATAAATGCGATTTTTCCAAAAAAAAAAACAATTTAATATAAAATATTTAAAAAAATTGTGTTTGAAGACGAATATCTCGAAAATGAAAGCATGGATGGTAATAGTGTTTAAATATGAATTAACCATTAATCAATTGGCTATCAAACGACTTCTGCTTAGTTGGTCTAGGTTTAATACACTAGAGGTTATAACTAAATAATTTTTGGTACCTACTTCTCTCAGTGGGTATTAAAGATAGACACCTCCCATACGATTTACTTTTTTCATAATATGAACCAGTGAGTCAGATCCCAAAATATCTCTATCCCAAACAGGACCACCCTGTATAATAGCAATTTTATACAAACGCTTCATGAATGAGTATAGGGCTGACCAGAATGTGAATCTGAAGCTTTAATCTGTATCTAATATCGAACTGTCAAAAGTTGAATAAATGTATAGCTGTAAGCGCCAACACATTGCGTATCTGTGTGAATCTGTATCTCGAAGTTGACAAGCACCCAACGTGTATCTGCGTTTGACAGCGATTCAAAATTCAAGCTTCAGATTCACATTCTGGTCAGCCCTTATATGAATAGGTATAAAAATAGTAAACGAAATTGAAAAATTGGAATTCTAGTACAAATTTCTCCATCTTCCGTCCGGCAGAGGGTTGATAATACTCATAAGTCAGCTCAGGAGGATAGAGCAGTTGCACCGGTTGTCTGAGTTTAGTTCCATTTAACAATCGAATTTGATACGGCCACACTTTGTTGTTTCTCCCAAGATATATACCTCTTCGCCTCGACAAGAGCCAGCTTCCATAACACCCGTGATATCGGTGGATCATATAATAATTCAACATCAATTGGTTTGAAGTCTGATGACGATAAGCTCTTTTTGATGTAAATTGAACAAAGTTGATGCAAATCCAGCGTTTCCAAAATAATCTCAACATCTTTGCCGTATTTCAACATTAGTAGGAGGGTCCGCATTGGTGACGCATTCCATCTCCGTTAGCAGAGTTTGCAACTCCTCAAAGTTGAAAAATAACTGTCCTATAGTGGCCTTTAACACTACTTTAACTCCCAAGGCTTGCCGGCCATGATGAATTTCCATCTAATTCCTTCATTGCAAATTCTTGAATAAGCTCTGTGCCTAAGGCTTTATTTAAAAAGCCTAGTTCTTTTAAAGTAGGTTTAAGTGTCTTCGCAATGTCCGAAAATATGATTCAAACTAATATAAAGTATATTGCAAAAATATAAAATACAAAAAAAAAGTATAAAATCTATCTGAAGTTCCATTGATATGCAACGGCCCTGCAAAATCAATCCCAGTTATCTCAAAAGGTCTCGAATTCAGTATCCTTTCTCGTGGAATCGGAGCGAATAGTTGTGATCCAGGTTTGCTTAAAAGTTTCTTACAAATAACACACCGACTTAGAATTGCTTCGATTAACTGCCGAGCCCTAAATACCCAATAATGATATCTTAGATTGATGGGCATTCAACACAGTAATTTAGCTGAAGTGACATCGCTTTGGGAGTATAATGGAACATACAGCGACTGCCTACACGTAATATACCATTTATGTCAAGAAATGAAGAAACGAAGCAGAATGTTTATCGACAGCGTGACGCTTTTCTATTGATCTCATCTCATCGCTTTTATTCAATATCTTTCAGCCTGACTTATCTCTTTTCCAGTTAAAAACGTTACATATTCCAAATTTCTCTTGAGAAGGATATTTATAAAATCTGAAAACGTAGGCACTTACCCACAATAATCGCTTCCAGTTGCTGCCAGATATATGCGTCTCTACTATTTCTATGTTCAACCTTTACACCAACTTGAAATTAAGATATCACGTCAGTTAATATCTTCTTGTCGTTCGAGGCCAGTTTTCAATACTCCTCAGCAACCAGCGAGGACCATGCATCCAAAGAACAGATGTTGCTAGTTGCTTTGCGGAAACGCCCCTTTTCAATGGATCCACTGGATTATCCTTCCCTGGACAGTGGTTCCAACAATAATCAGCAGTAAGTTTCTTAACTACTCAGTTTTATTGAAAATCCAACAACAAATAATTCTGGAGTCCGTCCAAAGATTAGAACTATCAAAGATATTTTTTAGATTTCCTACTAGGTACAGGAGCATAACTTACTCGAAGCAGCAATAACAGCAGAGGCAATCTCCAACCGTGGTACCTTCAGTTTATCTTGTCTGTTCTATAATGGCACATAAAAACTTGACGGAGAATTCACCAGCCTTACTATTTAGCTGAACGTATGCATGCGGCTGTATTCGTACCATAACCATTCGCCATATCACATCATATTGTGATAACCACTTAAATGTGAGCAGCGACATCTAGCAGAAAATGTTGATACTGGAATAACAAAGTCTCGACTGGAGAGTGGAATCGAATTTTCTAGCAAATTGGAAATTGTATGGGACGCTGGATGGCGAGGATTGTTCTCGAAGTATGTCATTTGAGTATAAATACCAGCATCCCCAAGGTATGCAAGTCAGTTCTAAAGTGAAATTTGAAGTGTTAATTAGGAGAAGTAATTAAGTGGTTTAAGTAAAAGATAAGAAAAGTAAAAGTGGTTGAGAAATTGGATTGTACTGAGAGAAAGAATTAATTAGTGAATTGTAACTGTACTGAATAAAGGATTTGTATTGAAAAGAATAAGTTCTATTATTTGTACCCACACAAACATTTTACAATATCATAACATATCCGTGCAATATAGTAGGTCGCAGGACAACTCATCATCCCATCCGAGTTTAATCTTCCAAACTTTTTGCAATTTATAATTTATAAGGCCAATAGCCTCCAAAGGATCGAATGAACGTGAAGCACAGAACGTTTAATAACTCTCATTGGCATGTACTCGTATTTATTTAAGAAACTGTTCCACCGAACGGATATCAACGGCTAGCTTATCCGAATGCACGTACCAAATCAAACGAAATACTTTTTGATTATCCGTAGCAGCATCCAATAAAAGTCGATCTCACAACAGCACAATTCCAGTTTCCATTTCCTTAGATTCATTGCAGCGCGTTTGAATATATGTAGATGTAGCCTGTTGATAAAAGTCGATTGCTATAGTTCCCTGATCTACGCAGCAAACAACATCATCCATATACAAGCTGTCATTCTAAATCGCACACGTTTATAGAAACGCCTCACATTCGTTTTCAAAATTTTAAGTGTAGCTCCTAAGAGGAAAGGACTAGATGTTACTCCAAAGTTTGCTCTCGTCATCCTGTAGATTTGATAGTCTGGAACGTCATGATCAGTTGCAACAATAGGGCTTTTGCGTAGCCGACTAGTTAATCCCATGAATAACTCCTGAAATAGCGTCTGTCCCGAACAACTTCGTCATTCATTGTTCCGTTGAAGTGACACATTCTATCCAAATGGACCACCTTCAATTTTCCTCTATTTCCAAGCAAGATCCGGTAGACAACGTCTTTAATTCGGGTTATCACCTTGTATGGACCTTCCCAATCCTGTTGTAATAATCCTCTGCGGATTATACAGCCACATCAGATCTCCTTCCTTGAAGCCGGACGATTTCGCTTTGATCTCTTCATGCGGTTTCTCGCTAACTTCATCTTTTTTTGGGTGTTTTCATGCAATTTACGAACTAGGTGGCAACCGAACTGTTTGACCAAATAAGATCTCGGATGGTGTGTGTCCTGTTGAACTATTGACCGCGTTTCGCTAGGCCATTATGAAGAAGGGTATGTGTCAATGCCAGTTCCGCTGCCAGTGACGTTGTCCTTGTCTTCCTTATTCTCAGATATTGGCACACTTCCTGGAAGATTTTGATTCAAGGCTTCGCTCTTGGACAGAGTGTAATTCTATTGGGACCCCAAATCTATTATGCTACGGTCTTAGCCTCTTATTTGGTATTGAAAACACTTCCGGGCACTTACTGAGGTAATCCACGACCACGACGAGGATGTATCGGTTGCCATTAAAATTTTTAGGAAATGGACCAACGATGTCAATATTCGTTCGAATTGTGCGTTCGAATACATTGTATTGTTGCATTCATCACAGTAGCTTTACTCTTGGGCCCTTGGTAGCCGCACACCTTATGTACCTTTTGCACCAATTCTCGACATTTTGTCTTCCTCTTGGGCTCCTAAGGTTCCGTCATGTATTTCATGGAGCTCTTGGCTGAATCTGGACCGTGACACAATTAGGTGCATACGGGGTCTTGTTCCATCTGCACTTTCACATTTCCTCTTCAGCAAACCATCTTGCACACAAAGCGAGTCCTACTGTGCCCAATATGCCTTCAATGTTTGACTCCGGTCCGATATCTGCTGGTTCGATATCATTATGTGCCTGCTGGGAGGAACGGATATCGTCTGTACCTCAACCCTCTACTGACTCAGTCCTGATCATTTGAATTGCGACCTGTTCGTATCCTTATCACTAACTACTTCTGTTAGGAGATCTTCATTGCATTGTTTTGCCAGGTAGACTTGGATGATGGTACTGGGAACATCAACTCCTGCTGCTCACTTCGCAGGACATCCCGACTGATAAGATTGACTGGGTTCTTGGTAGCCGTTTCTGCCGTTTTATTCCTCTATTTGCTTGTTACCACAATGAGGACAGCCTTTTCGACACACCGGTTCTTTACACTGCCTTTGAAGATGTCTTATTTTATCGCAGTTCCATGAGCGTATTCTTCGTCTATCCCGTGGAATACCTCATTTCTCGGCACTAAGTTTTCCGCAGGAACATTCAACAGATGCTACTTCCCTGACGAAATGTGTTCCTTTGGAAGCCTGAGTGGCTGTTTCCATCGCCAGAGCGAAGACAAGTGTTTCAGCAAGGGTTCTTTTCCCGGCTATTCTTACTGCCGACTGGAGCTTCGAATCTACAATCAGCTGACGAACGCGTCCTTTGTCATTTCGTTCACAATTTCCTGGCCTGGGTATGACAAACGTGCCAGTCTACTCACGTCTGCTTGGATCTGCTGCAGTGTTACTCGTCGTTGCTTTGCATTCGGCTTTGCAATTGGACCGTGTAAACCTCCTGCATGTGGCTATCCCCAAACCGTTTCTCTATAGCCTGTACTAAAGCCACATAATCTTTATGTTTTTCGATGTCTATTGTTCGTAACAATTCTGCTGCAGGACCGTGAAAGGCTATTGTTAGGGCAAAGTAGCTCGCTAAGACAGCCATTTCGAACTGCTTCTTATAAGTAGACCAAGAGGTCTGGACATCGAATGAGGAAGGCTTCAACTCTTTTCATCTCTCTTGGACCGCTTAAAGAACATTCTCGGAGTCTTTCTTTTCGCACTGTATCGAGTTCTTTTGCCAGTTGCTCAACTTTGCTGTTCATTTGTTCGAATTTGTCGTCAACATTCTTCTCTATTCTATCAAATATGTCATCGATTTCTTCGAACTTTTGCTGGAGAATGTTTTTTTGTTCTTCCAGAAAATTCTTTTGTTCGTTAATTTTAAACAAGAGGAGCTTGCATCATAGCAGTCATGTTATTGCCGGTACATATCTGTTCTTCCTCTGCAACGTCAAAGGAGCATGTACGAGTATCTGGATCATGCCCGTCGTTGTCCAAAGCATCTTGAAGTCGGAGCACTAAGTTGCATAGCATTAGCGTAGCTTGATGTATATCTTCCGCTAAACATTATTCAGCTCTAAGAATTAAACAATAGTGTCAAACCCAAGTAATACGCTCAAAAGTGTGTCATCCAATTAAATTATTCACTGGATATCATCATATCAACAATCCGCTGACTTAATTTATTTTGTTTTAACCTTTACGTCTTCTTTACTGAACTGTGTTTACTTGACAGACATACCAACATTTACGAGTAATACTTGATATTTTGACATTTCTAATCAAAATTCAAAACAAACACACCAAACTGGAATCCGTATGTCCCAATAAGTGTGTCATAAGAGAGTAAAAATAAAAGATATCTCGCAGATTTCCCGTTGGTTGTGTTTAAAACGGGAGCGAAGAGAAAAAGGAACTCAACGATGACCAGAAACTGTTAAAATGAAATTAAAAAACCCCCTTCTCCGAATAATTGGCAATGATGCAAAAGTTTGGGCCCCAAAAACAAAACAATAAAGAAACACTTTTCATTTCGTTCACGTTTATTCCACTTACAGTTGGAAAGGCCAGAATGTTGCGAACTTTTATGCACCACAAAAACCGCCGCTAGCATCGTTTGTCTGCGCTTGCGTCAGATGTTTGAGATTTTGATTGCATGTCAGGTGGCAAAAAGTAGATTGCAACAGAATAGTTTCATTTCACTGAATTAATTATCAGGTTGAGTGCATGCAACCTCTTTCCTTGGGTTGGTTAGCACTTCTATGGCATTGATGCGATTGCATTGGACTGTGGAGCCCCATAGATACCACCAGCCGACAGATGTTGCAATAGATCAGGTGAGTTGATCAAGTCGATCTCGATTACCAGCCGATGACTAAGTTGATCATCATTAAAGCCACCAGGTCGAGGAGGCAAATAATTGTCATAGCAATCGTAGTCGTAGTGCGAGTAGATTGCGCGTACGTTAAAAGCTTACAGAGTGGTTATTTCATTGAGACAATCAGTCTTCAGTCTTGAGAAACTAGGTTTTAATTGAAGGTACAGCTTTAGTAGCAGCTTGTGATTATTGACATGATGGATAGAGACCTGGGCATTAAGAGTCGCGCGCGGTCAATGCCTTCAGCATGTGCCGTTTAATTGAAGAGTTTTTTTTTTTCTCTTGCAAAAGTGCATACGTTCATAGGTGACTAGGTGCCCGGGTGACCAGAGGTGAAGTATTGTATTTGATTAATTGAATGTATTAAGGTTGGAAATAAGCAGTGGTTATTGTAATTGATGTGACTCTTTTAAAAGTGAAAACTACAGCAAAGTAAGTAGAAGTAATCGAAAGTGATCACTGTGAGCGAATGGCTCTCATTTTCATTGGAAGTTGATTGCTAATACCATCTGATGAGAACTGATGAAACGCGGTATCCGAAAACAGATAGGTTTCAGGGATATTAGACGGCTTCTCAACATAGAAAATGGGCTTGGTACTGTTAAATAAAAATTTTAGGAGTCCATTGTCTCGGCAGCAACACGATGAAATGATCTTTTCAAACAGATTTGGGATTACACATAGAATATGGAAGGTCAGAGTTGTATGGTCGGGACTGCCAAAATCACACCACCAAATGAAGATATTGTCATTGCGATCGGAGATCTGGATGCTAAGCTCGGCATCGACAACTAAGCGCTTAGACAACTCCATAAGCAAAAAATGCTACTCGGACCTCGGACTCGGATTCGCTGCTTGCCATATTTGGGAGGCATCTTCTTTGAGCCCAAAAATTTGGCAGATCATCGACTGATGTGCAGGTGTAGGGCCGATTTAGAAGTCTTTTCATATTAGGCGTACAGAAAGGACATAGAGTTTATGTTTGTAAAATGAGATACGACTATCAACTCAAGTCAGCTATTGTCAAACTATGTAGAGTTTCAAGAATCTGCCACACCATTACTATACCAAGGTCCTCCCCTTAATATTCATATCATGAGCTACACTCTGAAAGCCATCTTCCATTTAAAGAGAAGTGGTCTTTGGTAAAACGCGCACCAGAGCTTTGATGATATTGCGCTTCGACTGGCCTTTGACTATGGGCATGCCGTATGACGCAATGCCACCAGAACTCCTGTTGCGGAATGATTTCTGCTAGAATCTGATCCAGAAAATGAATGGCAGGAAGGGCATTCCATTAGCGAGTTGTACGACTTAGGTCTGAATCTGAGTACGTCCGAAAGCGGGCTTGATGAGCATTCGTAGTGAGGTGGGTGTTACGGTTTGAGGGAGCGTAATGCTACTGGCAATTTCGATGGAGCACTGGTGGTGAAAATAGCGATAGAACAGTGATAGGGTGTCAATTGACTGTGTACTACTGGCATCGCCTATGAGTTTTATTACACGGTTTTGGATCCTATATAGCAAGTGCAAAGAGGTTTTAGAGGCACCTGACGAGATATGTGCATTGTATTCCAATTTTGGGTGAATGAATGCCTTATAAAGGGTTTTCCAGTAGGGACTTGACAACTTTGAATTTAATTTGTGAACGCACTCTTTCACTAATCATCAAACTGTCACTGTCAATTTATTCAGCAAACTCAAAATTTTCATCATGGTAAAGCACACGAACGAGCAACGTCTGCAAATTATAAAAATTTTCTACCGAAATTCGGAGTCGGTGACTGCAACTTTAAGAGCGTTAACTCCAATTTTCGGTCGTAATTCAAGTTTAGTGCTAAAATTTGAGTCTACATATTCGTTGTGTGATGTTGCCGTGTCAGTGAGACAACAGATTGGTCGAAGTGTCGAAAATATCGCTGCCATTCAGGCGTCCGTAGCAAACGATCCAAAAGAGTCAATTCCACGGCGTTCTCAAGAATTGGGCATCGCTCAGACCACATTATGGCGTACTTTGCGTAAGGATCTTGGTTTACACCCATACCAGATCAAGCTGACTCAAGAATTGAAACCGATGGACTATTTGAAGCGACGTACGTTCTCCGATTGGGTTCTGGAGAAGATGCGCGAAGTTGATGAATTTCATCGCAAAATCATCTTCAGTGACGAAGCTCATTTTCGGCTCAATGGGTTCGTCAATAAGCAAAATATGCGTTATTGCTCGGGTGAAAATCCACATGTGCTTCATGAATCACCACTTCATCCACAAAAAATAACTGTTTGGTGCGGTTTGTATGCCGGCTGCGTTATTGGGCCATATTTTTTCGTCGACGATAACGATCGTCACGTTACTGTGAATGGTCAGCGTTATCGCGCCATGATCACGGATTATTTTTTGGCCCGAATTAGAAGATATGGATTTGGACATGTTTTTTCAACAGGATGATGCCACGAGCACACGCTACAATCGATTTATAGAAGAAAAAGTATGGTGAGCGTGTTATCTCAAGAAATGGGCCAGTCGATTGGCTGCCTCGAATTGGCGAACTCGAAATAGCGGCCGTTTCGGCCGAAATGTGTGGCCGAGTCGTTGAAAATTGGGTCCAACGAATCGACCGCTGCAAACGTGCCCGCGCTGGCCATATGAACGAAGTCGAGTTTCATTCATAAATGTTTTGATTGTACTTCAAGCCGATAATAAAGTTTTTGAAATATCTCAAATGGTTTGCGTTTTATTTAAAAAAAAGTTGTCAAGTCCTTATTGGAAAACCCTATATATTGCGGGTAGATCAGAGGAGGTGAAATATTTCTTACATCGCTTGAAGAAACCTAGACATTTCGCAGTATTTTTGACGAAATTGAATATGTGATCGTTCCAACGAAGGTTGTCACTCACACACATTGAGAATGGAAAGTGTAGCGTCAGCCTTTTTGTTTAAAACAAAAAAATATATTCGTACTTGAGTTTGTTCATATTAGCATCCCCTCACTGTGCCAATAAATTGACCCCTTATCTACAATAAATCTTTTCCCCTTCCAGTCATTCAATTATACCCACCTACTCTTCTTACATACTCACAACAAAACCTGTTTCTACCAAACGTCCCTCCAAGTTCTAATTTTCTCATTACACTTTCTCCGTCAGCTCCCACTCTCTCGTGACCCGTTTCCTGTGGTGAATTTGTCTCTTTTGTCCTAGAGAGTGTTGAGTATTTAGAATTATGGCGGAAGAGGTGGAAGGCCTTACAATGGCGCCCAACGTTTACGGCTAGTCCGCTAGTTTTTTCTTTTTTTTTCAAAATTTTACTTTTCTCTTTATCTTATATCTTCTCCAAGATCACATTCTGGTTTCTGAGCAGATCTACGGTGGCTGTCCAGTCTCCAGGCGAGAAGCCAAGGGACTTTGTGAGGTAACTGGATGTCTGCAAAGGATTCAAAAGCGGACTAGAAGTGAGAGACACGTAAGCTCATTGCTGTCCGATAAAGTTAGCCCTAGGTTGACTTATCGTGAGGTGTGTATAATCTGGAAATTCTCTGTCAGCCTGGGATTTGGTTCAGCTTTATGCACAGTGCGGAGTGAAGGTAAGGGTTATGCATCAGCACTCATTATGATATTGAAATACCAGTCTCCACTATACGAATTGAACGTAGACCAACTTGAGATGCACGGGGTAGTGGCAAGGACCAACCCCATCCGATGAGCTAGAGCCGAGCAACCGCGATTTTGGCACTGCCATCTACTCCTGCGTCATGGATGCCTTCGTGGCTGACTACACTCCTTACAAAAGTTTCTCGGCTTCGACGATGTAACTACCATTCGTGGACAGTGTCTGGGGTTTAGATTTCGCTATAACGACTACAGACAGCACATGGACGTGAACGAATCGGGAACGAATATGAAAAGCAGAGAGTACTGTCGTCAGCAAAGGAATACATTTATTGGATTAGAAGTAGCAGACAAGAGATCATTAATGAAAATTAAAAAGAGTATCGGATAGAGAACGGAGCCCTGGAGTACACCCGCATTTATTTTGCGAATATCAGACTTAAAACCACCCAAGAGAACTTGAATTGAACGTTCCAAAACGTAGTTTCTAATCCATTGATGAAGAGAGTCATCGAATCCAAATGCACGCATTTTCGGCAAAAGAGCCTGATACCAGAAACTGTCAAATGCCTCAGAAATATCAAATGCAACTATCTTGCTGTCGCCAGATTGATGTACGCTTTGGTTCCACTTTTCAGTGAAACATGCCATCAGATCTCCAATGAACCTGTTACTACGAAGACCGTACTGCCGGTCATTAAGAAGTTTTCGTGTTTCGAGGTATTTCATGAGCTGATGGCTTATCAGCGTTTCCATGACCTGCTTTTGATGAAAGCTTACGCAGTGGTTTTGCCAGCGAGGAAGAACACCTGTTCAGAAGGAGAGGAGATATACCATCTGGACCAGCAGATTTGTGAGTGTTAAGATCTTTAAGAACTCTTGCTACTACACGAGTGCGAAAGTGGATTTGTTCCATTGAAAATTCAACGCACTTAAGTGTAGACGGAGACAAAGTACAATCTGGGAGTGTTGAGTTGACCGCAAAGTGTGCAGCAGCAGATTGGCCTTGTCCAAAGAGCTGATGGCTGGGATGCCGTTGTAAATGAGCGTTGAGATGGAGGATGAGGCTGAATTTCTGATGTTTTTGGTGAACGACCAACAATTTGTACTACCTTTGGGACATTGTAGTATTTTATGCGTCAGTTTTTGGTCGTATTGAAATCCTACAAGCTTAAGAAAGCCGTTGCATTCATTCCTGGCTCGTTTAAACTTTTTTCGGTTTTCCTCTTTTGGGTTGGTTTTGAAGGACCGAAAAAACATTTCTCTAACCTTGACAGCGTCTTTATGGCTCGAGTCGTGCCAGGCCTTTTCTTTTGGTTTGATACTGTACATCCGATGAGGGATAAAGGATCTCATTCCAAAGAGAAAAGTGTCTGTGATCATATCAGTTAAAATTCCGAACGAAGCTGTTAAATCCGCTCCAATTGGCTTTCTCGTATTGCCACACGACTCGTTTAGGAATCTTTTCTCTAATTGTGTAGTGGATGTACGAGAAATTAACTGATATGACACAGTGGCCCAACGAGCCTAGAAGGAATAGCGTATCAATCAGTGTGAGGAGTTAAAAACAGGTCCAGGGTGTCCGGTATGACTATCAACGTCAGTGAAGATCTCAACATAACGTCCTTCAGGTGTAGTCTGTCTAGAATGTCGAAGCCACCCAGAATTATGTATATTGAAATGAAGATACAGGGATACAATTCTTAGAATGGAGTCAAATAGCACATCAAACTCGTTAAAGGTCGAATCCAGTTTGTCCAGTTTGGGGCTTCTTTAAACAAAGGAATAGTGGATAATTTGCTTACGGAGATGGAGTTTTAACCAGATGAAATTGAATTCCGGACTGGAACGGGGACTACATTTTAGTGGAGTTTGGTAAGCTCCATCGCTGCGCATGTAAATGGCGAGACCGCGTGGGAAAATAATAATGGCACTGGTTCGTTGCCAGGTGGCTTCAGATCTGTGGGATGTGAAGGGTGTGGGCAGGGATCTATCTAGTGCGAAAACAGCTGGCCTGTATTTGTAGACGTGGATGTACGTCCTTTTAAGTCAGCACCGATAAAAAGCATTTCCTCCCATGATATTCCGTTTAAAACTTTTCAAAGTTGCGCAAAAAATATTTCTTTTACTGATTGCTCGCTGCCCCTATAAAAACATAGTTTGATGTTTGCCCCTCTATTTCTCAAATTTTTGATCACACAGAAATAGAAAATGGATTACAACAACTTAAAGGCGAATACTTACCCGGCCCAGATGGCCTTCCATGCATATTTCTTAAAAAGTGTTCCTCCACACTTTCCCGCCTCCTTTCAAATCTCTTCCAGTTATCGCGTGAAATTCCACAGATATGGGAGTCTTCTTTCATAACACCAATACACACAAAGGGATTAAAGAACGAAATCACTATTTACCGTCCCATAGCTAAACTTTCACATATACCCAAACTGGGAAGCCTTAAGGTAGATCAACTAACACTAACCTCTTCGAACTCGTGTCTTCTATTCTCTCAGCCATAGAAAGTGGTAAAGAAGTTGACGTTATAACAACTAATTTCAGTAAGGCTTTTGGCAAGATATGGCTTTGAAACCATTTTGCTAAAATGGATATCTTCTTACCTGGATAATCGTTTTTATAGTGTTCATTTCAGCTCTGTCCTATCGGCCTCTTTCTTGGCCACTTCAGGCATTCCTCAAGGTAGTTATCTAGGTCCACTTCTCGTCATCATAAACAACGATTTTGAAAGGGTCATTCAACAATCAACACTTTCTCTCTGTGCTGATAGAGATTTGCTGATACCAAATTTTTTAAACCCATTTCCTCACAACATGACTCCTGCCTCCTTCAAATGGATCTAAATAGTTTTTCCACCTGGTGCATCAGGAAGTGCTTAGAACTCAGTGTCACCAAATCTCAATTGATTACCTTCTCTCGTAAGTGCAACAAGTCTCCTCCCCGAATTTACCTTCTCCACGGCCAACCTATATCCTTTGTTGAGTCTATCTGCGAACTTGGCATACATATAATGCGACAGGGAGCCTAATTTCCTCTCGCATATTGGTGAGATAATTACTAAAGCGAACTCTTCACTTGGCTTCGTTAAAAGATGGTCCAAAGAATTCTACAATCCGTACGTGACCAGATCACTATACACCACTTACGTTCGCCTCCTTCTCGAGTATGCTAGCCAAGCGTGGTGCCCCTTTCAACGAGTTCATGTATCCCGAATTGAAAGCATCCAGCGTCGTTTTCTTCAATTTGCTCTTCGACGTCTACCTTGGATGGATCCTCTAATCTTACCTCCCTATCGAGACCGTCTCAAACTCATTAACCTGACCAATGTTGAGGAGAGAAGGGACGCATTCTTTTCATTCACCGACTCCTCTCAGTCTCCGTCGATTGCACGTCTCTTTACAACTCTGTTTTCTTTTACACTAACCCTCAAAATCTACGTTGCCTCCGTCTCTTTTATCTACCAATCTACCACACCACATATGGTTCTAACGAACCAATCTCCCGTATGCTGAGTAAGGAGAATTCCAACCTTTCCGTTTTCGATTTTTATCGCAGCACTCTTTCCCTCAAATTCGATTTCCTTCACCATCCCTAGCTTTAGTGATAAGTCCTAGATATTGCTAAACCTTAATTTTTATCAATTTGTAAGTCCTAGCTTCTAGGCTTGTGCGTTAGCCCCCACCAAAATTACAATTAAATTAAATTATCAGTCCTATGTATTACAATTAGTTTTGGTACGCTTAAGAACTTATCTAGAAGTCCTCTGTTCAGATGATGGCAACTCCGTAAAAATACGGACTGCAACTCTGTAAAAATACATTTTGTACGGTTTTGTTTAAAAGTTCAAGCCCCGGACTCTGTTTATGACACTTCTCCGGTTGTTTTCTTGAACACTTACTATGTATATCGATCTTACGTCGCCGTAATACGTTTTCTGGTTCAAAACTTTTTCACATCAGTGTGCCAACGCTTCAAGTTGCATGGGGCGTTGATATGCGTGAATGAATGAATGTTTATCTCCGACTTTTCGTTTACTTCACCAGTAGTCGTCAAATGTGTTAGCCCGAAAACGAGTTCATAGTTCGGGCAATGAGCCTCCGGCTCATCTTAGGTGTTCAAGTGCCTGTGTATGATTTTTTCCCATTTAGTCACGTTTTGAGTGCTGCGGCAATATTGTCTTAGCCGTTTCTGCAAAAGATAAACTGATCCTCTAGCAAGTGCATGCATATCTGTACACAAAACAACAACTCAAACTTTGCTCCAATCGTCCGGTATTGGACTTGAAAGTTCATTCACCGAAGAAGTACCAACATACATCTCTAATACGAGTACCTAACCTAACTGGCATCGTAACTTACTAATTACGTACATATTATGTATATGTATGTTATATCATATTTCTAACTAACTTACAACATCTGATCGAAACTAATACCCAATAACCTGAATACTCTGCCTCGTAACCTTGCGAAACAAGCTGCCATCTAATTTATACATAGAACTCGAGAATAAGTACAGAAAATTACCCAAATAAATTACTAACCCGAGTATCTCCTCTAATAATATATAATTATTATAATTCACTGTAGAATACGAGCATCTGAAATAACTCTCAATATCGGTCTATCGATAAATCCAATAATTATAGACGGTGGTCCACTGAATAGCAACCAAGCAGATGCACCCATTTGAAAGGCCTTCGACCTAATCTAAATGGCAAATCTTGTTTCGTTGACTTGCATTTTGCATGCATGAAGTTGACATGATTTAAACAAGTTTGAGATTTGATATTCGGTTTTTTTTTCTATACCAATCCACAGGGCGCTGAGCTACTAAACTGGCTCTTGCTCAGTTCAGAGGATGTAACTGAGACTTGTGTTGCTTTCCCTTTCGATTTCTGTTCACAAATCTGAAATCGATGGAGCAATCACCTCAAAGGAGACTCCATTCCAACTGGAATAGAACAGAGGCGAATCCAATCAACAGATAGTTGAATAGATAGCATGAAATCCGTTCCATTCATCAAGCGAATTAAAATTATATTCACATCTTCGCAATGCAAATCAATTTTGGTCACGACACCACGATCCACAATCAACGCTTTCCATATTAATCGGCTGATCATGATCCCAAATTGGACAAAAAAAAAAAAGAAGAGAAAAGCTAAATCCATCTCTTTGGTGTAGGTCTGGCACCCCCCTACTATCTGGCATGTTTCTACAGTAATAGATACTTCTCGATCAAAACATTTCTAGTTTTAATGATCATGCATGCATCCAAGTCGAGTTGTAAGTGATCGTAACTTGTCTTAATCGTCTCCGGTCGTCTCAGACTTGGACTCTGAAACGGACTGTTAGAAATTGGATCACTGGAGGAGTTTGCACCTGGGTGCGCACTGGCAGCCTGGTAGCCCAGCAGCCGACTTGCTGATCATGCCGTCAATGGTCGTCGATTAAATGCGTCTTTCACCGAGTCTTGTCTCACCACACGGATTAGGTTAACGATAGTGAATCTAGTTTCGTTGCTTGTTTTTGGAAAGCATCACAAAACCAGTAACCGAGTCCACAGTGTGGTTGGACTAGTTTCCTCCAATTGACGACTCAAGGCGCCTGAAAGTAAAAGCAGACTTTTCGAGCAACCAACTGTTAGTGCTGCAGTTACAGATACAAGTGCTCGTATGTAATCGTGTTTCCACCTGGTGACTTTTGACATCATCTTGGAATAAATTACATCGAACGATGTTCTAAGTCTAAAGGTGAAACGTACAATAGTTAGCAATGAATGTACTCCGTATGTAATGTATCTATTGACGTGAATCGAGTGACTTTTACTTTTATTATGGCCGTTTTTGGGGCTCTGAGTAGACGAGCCTAAGTGGGCATTGAGAAAGTGTATTGGGAATCTGTTGTCGGAGTCAGTGGGGTGCTCCGGCGGCGGACAATGGGTCAGTAATTAATGTTGACTTGAATGTGGGTTAATGGGCTTGGAGAACATTTTCACTGGGAGAACGCTGGCTCTAATGAGATAATGACAAAGTACTCTTTTAATTTGGTGTGAGAATCTTATTAAGACCATCTAGGACTGGGTGTGTGAATGACCATTGACACCTTTGTGTTGAGATAAGATCGAATCGTCAGAGTGATTTATTATTTCTATTTTCAGTTTTCTTTTAATTTGAGGAGGAGTGGCGGGAAAATTGTGAGACGTCCGTATCTTTGTGAAGAGTAGGAAGAAACCGCTGAAGCGAGCGCCACAGAGTGGTATAATTCTTAAACGAGTAAAGATATCGTGACAGTTTTTCTTTCAGCTTAAAGGAAATTACCAGGGCTACAAAATTAATGAATTTCGAGAAAAAAAATGCTTTACAGGGTGAATAGGACTGTTGCAACGCAACGAACATTTTTGCCCAAATATCGCCTTTCGCTCACCAGCATCCACATTTTACCATCGGCATGGATTCCGTCGCTAGATTAGCCAAACAAAACCCCAAACTCAGCAGCAGGAACATAATGCGTAGACGAAGGCACTCGTCATAATAGAAAAACTGTATGGAAAAAAAAATGCGATGTTTTTACCAATCGGCTCCGCCCACTATACCCCCTCAGAGCATGGCCCAGCTATGAGTATGTGTACATGTGTTGGTGGCTATTACACCAGCTGACCAGATGATGCACTGTGAGGAAGCGATTAAGCGGTGAATTTTTTCTATGTGGCTTGTCGTAGCTGCATAGAAAATCTGCAATTACGAAAGGGGTTGTTGACCGGATTAAGATTGGCCTTCAAAATCAGCTGGACCAGGAAAGTTTTCCTTATGAATGAAGAAGCAAACATTGGTCATTGCAAGTTGAGAAAGAAGGGTGACAGTGCGGTCAATAAAGACATTTTAAAACGAAAAAGAAATTAGTTTGTTTTATTTACTCGTAGTACACGAGTAGTTCGCATCACGTATTTAATGTTGTTTAAATTATTCTCGGTTCTGTCCGCATACATTTGAATCGGCACCGGAGACAAATCGGTCAAATGGCTCAGCTACGTCATCCACGCGGGTGGATCAAGTATACATTCTGCTGCCTGGCCTAATGCACCTTTTGCCGTAATGGGTACGTACGTGGTGGAGCAAACCCTAAAGGTCCTTGCAGTGAATGTGAATTCACTGATTAGGTTCGAACAATGAGCCGCACTACTTAAGTTGCTTAAAGACCAGGCCCCTGATGTGCTTTTGGTTAGTGAAACTAAGCTTACCAAGAGACACAAAATGAGGCACAGAAGATAAAAAATAGTACGGAGAAACCGACAGAACTCCATTCATTTTCGTACGAAAAGGTATACGTTTTAAAAGAGTATACAGTCGTGTAGCACGTAGGTTCCAGGTGCTAGAAGCATGCATCGTGTATATCCCTCTCCGTAGTGGAAAGCGGTTCTACATGGTGTCGGTCTACGCACATAAGGCTACTCAATCCACCTTATTTATCTCAGAGCTCGAGACACTTTTTCGATTTCTGAGGCTGGGATTGGAAGACAACTATTTTATTATCGGCGGAGATTTCAACGCCAAACATAGTGATTGGGGAAATAATACACCAAATACTAGAGGGAACCTACTATTCAATTAGTGGGGTCAGTACTGTATAATCGACTGTATCGACTCGGCCTTAAGGCGACGGATAGACCGTCGTTTCCCAGACACGGGTCTTATTTGGATCTTCTGCTGTTCGACTTACGAATACAACTGACATGTACTAACAAACAAACTACAAACTGTCTACGCACTTTCGTGTATGACAGTGATCATTGCGGTCTTAGCAACGAAATAACTATTCCCAACGGAAATTGCGGAATTGGATGAGTTTGTCCAAAGGCATTCCTACAATTATACGAGGGGCAATACAATATATTCTCGGTATCGATATGAAGGAAAATGCGAATTCAATTTAAATTGTTTTTATTTTTCAATATAATCTCCCCTAACATCAATGCATTTGTTACATCTTGAGATAAGCTTTTTTAAACCCTTAAAAAAATAAATTTCCTCTTTCTCTGCAAAATACCCATTTATTGCCGACTTGAGTTCTTCATCATCCGAAAATCTTTTTCCACGAAGACATTTTTTCAAATCCGGAAACAGGAAATAATCACTAGGGGCAAGGTCTGGACTATAGGGTGGGTGTTGGATTTCTTCGAAACCACAATCTCGCGCAGCAGCCTTGGAAACTTGCGCCGTGTGAACAGGAGCGTTGTCATGAAGAAGCAACACACCCGCTGCGAGTTTACCCCGTCTTTTCTTTTTAATTTCTCCCGCAAATTATGCAAAGTGGAAGCAGAGGATGTGGCGTTGATGGTTTCACCTTTTTTTTTGTACTCAATGAGCAAGATTCCCTTTGAGTCCCAAAAAACTGTGGCCATGAGCTTCCCGGCAGACGGAGTGACTTTGAACTTCTTCGGGGGGTCTGTTCCTTTTTTATGCCACTGCATGGACTCTTGTTTGCTTTCAGGGTCATAGTGGTGGACCCATGTTTCGTCCCCAGTAATAATTCGATCCATAACACCGTCCGTGTTCTCACTACACATCTCCAAAAGCTCTCTACAGCATGCGATTCTCACTTTTTTCTGAGGCGCTGTGAGCATTCGTGGCACCCACCTTGCACTGACCTTTGAAAGGTTAAGATGGTCATGAAGAATGGAGTGGTATGGTACCAATTGAAAGCTTGGTCATCTCTGCCATCATTTTCACCTTTATTCGGGCATCCTCAAGAACAAGTTTTTCGACTTCTTTGATGCTTTCTCCCGTACAAGCAGTAGCCGGGGCGCCGGAGCGGGGGTCGTCTTCAATGCTCTCTCTGCCTCTCTTGAACTCACTTGACCACTTTTGCACAGTTGATAATGAAGGTGCGGAACCCTGGTACACAGCCACCATCTCTTCATGAATAGTTTTTTGACTTTTTCCTTGCTTAGTGAGAAATTTAATTACAGCGCGATGCTCAATTTTCACCATCATCGTCTCAGTTACCATAATGATTCTGTTTAACTAGAGATAAAACGCGAATTAATAATCACATTTATATGAAATTTTACATGAATGCACTAAAATAACAGTATTACTTGATAAATAAGTCAATTTATATATACAACCACAGCTTCACCCCGATACCGAGAATATGTTGAACGCCCCTCGTAGTTGCAGTCATATATCCAAATGAGGCTGTTGATGATGACAACTTCTTTGTGATTCCAGGATCCGCAGGAGCAGGTGGAGGCTATAGGAGCGAGTTTCCAGAAAGTGTACAAGGCGAATGTTATCATTGGCCCGAACCACGATCTGGAGAATCGAGTCCTTGTGCACAATTTCTACCTTCGAAATGAAATTGTGAATTGGCGATTTGAGAGCTCGGGTTTCACCCAGTTCAGTGACGAAAATATGGCAGATCGGGGTACTACCCCCGTTCATTTCGAAGGAAGAGCTCCAAACGATCTTCGGATCAGAAGTAAGAAATCAGTGGGAACCGATGAAATACCGAGCATTGTGCTTCGACATCTCCCTCTAGAAGCGGTGAACCTTAATACCACCCTGTTTAATAATGCAATGAATAATGCACATTATCCAGCGCATTGGAAAACAGCGGTGGTATACCCCATCCCCAAAAGGGATAAAGACACTTCCAATCCAGCGAATCTCCGGTCGATCAGTCTCCTTCCAAACATCAGTAAGGTTTTCGAGATGGTGATCAATAGAGTCCAGACCAAGTGGGTTGAGGACAAACATATAGTTCCGGATAATCAGTTCGGTTTCAAGGCGGGGCATGATATCATTCATGCTGCGTCGAAACTGGTTTCTGATATCCAATGGAACAAAGCTAAGAACCAGTGCACTGGTGCCTGCCTGATTGACTTGGAGAAAGCCTTCGATACCGTATGGTTAGAAGGACTCTTTTTCAAGCTTAGTAAACCACTGCTGTATATTCTTTGCTCTCCAGTAGACAGTTCATCGTGAAGAATGACGATGTGACTTCTGCTGGAACATTAACATTAAAAACGGTCTACAACAAGGCGCGGTAAATTCGCTGATCCTATTCAACATTTACACGAGTGATCTGATAGGTTCACTTCACTCCAAAGATTGAGGTCATTAATATGCTTTTGCAGCGTGATTTCGACAAAATTAAGCGATATTGCGATGACTGGAAGTTAAAAATTAACTTCCAGAAGTCGGAAACCATTCTGCTTAGGACGCCTTTGTCTGGGGTCTCTAGAAATACCAGAAAGAATTGACGAGAGTTCTCGATCGTGGGGCAGCACGGGCAGCCACTTGCTTGTAGAACATACGAGTATATGTAGATGTTGCTCTGGCCAGAGCCCAAGGTACTTTTGGACTTACAAAGAGACTGTTTTATAACAGCCAACTCGATGCGAGGGTGAAGGTAATCTGCTACATGGCCCTTATCAGGCCCATGCTTGTATTTGGATGTCCCGTGTGGTTCAACGTGAGAGCAAGTTTATTGGAAAAGATTCGGGTGTTTGAGACGGCTTGTTTTAGGACTTGTCTTCGCTTATACAGAACACCAGAGTCTGAGTACAAAAAATTCTATCCCAATGAGGTCTTGTACAATAGGGGGAACCTAATAAGAGTGGACAATTTCGTCATTAAGTTGACTCGAAGGCATGTTGCAAGAGCAATGACCTCATCGAACAACCTGATCTCCGGGGCTTATTACCCTAACTATATGTATCATGAGGGAGTTCGTTTTGATGGCTTTATTCCTCCAGAAGCGTTCCTCTACTTAGATATGAAAGGTCTGATCCAGGACAGTTTAACGATGCCGCTAATCTTCCACGTTGCTCGAACAGCTGTGGGCTGACGACTCAACTACGACAGAGACGTCGCACATGGCAGTGCGGAGCGACTCCGGTTCGGTAGATCGGTAGGGAGTCGCGACATGAGGGATGTTGCTCGGCAGCACCAACAATTCTGGTGGCTAGATGCAGGAGGGGAAGTTTCGTCGTCGAATTCCTCCAGTGACAGGTAGCTCCATGTGAAGCAAAATGGGCCAGCCTAATTTTTTTTAGCAATGGCCGGCTTACATAGTTTTAGGTTTTAAGAGAAAAAATATATAAAAACAAAAAAAAAAACGAAAAAAAAAAATAAAAATTAAAAAAATATATATATAAAGGGTTTTCCAATAGGAACTTGACAACTTTGAATTTAATTTATGAACGCACTCTTTCACTAATCATCAAACTGTTACTGTCAATTTATTCAGTAAACTCAACATTTTCATCATGGTAAAATACATGAACGAGCAACGTCTGCAAATTATAAAAATTTTCTACCGAAATTCGGAGTCGGTGACAGCAACTTTAAGAGCGTTAACTCCAATTTTCGGTCGTAATTCTCGCCCTAGTAGACAGGCAATAACAAGTTTAGTGCAAAAATCTGAGTCTACATATTCGTTGTGTGATGTTACCGTGTCAGTAAGACAACGGGCTGGTCGAAGTGCCGTTCAGGCGTCCGTACCAAACGATCCAAATCAGTCAATTCCACGGCGTTCTCAAGAATTGGGCACCGCTCAGACCACATTATGGCGTATTTTGCGTAGGGATCTTGGTTTACACCCATACAAGATCAAGCTGACTCAAGAATTGAAGCCGATGGACCATTTGAAGCGACGTACGTTCTCCGATTGGGTTCTGGAGAAGATGCGCCATGATGATGAATTTCATCGCAAAATCATCTTCAGTGGCGAAGCTCATTTTTGGCTCAATGGGTTCGTCAATAAGCAAAATATGCGTTATTGGTCGGGTGAAACATGTGCTTCATGAATCACCACTTCATCCACAAAAAATAACTGTTTGGTGCGGTTTGTATGCCGGCGGCGTTATTGAGCCATATTCTTTCGTCGACGATAACGATCGTCACGTTGCTGTGAATGGTCAGCGTTATCGCGCCATGATCACCGATTATTTTTGGCCCGAATTGGAAGATATGGACTTGAACGTAATGTGGTTTCAACAGGATGGTGCCACAAGCCACACAGCACACGCTACAATCGATTTATTGAAGAGTAAGTACGGTGAGCGTGTTATCTCAAGAAATGGACCAGTCGATTGGCCGCCTCGTTCGTGCGATTTAACGCCGCTTGACTATTTTCTGTGGGTCTACGTTAAGTCATGGGTTTATGCCAACACGCCGACGACTTTGGAAGAGCTCAGAGCCATCATTGAACGCGAAATAGCGGCCGTTTCGGCCGAAATGTATGGCCGAATCGCTGAAAATTGGGTCCAGCGAATCGACCGCTGCAAACGTGCCCGCGGTGGCCACATGAACGAAGTCGAGTTCCATTTATAAATGTTTGGATCATACTTCAAGCCGACAATAAAGTTTTTAAAAAATATCTCAAATGGTTTGCGTTTTATTTAAAAAAATAGTTGCCAAGTCCTTATTGGAAAACCCTATAGATACGCTCTCATAATATGCTTTTTTCAATCTCTTATTAAAATACTCGTATTATGTAACCGCAGACAGGTATAAGCACAATAAAGATCTGCCCAGCTGTTGGAAAACGTCAATGATATAGACACTTCAGGGTGGTCAAAGTCTGCCGCCATTGTAAAGTACATTTTGCCGAGCAAAGATAACCCCGTCGTCTACCAAATCGTACAATTTGTCACTGCAAACACTTATTACTTTACAGGAGTTTCTTTTCCTTTGGGTTAATGCAAACTCCACAAATGACACCTTGTCGAAGATTACCAGTAGAATAAGCCTGGGCAACCGGTGCTACTTCAGTCTAGTTTAACAAATTGGATGCAAAGCCCCTAAGAACAAAATCATACTCTATATAGTATTGATTTTGCTAGTTAAAATATGCTTCATTCATGGTTTTCAGAAAAATATTTCCAATATACTGACTTACTTAGGTGGCGCTACAGTCCGGGGTGGGCCAGGACCTCAACCAACAAGCCTTTCCACCTGGCGCGATCTTTCGCCAGCTGTTTTCAGCGGTGCTGCACTCCAAGTTAGTTGAGATCCCATTCCACTTGGTCGCACTACCATATATTCGGCCGTACCTTACTGCGTTATCCCCGAGTCTCGGAATTGAAGATTTTCGACTTTTATATACAAATACATTTTCCGAATAAGTTCGATGTTGTTCAATGCTTTTAAATTTATCAAATTTTGTTTATTATCTGTTATCTGTGCTGTAAGCATCAGCAATTTAGTCTTTTAAATTTCTCTTAAGTAATGTCAATTAAGGCCTACAGACTTATGTTCACATAGACTAAAATCATCAAACATTTTAATGATCTATCGTATAAAATAACTTTAATAGTTATAATTAAACTATTTGTTCATATATGAGGGAGTATCGGATGTTTATTTATATTAAATGCACGCCAAGGTCGAGATTTACGTTCAGATGCTAACAAGCTGACCTTACTCTATTTAACGACGCCAACATGCAGCTTCATTTTGTCACACACGAAAGAACATCAACAATAATAATTGTCATCATTGATTTCAATCATTAAGTATGCACCGGGTGAAACCATGCGAAACCGTTGTTTACAAAGCTTTTTATAATTACTCATATACTAATTATCGTAAGCACTAATTATTGTGTTCGTTTCTCGTGTCTTGCTCTAGTAACGAGAAAGAAGGGAAGATCCTCCTTGATGACCTATCCAGCTTGAACAAACCTCTAGAAATCAGCTTTAAAGAAATGCTCAAACTAATGGGACAATGTGAACGTGTAGACCGACTTAATTCATTAGCCACCAGGGGCAAGGGTAAAATGGTGGATACAACCGCACAAACAAATGTGCCAGCTAACATTTTCCCCAAGAGTCCTCTATCGATTCTCAGCGGAATTATACCTGGTAAGGACCTCATACACATCTACCATACATATATTCTCATTCTTTTTATTTTATTTATTTTTTCCTGACAAAATAAGGCACAAAATGGTGTGGTACTGGTGACATAGCAGAGACATACAGTGATCTTGGCACAGAATCTACAATGGATCGTTGCTGTAGGACACATGATTTATGTCCAGTGAAAATAAGAGCCTATCAGGACAAATATGGCTTAAACAATGAATCCTTATACACCAAGTAAGTCATACCCATCATCTTTCGAGAATTGTATCCTTTTTTCTGATTGAATTAAATATTTTGCAGATCCCATTGCATCTGTGATGATATGCTCTTCTCCTGTCTCAAGAAGACAAACACTTCAGCTTCCCAGTTGATGGGTTCGATTTATTTTAATTTAGTACAAGTAATTTGAAAAACTAAATTTATTTATAGAATTTTCTTAAATCAGCTTTATTTTTTCAAAGGTACCTTGCATAGCTGATGGACCCGGAGGCTATCAATACCGTCCAGCCAAGGAAGGATTCTAAGCAAAGCGACATGAATCATACCAGTGAACGTTTATAAACTTCCTTTTCTTGTTTGTTTCTGTTTTCTATATTCTATTGTACATTGTCCTTTTAATTGTTTCTTTAAAAAAAAAATTATATTTATATATAGTTGTGCTAGGATTTATATTTTAAGGTTTTGTGTAGTATTTTCCTTTTTCTCTTTAATTTATTTTATTTTTCTTCTCTCGATATAACAAGGATCTTTGTAAAGTATATTTATTTTTACTAAAAACAAAATGTTTCTTATAAAATAATAAAAATAAATTTATTTGTAAAATATATTTATTTTGTAAGTTTTGAATTTTTAAACAAACTCTTACACTGTGTTCATTGTGAGCACAATGAAGCTGATTTGGAGCAGCAGTAAGAACAAATTGCTGTCAACTTACTTAGGTGGCGGCGTGAACCTGGGTCTCAAGTAACAAGCCTCTCCTGCTAGTTCGATCTTTAACTAACTCGCTCCAACTGCGCATTTCAAGTCAGTTGGAATCCATTTCTACTTGTGGGCGCCATCTAAAGTGAGGTCTTTCTCGTCTGCGCTGTCCCACTAGGCTTAATTTGAAGACTCTGCGGGCCGGTCGATATCGCTGTACTGCTCATCTAGGTCGTCGTTGAATTTGCTCCTCCAAAACCTGTCAACGCAAACGGGACCGAATATTTTTCCCTCTTAACGACTGAGGATATCTTCATGCGCTTTCTATAGTGTCCATGCTTTAGCGCCATAAAGTAGGACTGGGATGATCCAGGTCTTATATGGAGTCTTATAGAGTCGTGTCATAATCGGGGTGCTGGGAGGTTTGCTTTTTGGTGTTCGGTCTTCCACCGATGGATTTGTAGGCCAAATAAACAGAATAAATTGGCAGTTTCCCGTAAAATTTTCCATTAAAATGTATTAAACAATAAACCGTATAAAGTTTGTCTCAATTGAATACGTTCCACCAACGTAATGGGTCAAACTAAGAGTCAATTTACCGAAGAGGAACTTCAAGATTACGAGGACTTGACCTTCTTCTTGAAAAAAAGAAATTCTCTTAGCACATACAAAATTCAAATTTCTAGCTCCAGAAATAGTTGGTCACAATAAAAATGTCAAATTGTCTAAAACCAAGATCCTAGAATATCCAGAGTTGCGTGTGAATCCATTTGGTGATCGCATCTGCAAGGTGTTTAGTTCTAGCAACGATGGAGATTGCACTTTTGAGGACTTCCTGGACATGATGTCGGTGTTCAGCAATGCATGCCCGAAATCACTTAAAGCAAAATACGCTTTTCGAATATTCGATTCTCATGGTGATGACATGCTGAGCGTGTCAGATCTCAAGCAGTGATAGTGATATAAAACAACTCATACAAAATGTTCTTGCCGAGGCTGACCTGGACGATGACGGTGCTCTGTCCTATCTTGAATTCGAGCACATCATCGACAAAGCCTCCGACTTTAGCAACTCATTTCGAATAAGACTTTGTTACGTGCAAATCATGCCCCAAAAATCTTCCATTCCCTTTGGTCCTGTTGTTGTCTGTTTCAGCCCTCTGCCCTCCTGCCTTTTCTTGTTTCGTCCCCGTTCTTTTCTTCCCGTCATGCTCTGGATGCCACGGTACAGGTGGGATTTACTAGATCCTTTGGATCCAGTTCCCTCCCTCGGCCTACCGCTCCAGAGATGACCATATAGGTACCCCTGGTAGAGCCAGGCGGACAGCCTGGAGACTGTAGCGGACGGACAGTCTGCCCCTCACTTGATGCCCGAAGATGTCGACACCCCAGCAATGGCCGGGAGCCCACCCTAAATACGAGATTGTTTGCTTCCAGCCACAGAATTTGTAAGACCCCTAAAACCCCAAGTGCAAAAACAATAACTGTGAAAGACAGCTCACTCGTGTCAGCAAGGAGACTTACGGGCCCCGCAGTAAAAGTTTTCTTTTATAAAAGTTTTCTTCCTACTTGGCGGTCACTATTTGAGCTCCCCTTAATTGTTTCCCAAAAGTGTTCCGGCTCCGAGTGTGTAATATGGACCTAAACAGTCACTCGACAAACAGAACGAACAGAACGAACACGACAAAACATCGACTGGTGTGATTGGGTGGTTCTATAGGGAGGCTGTCAGAGCTCTGGAAGTGAAGTCCCTTTGTTCTGACAGCTGAATTAGTGGAACCATGCATGAGTGTGTGTGTGTGAGAGGCAACTAGCCGAAATGCGCGGCTAGGTAATTAATAACTAGCCGTCATAGCGAAAAGTACATCACTTCAAAAAAAACCAAGAAAAAAGTAGAACAGAGAACGAAATTAAACAAAACTAACCAACGAACAAACAGAAGAAACCAACAAAAAAAATAACTAAAGGAAAGTCACCAAACGAACGAACGAAATACACAAAAAAAAAACAACAAGAAAAAACACTAAAGGAGAAAATACAACGAACGAACAAGGAAAAAAAACCACTACCAAGGATGAACACAAAAAAAAAACACCAAAACCCCAGCGAGGAAAAACAGACGGACGAAGCGACGACGAGAGTGAAAACGCCGGGAAGTACACACTCCCCTCACCAATCCCAACACCCAGATAGGAGCGACCCCAAGTAGGCAGGAAAAGAGATAAGTACCCCTCGTAATTTAATTTTTTTTATATGCATTTTTTATTTGTATGATCTACCCCAGTTGGGGTTATTTGTGAGTGATAGAATCCCGTAAGGCTCTTTACCGTTTTCGCGGCAAACCCCGTAACCCTTCAGCGGTTATTCTTAAAACGTTCGCGACCCCGTTACCTCCTAGTGAGTCACCCCGTTTGTGATCGTACGGAATCGAGGGCCTTCCGTCGGCCGTCAAACCTAGTATAATAGTTTGTTGTTGGCTAAATCTTGAGGTGGGCAACCGCTTTGGCGTCCCACGATTGTGCTTTATTCTGTACCATATACGGCCTTTGTCATCCCCCCCCCCCATTTTTACAAAAAAATACACACGCATAAATTCCCCAACAGGGAAAAATTCATTTGTTTTATTTTGATCTTGTTTTCCCGATTTTCCATAAAAATCGGGTGGCGTCCAATTATACATTGTTTACATCACGACAAATTCCGGGATGCCAAATTCAAGTCGGCGTATTGGTACCCGTACTCAATCGGGGCCTCTTTCAATTCAAAAGAATGCCATTCGGGTTACTTAACGCGCCGGCGACGTGGCAATGTTTTATCGACACCGTGCTTGGTGCCGATCTGGAACCGCACGTGTTCGTATACCTGGATGACATTATAATCGTCATCAACAACAATTTCCGCCAACACCTGGAAATATTGGAAGAGGTCTTCAAAAGATTGATTGCGGCTGGCCTCAAGGTTAGCGAAGAGAAGTGCAACTTCTGTAGATCGTCGTTAAAATTTTTAGGATATGTAGTTGATAGGCATGGTCTTCATGTTGACCCAGAAAAGATCGAGTGTATGGTTAGGATACCTGCACCGAATAACATAAAAGAGGTTAGGAGTTTTGTCGGCACGGTTTCCTGGTATAGGAGATTCGTACCAAACTTCGCAGTTTTGGTAAAACCGTTGACCGACCTGTTGAGGAAAGGGAGTAAGTTCATTTGGTCTGAGGAGTTCGAGAGGAGTTTCCAGAAAGCAAAAGAGTGACTTGGTGACTGCCCCGATACTGACATGTCTGGATTTTGAGCGGCCGTTTGTGGTGCAAACCGACGCATCGGACTTTGGGGTCGGAACAGTGCTTACTCAGACACTTGAAGAAGAAGAAAAAGTAATTACTTACCTGAGTAGGTCGTTGAATAAAAATGAGAGAAACTATTCAACCACTGAAAAGGAGTGCTTGGCCGTACTGAGGGCTGTTGAAAAGTTGCGACCGTACATTAAGGGCGTTCGATTTACGGTCGTGACAGATCATTACTCACTGGTTTGCCTGAGTAACCTCAAGGATCCGTGCGGTAGGTTAGCTAGGTGGGCGGTTAGGTTGCAGCAGTTCAACTTCGAAATTGTGCATCGCAAAGGCAAAGATCATGTGGTTCCGGACATGCTTTCTAGGAATGTTGCAGTCGTAGCTGAACTCGAAGAGCAGGTCCCAGATCCATGGATCGCTAAGATGATCAACAAGGTCGAGTCGAACCCGCTGGACTATCCGGACTGGAGAGTAGAACAGGGAACTTTGTTTAAATTTGTTAGGGCAAAACACGTGATTGTGCAGGACAATTCCAAGGTCGTGGAAACGCTGATAAATCGTCAGCTCATGAAATATCTCGAAACACGAAAACTTTTGAATGACCGGCAATATGGTTTTCGTAGCAACAGGTCCACTGGTGATTTGATGGCATGTCTTACCGAAAAGTGGAACCAAAGCGTACATCAATCTGGCGAAAGCAAGATAGTTGCACTTGATATTTCTAAGGCATTTGACAGAGTTTGGCATCAGGCTCTTTTGTCGAAAATGCGTGCATTTGGGATCGACGACTCTCTTCTTCAATGGATTAGAAATTACCTTTCGGAACGTTCAATTCAAGTTGTCTTGGACGGTTTCAAGTCTGATATTCACAAAATAAATGCTGGTGTGCCCCAGGGCTCTGTTCTGTCTCCGACACTCTTTTTAATTTTCATTAATGATCTCTTGTCTGCTACGTCTAATCCAATATATTCCTTTGCTGATGACAGTACTCTCCGCTTTTCATATTCGTTCCCGGACTCACGGCCCTGCTCTTCGGCTGTAGAACGAGAACGGCAGCGTATGCTAAGCTCATTAAATTCCGATATCAACAGCATAACCAATTGGGGAACTATCAACAGAGTGGAACTTAATGCTTCCAAAACACAATGCTGTCTGCTGTCTTTAAAGCGAAATTTAAACACCCAGCCATTATCTATGAATGGCATTTGCATAGTCGAAACCGAAAAACTTTCCATACTCGGTATGTGTGTCAATGACAACTTACGTTGGAATGACCACATATTTGATATCGCCAAAAATGCTGCGAAATGTTTAGGTTTCCTCAAGCGATGTAAGAAATATTTTACCCCCTCTGATCTGGCCTCAATATATAAGACATTCATCCGCCCAAAATTATAGTACAATGCCCACATCTGGTCAGGTGCTCCTAAAACATCTCTGCACCTGTTAGATAGGATTCAAAAGCGTGCGATAAAACTTATTGATGATACAATACCAGTCAATCAATTGACACGCTCGAACACCGACGTAATGTCTCCTGTCTCACTTTGTTTTATCGCTCCACTGAAATCGCCAGTAGCATTCCGCCCATTCAAACTTTCAACCGTAACACCCGTCTCGCTATGAATGGTCATCAGTATACCCTCAATACCCTAAAATATCGTGATTCGTTCCTAGCCGTACAACTCGCTTATGGAATGCCCTGCCGATCTCTGTGTTTCCTGGTCGTTATAACTTGCAAACATTTAAAAACAATGTACATCGGTACCTCTCTTTTCTTCCTCCCTAAATTTCCTTTGCCCGGGAATGGAGTAACTAGCGTCGTGTTGGCCTATTTGAGAAAAAAGTATTGGATCGTGCAAGGTCGTCAATTGATTAAAACCATTTTGAGAAATTGTGTTATTTTTATGAGGTTATACGGAAAAAGCGCAAACGAGCCATGGGCGCAATTGCCAAGAGAGCGAGTGATAACATCAAGGCCGTTCGAAACTGTTGGTTTAGATTTTGCTGGATCTCTCTACATCAAATCTCTAGAATGTGGAATCGGTAAACCGAAAGTGTATATAATGCTTCTTATGTGTGCTGCGATTCTCTCACTTCATTTAGAGTTGGTGCCTGATATGACTGTAGAAAGCTGTATTAATGCGTTACGCAGATTTTTTTCAAGAAGAGGTGTGCCAAGTACAATGATATCTGATGATGCCAGAACTTTTAAAAGGGCAGATTTAGAGTTACGCAAATTACAAGATCTTCTGCGAACCAGTGATATTCAAAGTTTAGCAGCAAATAATGGAATAACCTGGAAATACATGGCAGAGCGAGCAGCATGGGGGGGGGGGGGGGGGGCTTTTGGGAACGATTAGTCCGGAGTGTCAAGGAGCCCCTGAAGGCAGTTATTGGAAAAAGGATTCTGACTTTTGGAGAGCTAAGGACTGTATTGACTGAAGTTGAAGCGGCAGTTAATTCTAGACCACTAACCTATGTTACGAACGACCCTAACGTAATAATTCAAATTCGATTTTATTCGCAGATTTCCAAAGCGATGGATCAGTAATAGGAGAGTCATAGAAGCTTCGACAGGTTGTTTTCAAATAATTTTTGAAAACATGGCGAAATGACTATTTGAATCAACTTCGTACTGTACACCATTATCGTGATGTAGAGTCGAGAAGCTTAAGACCAGGAGACGTCGTACTTGTACATGAAGATGACAAATCCAGACTGCTTTGGAAAATGGGCGTATTCCAGAACATTTTTCTAGAGAGAGATGGTAGAGCAAGAGCTTGTCAAGTCCGTGTTTCGAGTCAACAAGTATTTAGAAGACCAGTCCAGCTGTTATTCCATTTGTAAATACCACCTTCCTTCTCCGGGGCCCAGGATGAAGAAAATATTTAAAGTGTTATCATTCTATTAGTCACTACTGTTATGTAATTGGTATAAAAGAGATTTCTTGCTCAACATACATAATTTATAGTCTATATTATATAACAACCGAGACGGTGATAAGCCGGGAGAATATATGTATATGAAGAACGTTTCAAGTTGTTTTTAATTTCGATCTCATTTTTTTACAAGTACCTTATAAAAAAAAAGAAAGCAACTTCTTATTTTAGATTGAAGGGAACATCAGACAAAATACTATTCAGAATTTGTTTGAAGATGAAGTTTATATAGATCAAGGATAGGATGGGGCCCAAAACCGAACCGTGAGGTAGACCAATCAGTAATTGCAATCCATTACTAAAAGCTCCACTCAGTTTTACTCTCTGGAAAGTAATTCCAAACTGAAACCTTTAATCCTGTTTTGTAGAGTTCATTCAAAGGAATTATTGATTAACCATACCAAAGGCCATAGGACTGCATAATTTACATAATTTAAAATGCCTTGTTCTGTAGACTCTGTAGACTTTCCCTTCCAATTAACTTACCCAGAATAAAGAAATAGTAATACAATCAACCTTAGCAATGCATAAGTATCCTATAACCGACTTAACACTGATAGAACATATATTTTGCTTTTGCGCTCGTACCACTCATGTCATACACTCCGGTTCACTTGAATAAAAGCAACTATTTCATTTCACAAAACAGAGCATTTTGTTCTGTAAATTCGATAGAAAATTATCAGCAGCGAGTGAAAATAACAGTTTCAGAATTGTTCAAGAGAATACATTAACAAAGTTCACTTTACTGTACAAAGTAAGGGGACATTATAAAAGTTCGTAAACAATGTCGGAAATGCAAGCAATAATTTTTAATTTTGGTGGGGGCGAATGCCCCCATTTATTCGGCTTAATACAAGCTATAACTTAAAAAATAAACTTAAACTAAAACTTAAAACTAAGGTTGGTTGGAGTGGTGAAGGAGAACAGACTTGAGGTAGGAAGTGGTGCGGTGAAAGTCAAAGACGGTAGGGTTTGAGTTGATTTGACGTAGCATACGGGAGATTGGTTCGTTCGCGCCATAGGAGGTGTGGTGGGTTGGTAGATAGAAGAGTCGAGGGGTACGTAGATTACGAGGGTTAGTGTTGAGGAAAATGGAGTTGTGAAGGGACGCGCATTCAACGTGACCTGAAAGGAGTCGATGAATGAAGAGAAAGTCTGCTGCATCTCTGCGATCTTCGAGGGTGTTTAAGTTGATAAGGTTGAGACGATTTTGATAGGGGGGCAGATTAAAAGGATCGTCCCAGGGCATACCTCGAAGAGCAAATCGAAGAAAACGACGCTGAATGCTTTCAATTCTCGAGATATGAACACGATGATATGGGGACCATACTTGACTGGCGTACTCTAGGAGGGGTCGAACAAAGGTAATATAGAGGGACCTGGTCACGTATGGGTTGGTGAATTCTTTGGACCACCGTTTTACAAAACCTAGTGCAGAGTTGGCTTTGAGGATTATCTCATCCATATGTAGACGGAAGTTGAGCTCGCTGTCACACAAAATGCCGAGGTCGCGAAGAGACTGTACAGAGGAGATAGGTTGGTTATGGAGAAGATAGAGTCGGGGAGGAGATTGGTTCCGCTTATGTGAGAAGGTGATGGATTGGCATTTGGCGATGTTAAGTTCCAAAGAATTTTTGAGGCACCAGATCGAAAAACTGTCAAGATCTTGTTGAAGGAGGAAAGAGTCATGGGGAGAGGAAATGGTTTTGAAAAATTTGGTATCGTCGGCGTAAAGGGAGACAGACGAGTGTTTGATGATCATATCGAGATCATTTATGGTTAATATAAAAAGAAGGGGACCGAGATGGCTGCCTTGTGGGACTCCAGAGGTGGCCAAAAATGGAGCGGACTGGGCTGACCTAAAACGAACACTGTAAAAACGGTTTTCGAGGTAAGAGGATATCCATTTTAACAGTATGGGTTCAAAGCCGAGGGCAGACAATTTAAAGATAATTAACCGATGAGAGATTTCATCGAAGGCTTTGCTAAAATCGGTTGCAACTACATCGACTTCATTGCCATTCTCTAGGGCAGAGAGGGCAAAAGATACGAATTCAACGAGATTTGTGGTTGTTGACCTACCCTTTAAGAAGCCATGTTGTCTAGGGGAAATAAGTGATTTGCATTGGAAGCTTACAGCTTCATACAAAATACTTTCGAAGAGTTTGGGGATATGGGAGAGTTTAGCGATGGGACGATAGTTGGTTATTTCATTCTTTGATCCTTTCTTGTGGATCTTGGTTATGAAGGAGGTTTTCCAAATCTGAGGAAATTCTCCTTGTGAAAGGGATAGACGGAAGAGATTAGAAAGGGCAAGAGAAAGAGAGGAAGAACATTTTTTAAGAAATATGGCAGGGAGGCCATCTGGACCGGGTGTGAATTCGTCATTGAGTTGGTGTAATTTATATTCGATATAAGACGGGTCCAAAATATGAGAAAGAAGTGGGCCATTGGAGAAGTTCAGTAGGTAACTAAAATAGGATGGATCTGGTACAAAGGAGTCGTTGGTGAAGGATTGTTTAAAAAATGTGGCAAATAGGTTGGCAATGGTGAGTGGATCGGTTGATGACCTGCTGTTGAAAGAGAGGAAAGGAGGGTAACCATCAGACTTTCTTTTGTAGTTAACAAATTGGAAAAAGGACTTAGGGTGGTTTATAAGGTTGACTTGCGCATTGTTAAGGTAGCGATGGTAAAGGGAATCGTAAAGTTCGGTGAAATGAAGATAAGCACCAAGATAGTTGGAATAGTCGGTAAAGTATCTGGTACGCAGGAAAACAGCCCATAACTTATTTCTCTTATTTCGTAAGGAACGAAGCTTGCGATTGTACCAGGGAGGACTAGTAGATGATGTTTTAAGGCGGGCAAACGGAACGTAAAGGGAAAAAGAATTAAATATTTCTTTATAAAAAATGGATAAGGCATCATTTATACTTAAGTTGTGAAAGTTAAAGAGGGATCTGCTGAGATATTCACTGATTTTGGGAAAGTTTGCTTTATGAAAGTCGTGGGATGAGAGAGTTGTGGGGGGAGTGGACTGGAATGAAGAGTTATGAAAAAATGAAAGTAGAAGGGGGGGATGGTAGTTATCGATTGTTGAGAGAGATAGGGAACAAAGTGAGACTGAGGAGTTAATTGGATCTGTTGTGAAAATAAGGTCTAATTGCCTGCCCATATAATTGGATATACCACTGACTTGGCAATAAAATTGGTTCAGTTGAATAAAGGCAGTTGCGAAGTTAATAACATTAAAGAAAGTTTGCTAGAAAAATCCGTGTTAGATTACGAGTATTGTAGAGTGAAGTTTAAATTAAAGTAGACAAGTTTTGTGCAGTTTTTATCAAAAATGGGCAAAGGAAACACTTTAACTACATCCGAGAAAGCCAAAATAGATGTGTACCACTCAGAAGGTTATTCCAACCGCTGCATGGCGAAAAAAATTGGTCGAAGCCCAACTTCTGTTGACAATTATTTAAAGAATCCAGATTCTTATGGAAAAAACTATAAAGGAAGTATTTCTACAGTGATTTCAGCAGCTGACATTCGCAAAATCATTCGTTGCGCTTCTAATTTCAGTGATTCAATATCAAAAATTAAATTTGAGGCCGACGTAAATGCCAGTAAATCCACTGTTAGACGTGTTATTGTTAGTGCTAAGAACCTGAAGCGGTTAAAGTTGGTTAAAAAACCTCCTCTAAATGCTGCGCGTAAGCAGCTTCGACTGCAATTCGCAAAAGACCATATGGCCTGGACTTTAGGACAGAGTCAAATTAAGAATGACTGGCGAATAGTTATTTTCACGGATGAAAAGAAGTTTAATCTAGATGGACCGGATGGGTATAACTTCTACTTTCATGATTTATGGAAAGAACAACGGTTTTTAAGTCGTCATCACAGCCGAGAGGGTGGAGTAATGGTCTGGGGTGCGATCAGTTATTATGGAACATTTGAGTTAAATGTTCAGAGCACAAAAATGACGGGAATTGCCTACAAAGGAATATTGGAATCAGCTTTTCCTAAGTTTAGTGAGTTATTTGGACCGTTAAATTGGATTCTGCAACAGGACAACGCACCAATACATACTGGTCGTGTAGTAAAGACATTTGTTGCAAGCCAAAACGTGGAATTACTGAATTGGCCACCATATTCACCAGACTTGAACATTATAGAAAATGTTTGGGGCTGGCTTATGTTACGGATAAAAAGAAAAAGACACGACCTTTATTTCATAAAGTTTAATTACGACTAAATTCAAATTATATACGAGTAAGTTGCGAATACAATGGTTATGTTTCAATTCCAGTTCATGTATATATAAAACAACTATAAGAAAAGAGAAGGCAAAGTGGTACATGTAATATAGAGATTTTACTATATATGTATAATACAATCATATTTCTAAGTATAAAGAGAAGTACAGATTTGAATATATTATGTATCGATAAACTAATACTAACACTTGCCCTCAAAACTATACGTATCTTTCAAATATTTATAAATCATTTTCACTACGATAACTTTCTTTTCTGATAAGTCACGGACGTGATGAAACTTAATGTCAATGTGTTTTGTCCGTGAGTGGTGCACAGGGTTTTTGACGATCTGTTGTGCACTCAAATTATCACCAAAGAGTTCTATTGGGCCCCTTACTAAGTTTGAAAAACCCAAGCCATTCAAGAGAGTCTTCAAGTGGGTGACTTCCTTCGCAGCTGATGATAGGGCAACATATTCGGCCTCAGTGCTGCTGAGCGCAACCGATTTTTGCTTGCGACATTCCCAATTGATAGCCGCACCCGCCAAGAAAACCGCATATCCAGTGAAAGATTTTCTATCGTCGCAACTGCCAGCCCAGTCGGCATCTGCGAATGCCCGAAGTCTCTCCCCACTCTGAAAATACACCAATTTCAAATTTAAAGTAGTTTTCAAGTACCTTATGATGTGTTTTGCAGCGTTCAAGTGCTCCACGTGTGGATTGACATTGAATTGTGCAAGCTTGCATAATGTCGGGCCGCGTTGAAATACTCAAATACATTAATGAGCCGATGATCGATTGGTACTGCTTCGGATCGACCTTTTTACAGATGGTGCAGTCCACACATTTTTTAAATTTGCTGCCAGGATCCAAAGGAGTACTACAGGACCTGCACTCTTCCATGCCCATATCGAGGAGTAAGCTTTTGATGAACTGCTTCGACGAAATTTGTATGGAATTTTCTTTTCTGTTGATTTCCATTCCTAGAAAATGTTCGGCTGGACCTTTATCAACGACATCAAATTGTAAACTGATCAGATTTTTTATTTTTTCCATTTTTTCCAGACTCGAACACGCCAGCAAGATGTCGTCAACATACACTGCCACCATGTTTACAGATTTCCCCTCGTTCATCGTATATACGCATGAGTCTCCGTTACAATTCAGAAATCCGATTCGCATTAAAGCACTGTCTATTTCGCTGTTCCACTCCCGTCCAGACTGTTTTAGCCCGTATATAGTTTTTCTCAACTTACACACCAAATGAGGATTTTTCTTGTCGATGAAGCCTTCTGGCTGCTGCATATAAACCTCCTCTTGGAGTACTCCGTTGAGGTAAGCTGAGGTCACGTCTAACTGATGGACGAATAGATTCAGCTCTGCTGATAATGCTAAAATTAGCCGAATGGATGAGTAGCGGACGACCGGAGAAAATATCTCTCTGTAGTCAACACCAAATTTCTGGCTGCATCCTTTTGCCACCAATCTAGATTTATATCGCTCCACTCCTCCATGCTGATTTCGTTTGATATTAAACACCCACTTCGACTTGATTGCTTTACGATTACTAGGCAGAGCAGTAAGCTCCCATGTATCATTTGACATTAGTCCCTCATACTCCGCCTTCATAGAACGTAGCCATTTATCACCATCCTCGCGATCTAAGGCTTCCTGGACTGTAGTTGGATTAGAAAGTTTTTTCTCACAATAAAAAAACCTATTTTCCATGCGTGGGCGTAAACGTTGCTCCCATCCTTCATTTTCTGCTCCAGAATTCCTATCACCAATTTTACTATAGTTTTCTTTACCAACAGCGACAGATATATTATTATCTCCAGCTTCATCAACAGCATTGGCATCCTCCACAACAGCGGCGGCAGCTCCCCCTTCAGCATCAGTAAACGTTTCATCATCACTAATCTCATCGTCACGCATCTCGATATTACAAAAACGCATATCACTTACATCGGTTTTGATGGTAGAATTTTTGCGCGTTTGGTTTTTCTCTTGACTTGGTAGCTCGGGTTTTAAAATATCAACATCACTAAAATCTTTGCAAGGACTCTTACCAATTTCTTCAAGGAACTCGATGTCACGGCTTTTAAAAATTTTTCTCGCTTTTGGTTCATAAACACGGTACGCCTTAGACTCAGACGAATAACCGACCATGATACACTCGGTTGACTTTGCTCTGAACTTGGATTTGCCAGAGCGTTTGTTAAGCATAAATGCCTTGCATCCAAAGACCTTGAAATGGGAAACAGCAGGCTTTTTGCCACACCAGGCTTCGTAGGGAGTCGCATCATATAATATCTTTGTAGGGCACCTATTCCGGATGTAAATTGCTGTGTTGACTGCCTCAGCCCAGAGATATTCAGGAACGTTTGCATGGAGCATCATACACCTAGCCATTTCAACAACAGTTCTGTTGGCACGCTCCGCCACCCCGTTCTGCTGAGGAGTATATTGCACAGTCAGCTGACGTTAGATTCCAGCTTCCTCCAAAAAACTACTAAATTCGCCGCTTAAATACTCGCTACCGTTATCGGTTCTAATTGATTTTATTTTTTGTGAAGTTTCTAATTCAACCGAGGATTTAAAGCGTTTAAATGCATCGAAGACTTCACTCTTTTGTTTCAAGAAATACACGAACACTTTCCTGCTATAATCGTCAACGAACAATGCAAAGTACCGCGCACCACCGATTGATTTAATCCGCATCGGACCGCAAATGACGCTATGTATTAGTTCGAGAATACTATTGGTGCGATATGATGAACACTTTGGAAATGGTATGGAGGTCATTTTTCCCTTCAAACATGTTTCACATTTAAACCCATCGCTCACAAAACTTTTAATGTTGACTCCTTTGACCAAGTTATTCCTTAATAAAAAACTCAAATCTTTAACATTTAGGTGACCGAACCGTTCATGTCATTTAATAAAAGAATTGTTCTGCATGTTCAAATTTAAGAGTTTCTCTCCGGCTTGGAACACAAATAAATTTCCCAATTTGTTTGCTTGCAATATCACTGTTCCGTCTTTGTTTTTTATTAGAGCACTTTTTTCATTTAAGATAACACGATTCTCATTTTCGGTAGCTTTACTTAGGGAAATAAAATTCGTTTTTAAACTTTCAACATAAAGCACATCACGGAGTTTAATTTCGCACTTATTTGTTTTGATTATTACTTCGCCAATCCCGTCAGACTGTATAAAGTTGTCAGCTGCTAGCTCTATGTTTTCTCGATGTTTCTGAAGGTTTGTGAAGAGCGATTTGTTGCAACACATATGACATGTAGATCCACTATCGAGTACCCACATGTTCTTGGTAAGTGCTGATACATTTGTTCCATTGAGCATAACAAACGAAGTTGTTATTTTGTTGCCCGCAACTTTTGCTGCTGAAACATTCGTACGGCACTCTGAGGCGATGTGGCCTTTTTTGCTACACTTAAAGCACTTACCGGTAAATCCTCTTTTCTGTGGCTTATTCCGTTGCTTGGAAAAAAACGCTACCGCGGATGATGGTTCGATCTCTCGTGCGATGTCTCCCTCTCTTCTCCTCCCCTCTTCTAGCAGCTTTGTCTTCAACGCGCTTACTTTCGGCAAGTCATCTCTTGATTCAATGGCTATAACAAAGTTCTCGTAACTTTTAGGAAGACTTGACAGTATTAAAATGGCCAGCAACTCATCTTGCAGTTTAATGTCAATTTCTGTTAATTTTTCAAAGATGTTGAAAAAATTATTCAGATGAATGGACATTGACATACTTTCTGCCATTTTGAGATTGAGTAACTGCTTGAATAAAGTGACCTTCCCTGCAGGACCACTAGGACGGTGAATTTCTTCGAGTTTTATCCAGGCATCAGATGAAGTTTTGCACTGCTTTATATGTAAAATTTGAGATGATTTCACTGATAACAAAATCATTGCCAGAGCCTTTTCATCTTTCGCAGACCATGCGCCAATCGCGTCCGCATCTGCTGTTGGTTTAGCCTTTGCACCCGACACGTATGCCCATAACTCGCAATGAACCAAAACCGACCGCATTTGAACAGTCCACCCGTCGTAATTTTCGTCGTCGAGCTTTTCGATCTGGTACAAGCCAGAGCTCATCTTATTATTATTTTTTACTTTAAATATACCTTTAAAAACATTCAAAAAAATTCTGAGGCAATAACCTTTGTTACGGATAAAAAGAAAAAGACACGACCTTTATTTCATAAAGTTTAATTACGACTAAATTCAAATTATATACGAGTAAGTTGCGAATACAATGGTTATGTTTCAATTCCAGTTCATGTTTATATAAAACAACTATAAGAAAAGAGAAGGCAAAGTGGTACATGTAATATAGAGATTTTACTATATATGTATAATACAAACATATTTCTAAGTATAAAGAGAAGTACAGATTTGAATATATTATGTATCGATAAACTAATACTAACACTTGCCCTCAAAACTATACGTATCTTTCAAATATTTATAAATCATTTTCACTACGATAACTTTCTTTTCTGATAAGTCACGGACGTGATGAAACTTAATGTCAATGTGTTTTGTCCGTGAGTGGTGCACAGGGTTTTTGACGATCTGTTGTGCACTCAAATTATCACCAAAGAGTTCTATTGGGCCCCTTACTAAGTTTGAAAAACCCAAGCCATTCAAGAGAGTCTTCAAGTGGGTGACTTCCTTCGCAGCTGATGATAGGGCAACATATTCGGCCTCAGTGCTGCTGAGCGCAACCGATTTTTGCTTGCGACATTCCCAATTGATAGCCGCACCCGCCAAGAAAACCGCATATCCAGTGAAAGATTTTCTATCGTCGCAACTGCCAGCCCAGTCGGCATCTGCGAATGCCCGAAGTCTCTCCCCACTCTGAAAATACACCAATTTCAAATTTAAAGTAGTTTTCAAGTACCTTATGATGTGTTTTGCAGCGTTCAAGTGCTCCACGTGTGGATTGACATTGAATTGTGCAAGCTTGCATAATGTCGGGCCGCGTTGAAATACTCAAATACATTAATGAGCCGATGATCGATTGGTACTGCTTCGGATCGACCTTTTTACAGATGGTGCAGTCCACACATTTTTTAAATTTGCTGCCAGGATCCAAAGGAGTACTACAGGACCTGCACTCTTCCATGCCCATATCGAGGAGTAAGCTTTTGATGAACTGCTTCGACGAAATTTGTATGGAATTTTCTTTTCTGTTGATTTCCATTCCTAGAAAATGTTCGGCTGGACCTTTATCAACGACATCAAATTGTAAACTGATCAGATTTTTTATTTTTTCCATTTTTTCCAGACTCGAACACGCCAGCAAGATGTCGTCAACATACACTGCCACCATGTTTACAGATTTCCCCTCGTTCATCGTATATACGCATGAGTCTCCGTTACAATTCAGAAATCCGATTCGCATTAAAGCACTGTCTATTTCGCTGTTCCACTCCCGTCCAGACTGTTTTAGCCCGTATATAGTTTTTCTCAACTTACACACCAAATGAGGATTTTTCTTGTCGATGAAGCCTTCTGGCTGCTGCATATAAACCTCCTCTTGGAGTACTCCGTTGAGGTAAGCTGAGGTCACGTCTAACTGATGGACGAATAGATTCAGCTCTGCTGATAATGCTAAAATTAGCCGAATGGATGAGTAGCGGACGACCGGAGAAAATATCTCTCTGTAGTCAACACCAAATTTCTGGCTGCATCCTTTTGCCACCAATCTAGATTTATATCGCTCCACTCCTCCATGCTGATTTCGTTTGATATTAAACACCCACTTCGACTTGATTGCTTTACGATTACTAGGCAGAGCAGTAAGCTCCCATGTATCATTTGACATTAGTCCCTCATACTCCGCCTTCATAGAACGTAGCCATTTATCACCATCCTCGCGATCTAAGGCTTCCTGGACTGTAGTTGGATTAGAAAGTTTTTTCTCACAATAAAAAAACCTATTTTCCATGCGTGGGCGTAAACGTTGCTCCCATCCTTCATTTTCTGCTCCAGAATTCCTATCACCAATTTTACTATAGTTTTCTTTACCAACAGCGACAGATATATTATTATCTCCAGCTTCATCAACAGCATTGGCATCCTCCACAACAGCGGCGGCAGCTCCCCCTTCAGCATCAGTAAACGTTTCATCATCACTAATCTCATCGTCACGCATCTCGATATTACAAAAACGCATATCACTTACATCGGTTTTGATGGTAGAATTTTTGCGCGTTTGGTTTTTCTCTTGACTTGGTAGCTCGGGTTTTAAAATATCAACATCACTAAAATCTTTGCAAGGACTCTTACCAATTTCTTCAAGGAACTCGATGTCACGGCTTTTAAAAATTTTTCTCGCTTTTGGTTCATAAACACGGTACGCCTTAGACTCAGACGAATAACCGACCATGATACACTCGGTTGACTTTGCTCTGAACTTGGATTTGCCAGAGCGTTTGTTAAGCATAAATGCCTTGCATCCAAAGACCTTGAAATGGGAAACAGCAGGCTTTTTGCCACACCAGGCTTCGTAGGGAGTCGCATCATATAATATCTTTGTAGGGCACCTATTCCGGATGTAAATTGCTGTGTTGACTGCCTCAGCCCAGAGATATTCAGGAACGTTTGCATGGAGCATCATACACCTAGCCATTTCAACAACAGTTCTGTTGGCACGCTCCGCCACCCCGTTCTGCTGAGGAGTATATTGCACAGTCAGCTGACGTTAGATTCCAGCTTCCTCCAAAAAACTACTAAATTCGCCGCTTAAATACTCGCTACCGTTATCGGTTCTAATTGATTTTATTTTTTGTGAAGTTTCTAATTCAACCGAGGATTTAAAGCGTTTAAATGCATCGAAGACTTCACTCTTTTGTTTCAAGAAATACACGAACACTTTCCTGCTATAATCGTCAACGAACAATGCAAAGTACCGCGCACCACCGATTGATTTAATCCGCATCGGACCGCAAATGACGCTATGTATTAGTTCGAGAATACTATTGGTGCGATATGATGAACACTTTGGAAATGGTATGGAGGTCATTTTTCCCTTCAAACATGTTTCACATTTAAACCCATCGCTCACAAAACTTTTAATGTTGACTCCTTTGACCAAGTTATTCCTTAATAAAAAACTCAAATCTTTAACATTTAGGTGACCGAACCGTTCATGTCATTTAATAAAAGAATTGTTCTGCATGTTCAAATTTAAGAGTTTCTCTCCGGCTTGGAACACAAATAAATTTCCCAATTTGTTTGCTTGCAATATCACTGTTCCGTCTTTGTTTTTTATTAGAGCACTTTTTTCATTTAAGATAACACGATTCTCATTTTCGGTAGCTTTACTTAGGGAAATAAAATTCGTTTTTAAACTTTCAACATAAAGCACATCACGGAGTTTAATTTCGCACTTATTTGTTTTGATTATTACTTCGCCAATCCCGTCAGACTGTATAAAGTTGTCAGCTGCTAGCTCTATGTTTTCTCGATGTTTCTGAAGGTTTGTGAAGAGCGATTTGTTGCAACACATATGACATGTAGATCCACTATCGAGTACCCACATGTTCTTGGTAAGTGCTGATACATTTGTTCCATTGAGCATAACAAACGAAGTTGTTATTTTGTTGCCCGCAACTTTTGCTGCTGAAACATTCGTACGGCACTCTGAGGCGATGTGGCCTTTTTTGCTACACTTAAAGCACTTACCGGTAAATCCTCTTTTCTGTGGCTTATTCCGTTGCTTGGAAAAAAACGCTACCGCGGATGATGGTTCGATCTCTCGTGCGATGTCTCCCTCTCTTCTCCTCCCCTCTTCTAGCAGCTTTGTCTTCAACGCGCTTACTTTCGGCAAGTCATCTCTTGATTCAATGGCTATAACAAAGTTCTCGTAACTTTTAGGAAGACTTGACAGTATTAAAATGGCCAGCAACTCATCTTGCAGTTTAATGTCAATTTCTGTTAATTTTTCAAAGATGTTGAAAAAATTATTCAGATGAATGGACATTGACATACTTTCTGCCATTTTGAGATTGAGTAACTGCTTGAATAAAGTGACCTTCCCTGCAGGACCACTAGGACGGTGAATTTCTTCGAGTTTTATCCAGGCATCAGATGAAGTTTTGCACTGCTTTATATGTAAAATTTGAGATGATTTCACTGATAACAAAATCATTGCCAGAGCCTTTTCATCTTTCGCAGACCATGCGCCAATCGCGTCCGCATCTGCTGTTGGTTTAGCCTTTGCACCCGACACGTATGCCCATAACTCGCAATGAACCAAAACCGACCGCATTTGAACAGTCCACCCGTCGTAATTTTCGTCGTCGAGCTTTTCGATCTGGTACAAGCCAGAGCTCATCTTATTATTATTTTTTACTTTAAATATACCTTTAAAAACATTCAAAAAAATTCTGAGGCAATAACCTTTGTTACGGATAAAAAGAAAAAGACACGACCTTTATTTCATAAAGTTTAATTACGACTAAATTCAAATTATATACGAGTAAGTTGCGAATACAATGGTTATGTTTCAATTCCAGTTCATGTTTATATAAAACAACTATAAGAAAAGAGAAGGCAAAGTGGTACATGTAATATAGAGATTTTACTATATATGTATAATACAAACATATTTCTAAGTATAAAGAGAAGTACAGATTTGAATATATTATGTATCGATAAACTAATACTAACAGCTTACCCGTAAAGTTTACCAAGGAGGAAAGTAGGGGTATTAGATTAGCTGAGGCCGAAATTTCCTAAATTACATAAAATCATTGTACGACTCACTTCCAGACCGCGTTTATGAGGTAATTTCACAAGAAGGTGGTCATATACACTACTATCTGCTTTATTTAATAATTAGTTTATAATAATGTGAACTCATGTGAACCGACTTTATTGCTTGTGTTTTAGACTCTTTTTAAGAAAACCGGGTTATAGTCCCATTACCTTTTACTGTCAAGAGATTTTGTGATTGTTCGGTCTTGTAAAATTCCATATCTATATTCTTTATTTGTTTTTGCACTTAAATCTCTTGTTTTTTGAAGAAAAAAAAATAAGAAAATGGTCTTATTAAAGGCTTGCCTTTATTCAAGTAAACCGGAGTGTATCGTGTCAATTTATGTATCATATCTGTAACAATTTTTGATGAAACCTACAAGTTACGGGAATCTTGATAATATTGAATTTTAAATAACGAACAGATACAAACTAAAATACAAGTAAAGACAGTAGCTTCTACATTTTTAACTGCATACTGTAGATTGTTTTTTTTTTTTTTTTTTTTTTATTGAATATATATATTGTTTGTTTGAACATTTTTCTTTCCATTTCATAAAAAGTAAAAACTACGAGTCTGTACATGTAAAGGGTGTCCCAAAATTCAAGCAAGATTTGAATTTCGCGCCATTTGTGCGGTAAAGTGTTGCAAACGAAAAAAAAAATGACAGAGTTCAAGGTTATTGAAAATGGAGCGCTACACAAAAGAACAACGTGCATTCATTATTTGAGCTATATATTCAAAATAATAAAGATTCGCAAATTTTCGTACAAAATGTGGTCGGAATAGTGATTTAGTTGATGAAGAACTGCGAAGAGATTAATTCAAAAATTCAGGGAGACTTGATCAATTAGTGATCGTAGACACTCTGCTGGCCATCCTTCAGCTAGTCGTTCAACACAAAACATAGAAGCAGTTCGTGATAGTGTTGCTGTGAGTTCAGAAACATAAATTCAACACCGTGGTCAAGAATTGGGCATTTGGAGAAGCTCTCTATAGTGTATTGTCACGAAAGATTTGCATCTCCATACATACAAAGTGCAATTGATTCAACAACTGAAGCTTACTGACCATGCAAAGCGGAGAGAGTTCATTGAATTGATCATGGAACAACGACAAGTGGATGCTGATTTTTCAAACAAAATCATTTTCATCCTGATGGCTTTTTTAATGGTTAAAATTGTCAAATTTCGGGTTTTGCGCTGGAGGCATCATCGGACCATTGTTCTTTGAAAATGCAGCTTTTTTAATCCAGTTTGTGATAATCCAGTTTGTTGTGCCTAAATTGCAAGATATAAATGTGCACCATATGTGATTTCAAAAAGACGGTTCCCAATGTCACACAGTCCAAGAAACAATTCAATTACTGCAGGATTCATTTCCTGGTCGTGTAATTTCCCAATTTGATGATCAGAATCGGCCGCCCAGATCATGCGATTTAACGCCGTTGGACTACTTTTCTTCGAAGTCTAAGACTTATGCCAACAAGCCCCCGACCACCCACGCCTTGAAGGGGAAAATTCAGCAGTGTTTCAACGAAATTCAGCAACAGTTGTGCAAAACTATCATGGCAACATTCGACAAGAGTACTTATATGCCACTAAATCCGTGGATACCATTTTCCTGATATGCTAATCCATACATAACCCTATACTTTTACAATTTTTAATTAAAAACTTGTGTTTCCTATCAAATATACTTCTTGTGTGAATTTTGGTCTGCCCTTCATGTTGTATAAATTTTTAACTATTGGCTTATTAAAAAAATTAAATACAATTAAATTTTGGTTTAGTTTTCTGTTTAGTTTTAACGAAAACAATTAAAACTACCAATCCCGATCAGTTTACTTAGTTAATTAATTGAATACATTTTCAAAAATTATTATGATTGTAATAATTAATCGATCATATTAACAAAAAAAAAAAAAAAAACAGATGAAAACAATAAACAAGACGACAGGGAGATTAAGTAACGACTAGGTACAAAACGATTACTATCCTTAAAAGATACTTGCAACACCTGGTCCCGGCTGTGTGGAATTCGTTGGAACTGTCTGCACCGGACGATCAATGTCTTGATAGCTCCTCTGTTGGCTTGTGGGAAGAATCGATGTAGTTTGGATGGTGGTGCCACCACGATGTGTGTACTCCCGGTAAAGCAGTATAACACTTAACGGTCGCATTACCAAATTGATTATCGTAAATGCAACTGCCCAACCATCTGAAAGAAAAGAATTCATTTTTAAGTTGACAAATTTTCAAAAAATATAATTCCATTTCGATAAATACGAAATGAGAAACCAACAAAAACTCACTCATATAATGGAAATACACAATGATGCTTATTAAATCAAGGATAATGCTACAAGCGTCTATCACGAGAGCCTAGAAGAAATCATAAAAAAAAAGAAACAAACGTACGCATTGATGAGAGATGATTAGGCTAATGAAATTGGGAAATTTAGAGAGGTTACTACTATACGTACACTAAATATAATACTGTGAAAATATTTACTTTCAACTGATTGCTACGCATGCAATTAAATAGATTTTATTGATTTTTCGATAAGGGAGCTGATAATGATTATTTTATTGGGGTATAGCAGAATAGTTAAGCGAAATTGATTTTAGGGTTTGGAATGATTGCAAATGATTGGTGGTAAGCTGTAGAGTTTAATAATGATTTATAATATAAACTCATACTTTTCGAAATAAGTTGATTCTATTAGATGCCAGACCGTTGCGGTTTTGATCTGACAAATATTGATGTGGAGTTCCGCCACTTTTCCTAAAAGGCAACTTAAGTGAAAAAATCATATTCAGGCAATTTAACATAAGATGAGCCTGAGGTGCATTAACATCTAATAATACGAGGGTTGTGTGAAAGGTTCCGCAACTTAAAGATAGCGGCACTCGTCAATAAAAGCTAGTGGCCGTTTTCGAAAACGTCATCTGCATCAAATTGCTTTTGCAAATTGTTCTTAAACGCAAGCTGCGAAAGTCATTTGTTCGAAAACAACATCATAAATCACACTACATTTACAGCATGTTCGATAATGCAGTGTTTGCAGGGCAGATATTCATAAACGTCAACTGCGCTGCAAAAAAGCAGCCACAAATCTGCGCTGTGCATTAAAAAAATTGTAAAAAAAATGAGTGAATCCGAATATTCAGGGGAATCTCAGTCTCGTGAACAGTAATTACATAAAATCGGCAAATTTTTTCAATTTCTCAATAAATTTTGTTAAGGGTTCCATTTTGCTCTGTTCGAAAACGTCAAATGCTCTTGCAAGAAAAAAATCATGTAGATGACACAGATCAACGATACCAAATGACGTTTGCAGTTTGATGTTCGCAACCCTTAAGTATTGCAAATGACGATCAAGTTTTAGTTAGTTTAGTTTTAAATGCATTTTATTTTCTTAACACTAACTCTTACATTCTAACAAAAAATGCTTAAATGCTAGCTTACAATTACTTAACAAACTTATACTAACTTACTGGCCCCACACAGGCACTCTAAGCTACTCTGAATACTTATAACTATGTCTTTCGACTTTATTTACATTTTGCTTAGAACTATTTATATTGAATACTTAAGGCTAAGAAAAAAATATTTGTTAAGAAAAACTTAGCATATGGACATAATTTTTTATTTTTTATAAAAACTTAGTATCTAACTTAAAATAAACCTTAGCCTACCTAACCTAAATGCACAATACACACATAAATAAAATGACGATCAAAATGACGATCAAATGACGTTTTCGAAAACGGCCAGTGATTGCTAGTTGTGCATCTTCTGACAGTTACTTACCGAAGTTTCAGTCAGTTTGGACACTCAGTTTTTAGTTGACAGTCGTTTGAGTGAGTCGATGTGAGTGTTTTTTGTGAAAATGGAAAAAAAATGAGTATCGAGCTGTCATTAAATTCTTGTTTTTGAAAGGCAATACGCCTAGACAAATCAAAAATGAGTTGGACTCTGCACCATCATTTACCACAGTGAAATTTTTGGCAGCTGAATTTAAACGTGGCCGTAAGAGCTTGGGAGATGATGAACGTTCGGGACGTCCAAAAACCGCAACCACTGACGATAACATTGCTAAAGTTCACCAAATGGTCTTAGACGATCGCCGAATTAAAATGAGAGAGATAGTAGAGGTTATGAAAATGTCCATGTTTGTTACATACTAATTACTGTAGATGAAACTTGGATACACCATTATACGCCCGAAACAAAAATTCAGTCAAAACAGTGGACTGCAAAGGGCGAGCCGGCTCCAAAAAAAAGCAAAAACCGTATTTTCGGTTGGGAAAGTGATGGCGACTGTTTTTTTGGCTAATAAAGGAGTTATCTTAATCGATTATCTTCAAAAAGGAAAAACCATTACAGGAGCACACTACGCATCATTACTTGCCAGGCTGAAGGCAGAAATTGCGGAAAAACGGCCACATTTGCAGAAATAGAAAATCCTATTTCACCAAGACAACACGCCGTCTCACACCTCAGCGGTTTCCATGCCGAAAATCCATGAATTACGGTTTGAACTGCTTGACCATCCGCCTTATTCACCAGATCTAGCCCCAAGCAACTTCTTTTTGTTTCCTCATCTAAAAACTGCGCTCGGATTACAGAGATTTTCGTCAAATGAGGAGGCAATCACCTTCGTGAACAATTATTTTGCAGAGAAAAACGCCAAGTACTATTTGGATGGGCTAGATAGATGGGAGCATCGCTGGGAGAAGTGTGTAGAGTTACAAGGAGACTATGTAGAAAAAAAAAAAAAAAATTGAGAAAAAATGTCTTGTATCATTGATCGGTTTTCAGACAACCTTCGTACTAGTCAGAGTCTGTATGATTGCCACGTTTTAAGAACACCTAGACATGCATGAATTTCGAAGTGCATGCCCTCTATATTTTTTATAAATGCAAAACAATACCCAAATTTTAAATTTTATTTTTCTAGCATGTTTACAACCCGTGCCGACCGAGCCACAAAGTTTAACAAAAATCGTGTTTTGTCCTAATAGTTGGTTTTCCCATAAAACTAATAAAAGTGCTATAAATGATGTAAATAAAAGACAAAATGTAATAAGACAAATGTTTATCTTTATTTAGCACATGAAATAATAATCAGCCAGGGCGAAGTTAAGGAAATCCTTTACGAGGATTCAAAAAAAAACGCGAACGCCAACCCAGAGGGCCGACCTAACCGTTCGACTTACATAAAACAGAAAAAATTCTTTTCAACACGTTCTAAATTTGTTAGGTTGAACAATAGTTCCGGTTGCCGTCACGATTACAAGTAACTGCCCCATCCATTCCCATCTAACTCCAAAGCGTTCCCTCTATCCAAATGTTCCCATGGATATCTCCTGACTCGTCACTTTTGATATTTTGCGTGCATCCCATCCGGTGTCGAGTAGCTTGCGCGTGCGTAAACTTCCATGGGAATATTTGCAACAAATCATATGCTGACTCAGCTGGGAACCTGTCTGCGCATGTCGAACCAAGTGTAAGGCGGTGCATATTGGGTTGTGGTAACTGCGACTTCCCTTTGGATTATGTTTTGTTTTGGAGCCCGGATACAAATTTCTATGCTCCCATTTATTTGGCTTAATACAAGCTTAAAAACTAGGACTTAAAAACTAATAAAAATTAAGGTTTAGCAATATCTAGGACTTATCACTAGTCAGTGAATGAAAAGAATGTCAGCTGCGTTCCTTCGTTCCTCAAGGGTATTCTGGTTAATGACTTTCAGACTCGATAGAGTCTCGATAGAGAGGTAAAATTAGAGGATCGTTCCAAGATAGACCTCGAAGAGCAAATTGAAGAAGACGACGCTGGATGCTCTCAAAACGGGATACATGAACTCGTTGAAAGGGAAAAGGGGGCAAACGTAAGTGATGTATAGTGATCTGGTCACGTACGGGTTGCAAAATTCTTTGGACCATCTTTTAACGAAGCCAAGTGATGAGTTTGCTTTAGTAATTATCTCAACAATATGCGAGCGGAAATTAGGCTCCCTGTCGCATTATATGCCAAGTTCGCAGATAGACTCCTCAAAGGATATAGGTTGGCCGTGGAGAAGGTAAATTCGGGGAGGAGACTTGTTGCACTTACGAGAGAAGGTAATCAATTGACATTTGGTGACACTGAGTTCTAAGCAGTTCCTGATGCACCAGGTGGAAAAACTATTTAAATCCATTTGAAGGAGGCAGGAGTCATGTTGTGAGGAAATGGGTTTAAAAAATTTGGTATCAGCAAATCTCTATCAGCACAGAGAGAAAGTGCTGAGTGTTGAATGACACTTTCAAGATCGTTAATGTTTAGGATGAAGAGAAGTGGACCTAGATGACTACCTTGTGGAACACCTGAAGTGGCCAAGAAAGAGGCCGATAGGACAGACTTGAACTGAACACTATAAAAACGATTATCCAGGTAAGAAGATATCCATTTTAGCAAAATGGTTTCAAAGCCATATCTTGCCAAAAGCATTACTGAAATTAGTTGTTCTAACGTCAACTACTTTACTACTTTCTATGGCTGAGAGAACAGAAGACACGAGTTCGACGAGGTTAGTGGTAGTTGATCTGCCTTAAGGCTTCGCACAAAATGCTTTCGAGGAGTTTGGGCATGTGTGAAAGTTTAGCTATGGGAGATGATAATTAGTGACTTCGCTCTTTAATCCCTTTTTGTGTATCGGTGTTATGAAAGAAGACTTCCATATCTGTGGAATTTCACCTTGAGAGAGCGATAACTGGAGGAGATTTCAAAGGGGGTGGGAAAGTATTCATCTTTAAGTTGTTGTAATTTCTTTTCAATTACTTTATGATCAAAACTTTGAGAAATAGAGGAACCAATGGGGAAGTTAAGTAGGTATTTGAAATGAGAGGGATCCGGTACGAAGGAATTATCGGCAAAAGATTGCTTAAAACAAGTAGCAAAAAAGTTGGCTATGGTATGCGGATCGGTTGATGATATGTTTTCGTATGACAGGGATGGGGGAGAACCGTCCGATTTTTTTTTGTAGTTAGAAAGACTATGGATTGTTTAAAAGTCCTAATCACTATCAAAGTATCGCTGGTAGAGAACGTTATAAAGCTGGGCGAATGGAAGGTATGATCCGAGATAGTTGGAATAATCAGCCAAAGAATTGGATCGAAGGGAAACTGCCCATTATTTGGTTCTCTTGTTACGTAAAGAGCGAAGTCTACCATTATACCACGGGGAGCTCGTAGAAAGGGTTTTATTGCGCGAAAAGGGGAAATAGAAAAAAATACAATAGAACCGTAGAAAAAAGAGAGAGTACCATTAAGGGACATATTGGCGAAATTAAAAGAACACTTACTAAGATATGCGTTTATTTTGGGGAAATTAATTTTATTAAAGTCGTAAGAAGAATCAGCTACAGAGAGTGGTGGAAAAGAGATAGAAGAAGTGGTAGGTGAAAGTTATCAATGGTCGATATTGAAAGGGGACAGAGCGAGACAGATGAGTTTATGGTGAAAATGAGGCCTAATTGCCTACCCATATAGTTGGAGACCCCACTAACTTGGCATAAGCTAGAGTCTGTAAAGCGAGTTAGGGTTTGCGATAAAAAAAAGATTTATCATCCGATTGAGGCTAGTGCAGTTGAGTGTTTCTGAACACAGCGGAACAAGTATTCGGCAGCGATAAGCCCTTGAAACTCTTGCATTAATTTGACAGCCCTTTCAGCAGTATCATTAACAACCTTTAAATGACTTATTTTTTTTTAGCTTCCAGAAAATCAGCATTATTGTCCCAAGAAGACACATCTTCCTGAAGAAAACTGTCGTCCATCTGCAGTCGAGATAGAAATTGTGTGCACTTCTCCCATAAAAAATCATCAAACGTTTTATCTGAAACAAAAAAATTAATTAATGTACAAGAAAAAACAACATAATATATAAAAAATAAGTTTAGCTTACCAAACAACGTCTGGGACATTTCTTCCTTCGATGGGATATAGCGTTTGCCAAAATCTGAGATTTCCTCCCTGTTTAAGTTAGCTATCATTTGCTGACTGTCTCTTCACTTAAATACCAGAGGTGGCGGGTAAACTTGCTTATAGACACTTTAGAGACTATTGTGTTAACTTTTTCGTAGTCTTTTAGCGCCTTTAAGAAGCACACTGTTCAAGGTTTTACATACAATGCGATGGTAAATAAGCAAACATCCTGTAGGGCCTTTTTGTCCTTCGCAATCATTCTGAGTTGAGACAAATTTTTATGGAATAAATCGCTTTGGCCATCCATCGTGCCTGATGCATAGTACCAGGGGGCTTGAGTTATATTTTCTTTTTTGAATCCCGTCCCAAAAACTCTGCGCATAGTTCGACCAATTCGCGGTAATTGTCTCTTAGAAAACCTTTGTCCAGTTCTGCTTTATAAAACATTAACAAAGATGTAATGTTTGTGTAAGCAACATGTTTTTTTTTACGAAATCAGGGCATTTAAATCGATGTTTCTCAAGTTGTCCGTGCACTTTTGGAAAATCGGTATATCTGGCCTCCTAGTAATTTGCTTCATCTTTGTTTCGAACACAGTTTTTAGGACCAATTCATAAACATGGTGACGACGAGGTAAAATTAGCAATTATCTTTCTAATTCTGCTCCAAAAGAGCACAAGTTCCATTGAAACGGTCGCAATCTATAATTTGTACCATGCCATTAAGGCTGCAGTCGTAGAGGACAGTTAAGATGGCTTTAGCTTGATGTTTTCCAGATGAATTCTCTAATTTTGGTACTACAAGAAGCTGTTCGTCGTCAAATGAAGCTATAATTGGCAAGCGTTCTTCTTGTGAATTTCTCACATTCAAACCTGGTAATAAATACAATAGTTTTCCATCCCAATGGACTGTGATTTACGATAGGTACATTGTTCTGAAAGTCAGTTTTTATTGCATTTATTGAATTCGCTGGATCGAGGAAAATCATCGCTGCTCAGACCAAGAGCTTCCACAACCGCATAAAGAATGTAAACTTAGCTTAGAATAGATTCATCGATCTAAAGCTGCGACAAGTTTAGGTGTTATCAGGTTCTTTCTACCACTTTTTGAACTTTTTTCAGGTAAGCTGACTTCCAAATTCAGAATCTGGTCTTTGTCTGAATCTTGTGAATGTTCCAAGTTATGTGTAGTAGAAGTCGATCCAGCATCTTCGTCTAATCGTCTTTGTCGAGCTCTTTCTGCTCCCGGTTTCTGCTTTGTTTCTTCAAAAATATTTGTCTTCCTCGATTTTTATTCTTTTAAAGGCATCAGAATGTGCAATATCAAATAAGTTATCAAAGTTTCTTTCAAAATCATTTGCCCGGTTCTTAAAAGTGTCCTGAGTTTTTTTTAACAATTTTTTTTGCAGCTCTCTCCAACCCAAATGTTTTTGTGCGAATCCTTGCTGTTTTCCAAAATAGAATGCACTCTCTAATCACAAGATTAGCACTTTGACTGACAGTCAACTTGACTTCGCAAATATTGTAAAACAAGACAGCGAGAACCTGTCGATTAGATGGCTAGGTATTCCGATAAGGAAAATACTTTGTTTATCACTTAGACCATATTAGCCTGTTACGAAAGTTTTTAGAAGGCATGAGTAAGATAAAGGAATTTGAAATTTAAGGGACACCCTAATGTACATGTGGCGCAAAATTAATCACCCTATCGGAAGAAGGTATAATTGAATGGCGTCGTGCGTCAATCATATTTGACGTTTGTGAACTAGACAGCTGCAGTATACAAACAGACAAGCAATGAAGCGCTAATTGTGGAATAATTGTGTCGATGTTTATGACCAATACTCGGTCGGTGGTCTTAGCGCAGCGTGAATTTCGACGTCGATTTCCTAATCGTCTCGCGCCAACTGAGCAAACATTCCAGCGCTTTGCTACTCGACTCGAACAGAGTGGAACACAGGATACCATGTAGGGCGTGGCCGCCACAGGACTCGTCGTTCGGCCGAGAATATCGCGGCTGTGGCTGCCGATCTCACTGAGAACAAGGAAACATCAACCTGATGACGGGCCACGCAATTGGGCAGAATTGCAGAATTAGTGAAAGACTTATTCATGTTCCTGTACAAAGTACAAACAGTGCATCAGTTAATGCTTCCTCACAGTCAGTCGCGTGTGAGTTACTGTAAAGCGATCCTCAATCTCAACAACGAAGAGCAACGAGGCGCATTTCCACTTAAGCGGTTACGTCAATAAGCAAAATCTTCGTTTCTGGTGCACGAAAATCTGCGTGTGATGCGCGAAGAGAGATTACATCCACTCAAAGCCTTTGTGTGATGCGGCGTTAACGATAGAGGAGCAATTCCGCCGTATTTTTTTGAGAACGCCATCGGTAATATGGTCACTGTTACTGGCGAACGCTACAGGGCCATGATAAACGACTTCTTACTGCCGGAGCGTTTCCTGGTCGCGTAATCCCCCGTTTTGGAGATTTAGGATGACCAGCAAGATCGCCCGATTTAACCATTCCAGACTTCATTCTTTGGGGCTACTTGAAGTCGCTGGTTTATGCCAACAAGCCTCAGACAATATCAGCTCTTAAGGAGAATATTCGACAGGAATGCGAACAGTTATCACCGGAAATTTTGCGGAGTCATGGAAAATGCAGGCACAAATATGTATCAACACTGGCGGCAGCCACTTGGAGGATATAATCTTTTTCACTTAACAGAAATAATTGCAAAGATCCAAATGAAGATTTCCATCACTCAAAATCTTTTATTTTTTTCTTTAGTAAAAAAGTAATTCAGAAACAAAATTGGATGATTAATTTTGCGCCACCTTGTACAAGCATGCATATGAGAGGCAAACGAATAAAAGGAGAATAGCATGAAAGTAGGGAATGAAACTCATCTTTTGCACAGCGGACGAATGATCTCGGGGCGAATAGAAATATTATGCTTTCAAAAAATAGATTATACGAGTATATCGCAAGCTAAGACGTCGGAACAATGATTGACAAAAGTTTCGAACTAGAAAAGGTTTTACGTTAAAATATACGTTCAAGAAAAAAAAATGGCGAAATGTCGGAAACAGGTCTCGCTACTTGATCTTGTTTATAAAAGCGGAACAAAATAAGAACGAAGTTGCCATTATCTTGACAGGAGTCTTAGACCGTAGGCGACCGATAAATGGCCATAAAACTGACAGCAAAACATAAAACTTGGGATGTTGTTAGCGCCTACGTACTACAATCGGAAAAATACATAAAAAAACTTGTGAACATCAAGGAAGGAAATGCGATGCCAATTTAAAAGGTCATTTTGGGATATCGAAACCAGAAAAAACTGCCATGAAGGAAACGGTTTCGGGACGAGAAACTCGGCGGGGATAGATATGTGTCATAAACTAGTGCACATCATACTCAATACACTGCACATTAAGCAAAAGCGCCACTTAATTATGTCCCCTAAACTCAAATAGATCACTTTATACACGGGAACCCTAATGAAACTCCCTTCCCTGAATATCTACTCGTATATCCTGGGCTGCATGATATTCCGTTTAAAAAGAAGTTACCTTTAGTTCAATATTCACCTGAGTTTCTTTGACCTTGTGCGCTCTCAATTGGGTATGAATACGCTTATAATGCCTCAGCATGTGTTAAGTTAAGAAAATGGGATAGAGAGAGAGAGAGAAAGAAAGATGTTTGGGCTCAGTGGTTATTTCGCTCCATATGGGTGACATCCAACATTTAATGGGGAGACTAAATTCTTAGTGGAAGTTGGCTTGTTGTTGATTTCTAGTTAACTACTCATCTTACTTGATTTTCGTTAACTGAAAAAATGACTGTCTTTCTGCTTTTGACTCTGATTTTATGTAACACACATGCGGTCTGATGGAATGAAATCAGAATACGAAATCGAGTTCGCCTGTGCGAGGAATATGAACCAGAAAAATAACGTAGTCGGGTCTTCACGGATGACATTAGATTAGATTCCACTCCTCATTAGGAAAACTTACGTCTGCTTTCCAAGCGGAAATACGAGTATACACAATCCTTAGGGCAATGAACTACTAGTATCATATTGTACATAGAATCGGCGGAGGGGGCCAAACATCTACATCTATTGCTACAGGCAAGCTACGCTTAAAGTCTTGCGGAAACTTCTCACGACTTCCAGGGTAGTTCGCGAATGCATCACTTCACTGTATGCAGACGGAAGTTTGGGTTCCAGGCCACATTGGGATCACGGGAAATAATATCGCCGAAGAACTTGCTAGGCAGCTCAGAGGTGAGTTTTTCAGGACCCGAACCTGCGTTAGTATTGCCCATGTTTTCTATTCAGACTTCCATTTACAGTTGGATTTTACATGAACAGACTAAACAAATGCCTCCCCACATCTTTAAAAAGTACAATAAACGTCTTTCCTGCTGTCCATCAGTAGGAAAGACTGTTCATGAATAAACCAAAGAAAAACTTGTAAAAACCGGCATCGGTCGAGAAAGTAAACTGACTCAACTTACGAGTAAGTAAGGAAAGAGGCCAGCTCTGGGCGCTAAGTTTGCAATAATATTTCCATTCAACATGGACGGTGAAAGTTAAAAGATTCGTCTACCCGGACAAAATGAAGTGAGGATAGCAATATTCGATGTTAAGTACAACAAGGCTGCTGGACCATACGGTCTACTTGCCGAGCTATTTAAAGTATCGGCAGGTGACTTGGTAGAGAGTATGGACCAACTCATTTCCAACATTTAGTTGGAATGGCCCGGATCGTGCCGAACCGGCTATGTTTAGATATCTTGACTAAGCTCTGATTATTTGTCTTTACCCTAAACATCGCCGTTAATTTTATCACAGTAATTCTTTTGCTCATGCAGAATAAACTTGCCTACGCCGTCATAGAGCTCACAACCCTACACGGAGTGATTAAAAATATGTAACGAGCCAACTAATGGTCTCGGAAAAGACTGGACTCATTGTTGACGATCAAACGAGCAAACGTTTAAAGGACAACAACATTCCGATCTGCACGTGCAATGTCCAGACCCTTAACAGGCCACGTGCAGCCAAACAATTAGCAGAGGCCCTTGACTCCCATCACGCAGTTATCACCGCCATCCAGAAAGTGCTATGTGATAGGCCCGACATAAGGAGGATGAAAAACTATGATATATGTATTTTTGCCGCAAGAAGTAATTTTGATAGAAAACGCAGGGTTTACTTAAAAATTGTAAATTTTTTTTGATTTATTCATTCAACATAGGCTTATGTATGGATTAGCATATCGTGTAAATGGCTTCCACAGTTTTGGTGGTATATACCATACGCACTCTTCTCAAAATTTTCCATCACAGCTTTGCATATTTTGCTCAATTTGCTCCTTCAAGGCGTCGTGGTCGTGGGCTTGTTGGCACAAATGTTTGATTTCGAAAACCCCAAAAGTACAACATCGTCAAATCGCCTGATCTGGACAGCCAATTCTGATCACCAAATTGGGTAATTACACGCCCTGTTGAAAACACATGTTGTACACAACAATATATTTCAATTTCCGCACAAAAATCTGGATTATCATTAACAATTAACTGATATAGCCGGACCAGCCGCATTTTCAAAAAAGAATGGCCCGATGATGCCTCCAACCCAAAACACTGACACGTTATGGATGCATTTGTTTCTCAACAATCACTCGTGGATTTTCTGATCCCGAAATTCGACAATTTTGACCAAGATCCATTTCGTGAGAATACATAGAATATCAATGAATACAAGCGCCTCAATTTTTATTAACCCCGAATTGTCAGATGTCAGGCAGTATTTTTTTTTTTGTTGGCAACACTTTACCGTACAAATGACGCAAAATTCAAATCTGGCGTAAATTTCGGGACACCCTTTACTATGTTGATTACTATGGGGAAAAGAAACAGCGTTTTTAATGGGACACGGATTTGCCATATGAGGCTGACTTAGGCAAGAAGTCCTGAGCTTTCAACACATGAGCGAGCATCTTATGACAATCCGCATCAATGCTGAAAGCGCTAACATTAGCCTAATATGCGTCCATGGCCCTACGGAAGACAAGCACACGGTTTCCTCATCTCAATATGCTTACACAAGGGGGCATGACAGTTTCCGGATCATGATCACATTGCGATAGACGTAACGCATGCATCCATTATTCTGTACGTCCGAACCTTCCGGGTAGCCAAAATTGACTCGGATCATCACCTTGACAAGGTGCGAATGCGGATTTCCCATGCATTGTGGGCTGTGAGAAGATATAACGTAGAAAAGCTACAACCGCAAGAAACCGCCAGAATCTTTGCCGAACGTCTATTCCGAAATTTCTCACAAACTCATATGCCGCTAGCAACAAGTACCGAAGATCCGTGGCCACGCTGCTACCGTGCCATCAGAGACGCCGCAACTGATCACTGAACTGGGTTTCACCCAACCACCACCAAGAAATCTCTGGTTGGATGAAGAATGCCGGCAAGTACATTCAGCTATACAAAAAACGTATAAAAACGAGAACCGCTCGTGAGCACTACGAACAGAAGAGACGGGAAGAACATCAGCGAATGAAGAAAAAAGAGCACAAGGCAAGAAAACCCATACAGAAATCTTGTAGAGATGAAAATGGAAACCTAATAGTAGATTCGCAGTCGGTGCTGGGAATGTGGAAGAACTTTTTTCACAGACTGTATAATGGAGAAGAAGCTCAACATCCCGCCATGAGGCAGAATACATCATTCAATTTAGACGATAATCGTCAAAACGAAGTAAAGATAGCAATATCTACGCTAAAATCCAACAAATCAGCTGGACCTGGCGGTTTACCGGCCGAGGTGTTCAAAGCTCCTGGAAATGACTTTATGGATGGCATGCACCAACTCATTTCTCTGATCGTTTGCTCGTTACATAAAAAGCGAGACCACCTCAACTGCGCCAGCTATAGAGGTATAAGTCTCCTCAACATTGCAAAAAGATTTTATGTGTCATATTGTGTGAACGACTGAAACCCTTCGCCAAAAACCTGGTTAGTCCCTATCAATGCAGTTTGAAACCAGGAAAGCCCACCAAATCCTCACACTGCAATAGATCCTGGAAAAAACTCAAGAAGTCCAAATCGGTACGAATCATCTTTTCATCAATTTTAAGGTCTCATACGGCAGCGTTTATACACCGAGCTATATAAAGCCATGTCTAGTTTTGGCATCCTTGCTAAACTTGTCCCTCTTTTAGACAAGGTGATGCGCTTTCATGTCAATTCTTTAACATCATACTTAAAAGAATCGTTCGCAAGAGCAAACTGGAGGCAGTCATTCAAAAGTCAGCGGGCTGTCACCGTTGCGTTCGCTAGTATTAAAACGCAAGCTGCCAAAATAGGTTTAGCGGTTTAGCAACAATTTCGAGGTCTATCTTGCTATAAGTTCTGCTAACAACGCGAAGAATCACTCTCGCCAATCGCTGTTTCTTTGGGCTAAGAAGGCAATTGAGTAGTAAGGCCCTATCCCGAAAAACTAAGGAGACTCCATATAAAACTTACATAGGTCATCACAGCCCTACTTTATAGCGCTGAAGGATGGACCCCTCAGTCCTTGCGAGACAAAAATCTTTCGAAAAATATTCGGTCCCCGAGGACTAGATCCAACGAGGAACTATACGAGCAGTACAGCGAAATCAACCTAGTCAGAAATCTGCACATCAGTCGCCAGAGATGGCTAGGACATGTAGAGCGAATGTAACCCGAAGGGACAACGCAGTAAAGGAACACCTCACCTTAAGTGACACGCACAAATAGAAGGGGAACTGGGAGTGCGGAAGTGGAGGCAATTAGCTAAAGACTGGGCTAATTGGAGAGGCTTGTTAGTTGAGGCCCAGGTTCACCAAGAACTGTAGCGCCACCTAACTAAGTAAATAATTCACAACAAGTAATGTCTTATCATCTGTCACAACTGTGGACCAAATTGAATTTCAACATACTCTCGGAGATTATCCCAGAGATCCAAAGTGCGATTCAATAATAAATCATTGCGCGGTGAAGATTGTGGGATTTTCAGAAGGTCAATTGTTCAGTCTTAAATTATACATATGAGCAAACTTACGAGTACGTGCCTCGTTTCAATGGTAGATTACGCCTATAAGATACAAGATGTTCTTTAAATTAAATTTCCGATTAAATGTATTGAGCACTCATCCTTAGACTACTCATCCTTAGACTACCTATAGTACAACTGTGTTACGAAAACTACAAAAGAGAACTGAAAGGATAAATGTTTCCCTTTTTTAATTGATACGAGTATTTTCCCTTTTTCTTAAGAAATTGGTAATTGGTTTAGAGCAGGAAAAAAGTAGCCAACGTCAAGCACTTATCTTGCCGGTTTACATTTCTAGAATTTACGATTACTTAAACAAAATTAAGAATTAGCACGCGATGAACCATATAGCGAAACCCTCGTCCAATACTCGTAAGTAGGTTGTTGGAAACACGCCACTGTACCAGTGAGAAGCAATTTATCAAAATTAGTGAGTTCACTGTTACTTTAGCCTTTTTATTGTATTTCGTAGTACTTTCATTTAAGCGTGATAAGCACGTTAAAAAAAGAAAATAACCCCAACGTAGACCAGATCAAAACATTGAAAAATCTCGGTTCATGGCTCTTTTCAATTTTATTTTTAGAAACAAAATGGTCTTGTCCACTTTAAATTCGAATTTAAAGTGTTTTTGTAAGGATTACAACCGAAACAACAGATTCAATACAAGTGATAGTCGTAAAACTAATCGGAGCAATAGACAACAGAGCTCAGTCTGAAAACAACTGCACAAGCTGCGAAAACCCAGAGTAATACATTTATCGAGAGTCTTCGCGTCATATCTTTGTGAACAAGTGTTATACGAATTTCGCAATGTCAAATTTAGTTGAGCAAATGTTGTGTGTCTAATAAAATATCATGTGCGGAAGCGTTGAAAATGTTAACGCTACGCCTACGGGGACTCGACAATGTCGAAGACACAACCGTACGAGTGTACAGAGTTTAAAGCGGGCAGTACTTTGATTGATTATTTGCTTCATTTCGGTCATCCATCCACCAGTATGACTGACATTGAAAAAGTTAAGAAAATTATACTCGCAGATCGTTGTTCATCAGGGAGATAGCAGCCGATCTTGGCGTTAAAGCGCGGCTTGTGCTGAGAGTGCTGAATTTTTTACACACACATCTCATCTTGTACGCGACTATTTGATCAAAAACAACGTTGATACCGTTTCGCAAGCTCCGTATTCACCTGACATGACTCCTCGTGACTTTTCCCTTTTCCCACGACTCAAGTTACCACTCCCCGGAAAGCGTTTTGAGACGATTGAGGCGATAAAGAAGAATTCGCAGAAGGGGCTGAAGGCGATTCAAAAATCAGCCTATAAAAAGTGTTTTCAAGATTGGACGAAGCGTTGGATTATGTGTATTGCTTGCAATGGTGATTGTTATACTTTGAAGAGAATAAAATGAATATCAATGAATAATTGAACCGTTTCCGTATTATTGAAGAATTCCGGATTATTTTTGATCAGAAGATATTTAGGTATGACAACTCCTAAGCCCATATTTGATACCTCAAAAGTCTATTCAATGATGATATTCAGATAATGACCACACCGTGATATCAGTACCAGGTTCACACAACTTTAAAGTTGTAAGGAACTTAGTCTGTAAAGGTTTTGCTACTAGTTAACTCTTGCCACGGCCTGGTAGCTCAGGCTAAGAGGCAAGACCTCTGACAACTGTAGTGACTTTACACAATATAAGACCCTTATGCCCACTGTCCTGCTTTGTGGCGCTTCATTTTGTCAAAAATGGATATGACTTAGTCAGAATAGGCCGAATAAACAGATTATAATGGTTGACGCATATACACTGGATGAATACCAAAACTCCGGCTCGGAGAATTTTCGAATCCATATCGTAGTGGCCGCACAATGAAGGAAGACCTCGGCTCAGTAGGCACACGCTAGGTGAAAGGGATGCCAACCAACTCGTCATTCATTACTGGAGACATCTAGTTCCACGTCGAGCAGGATGGAGAAGTCTTTCGGTTGAGGCTCAGGCCTGGATTATAGCGTCATCTAAAGCGCTACAAAATCCTGCGCAACATTGAAAAACAACAGGCAACACTGAGTTAATGTACTGCAAGTTAAATTTTTATTTCTCCGGTTACCGTACATATCGCCTACAGTTTTTATACTCGTTTACTCGTACGTCTGGGGTACATTTTTAGACGTAAACGCCGATCTATAAGCCTTTGATAAACTGTGATTCGTATCGAATTGCCCTTCAAGAGGAGTTGAGTAATATTTCCCTATCAACTGTCTAGAAGGCTCTCGTATATTTTCATACTATACGAAATAAAGCTCAACACTCAGTTGTTACAGTTTCTCGTGTCGTCCTTGCCTTTATATAATACGACGGACCAAGAAAGCTTTCAATGCACAGCTTCCGCGAAATTTGCTGTTTTCCCTTCGCCACTAGCAGGCGTCTTTGCACGTCTGAAATCTATTGCGAGTTCATCTTCTTTCTGATGCAACCGTTAAAGTATCATTTGCATGTGCCTCGACGTTGCACTACTTCTATTGCTGGCCGATCGTCCGTTCTTTGGCGGAACCCAGATCTGTAGCGATCAGACAAAGAAACCAGAAAACTTCTTAATAGGTCACTTAAGACTAATTTCGAGGAAGACTATAGTTTTTACAGATCGCAGCAGAAAAAATATAAGTAGCTTATTCGGATTGCGAAGAGTGCCTCTTATAAAGCCTTTCGCGTAAAGAGATCGGAACTGTCATGAAACTGATAGATCAACCATGCTGGAATCACTCAAAAATCTGATGGCACCTACACTGAGTCGAAAGCAGAGTCTCTCCGTCTCATGCCTGAGGCTCACTTCCCAGGTAACCTATTAGCGAAGCAGCTAGTGAGTTTAATAACAGAGCTCGCAGAGCACCTGGTATCTGTTATCGATTGGGGTGACGGATGAGACCCACTCTTTTGCTTCCTTTGATTGGTTTAAGCGTATGATACCGATGGCATATGCCCAGTTATGTAAGTTACTAAAAGGTATAGACTAGATGCTAGTAACTCTGAAGATAATCTTCACTGCTAGCCTGACATACATACAAAAGCTAGCCAAGAGCTTCAGGCTTCCTTCATGTTGAGGGCATGAATGGTCGATCCTCTGTCTAAAATGCAACATGTTTGCCAACGCGGATAATCCTGCGAGAATGCGCTTCAAAATCTGGTGCGCAGAATTGAAGGCACACTCGACAAGAAGGAATACGCGTTGCGCATTTTCATCGAAATTAAAGGTGCTTTTGACAACGAAACTTTGTGTAACTCGGCCAGATAACACGACGAATAACTAGTTTTGTTGGTAAAAGCAATGCTGAAGAATAGGACCCTGATTGTGGATGCAGACGGCAGTGGTAAACAGTGGTTGCCCTCGAGTCGGGAAAAATAGACTTTCAGTCAATCATCTGAGGTTGTTTTCTTTACGAGAAGTAGGAAGGTGATTGGTTTGACTCATCTAGTGCTTAAAGGCATCACCTTTCAATTCTCCAAAGAAGCTAAGTATTAGGATGTTCTCCTGGATAAAAAATGGCTCTAAGGCGGTGTCGGCCTTCTGGCAGTGCAAAGCAGCTATCGGCAAGACATAGGGTCTATATCTATACGTCTATGATAAGGTCAGTTATATCCTACGCGTCGGTTGTCTGATAGAATAATGCGTCATTGCTGCTTTTACCAGACTTTAAAGAACGGTCTGTCTCTGCGGCATAGTGGCTTTCCTTAGCATGCCTGTCTATACTCTAGACACATTGATGAATCTCCCTCCCCTTGATATTGATACTCGTATCGTGGGGCCGCACTCTCAAATCCGTCTTCCACTTAAAAAGAAGTTGTCTTTGGTACAACATGCACTGGATCTTTGATGAGCTTGTGCGAAGACGGTCTTTTGACTCTGGTCTTATGGACATGCCGTCTGATTCAATGAGACCAGAACTCCTGATGCGGAAAAAATACAATATCGACTTGGACAAAGAAGCAAGTCAGAGCAGCAATGTAGTCGGGTGGCTCCAAAGCCGATTTACGATGCTGCGCTGCTGTCTTTCTGGAGGATGACAATGTAAGATTTCAGTCCTCGTTAGGAAAACTTGCATCTGTCTTGTTTTGGTGTGGACGAAGGCCCTCATTTTTTCGGCTTAATACAAGCTAGGCAATCTTAAACTAATTTAAATGAAACTTGAACTTAAAACTATGATTGGTTGGAGAGGTGAAGGAGATCAGATTTGAGGCAGGCAATGGTGCGGTTAAAGTCAAAGTTGTTACGATTTGAATTGATCTTTTGTAGCATACGGGAGATTGGTTGGTGTGGAGGGTTGATAGAAAGAAGAGACTAGGGGTACGTAGAATACTAGGGTTATTGTTGCATCCTGATGGCGACGATCTATTGTACAAATATATTGTGCAGAACCGGTGGAGTAGCGAAAACCAAGCTGCGTTTAAAGCGTTACTAAACCCTCTCACGACTTCCAAGCTAGTTTGGGACTGCAAGATTTCACCGAAAGTAGGCGGAAGGCTAAGTTCACTGAGTCTTGTCTGTGGATATGGAATCGCCGATGAATTTGCTACGCAAGGCTCAAAGGAGGGTTTTTAAGGATCCGAACCTATATTAAGCATGCCTGCGTCTTCTATTAGAGCTGCGTCCTTGCCAGTCGAGGACAACTGCAGATGGCATAACTCTCTCGGTTGCCGGCAGACTAAACGAATGCTTTCTGATATCTCTAAGAGGTCAGCGTCCTTCCTGCTATCCCTCAAAAGGAAAGACTGCAGGTTGTTTATTGGCGCTTCGTGACTGGTCACTAAACTTTTGTCAAGCACTTAAATATGCTGGGCATAAATGATACAACATCCTGCGACGCTTAATGTGAAAGTGATGAAAACACCGCGGAGCACTACCTCTGTGAATGTCTGGCTTACGCTCGCATCAGGCCGCACCCACCAGCTGGTACTGTAGGCACTTTATCTTCGAAAGACTGAAATATTCCATTGAAAGGAGTACAAAGGACTAGTTCTTTGTCTGAGTGCTCTGTTCCGACGGAAAAGAGAAAAAAACTTTTATCATATGCAGGGTCCACGGGAAAAACGGCCAATCTCTACTCCAATAGATTTCGAGAAAAATGAAAATTAAAGTTTACTGACCACGGCCACACATTTCGGTCGAAACGGCCGCTATTTCGCGTTCAATGTTGGCTCTGAGCTCTTCCAACGTCGTCGGCGTGTTGGCATAAACCAATGACTTAACGTAGCCCCACAGAAAATAGTCAAGCAGCGTTAAATCACACGAATGAGTCGGCCAATCGACTGGCCCATTTCTTGAGATAACACGCTCACCATACTTACTCTTGAATAAATCGATTGTAGCGTGTGCTGTGTGGCTTTTGGCATCATCCTGTTAAAACCACGTGTCGCCCAAGTCCAAATTTTCCAATTCGGGCCTGATCTGATCTGAAGCTACCTGGCTACGAACTAGTCCCATTATTCTTCTCTCACCGCTGTCTCGCCATTTATGTGCGTAGTGATGTAGGTCACCAAACTCCACCACAATGTGATCCATGTTCCAATCCGGAATTCAACTTCATGTGGTTAAAATTCCATCTCCGTAAGCAAATTATCCACTACTGCTTTATTTACAGAAGCCCCAAACTGGACAGCAATTCAACTTTTAACGAGTTTGATGCACCGTCTGACTTCATTCAAAGAATTGTATCCCTGTATCCTCATACTGAAATCGTTATTACGGGCGACTTCAATATACACAATTCTGGATGGCTTCGACATTCTGGACAGACAACACCCGAAGGACGGTGTGTTGAGATCTGCGCTGCGGAAAACAACCTAACGCAGCTTGGAAATGAGCCCACGCGAATACCAGACATTGATAGTCATACCGCCAACACCCTGGACTTGTTTGTTGTTTTTAACTTCTCACCCTGATAAGTACACCATTGATGTGCTCTCCCCTCTAGGCTCGTCGGGCCATTGTGTCATATCAGCTAATTTCTCGTACACCGACCACACAGTTAGAGAAAAAATTCATAAAAGAACCGTATGGCAATACGAGAAAGCCAACTGGAGCGGTCTTAGCAGCTTCTTTAGGAATTTTAACTGGTCGTTATGCTGTCTCGATAACGACGTGGATGCCGCTGCTGATATAATTACATTTGGAATGGGATCCTTTATTCCCCATCGGATTAAGAGATGAGAAAAAGGCATGGTACGACTCGAGCTGTAAAGAGGCCCTCAGGGTTAGAGAAATGTTTTTTCGGTCCTACAAGACCAACCCGACAGAGGAAAACCGAAAAAAGTTTAAACGAGCCAGAAATGACTGCAACGCCTTTCTTAAGCGTTTGAAATTCCAATACTGCAATGTCCCAAAGGCAGTAAACATTTTTGGTCGTTCGTCAAAAACATTAGAAATTCCGCCTCATTCTCCATCCTAACGCTCATTTACAATGACATTCCAGCTGTCAGCTCTTTGGATAAGGCCAATCTGCTTGCTGCACACTTTGCGGCCAGCTTAACACTCCCAGATTGCACTTTGTCTCCGTCTACACTTAAGTGCGTCGAATCTCCAATGGGACGAATCTACTTTCGCACTCGTGTAGTAGAGTACTTAAAGATCTCAACATACATAAATCCGCTGGTCCAGATGGTATATCTCCCCTTCTTCTGAAGAGGTGTTCTTCCTCACTGGCAAAACCACTGAGTAAGCTTTTTCATCAATCCTATTCTTTAGCACTCTGTCCGAGCAGATGGAAAACAGCATTTGTCCAGCCCGTCCCTAAAAAAAGCGAATCATCTTCCATCTCCTCCTACAGAACCTAAGCACTTTCCAAGGTCATGGAAACGCTGATAAATCGTCAGCTCATGAAATATCTCGAAACACGAAAACTTTTTAATGACCGCCAATATGGTTTTCGTAGCAACAGCTCCACTGGTGATTTGATGGCATGTCTCACCGAAAAGTGGAACCAAGGCGTACATCAATCTGGCGAAAGCAAGATAGTTGCACTTGATATTTCTAAGGCATTTGACAGAGTTTGGCACCAAGCTCTTTTGTCGAAAATGCGTGCATTTGGGATCGACGACTCTCTTCTTCAATGGATTAGAAATTACCTTTCGGAACGTTCAATTCAAGTTGTCTTGGACGGTTTCAAGTCTGATATTCACAAAATAAATGCTGGTGTGCCCCAGGGCTCTGTTCTGTCTGCGACACTTTTTTTAATTTTCATTAATGATCTCTTGTCTGCTACTTCTAATCCAATCGCTATTTCCACCACCAGTGCTCCACAGAAATCGCCAGTAGCATTCCGCCCATTCAAACTTTCAACCGTAACACCCGTCTCGCTATGAATGCTCATCAGTATACCCTCAATACCCTAAAATATCGTGATTCGTTCCTAGCCGTACAACTCGCTTATGGAATGCCCTGCCGATCTCAGTATTTCCTGGTCGTTATAACTTTACAAACATTTAAAAACAATGTACATCGGTACCTCTCTTTTCTTCCTCCCTAAATTTGCTTTGCCCGCGCTGTGAACAATCACCTTAAGGGTACACAAACCCCTTGAGCGCGCGCTCATTATAAAAAAAAAAAACGTGACGACGAAAAAATATGGCCCAATAACGCCGCCGGCATGCAAACCGCACCAAACAGTTATTTTTTGTGGATGAAGAGTTGATTCATGAACGCATATTTTGCTTATTGACGAACCCATTGAGCCAAAAATGAACTACTTCACTGAAGATGATTTTGCGATGAAATTCATCATCTTGGCGCATCTTCTCCAGAACCCAATCGGAGAACGTACGTCGCTTCAAATGGACCATCGGCTTCAATTCTTGAGTCAGCTTGATCTTGTATGGGTGTAAACCAAGATCCTTACGCAAAATACGCCATAATGTGGTCTGAGCGATGCCCAATTCTTGAGAACGCCGTGGAATTGACTGATTTGGATCGTTTGCTACGGACGCCAGCGATACATTCGACACTTCGACCAACCCGTTGTCTCACCGACACGGCAACATCACACAACGAATATGTAGACTCAATTTTTTATACTAAACTTGTTATTGCCTGTCTAATATGGCGAGAATTACGACCGAAAATTGGAGTTAACGCTCTTAAAGTTGCAGTCACCGACTCCGAATTTCGGTAGAAAATTTTTTTAATTTACAGACGTTGTTCGTTCGTGTACTTTACCATGATGAAAATGTCGAGTTTACTGAATAAATTGACAGTGACAGTTTGATGATTAGTGAAAGAGTGCGTTCACAAATTAAATTCAAATTTGTCAAGTCCCTATTGGAAACCCCTTTATATGCAATCTGGAAATAACATAGTGATTTAGAGGTAAATATTTAGCTTAAGCAACAGACACAAAATCCTTTGGACTCAACCATTTATTGTGAAAATCTCCAGTTTGCAATCGTCCAGAATAAATTGAATCGAAATTTTGCTAAGGCGCCGTCCACCGTCCACATTGTTAGCCTTATAAGGGAGAAATTTTGCTCAAAATTAACATGGAAATTGTATATTTTATCAAACAATGAAACCAATTCCATGATCAATACCAATACCCACACTGTTTTAAATGGAATTTCTGACTGTTTCGTAATCTTTTAGATAGCAGGTATCAGTTATATTAAGCATATATTGCGAAAATTCACGGATGTCTGTAAAAAAAAACATCTTTTTACAAAACTGCTGTCTCTGTTTTCAAAACGGAGTGAATCAGTTTTTTATGACTAATTGAAGGTTACTATGATAAGGACTAGTGATAAGAAGCTTGTCCACATCAGGGGTTAATATACTAAATGTGCACGCGTATATCAAACATGTATCCCAGATGGTTAGTCACTCTATAGGACATTGAACAAGTAGATTAGATCGCACTACTACTAAAAAAACACACATACAAGTATGTATATACATATAAATAAACTTGTACTTTCATTAATGTACAATAAATAAACGCGGTAATGACCACGAGCAATGTTTTCAACTTCGACAACAATGGTTCTATTAAATGAATCATTATGTATACGGTTGCACATTTTAAGGGTGATAAGTGAGGAAAGCACGACCATATCTGAGTTGTAGATTAGGCTAGACCTTCCGCAATAAAACGGACTGCTTGGGAATCACTTATTGGATGGGATCGGTCAACTCAAGTGATATTTGTTCCATTGGTAAAAACCATTAAATAAAATATGTGCATATGTATGTAAAGGGTGTTTTTTTTAGAGGTTTCGTTTTTAAACTGGCAACACTGTTTCTACAGATTGTCAATTTGACAGTTTAAAGTTGATTTGTGGTTAATACGTTTTACCATTTTACGATGAATAGATTAACGCCAGAACAACGCATGCTAAACGTATCGTGCGCTACGTCCATTTTACGATCGACATTATAGTATCTTCCGTCTGAGCAAGTTATTCGGAACAGGATGAATCGTTTATCGCACCACGTACACTCTAGTGGATAATACGCATCCCCAGAGACGACAAACAGTGCGAACAAGAGAAGTCATTGCCGTTGTGGAGCGCAGTGTTGAGAAGAATCCGAATGAGTCGATTCACCATCGTGCACAGCGATTGGAGCTATGCCCATCCACTTTGTGGAAGATTTTACTGAAAGATCTTGGCTTAAAAGCTTATAAGATCCAGCTTGTGCAAGAGTTGAAACCGCGTGACCATTATACGCGTCATAGTTTCGGTGAATGGGCTGAAAACATGAGGCAGCTTGATCCTCATTTTAAACGCAAAATTTTGTTCTTCGATGATGAGGCCCATTTTTGGTTAAATGCCTTTGTCGAGACGCCCTTACAACCATTAAAACTCACTATTTTGTGTGCTTTATGGGCTGGTGGAATCATCAGCCCATATTTCTTTAAGGACGATGCCGGCCAGAATGTTACCGTCAATGGAGAGCGCTATAGAAACATGAATTCTGACCTCTTCGTTCCACAATTGAATGGCATTGACGTGACAGAGCTTTGGTTTCAACAAGATGACGCAACATGCCACACGGAGCGCGACAACATCAATTTATTGCGGGAAACATTTCTGAGCGCATAATTTCGCGTAATAGACCTGCGAACTGGTCTCGGCGATCCTGTGATCTCACACCTTTAGATTACTTTCTTTGGGAGTATGTGAAGTCACTAGTCTATGCTGATAAACGTTGGACGATTTCAAAGTCAACGTTCACCGTATCATTGCTGATAAAGTTGTCGAAAATTGGACTTCACGATCGAGCTAGCCCAGGCGCACATCTGCCCGACATTATATTTAAACACTAATGGCAATTATCTATTAAATAAATTTAATATCATAGACATTAACATTAGCTTCAAGTATTTTATCTCATATTGAATTTGTATACCTCTAAAAACAAAAACACCATTTATATGTACTCGTATAGCGGCGTCTTCAAAAATATATGATTAGGGTGCTGATAAATCAAACCTCTGTCCGATAAATTGATATATGCGCTCCAGTTGATGAATAATTAGTTCAGGCCTTATCAGACAGATATTATCGTTCATGAAAATCGAGGAAAGAGAAAAATTAGAAAAACAGCTGCACCGATTGATATTAGCAGATTTATTGCTAAGGACACACTTTGACTTTCATATAGTGATTAGGTAAATTGGAAACCTCATCTCTTCGCGGTACCTATCAGGTACTCGTGGCTGTTTAAAACCAATGATCAGGGTATCTTAGTGCTTTTAAACAATAAAAAAAAAGAGAACACATTGACCACTTGCAACAAAACGACTTTTTGAGGTCTGAAACTGCTGCCAAGTATAAAACATTATAACACAAGAAATACGACGAAATACAACGAAATAGGGCGAACAAAAAAGTTTCAAACCCTAAGATACTACAATGAAAGATGAGAAGGGAAGCTGTCTTTTATAAGGTTTGTTTATAAAGGGGTAAGGGTCTTAAAATGGGTCCATTGTTATCCCTGAATTGAAGCCAAAAATTTAAAAGGAAGGGCCCAAACACCTTCCCCTGAGAAGCACCTAATTTACCCCCAGATTTTGAGTAGCACCTCACTGTTCATAAAGACAATTTTTTCTTAATGTTCAAAGAAGTTTGCTTTGGTTTCGCAATACTCTCTTCCATTTGCATAATACTCGTATATCGGCTTGTATTTTACCCCAGAAGTCACCGAGCAAGTGTCCATTTCTTTTAGTTAGCACCTTCTGACATACTCCCTCCCTGCTGAGTTTCAGGATTTCCCAAGATCTTTTGTTACCAACAATTCGGCCATACTGCTTAGCAAACTCTGTCTCCAGTTGAATTTGAATATATTCTCTCCCGAGGAGCTACTCCCTTTTCAAAGAAGCTCTATTTTTGGAGGTGTCCAATATAATCTCGCTCAGTTCCTCCAGTATAATGTTTTGAGCTTTTAGGGAATAGATTACAAATCGGAAGCTGGAACGTTGGCACAATGACAGGTAAAAGTTTCAAACTCGAAACCAAATTACGGCAACGTTAAACGGACACAATACCCGTTTAAGAAACACAATGGCGAAATGTTGGAAACACGGCCCGCGTGTGATATCACTGGAGGCACTGAATCGGGAGTCAGAAGAGATACTCTCACAACCTTAAGCAGCCAACTAGCAATAGAAATGCAAGGTCGCGTTACTTAACGACGAATTCCTGTGCAATAGGTACTTCTCAAAAGCAGACCCTGAGACGTGAGTCTGCTTAACAAGGAACTGATAAGCACTTACCGCTGCGGTTTTGAGGCGGACAAGTCCACAATTAGGGGCTCTGCGAGCCTATTCATGGAGAAACTGCTGACTGTCGTATAACTTGGATTAACCCAGCAGCGCAACAATCAAGTTCATAGCTATGAAGGTTTACTTATGCGAGCTAAAATGGCAAGGGCATGCTCGGCCAGGAGTATAATACTGGTCTACTCCGTCATAGGGCTCACAACCCTATACGGAAGAGATAAAAATATGACGAACCAGCTAATAGCGTCAGATAATGAGAATTTCACTATCGACGAACCTATCAATATTAAAACACAACGATCTTTGCACATAGAATGTTCGAACCCCTAACTAGCGGAGATCCGCCATTGCTACAAAGCAGACATGACCGCCATCAAGAAGTGCGATGGGATGGACCGGACGAAAAGGGGATGGCAATCTATGATATCTACAACGTAAACTGTTACAGACAACTGGCGCGACAAGAACAGCAGTCGCAGCGTTTATTCTGATTTCAGATCAGAGGAAAACTTTGGGAAGAGGCCTTGGGCTTCAGGCAAGTAAGTGAACACCTGACGACGGTTCGCATAAAGGCTAAAATCGCAAATATAAAGTTTATAAACGCCCACGATCTGACAGAGGAAAAGGACAACTTTACCAAATATTTCTTCTCTCGAGCCCCACTACAAAATCTACGAGCAATGCCCGAAAATATGATAGGTAACTAGTACTTGTTTGGTAATACGGTCGGAAAGTATAGTTTCATTACATCACCTTTCTAAACGGACACAGGATTATTGATTTTGCGACGGGATGTAATGTAACTGTAGTAAGCTGACGGTTTCCACACCTTTCGGGTAAGCCTTTCGAAAGATTCGTACAGACAGGCCGAACTGCTAATGTAATCGGTCAAAATAGGGTTCTTATTGATGGAACATTGACTGGTGTGCCCCGTCAAGAATACAGATTGAATATCCTGCACCAAATACCGAATCAAGTTTCCCTTCACAGCACCTACCCGGATTGTGCGCAAGGCTTGGGTTGATAATGATTTGAAGGCCAAGTGGAAGCAGACAGCATGGTCTACTAAATCACAAAATATTTGCAAACACACCCGTCTTAATGACTTTGATAGGTTCAAGCTTCTCACGGTCAATAATTTTAAGAAGAGGACAAAAAGCGACGGAACCACTCGTGTTTTGACTGAATTCCGAGAAAGCTGGAAGCAAAAAGAAGTAAATCTCGACTAGATTTGTCATCTTCTCTTTTTTTAAATAAATTCAAAAGCAACGTTACATCAATAAGGCCCTTCTGATCTAAAAACCGTCAACCCTATTGATTATATTATATAACGATCGATGTAAAGCACTCCTCCAGTGATTTAGATGTTCGAACGCTCCGAGCAGCCAACATCCACTCCGACCATTATCATGTTGTTGCTAAGATACGGATGCGTATATAAGTGACAACCTAAGCAAGAGAGCCATTCTGAAAAAAAAATCGAAGGTTGGACGGCTACAAATCATAAGAAACCGTCAGGGCATTTTCCGATCGACTCTCACTTAACCTCTCCAGAAATCAGATTCCGCCAGCATCAAAGACCAATGCTTCACTGTCACTGGGCAAATACCAATCAGAAAGGCCACCTGTGATGTGCAAGATTTCAACAAAGAAACCCAAGGTTCGATGGCTAGTGTAGACAGGCAAATTTAGAAAAAAAACATTGGATCTACAAAAGTGAATGAGAGGGAGTCGCGAGCTCAACGAGCAGAAAAGAAGGGAAGAACATAGGAGCTCTCGATCGAGGCCGTAGAGAGACCTTTACCAAAACATAAAATGAAACGGACAGAAATATATAAGAATGAAGAAGCAAATTTATTAGCAGAACCACAGTCTGGAAAGATTGTTTTTGCAGACAAAAATTATCAGGCAAAATGATCCACTCAACCTTGGCAAACCTGGAACCAACCAACATATCCGTCCACCCGACCAAGATGAAGTCAGGACATTGATTTAAAAATTTAAGTCTAATAAAGCTGATGAACCAGATGGCTTAACTGAAGAGTTGTTTAAAGAAGCAGTTGATACATCGATACATAGGATACATCAACTCATCTCTAAAATCTGGGTCGACGAAAGTATGATCTTAAGGAAGAAATATGTCCCCACAACATCTCATATAAAATCCTGTCTGCTGTAATATTTGCTGTAATCCCTAAGAGTTCCAAACCAATACGCATACGCGGACGACATTGACATAATACGAGTAGAAAGAACACAGCAAGCTGTTAATGGAACGTTTGCTATTGAAGCAGAAGTGGCAAAGATGAGTTTAGCGATCAATGAACAAAAAACAAAGTATATGCTGTTAACAAAAAGGGTCACACGACATTGATGGACAAAATGTCACAAGAGGCAGCTACAACCTTCAGATTGAGGCTCTGCATCAACTTCGATAACGACACTTAGCCCAGGAAACACTCTTGCTAATCGCTGATTCTTTGGGCCGAGTAGTAAAGCCCTCTCTCGGGCAACCAAAAAGATTTGATACAGGAACCTGATCAACTCAGTTCTTACGGAACAGAAGCAAAAGGGGATGAAACTGCTCTCGCATCAATTGAGAATGGAGGAGGTATTTCAACAGCGACTGTACCGGTTATACAGCGATGTAGACCTCGCCAAAAAGGCTCTAAGCTCAGCTTAGATGGCTAGCTTATCTTAAACACATGTGAGCTAAGCAAGATACATACAAAACAATGTTGTATAGAAGGACTAGAGCTACTCACGAGCTCTACGAGCAGAAGAGAAGAGGCGAACACCGGCTTCTCAGAAGGAAAAAGAATCGAGGAAATTGAGAGATGCTACACTAGAAATGAGATTCAGAAGTTTAACCAAAAGGTAAAACAAACATACCACGGACAAAAACCAAGGTAAAACAAACATACCACGGACAAAAACCCCGAACCAAAACCATTAGAGATGAACACGGGAACCTGTGTGTAGTCGATGCTGAAGATTTTGTGTAGACTGTACAGCGCCGATGAACCAAATACCGCTGTCAGGCAGCACGCACCATGAAAGTCCAACACTACGACAGAACTTTCAAAAAAACCCATGACCTCCAAATCGAGCTATGCAGAGAAATGACTAAAAATGACTAGCCGTATCATCCCTGCAAAACTCGTCCGTTTGTGTATGATGTAGAGTGCACGTTGCTCCATCAAGGTCGGCAAAGAACTCACCGAGAACTTTGATATCAAAAAACGATTTACACAAGGCGATGCGCTGTCATGCGATTTCTTTAACAACATTCTTGAAAGAATAGTGCAAAACTCACGCACCAACCCAGTAGGCACAATCTTTCAAAAGTCCGTCCAATTACTCGCTTACGGCGATGATATTGACATAATCGGAAGAAAGCAGCTTGATTTCAGTGGCACTTTCGCGAGGATTGAAACAGAAGCGGTGAAGATGGGTTTAGCGGTCAATGAGGGCAAGCAAGTAAATATATGCTTTCAACAAGAGAGGGCACCCAACACCAACGTCTTGGACAGAATGTCATCCTCGACTGATATACGAGTACATAACTTTGAGGTAGTTAAGGAATTAAGTTAAGTTAGGCTCCGGTACCAATTCAGACAACGGCACAAGAATAACTCTTGCAAATCGCTGCTTCATTGGGCTAAGAAGGCTAACAAAGTCCTCTCTCGAACAACAAAAGTGATCCTACATGAGACCTTAAAAATGCCAGTCCTGCTCTGTAGGAGATACATCGACGAGCTGTACACCGACATCGACTTAGCCAGAAGACTAAAGATCCAACGACTGAGGTGGCTGTGTCATGTAGAGCGGAAAAATCTTCGAACCCGCCCCCGAGAGACAGCGCAGTAGAGGAAGACTGCGACTAAGGTGGCTCACGCAAGTGGAAGGGGACCTCAGCAAACTTAAGGCCCATGCAAATAGAATCCGTTGCGTATGTTGCGTCGACATATTCGACTGACAGCTGGATAGAATATACACTTTGTTATGGAACCAGGTCCATAAGCAACGGATATGACAGAAAGTACGGATAAAGTAGGTTTACTTTCTACTTTTTCATTCCTTCGATCCGTTGACAGTTCACACATTCACAGATTAAGGACCATACATTAACATATAGAGGTTCACACATTCACAAATTGAGAGTAAGCAAAAATTGAGAGAATGAATTGAAAACATTGAGATTAATTGACATTTCAATTATTTTGTTTCGTTTCGTTCGTTATTCTGTCAACGTATACCACGAATTCTATGGGACTGTCATTTCCGTCAAATACGTCAACATCAACTATCCGGCATCGTAACGAACGCAACGGATTCTATGGGCCAGGCCCTTTAGCATGCGAAACTAGAGGCCACTTTTTTTATAATTTGCGCGCGCTCAAGTGATGCTTGCACACAGCTGGTTGGAGAGGCTTGTTGGTTGAGGCCAGGTCAACTCGTGTGAAAATTTGAGTTTTAGGTTTTTATATTGGGCGGTGATGAATCTAGACTCAACTGCCTGTCGTCGGCACTAATACTTCTATTTATATCTTTTCGTCTGCCCCTTTTCAGCAAAGTAATTTGATCCATGCGATTTATTCTTGCACTAATTTGTTTATACAAGTGATCGCCAGAATACGTAACATTCGGTATTGAAACTTTTCGACCTTTTTTTTCCTTATTGTGGGCACTTGGGTAGGTAAGTGTGACGCCACGGTTGTGTTAGCCCCAGTGGGTCAGTTCCATGTTTGCATATGTGGTCGAATTAGACTATCGACACAACGACGTAATATGATAAGGCACCGATAACCTTGTGTGGGCACACCACCCGGACTGTAGCGCTACCTTAAGTAAGTAAGTAAGCTAGGGATTTTGTCTAATTTGCCTCCCCATTAGCTTTGATAATAACACCTCGTTAGGATTATACGAAGAGTAACGCTTGTCATTCGCACATAGAAATCATTCCATGACGCAGAAGCATTGGCGTTAGCAATGATGGAAATATTCTACAAGTCATGTTTTGTCCCGTGACTAATCGGAGGCTGTGCACCTTCGCTTCGCTATTGAAGATATTCTTAAACGAATTCACCCAATCCGTTGCCAATAAAAAGAAAACCATTTGCGATATCGATTACCAAAACCAAGAACTCTGCAAAACATTATTTTATTTATGCGCTAAAAACGTCAAACCGTCCTATTCGTGAGGAGTTATACATAATACATTGTAGTCGTGGACGTAGTTCGTCGAACTTTCACAGTAAACGGCACGACTTCATTAAAGCCCATTACCCCCAACTTAATGGATTATTACTCGTACCTATAGATATTTACTTTCTACCGGTCTAACTCAGTACCAACTGCCTCTCCTTCTCCTCGTGCTTAGTTTCCGTTCTTGTTTCCAAATTACTCATTTGAATACCTACGAAAGCAACAAGCACTACAAAAACAAAAAATTAAAACAAAAAGAACAAACAAATCTGAATTATGTAGTGACGATGAATTAGTTGTTCCTAGCAAGCCCAACTACTGCTCTTTTGCCTCACGCACGGCTTTTAATTATAGTGCACGAACGGAACGGCCTATGGTCATTTGTTAGAACCCTCTGAAGAAAATCCAACAACAATGGCACCAACACGAAGACCAATGTCAAGTCGTTAGCATGGGGTGGTTGGTGGTTGGTAGTCGGTGGTTGGTGTTCTACTCGCATTCGTGCACCCCTTTTCAGTAGAATTATTTTTGAAATTCATTTTCTCTACCCTTCAACTCGAAGGAGGTTCGAGGAGAAATATTGATCTTTCCAAGCGTAGGAAAAAGTAAAGATGGAAACCTTGCGCAGGGTGATTCGAAAACCGGATTCACTTACTTGCAATAGAAATGTCTAGCCCGTCTAGCTGTAACTGGAAAGAAAAACCTTAGAAATTTGAAGATGCGGTCAAGCATTTTCATATCGATTACACGTGTGTTTATGATATTTTGTATTGCTTCAGTGAGCTGGTGGTATCCCATCCATATGGCTAGGGAAGTGATGTTCTAACCGAAACGTTTCGAATTTCACCACCAAACCGAACAAATGCAAACCGAGAGCTTACAATAGCTTTGGATGTTCCAATCATTAATTTCGTTATCAGGGTCAGTGATTCATAAATATTTGTTGGTTTTGCAGCTCTGTCTATTTGAAACTGTGTGCGTTTTCCATCCAAGTAAACAACATTTGTTTTTTGCTTTCCAAAAATGATAAAGACTGCAACAACAAAGCGCTAGAGTGGCAATCGATAAGTAATACATGGGACAACAATTAATATTCGAATTTGGTTTCAGCTGCTTACGATTAAACAAATGTTTGCAATTATCCGAAACGCTTTCGATTTCCTTGTTGTCTCGCTTCTAACCTCCAACCGCATGGAGAGCTTAAAATAATCTAGAAGTACTCATAAATGACTGGAGGTTGTAACAGATTGAGTTCGAATTGAGTTGGAAGTATTGTATACATGAACACACTGGTTCTACTACATATATGTTCCTCGTCAACATAGTAAACAATTGGCGGCCACCTCGTATTAAAAGTACGTCGATTTGGCATCCCTTAACCGATTTTATAAATTGTGAGATTTTATAAGGGTTCGGTTCGATACAGTGGGGAGAAACTCTCTGTCAGCACTGAATCACAAGGGTCTGGTGCCAAAAATCCGACACGAAAACTCTCGTCGAAGATTTTATACGCTAAGCAATCTGCCTTCGCATCCAGAATGCAGAGAGTCACCTCTCATTCTAGGCTACTCACAAACTACGAGCAAATTGTGAAAAATCAGAAACCACACACGATTTCCACCAACCACGCCATGTGAAACCCAAAACTCTGACTAGCGTCCCTACGGAAAAGACGACGTCAGTAGCCACAGCTAGCTGCTCTCCTAAAAGACACAGATCCATGGAACAACTGACCAACATTTCAACACCGACGAAATGTCTCGCGTGTCACTTTGTTCTATCGCTATTTCCACCAAGTGCTAAATAGAAAACGCCAGTAACATTCCGTCCTTTCAAACCTTCGACCGCAATACTCGTCTCGCTATGAATGCTCATCGTGATTCGTTCCTAAGCCGAACAACTCGCTTTTGGAATGCGCTGCCGAGCTCCCTAGTCATTGTAACATTCAGACATTTAAAACCAACGTACATCGGTACCTCTCTTTCTTTCCTCCCTAATTTTCTTTCACCCGCGTTGTGTGCAAACATTTTAAGGATCCTTCAGCCCTTTGAGCGCGAGCTAATTTAAAAAAAAATGTGAATGTCTAGCTCTAGCACCTCATCCAAAACGTTTTCTGAGGCGGTAAACGACAGTCTTATAGTTGCGGCTCTCGACATATCCGATCTTGACAGGAAAATCACATATGACAAATGGAGGCTTGTAGAGTGCTGCTAACTAAACCGTCTCTTCGAATGCATTACAACATGCTCCCTCACATCTCCCATCTTTAAGGACACTAATTGGCACGAGAGGTTCTTGAAGCTGATGACCTGTCTAGGTGGATTTCATTAAGACTACTCGCGGTATTTCTGTAGTGCTGCTGAGGTTTGACCAGGTATTAAGCTACAGCTCTATGACAGAGGTAACGAAACGTCATAGACCTAAGGCTTAGTTCAATGAGTCGCGCGAGTCCTCTGATCATGAGATGATTCTGAAGACCATGATGACCCAATGCTCCACCTAGACACTTCAAGAACATAGTTGAAGAGGTCACCAAATCAGAAAAAAAAAACGAGCTGGGTGCAACGCAAATGCACACAGGACGTATGAGGCACACCACACTAACCCCAGAGGTGAGTCAACCTTTGATTATCCAGTAGTTACTAATTTTGTAGGACGTAACACAGCTAATAGTCCTACTTTCAAATGCCTTAAACTTTAAAAATACCAAGAAGTTCTTGACTTCCCTGTTATATCAAACTATCTTTCCAATTCGATACACAACTGGAAAACGTCGGGTGCACAGTGCTAATCTGATCACCATCATTAATCGCAATCGTTGGTAGACTAACTGAGAAAAACACAAGACATTTTGACATCTCAGCAAGAACCTGACGAACTCAACAACGAACTGACTTTCTCTCTAAATCTTGCTCTTAGCTCATCCTGTCCTATAGTAAGGCATAGCCGTTTGCTGGAAAGACGAACGGACAGTAACCTAACTTTGAGAATAAAAAAACACAACGAATTACGAATGCAATTAACTTCGACCTCAGGGTAAGATACTCAGCAGCGGTAAGTGCTAAGTATGTCAATCTACTGATGACATTCAATCAAATCTAAAAGTGACTTCAACGTTGACTTCAATCATCTGATTCCAGAAAGGAACGAATGGAAACAAGTAAGCCCATTACCATCTGCACGGACGACTCTAAGTCAGCCGAAATCCTCAAGCTTTTTTCTGAGGACTTCTGAATGCACAAATCCTTAGTCTGTCCACATATTGTACCGTCTCCCAAGCTAAAGTCTCAGCTATTCATCAGGCCGCTGCTTTTCTCAGACTAAATCCTATATCAGCGTCGGATATTGCAATATACATAGACAGCCAAGCAGCGATCAGATCCCTTACTTCTAACACCCTTAATTCGAGGTTAGAGACAACCACGGTCTCTCAACTCAGCAGCACAAGATCACCATCTGGAACACTCGAACGCCCCACGGAATTGACTTCACTCGGATCTCTAGGAACAATTAGTAGACAGTTGGGCAACGTCAAGTTACCAATGCCCTATGCCAAACAAATGACACACATGCAATGACGAAAAGGAATCTGTAGTGCAAATAAGTTTCAACTGCCCTCCTTAGCGCTCACCAGAATTCCGAACTGGGCAGAACACATCTACGACTTCTACGTAAACTTTACCTTAAGGCAGGGGACATTATTGCCAGTTCACTCAAAGAATTAGTCGAATTCGTTATTAATCCGGCATCATGAATGAACTCTTACTCAAGGACATCACAACCGATCTAATCAGGTCGCATTGATAAGGGTATTAATCTTATCCTGTAATTCCGAGATTTAAGTGATCTCTGCTCTATAAATATCGCCGATCCCTACAAATTCATCAATGAATCTATATTGTTGCAGGAGAAGCCACAGCATCGTCCACTATCTTGCAATGGTACCACAATCAACCATCAACTGGTCTTATTCTTCTTCTTATGTGTTAGTTCCACTACGTCCCGGAGGTTGGAAATCGTCAACTGCATCCGTTGTTACTGTGTGTTACTCCCCTAAATATATCTGTGGTTGAAAGATTGGGAAAATCTCTGAAGTTTGACAATCATGTCAGTCTCTCTCTTCCAACACTTATTCTTCCTTCGATGTCTCCTTGTAGAATTAATTGGAAAAGCTGATATTTACTACATAAAGGGTCCGCCATCTAACGTTTTTTTTTTTTCAACTAGTACTTATTTCGTGAATGGTGACACTTAGCTCATGTTTGATTTGACAGATAATTAGTTTTATCCTTCCGCTGAACGAATATGGTTGTGTATACGCTTGAACTACGCTTCGCTAAGTGGGCCTGCGATCGACTTAGAGAAGATGCCGATTTTGCCAAAAAAATCATCTTTTCAGATGAAGCTCATTTTGATCTTTGCGGGTATGTAAACAAGCAAAATTGTCGCATTTGGGGCACAGAAAACCCGCACGCATACATTGAAAAGCCGATACACCCAAAACGAGTCACTGTTTGGTGCGGATTTTGGTCCAGAGGCATAATTGGGCCATTTTTCTTCGAAAATGAGCAAGGAGTGGCCGTTACAGTCAATGGCGATCGTTATCGGGCCATGTTGAACGAATTTTTGTTGACAAAAATTGAAGAGGAGGATATTGGCAACATTTGGTTTCAACAGGGCGGCGCTACGTGCCACACAGCCGAAGCTACACTCGATGCTTTGCACCCTGTTTTTGAAGATCGCATTATCAGCCGCAGAGCTGATGTCGTTTGGCCACCTCGGATCTGCGATTTGACACCGTTGGACTATTATTTGTGGGGTGCCGTAAAAGATAAGTGTTACGCCGACAAGCCGGAGACAATTGAAGCTTTAAAGGACAATATTCGTGAAACCATTGGTGAAATACAGCTGCACACAATCGATAATGTGCTTAAAAATTAGACCGATCATGTAGGCTACTGCATGGCCAGCCGAGGCAGCCATTTGAATTAAGTTATTTTCCATTATTAACCGGAAGGATAAAACTAATTATCTGTCAAATCAGACATGAGCTAAGTGTTACTATTCACGAAATAAGCACTAGTTGAAAAAAAAAACGTTAGATGGCGGACCCTTTATAACACATAATACGAATCGATTCGAACTTCTTGAGATTTTTCCAGGATCTGCCAAAGTGTGAAAATTTGGTCGATTAAGGCCTTTCCAGCTCTGAAATCGCACTGATATGGTCCAATTAGGCAGATAAGATCCTGTATGCGATGTTCACCTATGCCTCTATAAGAGTAGTTGGCGCAGTTGCTGGAGTTTAATTTTTTGTTGATCGGACAAACGATATTGAGATACTCGTACCATTCACCAGGTGTATACTTTTCTGACCAGATCTGAGAAACGAGTTGGTGTATGCTCTCCACAAAGTCATTTCCAGCAGTTTTGAATACCTCGTCCAGTAATCTGCCAGGTCCACTGATTTGATGGAGTTAAGCTTCGATATTGCTATCCTTGCTTCGTTTTGGTCAGATGGGCGGACATTTTGGATTTAATCGTCTAAGTTGAATGGTCTATTCTGCCTGACGGTAGGATGCTACTTCGCTGTTATACAGTCTGCAGAAAAAGTTGTTCCATGTTTTCAGCACCAATTGTAACTCTACTGCAAGGTTTCCTTCTTCATCTCTACAGACTTCTGTAGGCGTCTTCTTGCCTTGACGCGTTCTTTTTAGCTGTTGGTTAAGCTTCGGTACGTTATTCCTGGAGTACAACCTCTCAATAGCTTCGATCGCGTGCTTTTCGTTCTCTTTTTCTTCTGCTGGAGAAGCCGATGTTCATCCCGTCTCTTCTGCTCTCTCTTTCATTGCAGAGCTGCTTTGTAGGTTTCTAGTTTAGCTGAATGTGCTTGAAGGTAGTGGTCGGGTAAAACCCAGCACATCAGCGGAGTCTGTGGTGGCACGTGACATCGTTATCACTGGTTTTCGGTACTTGAAGTTGGCGGCATAGGAGTTGTAGGCGAAAATTCTGGCAGTTTCTTGTGATTGCTACTTTTCTACGCTATATCTTCAGTAGTTTTTCTGTGTTTTAGCGCTTGGGAAATCTGCATTCGTATCTTGCAAGAGAGTGATCCGAGTCAACGTTCGCTGCGTCCAAAAGACTGAAAGAATGAGTTACATCGATGGCAAAATGATCAATATGATTAAGCGTTTCATAAACCAGATCCACCATGTCCCCGCTTTCATATACATACATCCTTAAAATCGATGAAGAGTTGGTGGTTATTGATATGGTATTCTCGGGTCTTCTCCAAGAGCTGCTACAGAGTGAAAATTGTTTAGGGATAAATTATATTTGATTTGCCAAGCACCTTAATCAACCCTCATAGTGAACTAAGCGGTGCCATTCATCCGTCACCATCTCTCTTTCAAGACTTGGCTAAGCATTGGAAGTCTTTATCGGCCAGAGCACGGAATATGTCGATATTTCTCAAATAAGGTGTTGAGTCGTTTGTAGAAGTTATGATATCACCTTTGGCTCCATCTAGGGAATTTCCCCACTGGCGTGTAAATAGTGCTGCTATCTTAGTTTCTTAGTCAGCACCCGCGCTTATAAATCAATTCCGGGTGGACAGCAATCGACTACAAATTGAAGGTACGACAAAAAAAACACAATTGATGCCTATTCGTAGGCACTGGACATCGCCAGTTTGAAGCCACTAGAATCTCCTGGACTTTAAAAATCCAGCAATTAAGTAAACCCTGTTACTAAGGATAATCTTCAGAACAAAATCCCACGATAAGATAAACTCAGGCACATCCGCAAGAATATTAAACGACACCAAGTCAATCGCTGAATCACACAATTTCTTCCTTGATCGACGAGAAACCGAAACATCAACCGCCCAAAAACGCCAAAACAGAAATTGTGCGTTTTCGGCTGTCTACACAGTTCTTCTAGGGCCACGACGACGTCAATGCAACGCGCGCAAATAAATATACCAGACCACTTTCGTATTTTGGCAACAGCCCAACTTTCCTTTAGACACCAAGGCACGTACGTAAGCACATATACAGTTTACATAAACTAAAAATATTGCGCCAATTTCCGTAGGTACACCTCCCTTGTCTCCCTTGCTTAGTCAAAAATCAACAGACTACTCATGCCACTTCGTACCACTATCACAATCTCCGGCAATAATCTCCCAAGTATCTCGTCGATTGTTATCTTCTCCTCTGTCGATTATCAGTTCAACAAAACCGTCCTCTAAATTTGTCATGAACATTTCTGTAACAAAAGCGACTGTTGTTGCTTGCTTCTTGTGATGAAATTGCGTTCACTTTTCGGCGTATCACATGGAGGGTGGGAAGAGAATCATTCGTTGCATTTGAAAACGAAAACATGTCACGTCATCCCTTCAATTGCACGCGATTTACAATAGTAGAACACACATCGGAGGAATTATTCGGAGAAAAACGAACTTTACTCGTCCACCCTGTGTGTGGAATTCTCAAGAAGTGATGAACTTTTCTTTTTTAATTCTAAATCAAGGCCTTTGGCCACTAGTGAGTGGTAGGGCGCTCAACTATGCCCCGTTGACTTATTAAGGGACACGTAAACTAAGAGAACATGCAAAGGTGTCGAAAGAACCACCCCACGACCTCGAACAGTGGGGCTATAAATTTTCCCACCAACAACCAAGGGTTCGCTATGAAATCATCCACCAATGTGGTGACCAGGAGCATTCAATACTCCCAGAACTGAAGCGCTCTAAGCAAGACTTTTACCGCTTGCACACCGCGAACTTTACTCAACTTACATCCATCTCGTGGTCGATTTATGAAATTCAATTCAACCGCGTCATGTATACATTACACATACGAGTGTTCCTATTGTGACCTCATGCAACCCACTAAGGTGGCACCGCTACACCCCTACACAATTCACACACAAACAACAATAACCACAGGGAACACTCTAGATCTAAAGATAATTTCTTCATGTGATAACAAGCGAATAGTTCGCTAATTAGCGATAAATGCAACCCGAATACGATTTAGATTATAGTTCCCGTCCACCGCAGCCTATACATAGTATAGGTTCAACGCCCATTTGAGATATCTTATCTAGGCGTACACACATTATCGTTTGCAAAACGATATAACGACACACGAAAAACAAAACAACGAAAAAAAACAAATCTCAGACGGAACCATTCGAATTCAAAACTGTGTCAGGAGACAGAATGCCAATCGGACTTACCGTTTGTATAGCATCCACAGATTCCTTACAATGTATGGTCCACAGCAATGAGATCATGAAGAGGAAGTTGTAGAACAGGAAGGCGCCATGTCCCCATATCCCGAGCAAGGCATTCGAAATGAAGATGAAATGCACAAATGTCACCAGCTGCAATTGGACAAAAGGTTAAATTAATTTCGAGGTGCGGGCTTAATTATATAATTTTCGCAAGACAACACAGTCATTTACGAACCTTAACTCGCACGAACGGTGAGGACATGATTTCGTTGATGTCTGTCATCTTCGAGACGTTGTAAAGTGGTTTTGGTTGTTTCGAGAAATACTCCGACGACTAGGTGGATGGTGATTCTATTCGATTGTAGGGAAATTGCTTTTATTTTTCTCTGTTGTGCTACGTTGTCTGACGTTCGTTGGGATAAATGAAATTTATTTGGCTCCGCGCACTTCTCAGGTCGGTTGGTTGCTGTTTTGAGTTCCGTTGAAGCACTTGTTGGTCTTCCTGCGACACTGGCTAGCGATGGGTACTGAAATGGCGTAATTGGGTTAAAAAATGAAAGTGGAAAAGAGATGGAAAGAAAATATGTATGGGGATGAAAGGGACAAGGTGCTAATTTGACATACTCGTTTGGTGGTGTTGTTTTTGTTTCGACCCGTGTGGTAAGTTAAGTGTGGTGGGTTTTGGAAAAAAGAACAGGGTTGGTGCAGAATTTTTTCGGTTATATTTGAATTTAGAAACATTTCAGAAATATTCCTGAAACTGAAATATATTTCGGTTGATGCCGATGAAATATTTCTGAAATAGTTTTTATCTACTTTAGCACTGGAAGATAATGGACTCAAACCAGATTGGATTGATATCGTAGTGCTTCATCATAAGGAGGAAATTAAAGGCAATGAGAAAAGGAAAGGGAAAAAGTAGAGAAAACTCAGGTCAGTTATTACAAGATCTCAAAATCTGCAGTTGTAGCCTGGATAAGTGGATACAGAAATTTTGCGGGGGTGTTAAATGATGAAAATATTTTCATGTAAATCTGACTGGTTCTAGAATTAGAAAACAGGAAACGAAGTGCAAATCGACTATTATTGTTGAAGATCGTCTAGCAGTCACTCTTCCAGAAGGCTGCCAATGACAACAATCTGAAAGGCGTTGAGTGCAAACATTGTGTTGATCAACTGTTGGAAGTTAGTTGAAGCAGAAAATGTATGCATTCAACCGGAGCAAACTCCAAGCAATGAATTCTTGTATGGCTGAGCTAATCTGAGCTGAAATTCCCCTTCTGAAAATTAAGACTTTGAAGATTTCATCTGGGTTCCGGGGAAACTTAGACAAACGAAGTTCTGCACTAAACCCTGAAAAGTGAGATGTAGTTTTTTTTACAATAAGAGTAAGAATCTGGAAAACAAGAAAGACTCTTCTCTCATTATGGGCTTAGATAAGGCTTCTGTCAATAAATCTAGGCATAACTAACGTCCTTATCTGCACTTTGAGAGGGTTAATTTCTACTTTATCTCCAAATGAAAGCAGATAAGAGACGACCAGCCTAGTACTAATGTATTATGTTTACTCAGATCAACATTGCAAGTGTCCTACATATCCCTATAAAGTTTTCCGTATTGAATACAAAACCTCACATAGTATACATGCAAGGACCATGGGTGCGGAATAAACGGTTTTCACACCACCATAGAATAATCAATCAGAAGACCGAGAACTTATCTTTCTACGCCGAATTCAATGTCAACACCTAAGCTTGGTAACTTTTGCAACCAATATTTAGCAGCTGCAGGCGTAAGCTGCGAAACGAAAGGAGCATGGCACCAATTAGTTGGCTCCTAGATAATATTTTTTGCAAAAGAAAGGCAGCAAATAATCGACATAACGCTAGTTAATAGGCACTCTAATGAGATAACCGGCAGAAAAGCACTATCGGAGGTATCCATGTCAGACCATGGCAACATCGAACTCAGAATCGGATGCGAGTTCCCAAACTTGTTGAAGAGGGCGAATCCGCGGAAAACTAATGAGACAGGATTTATGAAAGAGCTTGTGAAGTCCGATAGCTCTCTCCCTAAACTCAGAACAATCCCCACACCATCGATTTACACATCAGAGACCTCAGAAATTCACCTCTGCACCCTCTCCAATATGCATACAGGAAAGAAGATCCACGGAAGGCGCTCTACTAAATTTGGTAACACAAATTAAAGATACTTGCCGACAAAAGGAGATTACAATATGTGCTTTTCTAGATATTGAAAGTTGTGAATAGCAGATATGTATCTATTTCGGAAGCCATGTCCAAAAAGTTGAATTGACCATCCCACTAACCGTTTGGTTAGAGCGGTGCTCGTAAACTTGAAAATCTCCACTTCTTATGGTGAGACTAAAATCTCTGTCTCAGCCGTTAAAGGTTGTCCACAAGAAGGTATTGTTTCACCGTTCTTGTGGTCGCTGGTTATTGAAGACCTACTAGTAAAACTTAGTAATCTGGGCTATCAAACAATCGATAAAGATAGTAAATGGCTGGCATGTTGGAGCAAATCTCTGAATCAAGAAATCTGAGTCTTAAGGTACAGAATTTGTGTACTCAAAAGAAGTAAAATATCTTGGAATGGTTACGATAAAAAACTAAATTGGGACTTATATATTAATAATAAAATTACCATAGACTAAAGCCATGTAGAATTGTCATTGTACGTATGGTAAAACCTGGGGCCTAGCCCCAAAGGTCGCCTATTGGGTATTTACAACGATGATACGACCCATCATCACCTACTTATCAGAAGTATAGAGGAACAAAACAAAAGAGAAAGTAGCAGCGGTTACAAAGACTTCCATGCCTCGGCATCACCGGCGTAATGCACACATGCCTCACAGCAGCTACAGAAGCCTTCATAAGTTACCGCCGCTCCATATTTTAATAAGAAAGATGGCAATTCGAAATCCCAGAGTTTGACATGATCTGTGACCCTACGCTTCGGCAGAATGTTCAATATAGTGATCCCAAACCGAGAAGCATGAAATACAAAAACCCCACCTCAAACCTTAAAGGTATCAAGCAGTATACGGATGGATCAAAGATGGACACTGGCTTGGGTGCTGGCATATTTGGTCCAAACACCAAAACTTCGCAACCAATAGGAAAAATTCCCAGTGTATTTCAAGCAAAAATATATGCCATTTAGGTATGCGCAAATTACATCCTCAATAACGGAATGAAAGGCATCTCCATCCATATACTAACGGACAGTCAAGCAGCCATTAAAGCATTAGGCTCTAATGTCATTTACTCCAAATCAGTCGTGCACTGCTTCATTACACTACAAGATCTCTCCCATAAGAACAAAGTAAAACTTTGACGGGTTCGTGGTCATAAAAGTATTGTCGGAAATGAAATAACCGACGAACTAGCCAGAAACGATTCGGCTGATTCTTTCATCGGGCTTGAGCCGTTCTGTAATATCCCAAATTCAGGTCTTAATTCACTAATAATGAGTTGAGAGAACAAAATGTGTATATCCCATTGGGAAAACATCCCAGGGCTTCGCCAGGATAAAAGACATTTCAAACCCTTTCATGAAAAATCAAAGGAATCCATACAACTCAAAAGGGATGATATCAGAAGACTGGTTGGATTTCTAACCGGACACTGCCACCTTCGATGTCACCTACACAAAATAGATATTATACAGAAAACTGAATGTCGTCTTTGCAAGCAGATCACCCGTTCGTTTGAGAAAGGGAAAATCAGCTAGGCCGGAATCATTCAGAAAACCTGATAGTACCTTCACCGAAAGCAGAGATTCTAGCCTAATACTTGAGACTCACTTCCCAAGTAACATAATCAGAACAAATCACAGCCAGGTCTTAATAACGAAGGTGTAAGTGAGGTGAGTAACACAACACTTCGTAGCTGATATCTGCCATCAGTTAAGGCGGCGGAAGAAGATATCAAACACGCTGTTACTTCCTTTGATGGTTTCAAGTCATCCATCATCGATGACGTAGCGTTTATACAGAAAATCGAAAAAAAAGAAGTGATAAAACGCTCGCCAAGAGCTTCAGACCTATTAGTCTGGCTTCCTTCATGTTGAAGAGCATGAAGAAGCATACGCCATGTGCGTAGAATTGTTTTGCGAACACATCCTCTGTCTAACTTTCTCAACTGTACAAGATGGCCAACTTGTGATGGTGAGCGTAAACAGGCGTTGCCTGTAAGGCGGTGTGCTGTCTCCACTGCTATTGTGCATTTTGATCGATTCAATGCTCTTAATAGTTCTGACGCATTTGTTCACGTACATGCAGATGATTAAGCTATACAGTCTGTCGAATCATGTACAGCGACTGTCTGCTCTTAAACGCAGATCACTCTAGAGATGATCGACGATTTATAGACCAGAAGTGCGTTTTCAGTCAATACTTTCAAAACTCATTTACGCGAAGGATGAAGCTGACTGGGTCTGACTCCTCTAGTGTTTAAAAGCATCACCATACAATTCCTTCAAGAATCTAAGTATTTGGGTGTACTCCTGGATAACAAAATTTTCTGGACTAAACATGTTACGCCGAAAGCCTCTCAGTCACTGCCGGCTTTCTGGCAGTATAAACAAGCTTTCGGTAAGATATGGAACTTCTCATCGAGGAGGGTGCTTTTGATCTAAACTGCTACGATAAATCTAATTAAACCCTATGCGTCGGCTGTCGGTTTTCTGATGATTTTCACGAAAATACGTCAGGACAGTCCGTCTCGGAGGCGTGGGGATTTCTCTAGCACGCCTGGCCCTGATATAGTTTTTCTCCTCCACCGATTCTAGACAGTATAGTTTGTTGTCATGAAAATTGCCTTTAACTCCGACAACAGACCCAGACGTTTTAACTTTGAAATCTAGTGTTCTCGTCCTCGAGAAAGCCACCTATTTCGGCTTTGGAGCCATCCGAGAAGATCCGACTACTTTCATTTTCTGGTTCAGATTCTGGACGAAATGATTCTCTGGCAGAGAGAAAGTTGAATTCATGCTTTCGCAGTACCAAGAGTAATGTTCTGACTACATGGGGCCGCATGCCCATACGACCATACTCAAAAAGCAATGCAATACAGCAATGCTTTGAGAGTACGAGCTCCATATTATATTTAATCGTACCCGACAGAGCGATGTGTTCGTTGGTAGTATGAGGTGGAGCACCATCCAGTTGAAACCACAGTTATCCCACTGCCACGTAAATTTAAGAACACATAACCCTCATCATCATCTCATTGTACCGGTGTCTATTGACAGTAACTTTTTTAAGAAGAAATAAGGATCGACGACCAGAAATGGGCCTCATCACTGAATAAAATTATAAATTAAAAAACTTTTTCAACTACCTTAACTAACTTAAAGCCCATTCATTGAACACCTGACGCAGCTTTAGCTCTTGCACCAATAGGTCTTTTAAGCATTGAGACCAAGATATTTACGTAGAATATTCTAGGTAGTGGCTGGACAAAGCCCAAGTTGCTGCGAACGACGACGATTCGATAAACTGGGGCCTCTTCAACACTAGCTTACACAGAAGCGATATTTTCTTTCGATCGCACTGTTCTCCTTCTTGCTGTTGTGTGAGTATCCAATAGTGTGAATTGGGTGCGAATTTCTTTTTTGATAATTAGATAAATACCAGGCATCTGAATCTGGTAGTAATTTTGACGAAGTTCTCTGTAAGTGCCTGTTTACATTGGCGACTGGATGAAAGTCCTCACCATGAACGTCGTGTTCACATTGTCATGGTGTTGAAAGACTTTTTGACAAGTGGAACACTTGAATCGAAGCATTTTTAATTTTTAAATTTGAGCAGTTGGCCTGAAACACACCTTTTTTCCTATTCTTCACACTTCCTTTCTCATCAACGACCAAAACTAAAATAAAAAAATATGTCAGAAATGGAACGATATGGAAAAAAACGATGTGTTGCACCCGAGAATCCACTTTAGAAATGGATTCTCTGTGGAAGTAACCCTTCTTCTTCCCACTTCAATTAAAAGCGTTCCCTCTCTTTTGGACAATCTTCCTGCCCGCGCCAATGTGAAGAGGCACTAAGATTCACGAAAAAAGCTACAATTTTAGAAGCAAATTTCAACGACTTAAACTCGTTGTTGTGACATCAACCTTTCCATGATAAAATGACAAACTGTACTCAAAATAAATGAATCTGCCAGCTCAAGGTGAAAACTGATTTGGCATTTAATACCTATTGAAAAGCCAAACAAAGCAAAAATAACACCAATACCATAAGCCTCACTTTGAAAGATTTATTCAAAACATCGAACGCACCCTGTTTTGTCTTTACTTCAACTTCGTTACGTTGTCGTTTCGTAACGCAAAGTAATTTCCGATAAGAAAAATGTTCGTTACTACTTGTCAGTTTTCATACAATCAACTCTCAACTTGTTGCTTCTACTTTTGGGGGGCCTAATCACACTTCTTTAGTCCTAAATAGTTTGCCTCTTGCCATGACAAAAACTCTTGAAGAAAAATTAAACAAGATACAAATCACACAGGCGATGCTGGACAATCTAGACTACGACGCTGGAACAGAGAACAATAACACGGTAGATATTTCCAGCAATCGCTGCTTGTCTTTTGATTATTGTAGTCTTATCGCGCTTACCTTATCATCGTTTGCATTTTATAGATGCCACCAACAGTTGCAAAGGAACCCTTAGGCATGTTTGTCTTCCATCGATCTGATTTGGACGCAGCGTCGTACTATCTAGCTAAATCTTTGGAAGACCCCCTTAACCAGGCTGCCATCAAATGTGCTTTTGTTCAGGAGTCATGTGTAGAGAGATTCAGTGAAAAACTCAAGTCAAAACTGAAACCTTACTCCAAGGATGCCCTGAAAAATACTGCTTTGTTGAATGCTTTAACAATATCTGCAGACATAGTTTCGAAATTGAAGGCCAAAACCATTTGCCCGGATACAAAGGAAGATCACGTCCCAACAGTAGTGTATGACTTCCCACAGGAACATTTCACCTCTGATGGACCATCACCAATTGTTACTTTGTACACGTTTCGCACCGTAAAGGAAGCAATAGCCCTGAGTAAGAAGGAAATTTCTATTAAAAATGCCACAATCTGGAGTGAGAACCATGCGATTGCTTACGAGGTGATTGCTTCAACCTCACTGAACGATTACTATCTGAATTGTAGCAGCGTTGCATGGACTCCTATCCAGGAATACATTACCAAAAAGCAATCGTTTGTGATTATAGACAAATCGTATCATTATGAAACGTTGGTTGCGTCAGGAGTTCAAAAGAATGTTGTGTTCCCCTTTGGAACTAGTTTTGCTAATTGATGTTGATTCTGTCGCTGATTTCTCCCTATCTACCTTTTGCTCTTAAAGTCGAAATTAATGAATTTATTTTATTTTTTTATAACCTGTTAATGCTGCGACCAAATAAACGTTTCATATATTGGCAATGTGGTGTTTCATACTCTACTCATAGATGACACTGAGTGGCATCAACTTGGTGAAGCTCAGTGCTGTAAGTATGTGGGTACTTATATAGCTTCGCATGAGAATGGATCAACTGATTTTGCAAAATGAATAAAGTACAACGACATTTGGATCTGCGCGTGGAACGTGCATTTAAGGAATGCGTCTAAAGGAAGGAGTTTGTGCATTATCTCTAGTGCAGTTTGAGAAGTACGCTACGTAAACACACGCTTGAACTTGTGTGAGAATTTTGAGATAACTACACTTTTCCGCGGCTTTTCACCAAACCAGTAAGTAAGAATGGGTCTAACTATGGCCATGTGCCTCCAGTGTCTTGGTCGAAAATGTTTACCAAACGTCCTTTGGCAGGTGGACACTGCTCTTAATGGTTTTCTGGTTCTTTCTCGTATTTTACGCTTCCAGTAAGCTTACAGTCAAAGATGATTGTTGGATACTTATATTTGGATGAAATTTTATCCACATTAAACTAGTTCGATTTTTGATGGATTTATATTTAAGCCGGTTTTTGTGTTGTCCACTTTGCGAGTGTGTTTAAGGCCGACTTCATAAGTTTGCAGATCGTTGTAAAATGATTTACCACCAAAAGGACTATGTCGGCGGCGTAGGCTGAAAGTTGTTAGGATGTCTTACAATAACAAGTCACAGAAAGGGAGAAATTACTCCTCTTTGTGGAGGGCCCACGCTAAATTATTAAGAGTACGCCCACCAATGTAGTATTCGAATAACAAAAAGGGGGTAGACACAATACGCTTCCGGATTTACGCAACCGAAGGTTGCTACGATTTGACCAGTTACAAGCTGCCGTTCAAAAGGTTCTGTTGGGTGGCAATAGTATCGATAGTCCCTACAAGGTACCATGGAAGTCATGGCCCCCGAACTTCGGTAGAGTTAGGCGCTTCAGTAGGAGTGTCACGATGACTGTGGTTTAAACCTAGAGTCGCATGAAGGGTCTTCCACTTGAAGTTGACATGATGTAGAGTTGCAATAAGCTCTGGGTGCCGTGATTCAAAGATCGGCAAAAGGTTTTAGATTGGTCTGGACTCATACCAAGGGTGGAGCTTGTGCTCTCAACACAAGTTCCGACTTTGGTATTACCGAAGAATGGTGGCCAGGCCTATCCTGAACCCGATGAATGTATGGGTATTCCGTGAACTTAAGTCATTCACGTAAAACACAAGACACGTTACTCTTTATAGAATTCCTCTAGCAACCATTTTCCTGACTGCGTTTCTCCTAAATTCTGAATTGATAATTCTATCGTAGCTACAACCTCGTGTAGTGCAGAGACTTATGAGTTTAATCCTTAGCAGAGGAATGGTTAGGTGTTCCTGATTAGGTACTTCTTTCCAAATTGGAATGATATTGCAGTGTTGTTACGGGTAAAGGCCCCGACCCATAGAATCCGTTGCGTAGTTATTCCATTGACGTTTTTAACTGACAATTATGTATATATAATACACGCATTCGTATGGAAAGTGGGCCGTAACCAACGGGTGTATGAACTTCGACGGATAAAGTAGGTTTACTTTCTACTTCTGCAATCCATTCATCCGTTGACAGTTCGCACATTCACGCATTTACAAATTGAGACTTAGCACATTCATTGGTGGAAGCATTAAGAAAATATAGAGAAACTGTCACCTCTGGAAGAGAAAACGCTCTCAGCAATAACAGAATGTCACTGGCTGTCTTCTGTTGACGTAGGTATGCGATGGAATGTATGGGACGGTAAAGGGTCACTACGTCAACGGAACGACGAAGCAACGGCTTCTATGGTAAAAAATGGCATGGTTTGTAAGTTATGCCTTTTTGAAGATCTATTAGTCAGAAAAATTACAACTAGTCAACGGAGTTCAGTTATTTAAAAGGTGTGCGCTGAAAAGTCTCTTACGAAAGCACCAAAACTTTAAAACAAATGTTTCAGTTTTTGAGATTGACTACTCTCAAATGCATTCACTTAGTCTTCCAACATGATAGCTCAAATCGTCAATACTGCTAAGAAGTTATCAAATTCCGCAGCAAGACAACGTGAATCGAATTTTTTTTCAAAGCAAACCACCATCATTGCAAATACTGCTATAGTGTGGTAAAGATTCATTTTTGTTCTATTGAAATTCAAAACCTTTAACGTTATAACGATTTCTAAACGCAACCTCCCATTACGTTACGGCGTTTATCTACTGCCATCTTTCAAAACCTTTCGATATAGAAAAAAGCCTCCCCCAAATGCCAAAAGCTAACAGCTGATTCTGACAGTTTAGTGTTTTTCTCCCAACCTCCTGTGTACACACAACAAAAGCTAGGCGGTGCAAAAGAAGATAAGAAATTTTCGCAAACGCACTTGAAATTGAAAACAAAAATACCACAATTCATTCAAATTATTCCGGATCAGTTGATGAGTTACTTCTGGCCTTTGGTACTTTATCCAACGGTATAACTTTGTGAGGAACCATCGACTCCTAATGATATAAGCACCAAGCTGTTGTCTATCCAAATCTGCAGTGGAACAAGTTCATCGACGTGTCTCTGAGTAATTGCTTACCATTGTGTTGTTTCAGTTGACGGGTGAGAACACGAAATATCTGTGTCGGAGTAGTTGGCTGATTCCATTAATGGTGCCGCGAAGTGAAGACGTGGTGCTCTTTTAGGAAATAAAGAAAAAAGGCAAAAGGTCTCTTCCATCATGACGGATAGTGGTAGTGAAGCGGAGATTTATGATCCCACATCTCGGGTTATGAAAAATCCAACACGCTTAGAGGAGAATGACACATTCGATGGAACCATCACTGATGATAGCTTCGATGATACGCCTCTCATTCATGGAATTGTTGGTAAGCAAACCATATTGTTAGAATTAAGTGCTTTATCATTTTCAGGTTAGATGAGAAATTTAGTATGTGGCGGTCAAGGAAACGAAATTAATATTATTATAGCTTTCGTCGTCACTTATCCAGATAACGCTTCTTAGTGTTCTCACTATTGCAATTAGGCAATCTCACGCTACGTATACTCGTATGTAGATCATTAAAACTGTCCTTGGTGTTCATTAGCGTTGAGACGAGATAACGATTAATGAGCAGGTACATCCGTAAATCCCCTGTCTTTTACGTAAACCGTGTTCGGTTCATGTTTATTTTAAATTGCGCGATAAGTCTTTTGTGATTCTTAAAAAAAAAACAGGGTTGCGATATTTGTTTTTATAAAATAAACTCCAGCCCCAATCACAGTAAGGCAATGTACCTGCAGTGTGGCTTAGGTGCTTGTCGATGCCCTCAGCTGTTTGAACAAATAATTTTAATAACGACAATCTGGATAAACAGACATTTTTATCCTCGGATACCCTATCTGGCGTTCTGAGATACGTGAGTAACAATTGGCTTAAAATGTTTCCAAAAAATTACGCAGTACTGGGCGGTTACAAAAATGCTATCAGGCGCTAGTATATGTGTATATGCGTTGTTTATGTGTAACTTGTTACTGGGCTATTTATGTATTTTTATTTTCTTTTCCTTTTTAGTTGTTTTTAAGGCCAACGACTCTCAACTACATGTAAATTAACAATGTTGGAAGGTGCGAAAGAAGTTGCTTTTTACTTATACTTTCTGAATGGTGTATATACATATCTGTCATTTCTACTGTCTGTTACTGTTACTAGTGTGAGCAGCTGTGAACTAGTGGCAAGACAATTCATTGATTACTTCACTTTTCACTTTTCTGGCTTTTGGGCGCCTCGGTAGGGTATGTAGTTAGCATGACTTACACAAGGATAGTTTGCAAAAGCGACTTATGTATGTATGATTCACATTATTTCTTTCCAGTTAATGCCGTGCCATACCACTTTTGAATTTCGATCAGCACCAGAACAACTCTCCGCATTCGGAAACTGAATTCATTCAGTTGTCTGCTTTGAGGTTAAGACATCAGTGGCAATAACTGTAAAGGTATGTGTGTAAAAGAGGCACGTTTGCAGCATACAAAATAGGTGATGAGTTGTCCAAAAGGAATTTCCCACATTTCTTTGTGCACGTTGAAAAGAAATTTCTTCTTTCCCCAGATAGTGTGCGACTTCCGTGAGATAAGTTTGAAGAGCAAAGTCTCGTTCTGCCGATTATTTTTTTTTCAATAGAGTTGTGGCTGGAGACCCTGAAGCGTTTCTATGTAAGGGTACAGTCCTTCTGTGAACGCTGACTGTCTGGTACAACGCCTAAATGAATTTCAGTCTTGGACTACACTCTAACCACTTTCCATTTGAAGTACTTAAACCATTTGTAGATCGACTGTGATACCAATGGGAGAGTATGGGAGGTTGATGCTCTGGAACCAATCTTTATAAATAAGGCACCTAAATCTCGGAAGTGATAACTTACCAAAGCAGGACAGTTGCATAGAAAGTGCACATTATCATTACCTCTGCAGCTTCTGCAGAAATCATTGTGAGGAATATTCAGTCGTTGCACCTTTCTTCCAATAGCACAGTGTCCAATGCTATATTTGGGAGTTTGCAGGTGTCTCTTCTTCTGAGTTTGGTCAAATTTTTTGATCGATGTCTCATAGTTATCCCGATGAGCCCATATATTTTTGACTGACTTTAGAAAGCAGTTGAGAATGTGTTACTTGTTTAGTGTAGACCATTGGTTGCTGCCTACTATTTCTTCCTCGGGATTCTACAGGGTGCGCTCTAAAGTAAACAGGACATTTTAAAAATAAGAACAACGAAGAGTTCTTTTTGGTAACACCGATTTATTTTATTCAAAATAGTCCCCCTCCGACTCCATAGAGCAATTTGCACGGTCTGAAAGCATGCCGAATGACTGTTTTAGATCATCGGCCGCGATGGCCTTCAGGATGTCGGTACAAGAATTTTGGATGGATTCTACCTCCAGTAGTTGACAATTCGATTTTTAGCCATCAAATTGACAAGTTTCGATCGATGAGATGGCGCATTATCATGCAGCAAACGCCAACTGCCTTCTGCGCAATATTCTGCCCGAATACGACGAATACGGTTCACCAAACGCCTCGAAACGCCAAGATAGAATTGTGCGTTAACTTTTTGACTCGGTGGGACGAACTCTTTTATTAGCAATGCCCTTGGGATTGTAAAATCAAATCACCATTGCCTTCACTTTTAACTTCTTGCAAAGGAAGTTTTTGTTCTTTTTGGCCTCCTTGATTCTGAGCAGTCACTTTTGTACCGATGACACAAACATACTGTCACTTCCGACGTAATAATTCCGCTTCTATTGACCATGTCAGTACATCAGTGAAGGATCTACCTTTCCGACGCATGTATTATAATTGCCAACAGATGCCTATGTTTAAAAAGTCCTTTATAGTTGTCTTCAATCACCTTCGGTTGGTACGTATAATTTAGCGTCTATCCAGAATATTTAATTGAGGCTGAATCAAGTAGCAGCCCGATGAATTACCGAGACTTTTGCTATGCACACCCTAGAGTGTGCGGATAGATTGAAGCATTTGTGTATACAGGTGTCAAAAACTCGAATTCGAATTCTGCGCCACCGAATTCGGTTGTTTGAAACCCGATTTTGAAATAAAGATGTACGTCCAGTATTTTTTATAAGATGCATCCCAATTTGATTTTTAAATAAAAAAGCGCATGTTTAAGGTATCGATGGAAATTTTATTGTGGGTTACTTGTACTCTACGCGCGCTGCTACGTCTCCAACAAAAATCGAATTTAAAGGAAACTCTTTTCAACAATATTGAATTCATTTTGCAACATTTTCACCCAAACAATTCTGGCAATTTAACGTTTCGTTTCAATACTGTTTATTAAAGTGCTTTTGGATCACAATATTTTTAATTTTTCCTTCTGGTGCGCATACGAATAAATCAGAAGGTTTTCCTCCGCGTGAGCAAACCACATACAGCTGCCCATGTGAGAAGCATGGATTTAGCCCATGCGATTGTCCCTGTGCTTTGTTGATGGTCATTGCAAAGGCTAGTTGCACAGGAAATTGCAAACGTTTAAATTCGAATGGCATATCTGTCGGAATCATTGTGGCACAGTGCATCTTCTTTGAATTTTCCACTTCAAATTGTAGCTTCGATGATATTGTTCATCATCTTTTTTACTGAACCCCTGGTACCGGTACTTGTACAATTTTCAATGTTAAAACGTGCAGCGGCATAATTTGCAAACCATGTGGACTCAAGAATTCAGTTGGATAATTGGCAACTTCGTCTGGATTCATTACAGTTTCGATGGGCTTATACGTTGTCGCTTCTCCTGGTATTTCGTGAGTGCTGTTATTGATGGCATTGACATTGTTGTTTTTGTCTGCTAATATAGTACATACGTCCGCTGAGCTACTGGTGATTTTGTGAATCAATTCGTCTCTCGTTGTAAATTCATCGACTGCCATTTTCCCATTCTCAATATCCAGCAATTGTTTTCCGAAACGTTCAGCGGATGCATCATGTTGTAGTTGCAGACGCATATTGGTTTTCAAAGTCGATTTCTGTACATTTTGCCATGAAACTGATGATTTGAAACATGCATTAAGCTCGCCAAGTGGTGTTGATCGTGGTATAACTGGTAGAGTTTGTCGGAAATCACCAGAAAATAAAATGAGTGCGCCACCGAAGAGCTGTCCGTTTTCCTCTCAAATCTTTTAGTGTACGATGTGCCACTGTCCGCATCTATGATATACAATCCACCGCTTTGGCTTGTAATTGCATGCATAAGTTTCTCACAAACTATGCGTTGTCCTGGTACGAATTTCGAAAGATTCGTTTGAACAAATGTACCCAATTCGTTCACATCAAAGTGCGTTTCTTGTTGCAAATCACGATCGAAAAGATTGCTTGCACATCAGTTCAATTGCACCAACATGTGTTTTGTCTGCTCTAACTACAACTGTGTAACTGGCATTTGTTCGAGCGCAGTTCTGAACAATCGAATTAATTCGTTGTGTTGATCGAGAGAAGTTTGTAATGCAGCGACAATTTCTCGTTTAGTGCCCGAATTGAATCGGCAACGTTGATCGATTTGTTCATCAGTGTTTCCCATGGAATAAATTCGAAAAAAAATGTGATCTGCCTCCGGCAGTGATAGTAGTGGTTCAGCACAATTATAAATTTGCCCTTGCACTTTGAATGTTGGAAAATAATTTTCGCGCACGATATTTGTTGAAACATGAATTATACTTACGTCTGTTTGCGAAGAAATGTTTCTATTGGCTTGTGTCACCTGATGGATGGTGGTGGATGTAATTCTGGCAAATCCACCCGCGCAGCACATTTTCGGTGTTTCATTCTTAAATTTGAGGGCACTGCAATACAGGCATAATTTATATATTTTTCCAATAACCACGCTTGGATGAAGACTGTAATCATAATAGCATCGTAATGGAATGCACCAAGATTTAAATCAGCATGCTGTGTTCGTCAAGAGCGAGCAGTGCGTATTCGAATGGTTTTCAGTTTTGTTTCCGTTGCTTCGCTGTGTCAGTCGAACAACAGATCGACCAATCACTTGTCGTTTGGGAGGCATAATTACACAGAAAATGTATTGAAAATCCATGTGTGAGATTGCAAAAATTAAACTCGATTCCACTCACAATGAAATGCATACAAACTGCGCAGACAATGTTTGAAAATTCTTCTAAAATCCGTGTGATATCTGTTATCAAATGTCGAACCGGAATTGGAATTTCACAATCAGCAGCACTTGTTATGTCATCCACGAAATGAAACTACGCTGTTTGTATTTGATTCAATTAAAGCCGCTGCGAGTTTCGTACAATCTACAGCCACATGGCATGACAGTGCTTTAGGTCGTCTCAACAATTTTTCGACATCAAATTTTTCGGTGAGATTGCTTCCGACTATATTTATAGTAAATTAGCAGAGACTCTAAAACTAGATATTTATCTGTAGAGTTCATTCTCAAAGATCTGCCATAGTGTGAATATTTTTCAGTTTTGGATTTACTAAAACCGCAGTCATAGTGGACAATCAGATCGTTGAAAAATGGTTTCAGGCGTTCATGCAACACTGCAAACAAGACGTACAATAGACTTGTTAAGGAGATTACTGTGCCTATAGTTGGCGTAATTTAGGAGTTCTCATTTTTTGTGTATCGGGAAAACGATTTTATTTCTTTCTCTTAGCTATATCTTGAAAACGACATCATCTCAGACGGTGTATGGCCTCTACCAAGTCTTGCCCCCACTGACTTAAATAGCTCACCAGGATGGCTGTCTGGTTCAACAATCTTGTTGACTTTAGCTTAGATATTTTTCTGCTTAGTTACTGGTCGGTTAGTCAGAAGGCTTTTACGTACGGTCGACGAAAATGTTTTTTCCAGCATGTGGCTCTACTACTAAGTTTGTTCTCGTCTCTACGGGTCTTGTTTCGGAGTAGCATCTTTCCCATTTTCCTAAAAACTTAACACGTTCTCAGGCACTTAAAGTGTAGTCCTGCCCCCTTGAATGTTAAGTTTTTTTTTTTTAATTGTCGATCATGCGTTTCTCGTGCTCTTTCTTCTTCTTCCAGAGAAGCCAAGATTGAGCTGTCATATTAAAACTGGGTAATGGAGATCATCAGCGTGGCGTCATTCACATAGTCCACAACTTTAATTCCCTTCTTCCAAAAGAAACTCAGAGAGTACCAGAATAGACGAATAGGACACCTCTTTGTGACCTCGATGATCATTTGACACTGTTTTTGTAACTGGTAGCCTTTAGTACTCTAATCTTTAATAGCTGGCTTATAATACAGCGAATTTTTAGCTCATAAAAGACACTGATTGGATAGTTTCCACGATGTAGAAGCCTCCTTCTTTGTGAAGTAAAGCCACAGATCCAACTCTTTGATAAAGAATCATCTCTCGATTGTGTGGATGCCGGAGTGATTGTGACCTGTAGTTCTCTCGGAAGTTCTTAGAAGAAAGCATCACAACTTTAGGTTTGATCTGTCAAGTCCTTAGGGGGTGAATGTAAAGTTGTGAGTGTTTTTTGTTCATAGCCAGACCGAGTCATAGCCTGCGATAAGATTCCTACTACCTAAGTTTTGAGAAAAACAAATGGAAACAAATATTGGTCATCGAAAATGGCTTCATTGTTTCTCAAAATTTTCTCCATGAAGATCAATACACTTTTACAATGCGTTTTAACCAATTTTCGAAGCACTTTTTCCACTCCGAACGAGGTAAGTCCAAAATATGCGCTTTAAACGCATCAAACGTTTCTTCAGGCATCGAAAAACGTTGGCCTCACAATATTTTTGATGAGCGGGCATAAGAAGAAGCCACTGTGTGCCACGTTAGGGCTGCACGGCGGATGAGCCATCAATTCAATGTTTTGAGTGCTCAAAAATCACGTATTTGAGTCGACCTCTGATAACTCGCATTGTCGTGGTGGAGAATTATCCATGTTCAGCGGTTGCTTTTCCTTATTTCTGCAAAGATTTCTTTCAAACAAATGGTGGTGTACCATTCCGAATTGACCGTTCTACGTTGCTTTAATGTCACGGTGGTGAGATGTGTTTTTTCGGAGAAACAGACGACTATTTGTTACGAAGTGCTTTTTGCGCGAACAACTTTCGTTGGATTTGCCTCGTCTTGAAAGACCCATATAGCATATGCCTTGGATTTGTAGTCTGTCACCATCTTATAGACATCTTTTGAAACACTGTGATCAAATATTTTCAACATTTCTTTGGACCAATCGACACGAGCCGTTTTTTGAGCGATTGTCAAATTATGCGGTATCCAAACGAAGAAATCTTTACGACGGTCACATGTTCATCCAATATTAAGTGTTATCGAGTAGAACTAATGCCCAAGCATGCCACAATTTTACTGATATTGATCTTGCAATATCAGTTCCCGATTCAATTCACGAAACACGGTATGCCTGGATGCTGCTTCATCACCGAAAGTCAATCGGCAAACTGTTGTTGAGTTAATCCACTTTGAAGATCATAAAAAATCATCACACGAAAATGTTCACGATTTAATCCCATTTTTCGGCCAAGATGAATTTTTCAAATCTCTGTAAAAACGCAAATAGAACTCGTGTGAGAAAACGTTTTGACCACTGTACCATTGAAAACGTCAAACTTTACGATGCTGATGTCAAATTTGACTTATTTACACCGGTATTGCCATATCACAAAACTTAAATAAAATAGATTTTAAAGAGGCCAGGACGGTGTCAAGCGCTCTCTGTGGCTGCGTCAAGAATATACCATCTGGTTATGGAGATTCATAGGGTTTAAATCTGTTCGCTGTCCATTTCAGCGGCTCTAGAAAGGATGGATGGCTAGATAAAATATTCGACGGATTTATTTCTTCGCACTGCATTCGAACGTGTTGAGTAGGGTTCAAAGAATAAGGTATTCACCGAACTAAAATACTCAAGAAAACAATTGACACCATTCGTAGGTGAGAGAAATTCCCGTCTTGGTTTTGATGTTGAAAGAAGCTCAGCTGTAAAAAGGCGTTAATTGAGGCAAGTTAACAAAAATTCAAAAATCAAGATCTGCAAAACAATTTTTCCAGCGATTTCTGTTACGGAATTTGCGTTTCTCGTGGTCGTGACTAGGACTCGATCACTGACGTTACCAATATGCTTTTGAGGAAGGTGTCCACGGCAGACATTTTATTGGCTGGTCGTTAAGTGCCATTAATGAACCATTTGGCACCGTGCTCTTATTTCTGTTTTCCTTGAAGGGTTATGGTCTTACGGAGCAGTCCTGATCCATTTTTCCAATGCTGCTTTATTCAAATCTGGTTTTGCAGTAATTTTTATCTATCACCATCTCATCTGGTGGTGATGCCATAACGACGTTCTAATGTCTGTTTCACATTGTCTTCATTGGTTTTTGCATTCGGTGATCATTTGCGATTGCAATTTTCCCACGTTATACTTTCTTGCAGTATTCTTTTGTTATGAAGCTGTTGCCCTTCTCTGCATAGTGAGTAAAACAAGTATAAGTCAACGTCTGTGGGTAGTTGAAAACTGTTTCCGTCTTCGTGGATAAAGGCGTATAGATTTACTAATGTTTTGACATCTGCCGCTTCTTATCAACGATACGCCTACTATATTCCAATGCAGTGCTGGAAGATAGTAGAGTTCACTGAATATACGTCAGAGCGATTATGTGGCTCTATGTCACACGCCTTTATATGATAAGGCATCGAAATATTTGACACAGTTTGCAGATGCAAGTCATTTCGCTTGATATGAACCGTATCGCGCAGTTCTGACCTTCATAAAACAACTTTGCTCACGTTCCAACTGAGAAGAAAACAATTATCAGCATTTCTGTACACTTGGCTGTATCCGCCGGCGATGACGTTGTGAACATTTCTGACTGTTGCATTTGAAGATAGGAATGTAAAGATTTTAAATTTATTATAACAAAATTGAATTTCACTTGGTTTGACTCAAACGATCATATAGTCTTGTCTTTCTTGAAGTACTCGTCTGATGAATGAATGAATACTAAATGCTCAAAGCTAACAAGTGTGTTAACAACTTTCTTTAATTTTTTTTTTTCTTTTTACAGAGGATGGTGATTTTCCTAAGGCTCGACACATCTTTGGCTTCATGGGCTTTCTCGGATTCGCCGTAGTTTATGCGATGCGTGTTAATCTGTCCGTAGCCATTGTTGCCATGGTAAATCAAACAGCAATACCCCATACAAACATCACAGTTAAAGATGACACATGTCCAGTGCATTCGTGGAGTAATCATACAGAAACTCCACCGGAGGGTGAATTTGTCTGGGACGAAGCTACACAAGGAATTGTTTTGGGCTCGTTCTTCTATGGATACATATTGACGCAAGTTCCTGGTGGCCGTATGGCTGAAATTATAGGTGGAAAACTAATTTACGGTATAGGAGTCCTCATAACGGCTATTTTTACCCTATTGACACCGTTTGCTGCGCGATGGAACCTACCAGCCTTAGTGTTGGTACGAATCCTCGAAGGAATGGGCGAAGGAGTTACATATCCAGCAATGCATGCGATGCTGTCACACTGGATTCCTCCATTGGAGAGGAATAAATTTGCTGCCATCGTATATGCTGGCTCTAATATTGGAACGGTTATTTCACTACCACTCGCTGGATGGTTATGTTCGCTGGATTTCCTGGGCGGTTGGCCGTTAGCATTTTACATTTTCGGTGTAATGGGTATTATTTGGTTCGGCTTCTGGATGTGCTTAGTATATGATAAGCCCAGCAAGCATCCTCGAATCTCTTACAAAGAACGCAACTACATAGAACGAGCTGTAAGGCTGCGTAGAAGTGGTGAAGTCCTAACAGATGATGGAGAAACCGACGATGGTATTCCCTGGTTATCGATTCTTACTTCAATCCCACTATGGGCAATTTTAATCACACAATGTGGACAGGGTTGGGCTTTTTACACCCAACTGACTGAACTTCCGACCTACATGGATCAAATTCTTCACTTTGACATCGAATCGAATGCATCACTGAATGCAATTCCATACCTCACATCATGGATTGTGGGAATTCTATGTTCGATGTTGGCCGATTGGATGCTCAAAAAGAACTACATCAGTTTGCTGAACTCGTACAAACTATGGAACTCTGTAGCGTCTATAGTTCCATCGATTGGTTTGATAGGCGTTGCCTATGTCGGATGCAATTGGGTGTGGGTAATGTTTATGCTTGCCGTAGTCGGTGCATTCCAAGGGGCAGTTTACGCTGGCAATCAAATGAATCACATTTCTCTAAGTCCAAAGTATGCTGGGACGATGTATGGCCTGACGAATTCTACAGCGAATATCTGTGGATTCATGGCACCGTACGTTATTGGGCTGATTATAAATGGTCGAGAGACTTTGGAACAGTGGAGAATTGTATTCTACTTAGCGGCTGCATTCAATATTGGTGGAAATTTCTTTTATTTACTATTTGCTAGCACAGAAGAACAAACCTGGTCACTGAGTCGAAGAAGAAGAATACGAAGCGACTGAGATTTAGAGCTGTCTTCCACTGTCTTGCCTAAGGTATTTGAATTTACTTAATTTAATTGAATTATATTCTGTTTGTTTAGAATTTAGTATTGCAATTGAATATGTGATAATCCCCATTCCAACGATGTCAATTGTTGAATGAGTTTAACTTTTTTTATGTTTTCATGTTCTTTTTTTTTTGCTTTGTTTTTGTGTAGACTAAGAAAGTGAGAAGGAGAATATGAGAGATGCCTGTGTTAGATGCTGCAATTGACAAGATGAAGTGGTGCATATTACTAGGCAATGCATAGAGCGTGGATTGATGACTACATCAATAAATTTAAAGAGTTTAGGAGCTGACATTCCTTTGCGATTCTATTGTCTCACCCATACAACCTTCTATTTGTTTGCTGCACATTAACGTACATAATTATTTATTCCTCTCTGTTGCCTTGAGGGCAGCTTCTTTGGAAGCATGTAGTTTCTAGAACGGCAACCGGGGGTCATTTTAGAGTCACCGGTGAGACTCTAATAACGCTGACTCTGCCTATGATGAGCATAATATCATCGAGGTATGTCGTCCATTTCACACGTCCTTGTCGCCTGTAGGTCAGCTTTCGGTTATCTTGCGAATTTTTGTTTATTGCTTTCATTGCGACATTCCCTGTGAATATTGATGGAGCTTACTTCACACAGATATATTGTATTTGCGCCATCTGTTTGTATACGAACGTTTTCAGTGCCTGGAGCAGCCTGCATTGGGCGAAACAATACCAACTTTATCTGCATTAAAACGAATTAGAATTGCGTTTTCTCTAAGATGCTTATATTTTTTTTGGATACTTGTGGGAGAGCGTTGCATATATTCTCCAAATTCCAATTCAGATCTCATGTGATGCTATTTGTTTCCTTGATGGGCCCTGAGGAATTTCAACAGCAACATGTGAGAAAGCCGCATTGACTTGCTTCTACTCGTGTTGGATATATCAGGTGAAGTGAGCATAGATTCTTGCCATACCAGTGATTCTTGTATTGCATTTTGCTGCATCAAGAATTCAAATATTTTCCAACAAGCAATGAAGCCTATATACGATGAGGTTGCCATTCTGTTTTTTGTTTACCTCGTGGTCATGTGTAAGGACTTCTCTCTTGTCCTGTGCGATTTTTTTACTTTGTCTGAGGCCTTATCCTTAGTTTTGTTTGATTTCATTTTGGCTGCTCTGAATTTTGTCCGGCATCTATTCTTTTTTGTCTTGCCACTCATTTCTTCATAGTTTTCTTACCTCTTAATGTGGCGTACGTTTTAGTAGCTACTGGGTATCATCTGCTGCCACAATATGTGTCTCATTGGGGTTTTCCTTTTTGGTCCGTGAAAATTAGAGGTGCTTTGTTCATCCTTTTACGGGGAACAGGTAGTGTTGCGCCTCCTTATACTGAAGCTATTTCTGTAGTTATTGAATCCAAAAATCAGTTGTTCTTCTGTTGTGTAAATTAAAGTGATCGGTATTGACATAGTGCTAGTGTATCGGCCTCTAAGCCAGAGTTTTAATTAAACAAAAAAATCAAACTTTCGGCAAGAAATGACATATTCGGTCATTGAAGCCATTATTCTTTTGCCGTTCAATCCTGCCAAAAAGCTGTATATCCCTTGCATCTGTGCCCAAATTGTGAGGCGAACAACAAAGGCATGTGGAGAGTCTAGGACGTAGTCTATAGTGGACTGTCAATGAAATCAGTAAGGGTGAATGTGATTCGAGTTATATGTTCAATCTCTTTCTGATTCATCGCCTCCAAACTCTTTTGTAAATTGATCCTTACTTAGGTGCGTTCTAGTCTCTACTCCGGAATGAGCTGTACCACATTCGATGTAGCTTTCTTGCTTGGTCGTCCCTCGGTGTTGCTTTAGATCAAATTGTTCGTGTCCATTCGCTCGACATATCTTCGGATTGGATATTAATTTTTTTTCCCCAATTTTCTGACATACTTTTCCCGCCGCTAGTATAGAAAATATTAGCATATGCAAAATTCAGAATGTTAATGTCACCCTCGTTCGCCAGTTGTTTGGACAGACTATTGAATGACTGCACGTTTTGTGTTTGCCTTTTAATTTTATCCTATTCCTTCGGTTCTTCTGACATTGAATGTGTCGATGTACTACATACGTATCGAATTTGATGAAGCAGTATCAGCATTCTCTGTTGTAATTGTAAAGACGGACTACTTTTTCCGAGATGCCTTTGCTCTTTCTACGGTGGTCTTAAAATCGATAAAATTGTGTGAAGCAGTCCTTCAGAGCTCTCTAAGATCTGTTATAAGGTGAAAAACTCTTGTTCTCGAACGGGGAAAATGAAAAGGCGCACGCTCAAACTCAGCTAATTAGTCTGATTATCTTACATTTTTGAGATTAATACACATGTACTTACCGCTGTTTGCACCTCATCCCATGGCTTTAAGAACAAAATGAGAGAGCTTCAACCGGAAGTTAATATGGCTGACAATGGTTGACCATGATGCCAAATAACGTGCAGTATACATTGGTAATATGAAGAGATAGATGGCGTGCACGAGTAATTACAATAATTTACAACTCTTTCTTGGAGAATTTTCTGGTCTGGAGTTGAATTGATGTCTATCGACTAGTTGGTCAACAATAGGGTTCAAGTATGTCATTGCAGATTATGATGAACACCTTATTGCGTGTTAACATAATGATTCAAGCTTCATTGCAGCATTGTTTTCTTTGTCAGATAGATTGTTATTTTTGAGCTTAAATATGTTTGTTTGTGTTGGTTTTGAGTAAACCATTCTGCCCTAACAACTGGTCTTCGCCAGTGAACAGTGTGTAGTAATGTTTCTTTCAAGATCTCAGCTAGGGTTGTGTGTCTGCTAGCATTTGGTATTCTTGGCATATTATTTTTACTTCCTTCTAGAGTACCTTTTAATGTCCAACACCGCTCGTTTCCCTTGCTTTTTCATCTGAAGAAGTCTTGTTCCTTTCTCTGCGTGTAGGGCACAAGACGCTCTCGTATTTTTGTCTTCATTATGTTTAGCTGAATTAATCGCTTTATACTCATTTAGATTTGATGCCTTTTGCACTGGAAGGTATTCGTTTGCAAACCAGCTTATTAAACGCAACGCCCCACTGGTTGTTGCTGGCGACAGAGGGCTTCAAGATTCGGTTAATGGATTCATGATAGGCAACATTTCCTACGTCGAATAATCAAGATTTCCTACATCGAATTTCCGCATTGCATTTGGCCGCTGTTGTAGCTGCAAGGATACGAACATTTCGATCGGAGGTTGTCATGAAGTTTTGAAGATATTGAAGGCCAGAAGACGCATTATAGGCATTAGCTATGTATATAATCCTTTTTTTGTCAGTTCCGTCCCATAAAGCTTTGTGTATATTTGTGTTTAATGGCCTCCGATAGTTAGTCGGCTATACTTGGCCTGCAATACTTCCTAACATATCAATTCAACTGATAATGGTTGATATTTCACCGTGAGATCATCATCTAACATCTATGACACTATTTCTGTCACTAAACGTAGGAGAATACATCATCGTTATCTGCTCAGCATAGAGTTTTAGAATATCTGGGTAAGGGTTTGCACCCCTACTGCTCGGTGATCATCGCAAGGAGGAGAGGAAAGCAGTTGGTTATGAACATGTAGACAATCTAGGCCTCGATTCAAGTCATTATTTCTGATTTTCGGTCCATCAAGAGAACTGATAAAAAAAACTTTATTACCTGCAGAGAAGTTTTATTCAGGATATTGAAGGATTATACGGAAAATCGTTTGCATTAAGTGGAATTGTTGAAAAACTCACAAAATGCATTTTTAATAGTTTTAAAGAGTCCTGCAAGTGTCCCTGTAAAAGAATGCAAAAATCCAAAAAGGCCACTGAACTCTGAGTACAGAGTACCCAGCGCGGATTGATTGCTATTATATTTGCCCGATTTTTTCAAAAATTCTTATGTACCTCTAACCAGTGTAGATCGCCTTAAAGCTGAGCTATATGCTCGGTTTTATGAAGAATCGTTTACCAACGAGTGATGATTTTAATTTACCCCGTAGCTGTAAAGAAAGCTAAGCTTAACACATGGCATTTCTGTGGCTTGTTTTTCTTTACCATCGAAACAACACTATGGACGATGGTTGCATCGTCAATTCCTTAAATACGGTGCAACTTTGCTATTGTTTCTCAGTTTCATATGGAAGCAGACATACTCATGTTCCAATGTATTTGCGTGCAGCAGGGGTACTCGACATCAGTGACCAGTTGGGGTGTTAAAACTTGCTCCTCATTGCCTTTGTATCTTAGAGCACCAATTGCCCGAAAACCCAGAGAGAAATTGTTATCGACAAATACCTGTTGTTGAGAAGGCATTGGGACATGCTTCAGTAGATCTAAGACAACTTTTGCTCCAAGAGATTCAGAAGGATTAGTAGGATCATTACGATTTACATTTTTGTGACAGTATGTATCAAAAGCATAGCAATAACCGGTTGAGCTGCACATCATCTAATCCTTGAATCGACATGTTCTTGGCTACAATTTTTACATCTTCATCCCATGCCCAACAGCAGCGTTTCTGAGGTAATTATTGATGGCCAGTTAGAAAAAGAACAGCAATGGAAACATCTGTTTCTTCTTTATTTGTAGAAAACTCACGGCGCTTATTTTGATGTGCGTCTAGCCAGAATTGTTCGATGATCAATTGGCGAACTCCTCACCGATATTTTCTTTCGAACATTTCTTTTCTATTTAAACCGTTTAATTCAAATTTAAAAGATTCACGCAGACTGACAACTGCTTATCGCCCCGCACATTGCGTGTATTATCCTTTATCAAATCTACATTTCTTGAAGGCAATTTCCCCGATATGCATTCGGTGTCGTATTTCTGCTTAAGTTACTTAATTATCACAGTCATCCTCATCTATATGTACTTCAATGCTTCCGGGAATGGGAATTTCATTAAATATTTGTGAATTGACGTCATCTAGTTCCTCTTCATAAGTTGCTACATTTACATCCGGTGGCAATATCACAATACCAAGCTCGGAGTTTTCTTCGTAATTCTCAACAATATCTAGAGCTCCGGGTAAAAATGAATACTCCCTTCTATGTCCATAAAATTTTCTTGCCGAAATAACTGGCATTCGTTAACTAATTCGAAATATTGGTGTACTTTACACATTACGGTGCGCGTTAATGGATTTTGAACAGTGAGTCTAATAAGTGTGTTTACTTTTGTGTACCAATTCAAACCGCCCACGACACCTTCTAACGCTATTAGGCCCTTGACCATACGTTACTTCAAAGGCAATCCATTTTCTTTGATCTGCCTAGACTTTTAGATCCGCAGTCATTACGTTTCCATCAGTCATCTTGTCAAATAAAACTGCCAAATCCCATGCAGAGTGTCTCTTGTATTTTCTTAAAAGTTCTTAAATTACAGCGATAACAATTAGAAAGGGAATAATAAACAAATAACCAGACATCACGTTGTGTACTTATGAAAACTGTTTATGTTTAAGTATTTTAAGTGAAACGAAATATATATTTTGTATAGCCAAACGAATGTGTGTGTGTTTTATTTTTCATGCATACGCTTAAGATCTCAGGTAGTCCATGACGAAGGGCTTATCGTCGGGACCGTATGGGGTAAGTGGAACATCATAAGGCATAGGGAACGGCGGCACTCCATTTCTAATTTTATGCATTGGGAACGTCTCCTCACCCGTCTACAATGGAGAAGGATTAGTCATCATTAATACAGTAAGTACTTCAACTCACCAGAAGTTTAGGCAGAAATAAAACCCCCGCTTCGTAGTTAGCTATCCGAAGGCAAGGTTCAATTTTGGAATTCTTATTGAAGGCACCCCATGCTGCCTTCGAAAGATTTGCTGAAGTTAAGACAAACCAGTAAATTCCCTCATCAGACCAACGGGTGTACGATTTAATATGTGGCATTGCTTGAGACCTATGATGGGTCTTGGACTTCCACTGATGCAGATGTTCTCTAAGCCAAGGCTGTTTATCGTTGACATTTTTGCTGTAAGGTAAGCAACCTCCACCGAGCAAGTCATCGTGACTGTTCTTAACGTTGCCGTAGCTGGGGTAGATCATTTTGAATGCAGGTATCCTCCGTAGCCCCAGGGGTTTGGAATCCTTGCGAAGATTGTTGAGGAAGTCACTTTGGATCCAGGCTTGAACGCTGTTACCCAGACTACCAATCGATGAACTTTGACAGACTACCGGACAATGTTCATCAATTGGAGCAGAGTATTTTGATAGTAGCTGGCCAAGTCGTGCATGACCCCATGGATGTCCACGTTTACCTTCACGATGGCCACCGGGAACAGATGCCACTAGAAATACACTGAAGTGAGAGATGTATTAAGCTGTTTGGCTAAATGAGACCCAGAAACCTACTTAACCTCACGAAAGTCGGTTTTTCTTATCCTGGCCATCCATGGCTGGAGTTTGGGCAATTTATACTCCACCAGGTAGAGCATCAAATCGGTACGGAACCCTGTTGGTCCTTCGCCGGCTGCAGTGTCTGCATCTTCAGGCATTGCAGGCAGTTTGGGACTTATCCATAAACCTTGTGTGCGGTTGTGCCAATCGTCTTCGTATAGATTTGCTGTCGATATTACCACGCGCATGGAACCATCGGTATATCCGATCAGCATCATTTTGGTGTGCGAAGTGGCAAACGGTGTTGGCATAGTGATTTTGATCGCCGTCACTTGAGGTTTGTGTTGTGATATAGTCTTGAGTTCGGGAGTTTCGTCGCCATACAGCACGATCAGAGGCTTATCCCTGAAAATATTTGGATTAGTTTGCAGCAAAGGTTGTAGTAACTATCTTACAGTATGCCAGCAAAGTAGTAATGCCCCAGAAGCCATCCAATGTCAACCATAAAGTTGATTTGCAATGTCATTTCCACCTCCCCCAGGCTTTCATCGAAGATTTCTTACAAAAAGGAACACAACCCATTAGACTCTTATGACGCCCAAGGAATCCTCTACTCACCCTGCAGCGTAATAGTTGTCGGCTCGTTGTGAGTTGGTTTCGAGTCAGTTATAGCCGTTAGGAACATATTGTACGGTGCGGCTTTTTTTAACTTCGCCGCTGCCTGACCCTTTGGCAGGACAACTGGAATGTAATCGTTGATGTCTTTGTTGATTTTCGGCTTCTTCGAGAGATTGGAACCATCGGTAACTGAAGAAGAGGCTTTGGATGTACCAGCAACTGCTTGTGGACTACGACTTCTGCATGGTTTCGCGTCCTCTACCTATTTAGAACGATTTAAGACGCATTTTCTCTGAGAAAAATGACTATAATCTCACCTTTTGAGAATGTTCTGTTCTGGAAGACCCCAAGACATATCCTCCACCCTCTGTAACTCGCGTAGGCGGCGGTGATGTTTTGGTAATCGGAGAGCAGTTAAGCTTTGGAAACAATTTCTCTAGCAATTTCAGTTGAAGAAGAATGATGTCCTTGGACATTTGTAGCTCATCAGGGATTTGATATTCTTTCGCTCCTGGCTTGATGCCCTTTTCGTAAATATTGTCCACTAAAAGGAAGGAACTTTTGAATCTGAAGGGATTGGCAAGGTTTCAACTTACGGTGAGGATGGGCGAATTCGCCAAAGTGAATGGGATTCTTGCGATAGCAGTTCTCACCATATTGACAGATTTTCTGAGGTTCTTGAAGGAGTGAAAAAGAATTAAAATTTATTACAAATTTGTGCTGTGAGGTGTACTTTTTGAAGCCATTCGAATGGAATTTTGAAAAATTAAAGCAACGAAGGGAGACAATGAAGTAAAAATTCGGTTTGACTGGCGGCAAAACAAAAACAATTTCATTTTATTTGAATTGACATTTGTGGGAGCGGCGAAATACGTTCCACATACGGTTGCGTTCGTAAGCTTAGTTGACGCATGAATGATAATTATCAGCAGAGCAGGGTAAAAAAATATGAGAAAAAATAAAGATTTGCTAAAGTATCATGACTGATTTGAGAGAGGCAAATAAAACAAGTCGAGATTGGCTTACAAGTTCATTGTTTGGACGTCTTACTTATACGAATATCGGCAGAGTAATGATCGGTAAGTGGAATCGTTGGGGATTGGGTAGCATACAAAAAATGAAATGAGATAGTCGGGATGCACTCCGATAATAACTTACTTCATATCTTAAAGCTTACGGAAAGTATATAAGCACGTGTTGAGTAGGAGAAAATAGAAATCTAGGCCCCAAAACCCTATGCGGAAGAGATGAAAATGTTACGATTCCAATAATAGTCTCGGGTAGTGGCGACCCTGGTAAACGATTAAAAGCCAACGATCTTCGGATATGCAGGTAGAATATTCGGACCTGACCGATTGCAGCCGAACAACTATGTACATCCTCGACTGCTACAAAACAGACGAAAAGAGTATGAAAAACTGTGATATTTACTATGCAGACTACTACAGACAACCAGTGCGACAGGGATAGGAGTCACAGTGTTTATTCGGATGCAAATTTGCTGTCAGTGGAATAATAATGGAAGAGGTATTGAGCCTCAGGCATGCAAGCGATCGCCTGCTGAAAATTCGCATAAAGGCTAAACTCGTTATCATAAGCCTATACCAATAAAAGGACCTAGCTGACTTCTTATCAATAAACAGTTAACCAAATTGAGCATACTGATCAACGAAAGTCACTCCCCTAGTTTTTGGGATTCCCGAACGATCTGTCTAGCTAACACAGGCTTGTAACATTATTTTGTTGTAACCCAGATACGGATGTGAGGAAATTCACAGTCGTATTGCTACAATCGCAAGAGACCACCAGGTGCTATCGAAGTAATGAAACTTTACCAAAAACTAAAGCAAACATGCCAAAGTTGTAAAGCCCGTACAGAAATCTGCAATCTGAAAAGATTATTTGTGTTCCATAGATTGCTATAAGGTGATGACGAACTGATGAATGAACTATTCAACCTGGACGACGACAGACAACATTTTCGCCCGCTCGATCAAGATGGGGTTAGGATAGCAATTTCCAAACTAAAGCCAAGAAATTTTTTTGACCCGATGGCTTTACTGCCGAGCTGTTTAAAGGATGTGAAGATTAGCATACATCAATGTATCTCTAAAATCTGGGACGACGAAAGTATGCCCGACGAATAGAACCTCAGCATTTTTTGACCGATTTTGACTAAATAATGAGATCATTTGAATTACGACAACTACAGGCGAATAAGTCTCCTCAGCATCGCATATAAGACCCTATCTGTCGTATTATGTGAACGCTTAAGACCCTCTGTCAGCTATCTGATCAGTCCTTCAATTTTTCAGTACGGTTTTAGGCAAGGAAAATCCACCATTGATCAAATTTTCATATAACGATCTTGGAAGAGCTCCGAATCAATACACACCACCTCTTCATTGATTTCAAAGCTACAGTGGTAGCGTTTATAAAAACGAACTATACAGAGTAGTGTCTAGTTTTCGCATTCTTGCTAAGCTCATTCGACTGGGCGGGATGACGATGGAGAGTGCGTCGGTATTGATAAAACCCGTACCATGTCAGAAAAGAACTTAAACAAGACGATCCGTTGTCATCTGATTTTTTCAACATCGTTCCTGAAAGAATTGTGCACAATTTGCAAGCAAACTCCAGAAGCACCATCCTTAAAAAGCAAAGATATGTTTAGCGGTCAACAAAGAGGGACACATAACATCGACGCTTAGAATAAAACGTCACGATAGGCGGCTACAACTTTGAGGTAGTAGGGGACTTTATCTCGGCTCTGCTATCAACACTGGTCACGAACCAGTGCGAAAATCTTGCGAAGAATCATTCTTGGTAACCACTCCTTCTTTGGGATTAGGAGGTAGTTGAGTAGTTAGGACCGCTCCCGAAAAACCAGAAAGAATTAGTACATGACCCTGATCATTCCAGCCCTGCTTTACGGCAGAGAAACTTTTTAGGGTAATTTTCTGTCCCGTTTGTATAAATGGAGAATGGAGGGACGTTTTAACAGCAACGTCATCTTCATCAGGAAAGTTCGGATAACCCGGCTTAGATGGCTAGACCATGATCGCATGGACACTAGCGCCCCACCCCGGAAATATTTCGATTTCAACCCAAGGGAGAACACAGTAGAGGACGAGCTCATCTTAGAACTTGGGTCTTTAGTTTGAACATCTCTATTCAGACACCTTGGCCAAGTGGATGAAATTGTAGTTGCTCATAGCGCACGTTGAAAAATTTATTTTGAATGATAGTGGAATGTTGATGGCCTTCGTTAAGCTTGCAAGTTTAATTTATGGATTGCAACCATACCAAGCTGTCGTAGCTTAAGAAGGGTCTGACGATAGCTGTGTATATCCATAGGATAGTCTTGGGGTTAGGTCCCTATTTTCTGCCGAATTTGCGGCCGTAAGCGTAGAAGCTGTTCGTTTATTTCTTCACACCTTCCTCGACATTGAGCTTCCAACACAGTTTACTATCTAATACAATACCTAGGTATTTAGCATCATCGTTTTATGTTTGAATAGAACAAGCTCTGTTTGTTGCGGGTCCCATTCCCATTCTCCAAGGATTCTAAGAGCACAATTTAGAACTTCACCGAGGAAGAACTCGCCGGTAGCCACATCACCCGCATATCCATCATCACTTTGCAGTATCAGAAGTATTTGGGGTGTCTCTTGGAGTGGTGACCCTCAATATCTCGCTACCTAGTGTTGCATTAATGTTCTTGTTGCGAAGAGTACAGGTTATTAGGTTCGTTAATGCTGGATGACCTCAGGCATTTATCTACTTATAGCGGGAGTGTTGACACTATTGAAGACTACTTCAATGTCAGGGAAGACTACTAATGTGTACTCCTTGTCGTAAAGACTTTTTCAGTCGTGCTAACAATTTTGTGCAAGGCCTTTACCGTGCTTTTACCTCTGGTTTGAGGATAAGTCTTCAGGGTGCAAATTGCTTCCAATATGGGTCTCAAGCTATTTTTTCAAAGTTTTTTAAAATTAATGATATTAGGCGTGTGGACCTGAGGTCTTTTGAATAGGTATGGCTGAGCTTACCAACTTTACTTCACTCAAGCATTTTGGCACATATCCATAGTTGATTCTACTCCTCGATAGTCCTTTTAGGAACGGTATTACAGCATGCTTCGTCTTCTAAAGTATGATTGGTATGATTCCGTCTAGTTCTTAGGATTTGTAAGCTGTAGTTCTTTAGTCCAATAATGTAGGGAACACTCCTGATGTGCCTTGTTGATAAAGGAGTTAAGTATTGCTGGAGGACGTACGTCGTGGCTAGCTTGAACAGCAGTTTAATCGGCCGCTCGTAGCTGACTACTGCCCGGTCGTCATTGCTTAGAAGCCTGGAGGTAGATAATTTGACATTAGATTTTTCATCTACACAGGCCCTAATTCTACTTCCATTACATGATTCGGCCTTGTAGGTGGCCAATTCGTTTGATTTCAGCCCACTTATTTTGCCCCGGGTTAACCAGGATTCCTGCATCGAGTTATCCGACCCGGACCTTGTAGTTACCTTTGCGTAGTAGTGGCAAAGTTTGACCACAATAATCTCCAATTCCTTGCTATTAAGCCTTGGATTGAGGTGTTGGAGGTTGAGTTCTATCCTGTCCTTCAGAATGTAGGGGGCAGACACGTTCAACCGTTCTTTAGGTCTAGTGAGGTCCAGGAGTTCTTTCTTTCCGATAATATGTAGTTTAGCTTTTGGCCATGGATCATACGTGTCGCCGCTGAACTCTCTCAGCTATTCCATTGTAGTTTTATTGGCACACTGCATGACCTTGAATTCCAGCCCCTTTCATGATACCGTCATTGACAACGTCTAGAATTTTCGAACAGTCGCCGTTGGTCGTCAGAAAGCTTATGTTCTGGTAGTCCACTATTGCAACCCGGAAGCTTCCTTTGGGCCTGGCTGAGTTATTTTTCTGCCGGCATCCGTTCATATCTTGAGCGCGGGTTTTGCCGTCCTCTTTTCGTGCTGCCAGCAACCAGTCTAGTTTTGGAGAGCCCTTGCCTGTGGCGGTTTATAGTTGCATGGCAAAAATTACCGCCAGAGTATGAGGTTTTTGACCCTCACTCCCTTCAGCGGTTGTAACCTTGCTGTCTCACCTAGTCCTCTCTCATTACTTCGCCATGCCGCGGCAGATTCTCTGACTATTTCATGACCCCTATCTAGGATAGGCGCTCCGAAGAGATAGAAGCAATAGGCTCACTCAGTCTTGTGACTGTCGCTTTGAATGGATCGGATTTGTCTACTTCACTTTGCATTGTTTCCCGGACGTTTTTTCCTGTTTTGGTTATTTGCTTAGATGTATAAGTAGTGGGTTCATTCACCCTAGAATCTGACTTGAGGCAGCTTAAAGTCCCAGGACGACAGGAGGACTGGTCCTCTTCAATACAGTCTCTGGTTTTGAACGTAAACACAAGTCGGGAAGACTTAAGTTTAGAGGATGCCCCCATACATCCATGGGAGCAAGAATACGCCTTGCCATCAGTCTCCGTCATTCCAATTCGGAACTTTGTTGGAAGCACAAGTTCCACCCTTGACATGGGCCGAGGCCGACCTAAAACCTCTTACTGATCTTAGTAGTACTTATTGCAACTCCACATGGGACGAAACTCTTCCCGCGATTTTGGGTTTAAACCACAGCCACCATGATGCTTCCACAAGGTGGCCTACCCCTAACAAGTCAGGCCCGGACCTTGATCCGGGGGGCTCTTGACTCCCATGGCACTGTGATTTAAGTCCTGGTAGGGACTACCGGTGGTCCATCCGACAACAAGACCTATGACCGGCAATTTGTAACTGGTCAAATCGTAGCAACCTTCGGTAGCGTCATCTGAAAATCTTTATGATAAGACCAGTACTTTCCTCTGCCCCCGCTTTTTATTAGACAACGTTATTGATGGGCGAAGCCTTGATAATTGGGCGGGGCCCTCACCCTAGAGAACAACAATTTTGGGCTAGCGACAGAGCTCTCTCTGAGACATGTAGGCCTCGGCGCACAACATGCCTTGGAAAACCATTCCCTCATGGCATGGTTAGACCTGCTGTGCGATTCTAGCCATTTAGTCCCGTACACTTAACTTCGGCTTTGCTCTCCGGTTCGTCTGAGATTACTTGAGCTCTTTCAGCGCGTCAAGATGGATGATCAAGAAAGATGTCAATGTCATCTGCATAAGCTAGAAGTTGACAGATTTTTGAAATACAGTGCCTCTGGTGTTTGCTTGTGAGTTGCGCACAATACTTTCGAGTACGATGGTTAGGAAGTAGCACAATAGCGCGTCGCGTTATCTAAGAACGTAATGTTTCTTGACAAAGCAGCCGGAGTTCTCCATTTACATCCATTAACATCGAACGAGATCTATGATGAGCTGCTGGGTATCGATTCGGTATTCTCGAGTCTATTTCGGGATCTGCCTTAGACTAAAAATTTGGTCAATATTAGGCTTACATCACACGGTATGCGGCAGTACCGACATCAATGATAGAGGTGAGTCACTTTTTGACTATATTTTAAGAACTAACCTCTTAATTTGCAACATTGGCAATGAGCCTACTTTTATAACTAGAAACCGTCAGGAAGTACTAGATATTACTATTATCCCCGACAGCATCACTCAAAGGCTAACGAACTGGATGGTATCGAATTACCGGAAAACTGATTGGCAAAAATACAGACGAATACTGTCAGAAACGCTATCCTCTGAACTATCAAGTCCCCCGCGTGACACCAACGAGCTTGACATGAAAGTCAAGGAATTTACTCTGACTCTCAATCAGGCTATGGCCGCTTCCTGCCCTCTTATTCAACCAAGAGGCAAAAAGAAGCCACATTGGTGGACATCGGCACTGGGACTGCTCAGAAACTCTTGTAGTAAACTTTTCAACGTAGCAAAAAGCACAAGAAAAGTGACTGACTGGGACTCATACAAATAATCTCTCAAATTATACAAAAAATAACTGAGGAAGGCAAAGCGACAATCCTGGAGGTCATTCTGTGACAAAATCACAGAAACCTCTGAGGCACCCTATGGTGCGTAGCTGTTTGAAAAAAACCGATGGCTCTTGGACAACTTCAAGTGATGAATCACTCAACCTGCTTCTGGACACCCACTTTCCAGGTAGCTCCCAACTCGCGGCCAGTAGCAGCCCAAACAGGCCTACTGCAACCGGGACCGAAATTCATTGTCTGATTACGAGAGACAAACTGCTCTGGGCGCTGTATAGCTTCAAACCATACAAGTCTGCTGGTCCTGACGGTATAACGGTGTATCCTCAGATATTATTCTGTCTGTGTTAGAAAATATTATGACGAGCTGTGTTGAACGTATCCACATTCCACTGTCATGGAGTGAAGTCAATATAGTATTCATTCCCAAAGCCGAAAAATGTTCTCATGTTGTCCCAAAGGACCTCAGACCTATAAGTCTATCATCTTTCCTTCTGAAAACACTAGAACGACTGATTGACATCCATATTCGAGTAAAGTTGATCCACGACTTCTGCCAACGGCTCAACATGCCTACTGTAAAGGAAAGTCGGTGGAAACGGCTTTGCACTCTCTGACTAGCCACATCGAACGATCCCTACAATGTAAAGGGTACACAATGGTTGCTTTCCTAGACATAAAGGGCTCCTTCAACAACGTCAATACATCCGCAATCACGACTGCGCTGTCAACTCTGCAGGTAGACTACTCATTTGGGGAGTTGATCGGTATAATGCTAAAAAGCAGGATAATCAACTCCAAACTGGGTGAGACTTCTGGTAAAAGATGTCCTCTCTCCTCTTCTCTGGAACTTAGTAGTTAACGAACTACTGATGTACCTGGAAGCGGGTGGTAGTAGAGTGAATGCCTATGCGGATGACGTTACCATAGCCGCCTCAGGAAAGCATATCAATACCATTAAAGAACTCCTTCAAGTAAATCTCAATAGATTAACCCGCTGGGCAGATCGCTGTGGATTGGGTATAAACCCCTATAAAACTGATCTCATCCTCTTTTCCAGGAGATACAAAATTGCAATTATAGACCCTCCTTCGATAAACGGTACCAGTTTAGTACTTTCCGATACAGCAAAATATCTGGGTCTCATTTTAGACAGGAAACTAAACTGGAAACCTAACATTCAAGAAAGAGTCAATAAAGCTACAATAGCTTTAATCTCTCGCAAAAAAGCCATTTTGAATAAATGGGGCCTTCAACCTCACATAACTCACTCGCACAATCGGTCATAAGACCGATACTTACTTACGGGGTGGTTGTCGGGTGGACAGCCTTGGAAAATGCAGTCAACTGCATTAAACTAAGCAGAGTCCAAAGAACAGCATGTCTATGCACAGGCGGAGCCTTGCGGTCTACCCCCTCTGCGGCATTAGGCATTCTGTTTCATTTGACACCCCTAGATATCTTCAGCAGGCAAGAAGCTGCGACTGCAACTATTCGCCTTAAAGCAACTAAACAGTGGACAAATAATTTATTTGGCCACGCCAACATTCTTAATACATTAGGAATCCTCACAGAGAACATCGATTACACCATACCTGAACTTTGGTTTGACAAAAATTTCCATGTAAGCTTCCCCTCTAGATAATTCTGGGAGGAAGATGCTTTCATGGAGGACAAGTCAATCCATCCACAGATGGATCTAAAACCTATAGCGGAGTTTTCTCAGATAAGCTAAATCTAAGTCTCTCTTGCAGTCTTCCAAATCACTGTAGCGTGTTCCAGGCGGAAATTTTGGCGACTAAAGAAGCTCTGTCCTGGCTGAAGAAAAACATGATATCTGCAAAGGATATCCGCATCTTTTCGGATAGTCAGGCTCAAGTCTCATTAAATTCTAAAACCATCCTTGAATGCCGATCATCTCTCATGGAGATGACAGAGCAGTTCAACATTCATCTTTGTTGGGTGTCGGGCCATAGAGATATTCCAGGGAACTGCAGAGCCGATGAACTCAACAAAATTGGAACCACCCTACCTATTCTACCGGAAAAGGGTAGCATCGGTATACCAATCGATACGAGCAAACTAACATTAAAGATGGATGCCAATAAAAGAACAGACCTTAGGTGGACTGCTGGGCAAACATGTCTAGCGACCAAATAGATCTGGCCAAAGCTGGATCTGAATCGCTCTAAGTGTCTGATCCTTTTAAATAGGAAACATCTCAGGGCCATAATAGGTGTCATTACTGGACACTGCCTCATAGGCAAGCACCCAAGAAGGCTTGGCGCTTTTACAAATGATTTCTGTATAAGCTGGATGGACGAGGAAGAGGAGGAGATAATCATCCACCTACTCTGTACATGTTCAGCTCTCTCCCAGAGAAGAAAGCTTCATCTAGGAGCATTCTTCTACAACCACCTAAACGCTTTACTCTACTCATTTCCCATGCTTTATTATAAGCTCAAACTGGTTCCATTAGTAAGAGGATCATAGATCCACGTGGCATCACAATGGGCCAATAGGCCTAAGTGGGTTCGTATTTCCAACAGCCACTCTTACCTAACCTAACCTAACCTAACCTAGGCTTACCAAGTCTAAGAGCGCACTGACATGGACCTATTGTACCTATTGTTGACAATTGGTTTAAGACCTTCACTCAATACGACTGCAAGGATCTTGTATACGGCGCTTAATAGGCCGCTGTAATTGGTGCATTTCAGTGTTTTTCCTTTCTTCAGAACCTGACAGACTATGCTCAGATTCAATTAAGCGGGTCAAATCGCACACATGAGTTGGTGAATACTCTTTACTAGATCATTTCCTCCAGATTTAAAGAGCTCGAATCCAGAGAATTTTCTGGATAAGTTTGGATACAGCTCTCGCAGTTGTAGTTCGGGTTGAATGGTGTATCCTGCCTAAGAGCGGTATTTCTGTCATCTTCGTCGTTTAAGAGCGCACAAAAGTGGTTAGCATGGACTGCATCTCAACTACTATAGTTCTGATGACGATAATGAGCTCGTCCGTTTTTTTTTTGTCAACGACCATTGCATAATACTTTCTCTGTAACAGTCCTGCCGTTGCCGGCATAAAAATTTGAACTTATGTCCTTATCGAACTCCAACTACGAGTATAATATTTCTGAAGGACACCTGAAATTCAAAATAAAAATTTGAGGCAAACGATTCGTGTATGTATAGATAGTTTTGTTTTGTTTCTTTTTTATTTAATCCAGTAATTTTAGTTTTATTTAATTTTATATATGTACAATGTATGTAGTGATGTTTAATTATTATAATTAAATATATTTTTATTTTTTCCGATATTAAGGTATCTATGGGTCAATAGTTTGTACATTTTGTGAATATGAAGTTCTAAGGACATGCTCTTTCATTTATGTAGTTTTAAATAGAAATATAGTCTAGTGCTTCCTGTTTATGCTGTTTTTTGTTTTTATTTTCTTTTAATTTATCGCTATAAATATATTTATGTAGGTGTGTGTTTTTGTTCTTGTAAAATACGTACTAGTATAAAATATTGGCTAATTCAAAAAATAATACAGTGATTAAAAATCAAAAATTAGGAGAGCTTCTTTGCTGTCCGGAATAGCAATACATACATCGGCTCGTTTGTGTAAGAAAAATCACTATTAAATATTTTTAAATACGTTTTTACAAAATAAATTTAAAATTAAATTTAACAATTTATTTGCTAGAACTTAGGGTAAACAATAAAGGGAGAAGTGTGTTCTTAGAATAGATATACAAAAGGCTTTAGGTGCCTACCAAACGCTGCACTTTTTAGCTGGATTCATTGGTGTGCCTAGAGGGCATTTGTATGCGTTGGAAAAGTCCACGGAATTTGACAGGGGAGCAAGGACTCTAATGAAACCTGGTGAATGAACTGATGAACGGATTTTCGTTAAAGCATCCTCTGGACGCATCGAACCACACCATATTTGGGCATAGTTCAGGAAAAACAATTGATCATGGCTTAGGCTGAGACCGGGAAGTTCCGATTCCACACCATGACGTTTGACATATTTCTGGTAGGCCTAGGGATGATGAAAGAAACTCTTTATAACCACTCAGACGGATGGGGAAAAAAAAACTCCTTTGAAGATGGTTTATGTGAGAGTACATACCCTGAATGCTTGCTTGAGTCCACCATTGTCTGCAATGTTCTCGCCTTGAGTCATACGTCCATTCATATAAAGACCTACTTCATCGATTTTATACTTGGAATATTGGTCAATGATGCATTGTGCTCGTTCCCGGAATGCTTCGATAGTGGCATTGTTCCACCACTGCATCATGTTGCCATCCTTATCGAATTGCCGTCCTAAGGGTTGGGGAGTTTTGATATGCGTTAGATATAATACGAGTACTATGGAATTTGTTTCTTTGTTGGGACACTCACCTTTGTCGTCGAATCCATGAGTGATTTCATGTCCAATAACGACACCGATACCACCGTAGTTAAGAGATTTCGGAAAGTTTTGACTATAGAAAAGAGGCTGTAAGATTCCGGCTGGGAAAACTACAAAGGACATTCGAAAGATGAAGGGATGGAAGCAGAAAATGTGTTTGTTTCACTTACCGATATCGTTCTTGTTGGGATTGTAAAAAGCATTTACGACAGCAGGCTCAGTGGCCCACTTATCCTTATCCACTGGTTTGCGGAGAAGTTGGAGATTTCTATCAGAGTCCCATCTGAGGATATGCAGTACATTCTCCATAAAGTTGTCAGGGATTATAGTGAGCTAAGAAGAGAAATCACTTTTAGTTAGTTTCGAATACAAAGTTTCGATAGAACTTACATTTTCATATTCCTTTTCGAGTTCTGTGCCATCGGTTAGGATTTCCGGGTAACCGATACGTTCATTCATTGCATCGGCCTTTTCTTTGGCCACTGCTCTGGTTTCATCGTCCATCCAGATGTTTTCAGCCAAAAGTTCATTGAAAGCCTCTCGAATGGTGTGAATCATTTCCAAAGCGGTCTCCTTGCTATCTTGATTGAAGTTGTCCCTGATGAATAGAGCTCCAACGGCCATACCCATTTTCTTGTTGGTCCATTCAACACACTGTGACCATCTTACCCTCTCCGATTGGATGCCAAGAAGAATTTTGCGAAACTCTACTCGCTCTCGTTGGAATTCGTCAATCATGTGAGTCATTATAGACATGACCAATCGCCAGATCACATAATTATGAATGACTCGTCTATCGGCCGTGGCTAGGATCTGTCCCATATCGACCAAATATGGCATGGCATAACTGACAATCTCTTCATTTTCATGGAGTTTGATGTCTTTGCCAACGGTGGTCTGGAAGTACTCTGTCCAATTTATTTGCGGAATTTGTTTGTGGAGTTCTTTCAGAGTGATTTTCTTGTAAATTGCACTAGTATCGTGTCGATCTGCTTCTGGAAGTGATGCATTGGCTAGGAGCACCTCAAATTGCACAACATCCTCAAGTTCCTTACTAGCGGTTGCGGGATTCGCTCCAAAAAGAATAGCCGTGTTTGTCATATATTTGTGATAGGCTTTAAGGTCATTTTCGCTGCTCGACTTAAGGTAGTAGTCTCTCGACGGAAGAGCTAAGGGTATTTGATCGATTTGGAGGATGTGAACGGAGGAGTTCTTATCATCGGCGCCGACATAGAGTTCTATAAGAACTGGTTCATTGTATTCACCTCGGAGTCTGCCAATTAGATGTTCGATTGTCATGTTTGGGGGTGTCCAATTCTTCTCAATTACTGGCCAGCCTCCGAGTGATTTGAGGACCTCTTTTAGTCGTCCTTCGCCTATTTTACGAATTTGAGCTGGAAGCATAAAAATGACATTAAAAATCATTGAAATGACTCAAAAGCCTAAATAGCTTCGTAAATAATACATTAAAGGGGTTCAAACTGTTTTGAGTAGCCAGCAAAGTAGACGATATAGGTACCTATTTACTGAGGACTTGGAAAATATGCAAAATACAAGCACAACAATCCTGTGAAATTATGGTATACTCGTATGTAAAAACTCTAAGCTTGGACTTTTTCTCCCAGATTTTTCGATCGGAAGCGTTTCAGCAAGGATAGAGTTCCTAAGGAAAAGGGTAGGCAGACTTAATAAAACCACTGCAAGATTTTTGGTGTTTGGTTTGGATGGCAATGACTAGTATTGGCCTCGTAAAAGTAACATCTGCAGCTAAACACGTTGCACTTCAGCTAGTAAACCCAACTTTACACCTCCTCGTGGCGCCATCTGGGAGTCTCTTCGGATATTGCGAAGTAGAGAATATAAATGGCAAGTGACGGTTGATCTGTGGCCCTGCAAGCCGCAATCATAATTTTTTTTTTTTGCTCCGAAACGAACACATTGTTGACGACCTTAGGCCAGCGATTACGGACAATGATCGGATTCTAGTACGTGAAGAACCGGTTCTCGAGAAGAACGTCCTATGGACGCAAGATTCCTCCAACTGAAGAGGGAGTTCACGTGGTACAAATTGTACATCTAAGATGGTGGGACGAAGGAAAATAAATACTTTTCACCAATCGGGAACACTATATTACTTTGTAGGTGTAGGGCTTATGTCAACATCAGCAGCACGGAAGAATCTATTATCGTGAAGTCCAGATTTCAGAGTACTGTAAGAAAGGTAACCATTATCCAATGATACTCACCGACGGAATGATTGACTGAGGACGAAAATGAGAGCTTCTACGATAAATTAAATCTCACCTACATTTGGATGGCGAATGACTAACAAACGCCTCGTAGGAGCAGCATCTCCCGATAGGTGCTGTTAAACTAATATCGACATCCTGGGACCATGAGATAAGATGGTTCGTTGCTGGGGAATAGCAGTCCCCAACAAAAAGCTCTGTCATGCTCTACTCTGGCAAGCCAGCTGGAAGTTCTCGGAGGTCTGGAGTAGTACTGATGCTAACTTCAGTTGTGCGAAGAAGCCTCATATCCTGGAAACATCACAGTAACCGGATATTGACTGCTAGATTCCAGAGTAGAATAAGAAAAGTCACTATCATACAGAGTTCACGGCTTTGAAGAACGGAATGACAACTGTGAGCGGTTTGTGGTCTTTGAGCTACGCTCTTTAAGAATAGCACTTGCTATAAGATCAGCTGGGTCTCAACTGACAGGCAGCGAACATCCAACCAGATAGATTACATTGCGATCAGCCGTCGCTTTAGAAATTGTCTTCTAGTCATCCGAAACTGACGCGGAGCAGAGATAAATCTGTAATGCTTTCTGTTCATTAATGCACCAGAAATGGTTAACGCAAGATAGCGGTTCATCTGTCCTGAAACCTCAATTTATTTTGAATGGATTTGCAGGGATGTCGAATCCCGAAATACATAAACCAGTACCACCAATTTGATTGTCTCGGTTAAATCACTTTGATGACCATGAGCTTCAGTTTTTTATAGAATAGGCTTGACATAACCTGAAAAGGGCGTATCCCTTAGTAGTTGGCAGTCGATGGATTTCATAGATTTCAGTCGATGGGATTGTTTTCTTCCGACTTTATTTTGCCTAGGAGCGTTTGCATGATTTGTGTAAAATCCTTGATCACAGTGATGGACAAGTATTTCGACAAGATATATGCACCTATGGTTTTGTTGGTTTTTAGCGGGGCAATGTGTGGTGTCGCCTTTCAAGAGTTTTCAGAAGAGCTCCTTCCATGTCATCCATATTCCCAGGACATTTGTTTAGAACTTTTTCCCTCTAAATAGTTGTTCTTCCAACATCCTGAGACGGTGACGGGCAATCGTACATCAGCCATCGCTGCACTCTCTTAGTATCTTGGAAGGACAACGTAAACAGGTAGGACAACAGCGGCCTGCTAAAATACAAAAGCGCGAAGAAAGTGCCCAATAATTTTTTTTTTAACAAGAGTCCAGCTCGAAGTAGACGACCCTAGGGTCCTCGGGTTGGCAACTAGTAGGTTTCCCCGGTGTAGATGAAACACCTACAACCCACACAGGTTGCCTAGAGTCAGGCGGACTGTCAGCACACAACATACCCACAAAAGCACAGGCGCAAACGAAGCACAAGACAGAAACCAAAAAAGAGCAATAATCAAAACACAATCGAACAATCGAAAATTAAAAAGAGACATTAGCAATGTAAAGAATGGGACGCTGATATTCCCCTTTCCCCCAAATCTTTATGGAAGACCATCGGGTCCGTAAGACAATGTAGCTAAATTTGAGAAAAGGTTCCTTCTTCCTTTGTCATAAAAGCCAATCAAATTTTTTTTAAAGTTTTGACTTGAGACCCCTAGACCTGTCTTGGTTCCCCTTTCTCAGTAGAATACGTAGGAAAGAAATACTCTTTGTCACTTTGACTTATTTCTGGGATTAATTTCGGGGAAGAAAGGGGTTGTTTGAACCCAGGACAATTCATGAGAAAAGTTCAAAGTACGAGTAAATTCCAAGAATTCGGAAATTTCCCCGATGACCTTTTTAGTGAAAGTGGCACACTTGATTGTATGAAACAGCTGTCAACCGTTCAGGAAGGCGGAAGATAGCGGCCCACACTTAGGCGGTTTTCATTCCGGTAGCTTTAATTGCCATTTATTTAAACTTGATCACTAAATTTTTCTTGGTATCGTTCAATTTATTGTGCTATACGAGATTCCGATCAATAAATCGCTGGTTATAACGTGACTTTTGACATTTACTGTTTTTTTCATCTTTTTTTGAGGTTTCGCAATTCCTTTTCAAAAAGATTGCGGGGCGTCTACAGACATATTTGTGTGTTTTCTTTGAGATTTGCTATTGCCGTAGATTCTTTTCTTTTAACAATAAACCCAACCCTAACTGAGCAGCCGAAAGTGGCAACACTTAACCTGCTGCCTGTTGCAAATGTCCCGAGTGTTTTCTTGATTAACATCGCAAGCCGCCATTATCGATCAAACCACAGGTTTGGCCTAGTTCTTTTTCTTTAAAAAAAAATTGTTTTTTTTTATTCCTACCGGCAAACCGACGCTACCAATTAGAAAATGTTCGTTGAGTTATTGTTTTAATCCGGGGAAAAATAAATAAAAATGCCAACAAGCTGCCTACAGGATGATGCGTCAATCTTGGTCACAGAAACGTGTAGCGATCTGAATTAATAGTTCCGCGAGATTTTTGTAACAATTTGTAAAAGAGAATTGTTTGCTCCTCCTGAGACGGTATCACCAATGATACCTTTAGCTCCCCTTTTGGGGAGACAGTTTGGAGAACCATTAGCTTTGTTCAGTGAGGCTGTTACGGACTGATCCGATCCGATTCCTGTTCAGTGAGAAAAATTTCTGTCCGAATCTGTTCTGCTCTGTGTTCAATGAGGCTGTTCCAATTTGTTCGGAACAGAAAATCTTGCACCTAATTTCGAAGTAGAACACAATTGTGAAAAATGTCAAAATCAACTGTGCTGTACTTTTCTGTTCTCATTTGATTTGACGTTTTTCACAAATCTGTGCTGTTCTGTTCTAGTTTTTCCTTGCTGAACAGAGCTATTATTTTGTTTTTGAGCCACGTGGCATTTCTCTAGTTGTCAAATTACGTCAATTACAATCAGTTGAAGTTTCATTCTTTTTGCCTTGCCACCATGTCAACTTTGCGCAAGGGTTAGCATTAATTTTACGAAGTTATTTGCTTGTGTTTTGTTTTACATATTTAGTTTAAACCGTATATTTAACATTACTGTTCATGTTTTACTCAAAGTTCCAAGTTTAATAAGTCATTTTGAAGCTTTTGAAGTAATATCATAGATGATACTTTGGGCACTACGCACTTTCGTTTTATTTTACAGGTCATTTGACTGCTAATGATATAGAGAACTTGATCGATTTGGACTTGTCAGACTTTGAAGATGAAGCCAACAGGAAGCGGAGCCGCCCATACAAGAAGAGGAATGGAACGAATCTGACGATGAGTCTCTTTTGTCTCTACGCGTCGAGCCCCAATCTTCTCGCAGCGATCGTATACGATGGAAACATATAGAAAATTTTGATTTTACTCCTGACGATGATCAGTTGAATGTTTCATTTGACCGCAGCTCATGTGTTAATAGCCCACTTGAATACTTTTCTCAATACATCGATAGCAGTTTGCTTGAAATTATGTTTGAGTGAACAAATCTTTGCAGCGTATTGAGGACTGACAAATCTTTGAACACGACACCTAATGAACTATGGCAGTTATTCGGATGCTCTATGGCTATGACTGTACTTGGGTTGCCACGATTGAGGATGTATTGGACGTTGGAAACAAAAGTGCCTTCCTTACATAACAAACACCATCACTCGTACCCGTTTTTTTCAACTGAGGTCGAATTTAAAGGTTGTAAATGATGAAACTGTTGACCAAAGTACTCGGGATGTCGACAAGTTCTAGAATAGAAAAAGGCTGCCGAGAGAATAGAAGAGAAAAGCATGTCGCATTGATGAGCAAATAATCCCGTTTACAGGTAAATGCAAACAGAAACAAATAGTAAAAGGGAAGCCGAGCCTAGAAGGCATACAAGTTTTCAAAATGGCTAATTATACAGGCCTTCCATTAGATTTGTTCTTGTATCAGGGAAACGGTTGACTCTGCTTTATATCCTACACCTGAAAAATTAGATCTTGGGGGACGATTTGTATTGAAACGTGTGGACACACTCCCCATGGGTTCATCTATTTTCATAGACAGGTATTTCACGTCAATTCCACTTCTTGATGTCTTGCTAAAAAGAGGAATCAAGGCGACTGGAACTCTGAAGAAAAACCGGGTGCCTGAATACCAAAGACCACACAAACAGCGATCTACCAGACAACGTGCTTTATTCAAGACAGATGGCATGTTACAAAAGGGAGGTAGAGGCAGTCACAATTACATTGTAGGAAGTGATTGTAATATTTCTGTTGTCAAGCGTTTGGATTGACACGTTGCTTCAAAAGAAGCTGTTGGAGGAGTCTGCCGCCGCTGGAACAAGAAAGAAGGAGCTTACATTCATATTCCACAACCAGTGGCTATAACAGAATTTAACAAAATTATGGGTGGCATTGAACAATATTTATATATTGAACTTGACTTTGCAAAGCACTTAATTTATTCAGAACAAGGATCCGTAATGTTTAAAGCCTCATGTAGCACATTTTACACGCAGTAGCCCGAATCGAAGCCGCAGCGGAATTTCTCAAAATACTCCTAATCCCATAGAACAAATGCCAACTACTAGTAGGAAACATAGACTAATCGAACCTATTCCTCATGCTTCAAAAATAATAAAAAAAGCCAAACACTTGCCAACCCCTCTTAAAGGGGTGGTAGTGATATTTTTTTTACTTAAAATTATGTTTAGGTGGTATTAAGTTATAAAAAAAAAAGGTCTTGTTAATGAAAAATACATAACTTGGTCTCGGGTCTCAGGAGGTTAAATTTGAAGAGTAGGAATAAATTCTCTCTTAAGCCCAAAGGTGCCTGAAACGTCAAAAGTAACAAATTGTTGTAAAATTGTCAACAGGAGGAAGATTTTTGGATTGGCCATTATTACTATTTTATTGATGTAATATGCGTTTAATGAGTTCTATTGTGTTAGGCGAACAATTCACTTCAAAATGAAGCTCCATGTCCAAGTTATCTTTTGAGTTGATTTGCCTAAAATTCTCGCAATTCACAAAAATGTTAACTTATACGAAATTGACAGTTCCTGCCCAAAGAAAAATCTCGTGTACAAATTTGTAAAAATTGGCAGGGTGGGGAAATGAATTACTCTTTCAAATGCGTTCTCTTTTACACATTTTTTTTGTACAAATTTGGAAACCAGGAACAGACCTAATGTTGAGACCTAAGATACTGAGTACGTATAGAACACCGGAAATGTCCTTTCTGTAAAAACGATCCATCCGTGTGTTCGTTGAGGGAGATCCAAGATTTTGGATGTTGGTAAATAGATACCAAATACAGTGGAGGCTGAATTTTCAGATCATCGAGCTGAAGATTCTCTTTTTGGTCACCATGGCGTTGAGGTCGTTTAAGGAGATTCCAATGCCCAATGTCGTTAGTATATTTTCTCTAGAACCGCATAGAAACTCTCCTTCATCACGTCATCCTTTCATCTGTCAGAGCATAAATAAAATTAATGTTGTAGCATTTTACGTAAATGCGATAGCCAATGTGGCTCTATCTTTACCGACTGCAAAAGCTTGAGTCCATCCACATCTGTAGTAAATGCCATAGCACTTTTACTGCCGCCCTGTCCCATCTACCCTATCTCGTATAGTGCAGTGAAGTCAGCCTTACATTTTACCGTGATGTCATCGAGTTAGATAGAAGAACTATTGAGGGTCCAGGTGCATATCCTGAAATCGTTCCTTTTATATGTTTAAGGAGGTCGGCATCAGAAATTTACTTGCAATACTACAATACAACGACTTGTATAATAACTATATGTATGTAGGTATATTGCCTGTATAACATTGCTTTCGAAAGCGTCTCTGATGTAAGGATAATAATGCCATCAATTCCACTTATTGATGCAGATCCTTATTACTACCAATAAACATGGAAACTGTTTAAGCTGTCCATGATAACAAGACCTAATGAAATAATCCTTTCTGGCAGGATATTAGCCATCCATTAAATCAGAAGTACCTATTTGTAATTCCCCTTAATGAATTGGTATTCACAAAATGCTTAACAGTACTCCCAATCCTATTAACACTCCAATCATAAAGGGAAATTTCAATTTCAATTCAATTCGGTAGTACTTACGTATATCCATGCAGCTCTTGTAGAACAATTTGGCCTTGAGTGTTGCCTGATTATCTTTATCATTTAATGGCTCCTCCAGGACCCCCTTCAGAATTACCTGCTGCTGATCTGCTAATACCTAAAAAGTGAAATCACAATTCAATTTCACATTGCTCCTTGCTGGAAACTTAGATATAAGTTAAAATTACAAGCTCATACCTCAAAAGTGCTAATTGAACTTCGGTCCTCTGGTATCACATGCTTCTTATTCCATGTCCCGCAGGCGTATTGAAAGAAATTCTCACAAGGATCTGCTGTTCGGTCCATGGCAGACAGTAATGAAGACGCTGCAGGAGATGATAAAATTTGAATTTAAATAAATTCCATTATTGACAATCCCTAAGAGAGGAAGATGATTTATATTTAGATAAAACCGATTACAGGATGTACGAATCCTTATACAAAACGTAGCTATGTCACCTTCGGATTTGGATGTGCTATTTGCTGCGCATTGCATTGCTGCCAGAAGGAGCACGAAAGGAAATCGTCGGAATAAACGTCGTGCAAGTGTAGATTTAGGTCGACCACCCGAAAGTGGGTGACGTTCCAAGTTACCTTGGAAGAATTGACTGCTATAATGGATTGTGTTCCGATAAAATAGACACGGACATTGACTGGATATGAACTTTAACTTCTTTTCTTTGGCTTCTTTCGTATAACCCTTATTTCATGGTATTGCGAATGAAGCGGAGAAATCAGAGAATGACGACAAAATGGACACTCTATTGAATAAGAGTGCTTAAGTTTTGCCATGCATTTGGGGAACCCATTCATCCTCGGTTGTTGGGTTAACTTTCTGAGAGATTCTATTAACAGTCCACACACTAATTCATGTATGTATGTGTGTCCTGTTGTTCTGGGTAAACGAAATTAAAACTTTGCTACAAGGAAATGGTGCTGAGTTCCTAACTCTTGGAGTACGAGTACGTGCAAGTCTTTCCCATTCCTTGTTCTCGTACAGTCAGTGGCCAATCCAATAATGGGTCACCATGTTCACTGCTTGATTTGTTCCTGAAGTTTCGAATTCGGTTTGTGGTTGTGGTTGCTCTGAGTTAGTTTTTGTCATTTGTTTACGGATACTTTGTAAATTATTGTGTAAATTGTAGTCGAGCATGTTGGGGTACACCTTCCTAAATTCTTAGAAAGAATTTAAACTGATTTGGTGTTGAGGCAATTTCTCTGATTTACTAATGTTTTTTGGGGTTTTACCACTACTTACTCCTAAAAGACTTGTCTTCTTCGAGCTGCAAATGGTTTTGCGGTGAGTTTTGAAAGGCGTTCAGGTAATCCTCTTTCGACTGAAGAGAGGAAATTGGTTTGATTGACCTCTTCAGCACTGAAAGGTACTAAAACTTCTACTTCACCTAAAATAATAAACAAAATCAAGTCATTCGGAAGCAAACACCCTTCCTTTTGGGAATTACCAAGAGTGCAACATCTCATGCAGTTTATAATGTTCAATTGGAATAGGTGCCCCGATACCAGTATTCAGAAATTCTGTGGAAAAGATAGATTTCTTTATCGTGGCATCAGTTGAACGTCTCCGTGCGAAATGAGCACTAATGTTACATGGACAGAACCCCCGTCTACGGAAAAGGAGACAATATATCTGTTGTCGATGGAGGCATGTCCATGCTGAGTGCTATTTTGTTGAGGTGATATCTTAAATCGTGATGTCCTGTGAGGTAACCAACTAAGTTTATGATATCGTGAGGACTTAAATTTAAACATCTATTGGCATTTTTGTTAGAGGGCAGGATGTCTCGTTTGGCCTGTCTTAGACCTGAGCTATTCTCCCAATATGAGATGCATCTCGACCGCTCCCAGCTATTAATACCTAAATTGACAGATGATTTAGGAGCGCAGCAGAAGGGTTTAGGTCCATTGAAGGGAGTTTCGTCGGCCTCGAAGTTCTGCCTGAAATACACTGGGACCTTAGCTCATAGCTATGGTTGTATTTAGGTTAGGTCCGCGTATTCTAGCTCTCACTCCCGATTCCATTTTAGAGCCATCCATATACCACTTTATGCTATTTTGGCTGTTTGGTCGGTTACTGCTAACCCATTCTTCGTTGTTTGGAATCTCCGTGGAGAAGCCTTTATTGAAGCATGATGTTTTTTGAAGGCGGTCATATCAAGTTCCAATAACACTTAACTCTTTAATTTGTACCGGACTTGCTGTGCTCCGTAATGTCAATTTGTTCATGTAAAAGTATAGGGGCGTTAGTCCTATTATTGCTTCTATCGCAGCTATGGGGCAGGTCCAACAGGCTCCGGAAATACCCAGACATGCAAGACGTTCTACTCCATAGAGCTTTAAAATGGCATATGTTATGATGGCCTTGACCATCATTGTACAAATCTTGTTAGTGATATTTGGAGCGATCCCCCAAGTGCAGACCCACAAAGCGTTAGTTGCTTTAGTTATTTTGTGAGAGTTCCAGTTGAGCCTTTTGTCTAGGATTACTCCCAGATATTTGACCTCGTCGGAGTACTCAATGATTGTATCGTTAAGTGAAACTATACCTAAGTTTATGTTTTTTCTTTTAGTGAAAGGTACTATGACATCCTTATTTGGGTTTATGGAGAGATTCTTTCTTCCAGGCTAAGACTTACTTAGGGGCGTTTTGCTTACGCGCAGTGACTTCGTTAGTTTGTCTACGCCTATTGATGACGACTAAGTCATCGGCATAATCAATTGCGTTGAAGCCTAAGTTGCTAATTTGTTAAGCAGATCATCAGTGACCAAAGACCACAGGCGGGGCGTAATACTCCTCCCTGAGGCAGCCCTTTACTTTTGATACTGAAACCGAAGTCGGCCCTGACGAAGTAGTAATCATGCGGCTTTCAAGCATCGCTTTGACCCAGTTAACAGTAGATCGATGGTTCTATGAAGCAAAGCATTTGATTTGGAGTCCTCCTCTTTGCCAAGAAATGCGCAAAGTGCAATTTCTTCACAGCAGAATGAGCTTTTGACTTCAGCTGTCATCAGTTTCATCAGAGCACCTTCCGTCGATTTGCCTTTCTGATAGGCGTACTGACACGGATGCAGAGGCAAGCTATTTTCTAAGCATTCTCTGATATGTTTTCAGTTTTAAGATAAAACGATGTCAAGCTTATAGGACGATATAATTTAGGTAGTTCCCTGGGCTTATTGTCTAGTTTGGGGATAAATATCACGTTGACCTCCCTCCAAGAGCGTGGCAAGTTGAAGCTGAATCTAAATAAGGCTATTAGGGTCGGTGCAAGGAAGTCCAGACCTTTTTGTAGCAGAACTGGACAAATTCGGTCTATGTTTGGTGCGTTTTATGGTTTAAATGAGTTGATAGCCCACTTAACCTTGCAACCCAGCGCAACAATCAAGTTCTTAGTGCAGGACTTGTCTTAAATTCCAGTAGTGGTCCCCGGTAACTGCATGAGAAACCCTAATTAATGCAGGCTAAAATGGCAAGGGCATGCTCGACCAGTAGCATTATACTGTCCCACGGACTGACAGCCCTATACGGAGTGATTAAAAAGATGTGATGAACCAACTAATGGCCGGAAAAATATGGACTCACTGTTGACGGCCTTAACAGGCCACGTACAGCCGAGCTATTAGCAGAGACGCAGATATCACCGCCATCCAGAAAGTGGTGCAATGGGATGGGCCGGACATAACGGGGATGAAAAACGAGTGTACGAGTATAGAATGGTGATTGCTATAGAGAAAAGAAATAGCGCGAACATGTGACCGAGCGTCTTATGAGAATCCGCATCAAGGCTAAATTCGCCAACAAAAGCCTAATATGACCCCGTGGTCCTACGAAAGACGACGACAAAGACACCAAAGAATGGATAGGAAAGGAAAGGATGACATCTTTGGTGAAACAGTTGGTAAGCATAGTCTGCACGACACCACGTTTGACAAATTATTTAGGCTTATTAACTTTGCGGTAGAATGAAACATCACTATAGCAAGCACAGCCAATGTACAAGTGGACATGGATAATCAAATTGATGGCTTTGCAATAGACGTCAGCCATGCATATAGTATTTCGGACGTACGAATATTCTGGGCAGACAACATTGACTCGGATCTCCACTTTGTTGCAGCGAAGGTGCAAATGTGGAGTTCAAGAGTTCGACAGACTCTTCGCCGGACGCGTAGCCCCAAATTTCTTAACAACTCCTAGGCCGATAGCATCAATTAGCGAACACCAGTGGCAACGTTGCCAACGTGCCATCATAGACGCCACATCTGAAGTGCTGGGTTTCAGCCTAACACCACCAAGAAATCACTGGTTTGATGAAGAATGCTGGCAGGCACTAAACAAGAAGCCTACAAAGCGGCATTGCAATGAAGGACGAGAGCTGCTCGTGAGTGCTACGAACAGAAGAGACGGGAAGAACATCGGCTTCTCCAGAAGAAGAAAAAAGAACACGAGAAGAACGCGATCGAAGCTATTGAGAAGTTGTACTCCAGGAACAACGTACGGAAGTTTTACTAACAGGCTAAAATAAAGGAAACAAGACCCGTACAACAAAACAATTTTTTTTTTTGCAGACTGTATTACGGCGAAGAAGCCTAACATCGCTCCGTTAGGCAGAGTAGACTATTCAGTTTGATAGGCAAAATTCACGTCCATCCGATTGAACCAAGTAAGGATAGTAATATCCAAGCAGCTTGACCTCACGACTTACCAGCCGAGGTATTAAAAGCTGCTGGAAATGGCCTTGCGGAGAGCATACACCAACTCATTTCTCAGATCTATTCAGAACAGTGTATGTCTGACGAATGGAATCTTAGTATCGTTTACTCGATCCTCACGAAAGGAGATCCTCTGAACTGCGCCAACTACAGAGATATCAGTCTTCTTAAAATCGCCTTCAAGATCCTCTCTGCAGTATTGTGTAAACGCCTGAAGACGTTCCTCAACAACTTAATTGATTCATGTCAGCGTGGCATTAGGCCATGAACGCCCCCCAACGCCTAAATATTCACACTATGCACTATGCTCAGATAACCATGAGCTGAAAATCGATACACACCACCTACCCATCGATTTTAAGGCCGCGTATAACAGCATCTACAGAGACGAGCTACATATATAGAGCAATGTTTAGTTTGGCATCCCTCCTAAACTCGTCCATTTGCCCAGGAAGACGATGGAACTCACCGAGACCGTTGATGTCGAAAGAGGATTTAGAAAGGCGATGCGCTGTCATTCCTGATTGAGAATTGTGTACATCTCACCCGCCAACACAAGAGGCACAATTTTTCAAAAGTCCCTCCGATTACTCGCATACGCTGATGATATTGACATAATCGGGTGAAAGCAGCTGGATGTCAGTGGCGCTTTCGCGAGTATTGAGGCGAAAGCGGATAAGATAGGGTTAACGGTCAATGAGAGCAAGATCTAGTATATTGTCAACAAGCAAGGACCCCTAATACCGACGTCTCGGACAGAACGTCAGCCTAGACTGATGTAACTTTGAGGTACCTAGTTAAGGATTTTGTCTACCTACCGCTATCAATTCAGACAACGACACCACTGAGATCAATCGAAGAATAGCTCTTGCTAATCGCTGCTTCTTTGGACTTAGAAGGTAATGGACTTGCAAAGCCCTCTTTCGAACAACAAAAGTGCCCCTATAATCCCAGTCCTGCTCTATGGAGCAGAGGCATGGACTTTATCAAAAATGGATGAGGGTGCACTTGGCTACTGTGAGAGGAAAATTCTTGAGGTGATTTTTGGTCTCGTCCGCATAGACGGTGAGTGGAGGAGAAGTTACAACGACGAACTATACGGGCTGTACAGCGACATCGATTACCCAGTAGAGTGAAGGTCCAACGACTGAGGTGGCTAGGTCATGTAGAGCGGATGGACACCAATACCCCGCTCCGAAAACCCTTCGAATCCGCCCTCGAGGGACAGCGCAATAGAGGAAGATAGCGACTCAGGTGACGCACGCAAGTGGATGGGGACCTCAACCAACTTAGCGCGCGAAACTGGAGGCAGTTAGCAGTTAGATGTAGATCGAGTTGGCTGGAGACGCTTGTTGGTTGAAGCCCATGCCCACCTCGGACTGCAGTGCCACTTTAAGTAAGTAAGTAAGTTTCCAACCCCTGAGTTTCAATCTGATTTATACAATCTCTATCTCTTTTCCAGAACTTGATCAGCTTTTTTGATCGGTAAGAATTGAATACGGGCTATATTTGTCTCATGGTTATCTCGATGAGTTCACTTATCACTAATCTCTGGAAGCCCTTGAAACTGTGTCATTTGATGGGCGTAGGATATTGGTGGCTTGAGGGTCTCAAGCTGTCCACTATTTGCTCTTAGGTATTCGAGTCTGTCTTTTTCAAAAGCGACGAAGTTCCCTAATATGGCCGAGTGCTCTCGAACTTAGTTGAGTGAAATCTGGTGCTGTTTATACGAGGTAGTCTCTAACATCTTTTGAATTTATGGAATTCGTAGTTACGGATCTGATCACTGCTTGACAGCCTTAGTATATTTCAATATCCGTCGTGAGTATTGGATTCAGGCTGAGGCAATAGCAATGTGATGAGTAGCTGAGATTTTGGCTTTAAAGCGTATGCCGGTAGACTTAAGGATTTGTTTATGCAGAGGTCCTCAGAGAAAACCACTGTATCAACGCCTTCGGCTGTCTTAGATCCATCTGTGAAGATAGTAATGGACTTACTGAGAAATATCTGGCTTTATATTGTTATGGGCAATGAAACGTGAGGAGATTGGAATGCCCCACATTTAGCTCTTTCCATTTTGTACTGTGTATCTGCCTGAGGGCAGAGGAAATGGCTTAAAGTTTAGTCTGCCGCTACTGGAGAGGTTCTTAATGCACCAGTAACGCTTACACATACAAATTGTTGCGTTTTTTTCTAACTGGTTTATGTTAATCCCTCTTTCTAAAGCAGGCTACCAATTGGCAGCACTATTGCATAGATAGAGTGCAACAACATTTCGCTTTGAAATATTTTCCTTACACCTCAATTTGCTACCTCAGAGGGTTAACTTGGATGATATTTTGATTTTTCTTGTTAAGAGGATCAGCTCCTCTGTGGACGGATTCACGATAAAGCCAATGTTATGTGTCTGGAAGGAGAGTACGACTAAGACGTACTGCAGAATGTTAGAAAGTCTTGATGGTTGTATGCCCCACACGTAAAGAGAGATATCGTCTGTGCAAACTACCACACCTGGTGTCTGGTGTTCTTTCATTCAGTCCGTCTCTATGTGTTTTTTGTTCTTATGGAGCAGTGACTGAAGATTGCATTAAAGACTCTACTTTTGAGAATGAAATGAACCAAGAAGGATACGGAGACTTTTACATATTTCCAGTTCTTGAAGAGAGTAAATGGTCAATGAGGTCTCAAAGTGGAAAGGTCCTTTGTTATCAAGGAACGCCACTATTGTATATTTCTTGAGAGAGAGCGTTTTTCAATAAATTTTAAAGGAGATTGTAGTGCGATCTTATCCGATCTTGGAGTGAAGATCGGAGTTTCTTTCGAGGGTATTCATAAAAAGGAACACAAACTGATGGATCTGAGATCCTTCAAGAGCATATTCTTTTCTTTTTGTTTTTGTTGGTTGCGTCCAAGGATGAGGCAATCTTCGAAAGATATTATTATCCCGCGCTATCAGCATGCACGATTCGCAAACTCCAAGTACACGATTTCGGGGGTGCGCCTACGTACTAATCCATACCCTGCACTCTTCTACCACTGTTCCAGCGGAACTGCCGGTAAGTACTACTTCGCGGGGCTGGTAAGCACTTTATGTCCTTCTTTCTCCGTTTGCTGGTTCGACATTGTGTACAGTATTTACTGTTCTTTGTTGTATTAGAGATGCTGTCTGGGTTTGATTTTCATTAGTGCTCTCTCTGACTCTTTCCAACTGCCGAAGTTCCTTCATTATTTTTGCCGCAGCCTGTTTAACCGCATCCCATATTATACTTGATGTTAACATATGGTTTACGATGTTTTCAGGAGTTGGTATTTCTCCAATTTTCTCCTCTAGTTCTCTGCGCTCTGTTCTGAAGTGTGGGCACTGGAAAAATACGTGCTGTGCATCTTCCCTGGCCGCTCCGCAGTTTAAGCAGAAGGGAGATTCCTTCAGATCAAACCTGTATAGATATGATTGAAAGCAGCCATGTCCAGTTAGGAGATGACTTAAGAAAAAATTTACTTCGCAGTAATTACATTCTATCCATTCACGAATATCGGGTATAAGTTGGTAGGTCCATCTCCCCTTTGTAGACTGGTTCCATCCGTCTCTCTTGCCACGCACCTGTGCTGCGCTGCTTTTCTCCCAGCTTGATATCTTTGACTGAAACTCCGGGTTCCCGAATTCCCGCAATAACATTTATAGCATCATCTGCCATTGTCTGATATGCACAGCAAACTCTCAGAGCACATAGTCTGTTGACAGAGTTAGTCTTTCTTGCGTATGACTTAATTTTCAATGCTTTCGCCCATATTGTTGCCGCGTACATTGTGATTGACTGCACCACCCTTGTCAGAACTAGTCTCATATGTTGTCTGGGTCCTCCTATGTTTGTCATTATTCTGAATAAGGCAGCGCTCACCTTTGCGGCTTTATTCCACTTTCTTTCAAGGTGTTCCTTGTAAGTGGGCCTATCATGGATCATCATACCTAGGTATCTGATAGCTGGTTTTGATGTTATATCGTGATAGCCCACCGTGATGATGATTGTTTCTCTTACCAGAAATACTTCCGTTTTATGTTCTTCCAGCTCTAACCTAACTGCTGCCATCCACCGTCTAACTTTTCAAATACATTCATTGCCAATGTCTTTTATTCCTTCCAGGTGTTTTACCGCCACAACGATTGCTATAACATCTGCAAAACCTATGATTTGCAGAACCCTCTCGTACATAATGTTTCATAAGAGAGATCCTAGTACCGATCCTTGTGGAACTCCGCCAGTTATGTGGTACTGCCTTATTCCATCACGGGTATCGTAGAGTAGGAACCGATTGTCGAAGTAACTTAGCGTAATTTTTATTAAAAACCATGGCTTCATCATTGACCTAAGAGAGTGTACTATAAGCCCCCAGTTTGCAGAGTTGAATGCATTTTTGACTTCCAATGTAAATATGGCGCCGTATTTTTTGGTACCTCCTCTCCATCTTCTGCACTGAATGGCTTCTTCTAGGGTCGTAGTTACCTTTCGAATAGCATCTACTGTAGGGCGAGCCTTTCTAAATCCATACTGCTGATTTGAGAGTCCTCCGGCTTCATCAATTGACACCTCCAGTCGGTTGCATATTATTCGCTCCAATATTTTACCCATCGTGTCTCCTAAGCATATGGGACGGTATGATGAGGGCTCATCTGGTGGTTTATTCCCTTTGGGCATCAACACAAGACGTTGCTTTTTCCATTGGCCTGGAAAACCCCCTTCTGTTAAACACTTGTTATACATTTCCACGAATGCTTCCGTGTTTATTTTGACGGCTAGCTTAAGGACCTTATTTGGTATGTCGTCCAATCCAGGGAATTTATTATGGCTAAATTGTTTGCATACATTCAGAAGTTCCACTTACGTAGCTGGTGGGATCTCACATACTTCCTGCGGTGGTTCTATATGCTTTGTTGGTGCTTGCGGTGGAAATAATCCCGACACTATTTTTTGCATCGGCAAAGGACATGAGGGTGGGGGTGCCCTAGACCCCTTTAGTTTTGCAATGACCGTACCTCTAGGCGGTACCCCAGGCTTCCTCGCAGAGTTTTTTAAAGCTGTTGTTTTTGCTTGTGCGAATGGCTAATTTAAGGTCCCTACGCCTATCTTTGCATTGCATCTGTAAATCTTGGCGGGAGGGCTGACCTCTGGATCGCTGGCATAGTCTTCTACCTCTATGCCACTTGCTGCGTAGCTTTGCTGTGTCTTGGTTCCACCAGTATACTGGTGGCCGGCGGTTTGTTGATATTTTCCGTACCATAGATGCGTCGCAAGCCCTAGATACTGTTTTAGTAACCTCCGCAGCCATCGTGTTTGCTGATCCTGGGTTTATAGTGGATTCTCCAAAAATCAGGAAAAATGTGTTTTCGTCCAGTGTGCTTGTTTTCTACCCCATTCGTTCAGCCTTCTTTGGAAGGCACTTCTGGGTTGCTCTTCTTGCTTGCACTTCAAATAGGATGGCCTGGTGGTCACTGTGGGTGTAGTCCTTACTGACTTTCCATCTTGATCCTCTCACTAGGGAACTTGTTACAAAAGTTACATCAATTCTAGAGCCTACGCCTGAATGTGTTCCCGTTGCCCGTATTAAGAAGTACTGTTTCAAGTGACCATACTGCTTATAGCAGAACCTCTCCTCTCCTATTGGTCCGTATGCTGCCCCAATCAGTGGCCCATGCGTTGAAGTCACCAGCTATGATTGATGGAGTACGACCTCTAGCATCATCCACGAGCCTATCTAGAATTCTCTGGAATTCTTCAAGCGTTCCATTTGGAGATGCATAACAACTGTATATATATATACCCCATCGACCCTCGCTCGGACGAACCCTATTCCAGGTGTCATCATTCTTTCTTCAAATGCGTAGTCTCCGCAGACCCAAATACCAGCTCTCTTTGAGGCGTCTATTGGCCAAAATTTATCATTGAGTTTCCTATACTGCTCGCTTACTACGACCACAACAATCTTCAACTCTCAAACAGCTTGTGCCATAAGGTCCTGTGCCGCTTCGCAGCGATTTAGGATAAGTTGCAGCACTTTCATATTCTTCTGGTGGCCTTTGCAGCTTCTTGGTATGCAGGGAGGCATACTGAACTTCCTGCCGCGTGTTTGGTATTGCTACTTCTTCTTTCTTCACAAAGGACGCATCTTGGTTATTGTTGCAGTTCATGGACACATGACCTTTCTGCCTGCATTTTACGCAATTTTCGCTTCTGTCCACAGTATAGTACTTCAAGAGCATATGGAAGACCTTGTCTGCTTTGGGTGTAAAAGCTGCGTTTACCTCAGTTCAAGAACTGGATGGTGTACCGTAGGCTAAACAAGCTCGCAGAGTGCAACGCAGGATACACATCTCCGCAGGATATCCATTATCCATTAGGGCCGTTAGGCACCTACAAATTGCGAAGAACTTAAAACACACAGTAGGTGGTCATGTGCAAAAATCCGTTAATATGAAAAATGCCACATCCAAGTCTAATCTTGTGATTCCTCAGCTCTTTAGATTTGGCAGAATCAATTTTAGAGCGGACAAGTACTTCTGTTGGACCGGTTTATGGTATTTGTTTGTACCCGTAAATACGACGCTTTAATTTATTGAACTTTAAATGCCAGTAAATCATCCTTTATCAAAACTGCATTAATACTATTTCGATCGAATTAAATGTGCGGTACACCTCCTGCGAGCTTAACTTAAACCAACTCCCAAGGTGAAATTGCATTTTAATTAAATTTTAAATCCTTCCTTGCATTGGTTTAAATGTTCTTCCGAATCCAAAAGTTGTAGCATCAATAGTGTACGAGTATCTTGCAACTTTATCACACTGACACTATCTACATACGAGTACATCCCTCATTCCATGTTAATGCCCTTAGACGGAAGTATCACTGAGCTGATCCCCTATTCCAAGTTGTGTGATAAGAAACTTACTAACTCTGGCCATGCATGTTATGAGTCGAAAAATTCAATCGTCTAACATGTAGGGATAACTATGAAGCAACTACCCAGAGATTTGGGTGCATGCATGGTAATGGATTTTCAATTTTCGTGAAGGACACCGAGAGAGCAGAACTTTACAGCAGTGTCCTTATTCAGGGACAATCTTGGTGCTCCCAGGATAATTTTTTCTGTTTTTTTCTGTTCATTACTGTTTAGAGAAAGTTACTTCAAAAATTGTCTAACTTGCTGGAGGCGTTTAATTTTGATTGTCAAACTACTAACAGAACATGGTTGACGACGGGGACGATGTGAACGATGAGGACGATGATGGCTACCACGATGACGACGAGGAGGAGTAATCTTCGTAGTTATGTCCGTCAGTTGACATATTCGTATTATGTCATGAAGCAATCCTAGAGAACATCAGATGGACAGTTGGGAAGTTGTATGGCCGATCAGGCATAGAAATGCGAAGACTAGCAGCAAGCAAATCCCAGATCTGGACACTTGTTTTGAAATGTAGTGAATGAAAGTTTGCTGGCAGTTGACTACCATTGTTATCAGTGCACGAGTATACTTGGCATTTCATAACGATGACAGAGCACTGGATATAAACTCCCTCGTTCATACATAATACGAGTACGTAATGGAACTATAGTCCATTCAGATTTAATTTCAAAAGATGTCAGCGATAAGTGACGAGTTGTACAAGCTTCCAGCTAAAAACCGTCCAGATACTCCGATGTTGGACATTTATTGTTATAAGTATTTGGAAAGAAACGGAAATTGTGGTTATTTTTTTTCTACACAATATACTCGTACCGTATACACAAAAAGAAATTTTAAAAAAGATTTCATGGAACATCAAATTGAGAAAGGAAATGACTTTGCTTTCACAAGGAGTGCTTAGTTAAATATACTGTCGGAGGTTGGCAATCCCAGATAAGGACATGGAAGTAAGGAAGGCCATGTCTTACGCCTTTATTTTGTGTGAAATCTACTGCCCGACAAACTTAACTTCCTATTAAGTTTGCCGACAAATACTTTAAAGGGTACAGCTCTATGACAATCCTCCTCTCCCGTCATAAGTAGGTGGCACAAAATCGTAGGCTCTTTGCGCCAAATGATAAGAAGGCGAACACAGTGAGTGGTAATTGAAAAGTTCATCTTAGTTTCAAACACTATCTAGAGTATGTACGGTAGAAGTCATAGACAACTTTTAGTGCATCCTATTGGCTAATGAATGACTTCGGAGGACCGAAATATAATGAATGGACTTTTCTTGCAATAACTGCCATATAAGCAACAGAAATATGGCCAAGTCGCGCGAAAGTTTAGATTCAATTTATGTTTTTAGAGCGCTAAATCCATGTTGGGTAATGCCCTCATGCGGTATAATGTTCTCAGCAAAAATCGCCCTTTTGGGGAAGGAATGTGATTCAAGTTGCTTATAAACTGAAATTTCTTATCGGCTCATTCAAGATTCCCACCTTCACAGGCAAAGATCAAAAATAGAACTACAGATATCTGGTGCCAAACTATAACTTGAACTGGGCCAACAGCGCAACTATCAAGTTCGCAACGAAGTACGAACTAAACCCTTACTCATACAGGTAAAAATGGCAAGGGCATGCCCCGGCCAGTAGCATTATACTGACCCACGCCATCATAAGACTGACAACTCTATACGGAGAGATTAAAAAGATGTGCGGAAATCAATCAACGCCATCCAGGAAGTGCGAATGAATGGGTCGGACATAAGGAGGATGAAAAACTGTGATATACGAGTATATTAGGTGCGCAACTGTTCTCGCTGTTTTTTGATGAAAATGCAACTTTATTGGTTACAAACGAATTATTCAAAGTATTGCCCATCGCTAGCTACAACTTTTCCCCATCTCTCTGGCAGAGCTCGAATACCGTTACGGTAAAAGTATTCATCTATTGAAGCTATCCATGAATCAAGCCACTTTCTGATGTCTTCACATGAGCGGAACTGCGATCGAACGGAAGAAGTAATAATCGGACGGCGCAATATCTGGGGAATATGGCGGGTGTGGTAGGACTTCCCGATTGAGCATTTTCAGGTAGGTTTTAACGAGTTTGGCAACGTGAGGAAGAGGGTTTACATGCTGTAGAATCACTTCGTCGTGCCTCTACTCGTATTGTGGCCGTTTTTCAGGCAGTGCTCGTCTCAATCGCATCAATTCAAGTAGATACCGTGATGGTTTTATTGGATTTCAACAGTTCATAATAAATAACACGGACCTAGTGCCACCAAATACACAGAATATTCGACCGAGCCGACGGGCAGTCCCCATGGCTTTCTTCTCTTTGAGTTGCTGTAATGAATCCATTTTTCATCACCCGTCACGATGCGATGAAGAAAACCCTTCCTTTTTTGGAACCCAAGTTCCTTGTTTTTGAATCATTCCCAACACATGCAATCACTTGGAAATGGCTTGGCGGGTAATTCCTAACGCTGAAGCAAGATCTTCTTGATCCTCATCGACCAATGCCTCCAATTCAGAGTCTTCGAAGGAATTTAGCCTACCTTCACGCGGACGGTCGTCAACATCGAAATCACCGGCGGTGACGGAATCAATCACGGTACGTTGTTTCACTTAGAACAGCATCTCCTTAAACTTTTTGGAGCTCTCGGTGCGCTTCAGCTGCATCAGTATATGACGCCAAAACAAAATAACTAATGTGTCAAAACGATTTGTTTACCATATGCTATGTCTAAGCTTGGTTCATGACGTTTTGGATATGTCAAAATCGACCAGCATTTACTGCTGAAGCCATCTATTGACAAACAGCGAGAACTTAGTTGCGCACCTAATAATAGTAAATATAAAGGGTGGTCCATAATTACCGCACAATGTTAATTGTAAATAAAACAAAAAGTTTTCAGAGAATTATCTTAATAGTTTTCATTATGATAGAAGGATCTATGACAATTATGTGTGAAACAAAATATCGGCCAAATGCTCTTCACTGCTTCGGTGGCATACCTCTATCCGATGGTCCATATTGTCAATGACTCTGAGATATAATTGAGGTTCAATGTCGTTAATGTGCCGAATTATCTCATCCTTTAGCTCTTGAATTGTTCTTTCCTTATTGACGTAGACTTTTTATTTTAAATATCCTCAAAGAAAGAAGTCCAACGGTGTCAAATCACATGATCGTGGCGGCCAATTAACATCGCCACGATGTGAGATAACACGGCCATTGAATCTCTCGCGCAAAAGAGCCATTGTTTCGTTGGCTGTGTGGCAAGTGGCACCATCCTGTTGGAAGAACATATCGTCCAGGTCTATATCCTCAATTTCGGGCCACAAGAAGTCGGTTATCATCTCACGATAGCGAACACCATTCACGGTAACTGCTTGGACGACCTCATTTTCGAAGAAGTACAGCCCAATGACGCCCATAACCAGCCTCTATAAACCGCACCAAACAGTCACTCTTTGTGAATGCATCGGCTTTTCAATAATTACTCGTGGATTCTCATTTTCCCAAATGCGGCAATTCTGATTGTTAACGAGTCCACTGAGGTGAAAGTGTTCCTCGTCACTGAAGATGATTTTCTTTGTAAAGTCACCATTCACTTCTGTCTGTTCAACCAACCATTCGGCGTATTGACGACGCTTGAAATGGTCAGTAGGCTTCAGCTCTTGAGTCAATTGAACCTTGTAAGAGTGTAAATTCAAATCTTTATTCAAAATTCGAATCAGTGATGTTCGTGAGATGTTCAATTGTTGGGAACGACGACGAGTCGAGGTTGACGGCTCTTCTGCCACACTATCGCGAACAACAGCAATGTTTTCCGCAGAACGAACTGGGCGAGCATGCACATTTCTTACAGGCCCGGTTTGCTGAAATTTGCGCATAATTCTTCCGATTGTGGACACATTTGGTCGATTATGCTGACCAAAAAAATTACGAAGTACACGAAATGCATTTTGATTTGAACAGCCATTTTCGTAAAAGGCTTCAACAATCTTAACGCTCTGCTCTATTGTGTACCTCTCCATGGTTGAATTTGTCAAACACTGAAGCAAAGAAATGTCAAATTAAGTTGGGCAAAAAACTTGACGTTAAAGTGTGACTAACAATTTCGTGCATTATGGTTGGACCACCTGATACTATAGTGATTGCTATAGGGAAAAGCAAGAACACTTATTTGGATGCGCATCTGCCATATGCGGCAGACTTAGTCAAGATGTTTTGAGCTTCCGACATGTGATAATCCGCATGAAGGAAGACCAAAAACTATTTATACGGGCTCCTCGACAAGACATATGAGCAATGTACGAAGTACGAGTATTATATGACGTTAACAAGGCGATTTCAACGCCAGGATGGATAAAGAGGTCATATTTGGTAGGACAGTTGGTAAGCATAGCCTACACGATACCACGTCTGGCAAACGGACTTAGGCTTATTGGCTTTACGGTGGAACGAAATGTCATTATAGCAAGCACACGTTTTCCTCATCTCAATATACACAAGGAGACATGTCGATATTTGGATCATGAAACGCTAAATCTAATTGATCACACTGCATTAGATGTAAGGCATGTCTCCAGTATTCTGGACGGACAGCCCACACTGACTCGGATCGCCACCTTGTTGAGGCCAAGGTGCCAATACGAATTCGTATCCCGAAATCTCTCAACAACTCCTACAGCGCCGCCGTTAAGTACCCAAGACCAGTTGCAACGTTCCATCAGGGACACCGCACCTAATGTGTTGGGTTTCACCCGGCCACCGATAAGAAATCTCTGGTTTGATGAAGAATGCCGGCAAGCATATTAAGGTAAATAGGAAGCGTAAAAAGCGGCACTGCAGCAAACGACGAGAGCTGTTCGTGAGCGGAAAGAGCAACAGCTTCTTTAGAAGAAGAAAAAAGACCACGTGAAGCGCCCGATCGAAGATATTGAAAGGTTGTGCTCCAGGAATACCGAACGGAAGTTTAGCCAACAGATGAAATGAACGTGTCAAGGCAAGAACCGTATACAAAGCTGGAGAGAAGAAGAAGGAAACCTTGTGGTAGGGTCATAGTCAATATTGAGAATATGGAAACACTTTTTCTGCAGATTGTACTCGTATATCGGCGAAGAATTCCAACATTCGGCCGTCAGGCAGAACATACCATTCTACTTAGATGAAAATATTTAGTCAACCTGACCCACACGAGGGACAGCGCAGTAAAGAAAGGCCAAGACTCAGGTGGCGTACGCAAGTGGAAGGGGAACTCAGCCAACTTAGCGTGCGAAACTGGAGGCAGCTAGCTAGGGATCGAGCTGGCTGGAGACGCTTGTTAACTGAGGCCCAGGTTCACCCCGGACTGTGGCGCCATAAGGATAGCAGTATCCAAGCTGAATCCAACAAAGCAGCTGGACCTGACTGCTCACCGGCTGAGATATTCAAAGCTGCTGGAAATGACTTTGTGGAGAGCATACACCAACTCATTTCTTAGATCTAGTCAGAAGAGTGTATGCCTGATGAATGAGATCTCAATATCGTTTGCTAGGTCCACAAAAAAAGAAACTTCTGCAACTGTGTCAACTTTAGGGAATAAGCCCGTCGACATCGAACACAATAACCTGATTGACCCCTATCAGCGCGGTTTCAGACGAGGAAAATCCACAGTCGACCAAATCTTCACACTCTGGGAAGACTGTGCATAAGTCCAGTGTCAAGAAGTCCAAATCAATACCCACCATCTTTTCATCGATTTTAAGGCCGCATATGACAGCATTTATAGAGATGAGCTATAGTCGTATACATATATTAGAGTCATGTCCAGTTTTAGCATCCCTGCAAAGCTCATCCGAATGTGCAGGATGACGATGGAAAACGCTCTCTGCTCCGTCAAGGTCGGAACGACTTTACCGATACCTTTGATGTCAAAAAACGTTTAAAAAAAGGTGACGCGCTGTCATGCGACTTCTTTAACATCATACTGGAAAGAATTGTGCGGAACACCAGCTGGGACCTCGCAATTGGAGGTAGATAGCTAAAGACCCGACTAACTGATTTGGAGCAGCGTTCCTCTTCGTCATTCTGTACAGCCTGATGAGTTCGGATCTGCCATAGCATAAATATTTGGTCAATAGCTTGTAACCGCGCTGATAAGGACCAATAAGGTCATTTATAAATGTTTTCAGGTGTTCACTCAATACGAAAGAAAAGATCTTGTATGCGGTATAAGGGAGACTGATGGTTCTATAGTTGGGTGTCCCCTCTTGTAGATCAGACAACCGATGATGAGGTTCTATTGATCAGCACTAAGTCATGTTCTGCTGTCTTAATAAGATTAGCTTAGCATGTATGACGTCTAGTCTGACATTCTTATTATACTCAAGTTGAGATATTTTGTTAAGTGCTCAAAATAGTGCGTTCTAAACTGAATACAGTTCAGTGGATCGCCTCGGGCTGTGGATCATTGGAACTTGGTCGAGATCTTGTTCGACGATTTTTACAGCGGGGCTGGAATGGGTAGGACACACAAAAGTCTATCGATCTTTTGGTTTATAAATTCATAATACTTATGAAATAGGTTAGGTAATAAGGGATGGTCCCTAGAGGACAAGCATAGACTGATGCCTATTGGTGTATTGTCATTCCCTGTTGATGTTGCTAGAGTTTGTGTTGGCTGAAAACCGAGCTTTTAACAAATCTGATGAGATCTATCAGTTTTGATGAGATCTATCAGTTTTGCTTTGCTGACGTCCTCAATTTCTCCAAAAAGTCTGTAGCCCAGGTATTTGGCACGGTGTATTTGGAGGATAGGGCAGTCGCACATCAAGCTTGTCATAGTCTTTATTTCCTCTTCGGTCCTACAGCTTCCGCAATAATCTTGAGAAGAGGCTCCCATTCTGCTTGCCACCCTGCCAATGAGGCAGTGGCCTCATACAATATATCCTGTAAAAATACGGATATCTTCTTTGTTGAGTCTGAAGAGGGTACGTTTTCTTCCTTCCGCTGTCTAGGTTTGACCAAAGGGAGCGTGAGAAGACACAGTCACAAATTCCATTGTGCGTTTCAAGGTGTGTTATTCCGGTGCAGAAAGACACCCTTTTTTGCTAGCTCACTCGCTTTCTCATTGCCTTTGACTTTTGTGTGTCCAAGTACCCAGCAGATATCCACTCTGTTAGATTCGCAGACCCTACTTAGAGTTTGACGGTATTTTTCTACTTCTTTTGATTTTGTGGTTTCACTTGCCAAAGATTTTATGACTGCTTGACCGTCCACAAATATAGTGATCCCTGAAGGTTCAAGTGCCCTGAGTAGTAGAGCCTGTGCAGAGCTTTACATCCGCTTTACATCCGGAATCTTGAAGGAGTCCTGTATTTGTAGCATTATACAGCAGATTCCAGTTCCAGTACCTTTCTGAATTTTGAAGCCTTCCGTGTAGAGGTGGAGTTTTTCAATGTTGGTGGTGTCTATGTCAGTCATGTCTGATAAGAAATGATGTGGGAAAGTCCACGCTAGGCAAGACGAAGTCACTACACCTGTTGTGCCCACCATAGTTCGTGCCCCTGTTGTATAGACGCGTGTTCTAAATTGCGAAGCTTCCATGGACCTGATTCTTTTAGCATGATCGAGCATGAAGTAGGCTGAAAATTATGTCTAGTGGAGGAGTCGGAGGAGAAATCTAAGGTTTTCTAAGAAGCAGATACTCTGCAGTTATTGACATATATTTGAGCGTAAATGTTTCTGGTTGTTGCGTAGAGAATTTCTCTTCTATTTTTTGTATGAAAATTATGCCGATTTCCCCTGTTAGACATAACTACATAGTTTGCAAGAAATAATAAATTCAAAAATCAACTCACCCCTGGCGTTGATGTCTGTACCTCCACATTGAATGTGGTGTGCGCTGATATCGCAGCCGATTACCAGACCAGGTTTTCTTGATTCGGCGTATGTCACCAGTTTACGAACCGGTGTTAGTGGAGGGTCGTTGTATGCGTGTGGCATTTAGGACCCTATCCGAACAGATGGAAAACAGCATTTTTTCAGCTCGTCCCTAAAAAGGACGAATCTTCTCTCTTTCCTGCTGCAGCTCCATTGCACTTACGTCCCTTCATTCCAAGGTCATGGAAACGCTGATAAACCATCAGCTCATGAAATATCTCGAAACACGAAAAAATCCAATGACCGACAGTACGGATTAGAAATTACCTTTCGGAACGTTCAATTCAAGTTGTTTTGGATGGTTTCAAGTCTGGTATTCACAAAGTAAATGCTGGTGTGCCCTAGGGCTCCATTCTGTCTCCGACACTCGTTTTAAATTTTATCAACGTCCATCAACGATATTTTGTCTGCTACTTTCAATCCAATATATTCCTTTGCTGACGACAGTACTCTCTGCTTTTCATATTCGTTCCCGGACTCACGTCCCTGCTCTTCGGCTGTAGAACGGGAACGTCAACACTAAATTTCGATATTAGCAGCATAACCAATTGGGGAACTATCAACAGAGTGGAATTTAAAGTTTCCAAAACACAATGCTGCCTGGTGTCGTTAAAGTGAAATTTAAATTCCGAGCTATTATTCATGAATGGCATTGTCGAAGCCGATAAGCTTTCCATTATCGGTATGTGTGTCAATGACAACTTACGTTGGAATAACCAAATATTTGATATAGCTAAAAATGCTGCGAAATGTCTAGGTTTCCTCAAGCGATGTAAGAAATATTTTACCCCCTCTGATCTGGCCTCAATATATAAGGCATTCATCCGCCCAAAATTGGAGTACAATGCCCACATCTGGTCAGGTGCTTCTAAAACATCTCTGCACCTGCTAGACAGGATTCAAAACCGTGCGATAAAACTTATTGATTATACTAACACCGGTCAATTAATTGACACCCTAGAACACGGACGTAATGTCTCCTGTCTCACTTTGTTTTATCGCTATTTCCACCACCAGTGCTCCACTAAAATCGCCAGTAGCATTCCGCCGATTCAAACTTTCAACCGTAACACTCGTTTCACTATGAATGCTCATCAGTATACCCTCACGCCTACTTCTGAACGTACTCTGAAATATCGTGATTCCTAAGCCGTGCAACCAGCTTATGGAATGCCCTGCCGATTTCTGTATTTCCTGGTCGTTATAACTTGCAAACATTTAAGACCAATGTACATCGGTACCTTTCTTTTCTTCCTCCCTAAATTTCCTTTGCCCGCACTGTGTACTCAAAAAAATGTACTCATTTCAAGGGTAACGATTTAAATCGCAGGTGTGTGGATGTGGGTGTGGGTACACTTGTCTGAACTCTGGCATTTCATCAGATGTCATGAATGACAGCGGAACTTCCCTTTTGTTTTCACTCTTCTTTACTTAAAATATATTTGTTTAAGAATATATTTGTTGTAAGAATTATCACTTGAACACCGTGCTTTTAACACCGTGTGGTGTTCCCATTGTTCCGATTTGAGTTCTGTTTTTTTTTTGTTAAGTTGGTAAATCTGTTGTTGACATTCCCTCTAAATCTTAGCGTTATAGCTTGACATTTGCAAAAGTTACGTAGCCAAGAGTACATCTATCTCAGTGTGTGTTGGCGATTTTTTACAATTTTAGAAATGGATTTAAATTTGCACCAACGAACTTCTATTAAATTTTGCGTAAAACACGGATTTAATGGTGCGCGAACGTTGGAAATGTTGAAAAAGTTTTTCGATAGCGATTCTCTAAAGAAAACGGTCATTTACCAGTGGCACGAGCGGTTCAAAAGTGGTCGTGAGTCAATCGAAGATGATGAACGCAGTGGCAGACCATCGACATCGAAAACCGACGAAAACGAAATGTTGATCACTAAACGCCAATTAACCTTCAGAGAGATAGCGGAGGACTTGAACATTGCCTATGGATCCGTCCAAGACATTTTGGTTAATGATTTGGGTTTCCGTCGTGTAGCAGCAAAGTTGGTGCCAAAAGACCTCAATTTCATGCAAAAAAGAGACCGTGTTGACGTCGCAAGAGAGATGATTTTCGAGGCTGAATCCGATCCCACATTCATGATCGTACTCATGACGTGGGTTTATGAGTACGACACGCAATCCAGACATTAGGCAAGTGAATGGCGTCCACCAAATGAGCCGAGACCAAAAAAACCACGTCGTTTTCAGTCAAAAAAGAAGGCAATGCTCACGGTTTTCATGGATTACAACGGTGTAGTGCATCATGAATTTTGCCAGAAGGCCAGACAATAAACAAAGAGTATTATTTGGGCGTTATGAGACGTTTGCGTGAAGCAATTCGCCGAAAGAGACCAGAATTGTGGGCAGAAAGCTCGTGGATTTTGCACCATGATAACGCACCGTCGCACAGTGCCATCATTATTCGTAATTTGTGGACGAAAAATGCAACAAATACCATCCAACAGCCACCGAATTAACCTGATTTGGCTCCCTGTGACTTCTTTCTGTTCAATCGAGTTAAAAAACCACTACGGGGAACGCGTTTAAGCAGCCGAGAGGAAGTAATGGAAAAATCGCAGGAAGCACGGATTGACATACCGAAAACTGAATATACAAAATGTTTCGAGGATTGGATCAAGCGCTGGCATAAATGTGTTGCAGTCGGTGGGGATTACTTTGAAGGGGACAATATAGATTTAGATGAATAAATTTGTATTTTTAATTTTCTGAATTAATTCTTTTTGATCAAGATGGTAGTACGTACGAGTAGGTATAAGTGACACCACGTCTTGCGACGCTTGCTGTGAGACTGTTTGCGACATTTCTCTAAGAACTTCTGGCTAGGTATACCCCCGTCAATTGTACCAATTAAACATAGAAACAAAAACTTACACTAAACTTAAAAACTAATAAACTTTGTTATGTTTTATGGGGGAGAGCAAAAGACAAGAGGCATAGGAAGATTAGAGGACAGTCTTGAGGCATAGTTAAAGAAAGGTTGAATGGAGTTGACTCAGAGCAGGAAAGTCAATGTTACCAGTTAAAAGCTGATGAATGAGTAGTATGCCACTAACTTATTCTAAAGGGTTGTATTTTTATCAGTTTTAGAATCAAAAAAAAAAAAAAGTTGAAGTACAACAATATATGTGTGGTGTATTAGAGTGTCAAGACTTAATTGGCGTATTCAAGAACAGACCGTATGGGTCGAAGAATTCCTTAGACCCAGGCTTGATGAAACTTAGAGCGGAGATGGCTTTCCTTATGACTTTCTCGTTACCACTGATAACACCTAGTTCGCGAAGTGGCAGAAACTCGTGAGTAGGTTCATTCTAAAATAAAATAGGTTATAGCTTGTGTTCTTTAACATTAAGCTGTAGGAAATTTTTCCAGCACCAAGTGGGAAACTCGTTAAGATCATCTTGCAAAAGAAAACAGTCAGAGGGAGGCGAAATCTATTACCAGATATGAATAAATCACACCAATGTTTGCATAGCTTAGACCCACTACTTAACATGAAAGACCATGACTTAGACCCGGATCTTGTGTGCAAGAACAAGACCAAGTGAAAGCCCGAATATTCAAGATTTTTCGAGAACAAATTTAGGGAAATTTCTTTTGTTTTCTTATTTAGGTGGCGCTACAACTAACAATCAATAAACCGTTAAAACTTACTCTAGTATGTTGTCCCTCCGGATGCTGCCAGTGCAAGATTATAGGGATCTTGGTTTCGATCTTATATTTGGTCATCTGAATGCGATCGACAAAAATTGGACACTGCTTGCACACCAATATATCTTGCATATGCTGTAGTAGGAAGTATTACTTCTTTGCAGGTATTGTTTTATCAGATTTTAGGAACATACGAGTATAGTGATCAAATAGTCACCATCACCTTTCTTTGGGAAAATAATTGTTTTACCTTGCGCTATTTCAAACTGGCTGCTTCTACAAAAATTGACGTTTATCAGTATAATGCGGACTCCCTGCTGAGCTATTAAAATCGGCTGGAGATGACTTCGTTATCTGTAAGATATGGCTAGGGGAATGCATGTCTAAGGCATGCATCTGACCATCATTTGTCCGGTCTACAGGAAGGTGACCCTTCTTACTTCGCCAACAACATCGCCATCAATTCGGTTTCAGGCCAGGAAGGCCACTATATCGGAAAAGACCTGTGAATTTCAGATCTCGTAATACCATACTGGTTTTAACATTTTATACGACCCTTATCATCCCGGTTCTGCTCTACAGCGCAGAGGCTTGGACATTGTCGAAAGCGGATAAAGAAGCACTTAGCGGTTTCGAGAGACAGATACGGCTCTCCAGCGGCCACAGTTTGGTCAGACCAACATAAGGTTGTGTACGCAAGTGGAAGGGGATCTCAACTTAAAGTGCGGTACTGGAGGCAGCCTGCGAGAGACCGTTCTAGCTGTCAGCCCGGATTGAAGCATCACCTAAGTAAGTGATCAATTGAAGCGATGGCACCTAGGTTTTGAAGATCAGAGCTCTCACTTTAATTTTCATTTTAACTTCCACTAACCGCATCTTTGATTGACAAATCGCAGACTTTTAAGCGTCGCGATTGCTCGAAACCGAACATATGAGACCATGTGCGCTTGTTCATGCGACTGAACAGACGTGTTATGCAAAACGCACGTGCGCGCCTGGCTTAGTAAATCAGAATCACAAAAGCGGCTTTCTGTGGCATTGAAACCTAACCAAACTTTGCATAAGTTTGCTGCCGAGTTCTCTTCAGAACTGCGGCTTTAAATAAAATATGTGTCAACTGGTAAAGAAGGCCTTCAAAAGATGCCGCCTATTTAAAATTTATGAATGTCAGAATATCTTTCTGAACAAAATTTATTAGAAACTCATTTCACTTCGTCAGTATGTGGTCAACCATTAGAAGGCTTAAGAACTCGTTCAATAAACCAAATTTCAAAATATCAGTGGACTTCCTCACCACAGTCGAACAATTCAATTTTTAAATTCTACCTTAATCCCCGAAACCACAAAGTTGACAAATTGAAACCGCAAAGTAATAGTGTTGCCTGCCTACTCTCTCCTTCACGTCGTAAGCAATTAAGCGCAAACACGTATCAAACCAGAGTCAGCAAACCGGAAAAAAAAAATAAAAAATTAAACTGACAACGGATAACTCAATTTCAAATTGAATTGCACATCTCCGTTCAGAAAAGTTGAACTTCCAACCAACCATTCATAATGGCAAACAAATAAATAAATAAAAAAAAAAATTCAAATAAAGTTTATGCAATCTACAAGCGACCGGAAATCACCTGCGCCTTACCTGTTCTGACACACTCCTCGGTGAGGCACACATTTCTCTGTTGGCTTATTGAGTTGTCTGAAACGAAAGGGAGAAAACAAAACACAAAATCATTTAGTGAAAGCAATTTGTTTTTTTTTTTTTAAAGGGACACACACCTACATATTTACTAGGAAGTAAAGGAGAGATGAGGCATAAAAATATAAAACACAAAATAAACTTTTTAATATTGTTTCTTTGAGGCCAAAGCACTCTAAATAGTCTAGAGAGAGGGAGGATACGAAGAGTGGCTATGTGCCAAGTTGTAGCTTCCTAGCTGTAGTCGTTGCTGATTGTGGTGTTGGTGAGGGTGGTTGTATCATTTCATATCACCTGTGCAACAGGTGTTTCGAGAATCGTGTCGTACTTCCGAGGGGCTACGACCACCACCCATGGAACAGAAAAAGCTCCTTTTTCCTTTCTCTCGTTCTCTCATGCTCTCTTGGTGGTGCTATCTGACTCTCAGTGTATAGTCTCTAAAGATTTTTTGTGTAGCTTAACTAAAATGTTTACCTTTTGCCTATTAGATGTATCCACAGGCACTTCCTGCTAATAGATACAAGTACTCGTACTCTAACCCTCGAATGGGCCAAGCGGAAAAAACACAAAGCCGGTCAATTTGATAATATAAAATTTCTGAAGCTATAAACGAGTTCGAGTAGTTCCAAGCTAACTCCCCCGTCGTCATAGTCATCGTCGACGCTGGTCGTTTCGCTTGCTTGCTGAATAATTGACAAGATACAAATATGAATACGAACGGAGCACGAGTATGTTGGGCAGAAAACGGTGCCACTTCAGCAGCTGTAACCCTATGTAAGGGTTGGACAAGGTAGTCGTGCACTCACCGCCAGGGTATCCGCAACTTACGGAATCAAACGTTTCGCGCGTCCTCCACAAGTTCAAATGGTTTTCCACTGGGGGGACATCATGTCAACGACGAACCGAAGTGGCCCACGCTCTTCAGGGATCTGTGTGTCGTATATCGTATTACTTATTAATAGGACGCCACCAGAGAGGAGGCAGGAATAGAAGCAGTAGCAGTAGCAGCAACAGCACCAGCACCAGTCACTGCGTAGCGCAGGATGGCGGGCTTAAGCTGGCAAATACGTTACATAGAGTTATAAATATCCATACACCATTGGCGAGATACTCTTATATCTATAGAGATACGATATCTTTTTTTTTTTGTTTCTGAATATATATTTAAAATTATCAATGAAATTTTAAGTATTCGATAAAATGTACACTTTGCATGTGAGAACATACGAGTATGTGAGGAAGCGCGGGAAAGGGTGATCGAATCGAGGATATTGAGTTTATTCGGAGTCGGTTGGTCTGTATGGAGACGATGATGGGAGGGGGGGTTTTTTATGCCATAAGATATCTTGGGGGTGTACGGGTATTTTTCTCCGTCCCCAAGGAGGCTACTTTAATCGGTCAGTTAAAAATCAATAATTTCATTTATGAGCGCTTAGTTGTCAGTGATGTCGACGTTGATGTTGATGTCGATGTCGGTGTCGATATCGATACCGATATAGTCGACATCGTGGAAAAAGATACTTCTGTGGGTTGTAAAACTCAGGAAATTAGATTGTCAATTTACGACAAGAATATTTTGCAAAGAGTTCGTAATTACTTTAGGGGGAGTTGGTGGAAAAAGAGTAGATAGGAGTAGATCAGGAAAAGTATGAACTGGTACGTATCAAGCTGTTGCTGTGGGCGGAAGCGACTTTTTCTCACCAAAAATAAAAGTTTATCAGAAGAGTTTATTGGTTTTGGTTTTTTGGTTCTTGAATTTATCACTTACTGATTGCTCACTGATGGTCTACAATCAGATTTTCTTTAGAAAAATTGCTTAGGCTAATTTTGAAAGACGGAATTCGAAACATATTTCGAGATTCTAGTCGAAATCACAAACCTTTTCAGTGGAAATACGTTGTAAAAAACAAAGAGCATTTCTTGATATGAACTAATCATAAGCGGGCTTGTCAAGAGATCACGAGCAAAGTGAAAGCGTCGAATTTGTGATACTTGACAACTATGAGCTTAAAGCTGCTATGAAAAGTCTCGGAAGACCCCAAACAAAACAACAAGTGGCCCAAAGGTGTTGCGGTCTGTAAAGCAATTACAGACACTTAGATCTAATGGCAGGATGCTGCTGGAATAGGATTGGCACTGAGTGGTGACTACGTATCAATTGTGATTACCAGACCTCCAAGTGGCAGCCGTTTGTTGCTGTCTATTCGATCGACTTACAGAAGTTTAACAATCTGGAGTTCAGCAGCTTAGGCTAGTGAGTAATCACATCTTCAGTTTTAAAGCATTTTATTTTCTTAATCATTAACTCTTACATACTAACAAAAAATGCTTAAATGCTAGCTTAAAATTACTTAACAATCTTATACTAACTTACTGGCCACACACACTCTAAGCTACTCTAAATTCTTATAACTATGTCTTTCGACTTTTTTTACATTTGCTTTACTAATATTTATTTTCTGTATTTAAGGCTAAGAAAAAAATTTGTTTACAAAAAACTTAGCATATGGAGTTTTTTTTATATTTTTATATAAAAACTTAATATCTAACTTAAAATAAACCTTAGCCTACTTAACCTACATACACAATACTCACATACAAACACATAGACATTATACACAATTATATACATATATTAGTATATAGCTTTATATATACTAACACATGTATATATTTCTTAAATGCTAACCTAAACCTATGTAAGCTGGCCATCGCTATCCGCAGAGAAAACAGATTGGTCAGCTCTGCCTCATTATTGAGGCTGGTCCGTAATTGACGGAAATGACGACGGAACATCTTCTCCATCATTCAACCACCAGAAATGCTGGTGCTGCCGAACGACATCCCTCTTATCGCGATTCCCCACCGCCCTACTGAACCTGAGACGATCCACACTGCCGTATGCGACGTCTCTGTTGTAGTTGAGTCGCCTGTCCCCAGCTATCCGAGCGACATGGAAGATTAACGGGACCGCTGATCTATCCTGGATCAACCCTATCTGATCAAGGTAGAGGAATGCTTCCGGTGGAACGAAGCCGTCAGAGCGCACACTCTCGTGGTAAAGGTAATTGGGGTAGTAAGCCTCAGATATCAGGTTATTCGTCGAGGTCATTGCTCTTGCAATGTGCCTTCGAGTCAACTACGAAGTTGTCCACTCTTATTAGGTTCGCCCTGTTGTAAAGGACCTCATCAGGATAAAATTTTTTGTACTCCGACTCTGGTGTTCTGTACAAGCGAAGGCAAGCCCTAAGGCAAGCCCTCTCAAACACCCGAATCTTTTCCATTAAGCTTGCTCGTACATTGAACCACACGGGACAACCAAATACCAGCATGGGCCTAATAAGGGCCATGTAGCAGATTACCTTTACCCTCGCATCGAGTTGGCTGCTATAAAACAGTCTCTTTGTAAGGGCAAAAGCGCCTTTAGCTCTGGCCAGAGCAGCATCTACATTTTTGCCAAAATACAGAAACTGATCTAGCCAGATCCCAAGGTATCTGACTACATTTCGACAGGCAAGAGGCTGTCCGTGTTGTCCAATGATTGAGAACTTTCGCCAATTTTTTCTGGTATCCCTAGAGGCTCCAGACAACGGCGTTCTAAAGAGAATGGTTTCCGACTTCTGAAAGTTGATTTTCAACTTCCAGTCATCGCAAAATCGTCTTATCTTATCGAAGTCACGCTGCAAAAGAGTATTAATAACCTCGATTTTTGGACCTGTTCTGTACGCTATCAAATCGTCTGCGTACGCAATAGTATGGGGAAGTGAACCTATCAAGTCGCTTGTAAAAATGTTGAATAGGATCGGCGAATTGACCGCGCCTTGCTGAAGACCATTTTTAATTTGATATATTCCAACAGAAGTCACATCACCATTTTTCACGATGAACTGTCTGTTGGTTAGCATATTATAAAGAATGTACAAGAGTGGTTTACTGATCCCCAGCCTAGTCAGCTTATAGAAAAGACCCTCTAACCATACGGTGTCGAAGGCCTTCTCCAAGTCAACAAGGCAGGCACCAGTGCATTGTTTTTTGCCTTTATTCCATTGGATATCGGACACCAGTTTAGACGCGGCATGTGAGATATCATGTCCCGCCTTAAAACCGAATTGATTATCCGGAACTATATGTTTGTCCTCAACCCACCTAGACAGAGCTCTATTGATTACCTTTTCAAAAACCTTACTGATATTCGGAAGGAGACTTATCGACCGAAGATTCGCCGGATTGGATATATCCTTTCCCTTTTTGGGGATAGGTTGAACCACCGCCGTTTTCCAATGCGCTGGATAATGTGCATTATTCATTGCATTATTAAACAGGGTAGTGTAAATGTCAACCGCTTCTAGAGGAAGATGTCGAAGCACGATGTTCGGAATACCATCGGTCCCCACTGATTTCTTAGCCCTGATTGTGTCGAAGATCTCATGGAGTTCTTCCTTCGAAATGAATGGGGGTAGGTCACCCTCTCTGGCAATGACATTATTTGCCATATTTTCGTCGCTAAACCGGGTGAAACCAGAGCCCTCGGATCGCCAGTTCCCTATTTCATTTCGAATGCAGAAGTCGTGCACCAAGACGCGATTGTCCAGGTCATAATTAGGGCCAATGTTATCAATGGCCTTGTATACTTCCCGGAAAGTCGCCCCTATGGCTTCAACCTTCTCCTGTGGATCCTCGATCACAAAGAAGGCGTCATCATCAGCGGCCTCATTTGGATCAATACCTGCTATTGTCAGTAACCGTTCGTTGTCTGTTGTCCGGGCTATTTTAAGACACTGAAGGTCGTTTTGATTTTTTCTCCGAAATAGTTTATTTATTTGCGGAAACATATTCGGGTTGCTGGTGTTTACAGCCCGAACCTTGTTGTTCCAATACAAACTTACAAAAATTCTGTAATTTTCTTTTATTAGCGTTTGGATATTTTTAATCGACGACTTCAGTGTCCTAATCTCCGGGTCTTGTCGGTCAGTTAACTGTCTGTACAAGTTTTTACGTCTTGTCAGAAGTCTACTTTTCTGTCGGTGCAGTGCGTCAATAGTAGGATTTCGGAACAGGTCTTCGTTAGTCGTACGTCGATACCGCGGTATTGTAGTGTCCATAGTTTGTTTAATTGTCTCGTTCATTTGTTTTAAGTAATTGTCGATCTCCTCGTTTGACAAATTCCTATTGGACGGTGGGTGGAGCGTGTTCGAGGAGAGCGCTCTAGTCAAGGTTGCGGAGAAGCGTGTCCATCGAGTCTCACTGTAGTTGTAAGTATATCTTTGGACAAACTCCTCCAATTCCGCAATTTCGTTGGGAACTGTAATTTCGGTTCTAAAACCGCAATGGTCGCTGTCATACACGAATGTGCGCAGACAATTTAATGTTTGTAAATTCGTACCTGTCAGTCGTATACGTTCGTCGTACAGCAGTAGATCCAAATAAGACCCGCCTCTGGGAAACGACGGGTTCTCCGTCGCTTTAAGACCGAGTCTGTACATTACATAGTGCTGACCCCACCAATCGAGTAGTAGGTTCCCTCTAGTATTTGGCAAATTGTTTCCCCAATCTCTGTGTTTAGCGTTGAAATCCCCACCGATTATAAAATAATTCTCCCCCGATTCCAGCCTCAGAAGTCGAAAAAGCGTGTCGAGCTCTGTAATGAATAGGGTGGATTGTGAAGCCTCAGGTGCACAAACAGAGGCCAAGTACAGCCGCTTTACACTGCGGAGCGGTATGTAAATGACGACTGCCTCCAACACCCGGAACCTGCGCAACACTCCCTTGTACACTCTGTGAAATTTTATACCTTCTTTAATGAAGATCGCGACACCGCCTCCACGTTTGGATCTGGGCCGATTTCTTCTTCTAACAATATAATTATTGTACTCCAGTTTGTGCCCATCGGTTAGCTTGGTTTCGCTAGCGAAAAGCACATCAGGAGTTTGGTCTTGTAGCAATTTAAACATCGCGGCTCTTCGTTCGATACTAATCAGTGAATTAACATTCACCGCAAGGACCTTCAAAGTTTGCTCCACCATGTGCGTACCCATTACGACAAGTGTTGCGTTAGGCCCGGCAGCAGCGCGTAGATCTGGTCCACCCGCTTGGCCTGTTCTTGCACCTGCTTTTGCAGCTGAGCCATCTGCCCTTGGATTGCGAGCAAGATGGCCAGCATGTTAGGTGCAGCTTCCGCTGTTCTCGGCATTGGCGCCGGAGAAGCAACAGCCGCTTGCTGTACCGTAGCCCCCCTACCTGACGCCATTTGGGCGTAGGAAATTTGGGACGTGACGGCTGGTGTTTGAAACCTGACAGGTGAACGTTTGACTTCCACCTTCTGCTGCCGAGCCAATTTTGCTTTTTTAATGTCGGTGAACTTAGGACAACCCCGATAGTTTGCGGTGTGTCCCACGTTCCCACATAACACGCACGAGAGCTGCGTCCTATCGGATGCTCCGTCCCTACCCAGAGCACACTCCTCGGAACTGTGGTTCTTTGCGCACTTCACGCATCGAGGCTGCATTTGGCAGTTCGACGCGGCGTGCCCGAACCTCTGGCAGCGAACGCATTGTATAACGCCTTCGCTCCTTTTTAATTTTTCCCAGTGAACCACCTGGTAGTCTAGGACATTAATACTCCTTAGACTATCCAGACGGCTTTCGGGACTGAGCTGCACCAAGAAGAACGGCAGACTCCGTTTCTCCCGCCTAGCTCTGGCTGTGGTAAACGGCTTTACCCCCACAAACTTGAGTCCTTCGCACTCCTTCTCTTTGAGCAGGGCTAGGATCTCCTCAGGATCAGAAGACGGTTCCAACCCCTTCAGCAGCATCGATTGCCGCTTTTCACACTTCGGTGTGTATGAGTAGTGCTCCGTCGTCGTTTCCTTTAGGAGCTCTTTCACTTTCACTTCCACTGTATTACAGTGGATGGCATGGCGATCGTTCCCCAATCGCTTAATATTAAAATTACTTCCAATGACCAACTTACACAGGTCCTTGGTTGCATTTACCTCCAATTTATAGGAGTTGATAGGAGGCACCTTTTCCTTCTTCTTCGTCTGCTGCTGCTGTTGCTGCTGTTGTTGTTGTTTTTGTTGTTGTTGTTGTCGCTGCTGCTGCTGCTTTTGTGGCTGCTGTTGTTTTTGCTGATGCCGTTGTTGTGGCATGTGCTCTTTTTGTTGTTCTTGGTGTTTTTTATGTTTTTGTTGGTGTTGTTGTTGGCTCTGCTTTGGAGCAAGCAGCGTCTGCTGTTGTTGCAGTTCTACAGTGGAAGTTGGTTGGGAGGGACGTTGGACTAAGTTGGATGTTGGCCTTAGCTTCCTCCTTCGCTTAGCTGTTGGTGTTTGGCTTGCACTGCTTGAAGCCTCACCTGACAATTCAGCAGGTCCCGCTATTGGCATAACGGACCGCTCTCCACAATCCATCGCGTGCTGTTTACTACAACACTTAGTAACACTTTCACTGTTTTTATTATATATCTTCTAATTTCAAATAAAAAAGAAGAAAAAAAAAGTTTTTCCACGACGCGGAGCCGAACCCACAACCTTTGCTGTCTCAAGCGAACACACTATCACTCAGCTAATTGGAGCCTAAATCCAATTCGTTAAATGTCTAAATTAAGGGAATCAACTTCTCAACTTCTCACTTTCTAGCCGAACACGTTTAAACTCCGCGGAGGTGTATGAACGACTGAGTAATCACATCTCTGCGTTCACGTATGTAAATACGGGCTAGTTGTTTTGCCACTTAGTCAGATATCTCGGATCACTCAGACTTAAAACTGCCTGGATATGAACTACTACAGGCATTTTGTATTTATTCAGCGCGGTCTCCTCATTTGATATAGCCTACCAAACTCCACCACAATGTGACCCTTATTCCAACACCAAGACTCTATCTCTGTGAGCAAATTATAAAAAGCCCCTTGGGGCCACTATTACACACAAGAGCACAGACGAGTGCCCGGCAATAGACTGAAGCCGGCACGAGTGCTCCGAAGCGGCCGAGGGAGGCTCGATGGGATTTGGCTCCCTCGGACTATTATCTCTTCCCAAACCTCAAAAGATGGCTCATCAATAAAAAATTCAGCTCACGCGAGGAAATCATCGACGGCACGGAGGAGTATTTTAGAGACCTTCCGGAAAATTACTTCACGGCCGGGATCAAGAAGTTGGAAAATCGCTGGAATAAGTGTATCAAGCTAAAAGGGGACTATATCGAATAAAATAAAAAAAAAAATTTAAAAATAAAAATTTTTTCATTCCCAAGAGGTTACTTTTCACCCCACCTAGTATTAGCAGAAGCCCCGAACTGAGCAGGAGTCCTCGTTGAAACGAGTTTTCGTCATTGGACTCTGTAAAAAGAACTGCACCCCTGTATCCTCATACTCAAATCGTTATTGCGAGCAATTTCAAAATTTTTTCACATTCTGTATAGAGAACACTCGACGAACGGTGTGTTGGAAACAACTTAACCCAGCTTGTAAATCGGCGCAATATGAATGCTCTCCACTTTAGGCTCGTGGGAACACTGTGCCACATCTCGTAAGGTGACTGCACAGTTAGATAAATGATTCCTTGAGGTATGGGTCTGACAATACTAAGGAGCCAATTGGAGAGAACTTAACAGCTTCTTTAGGAATTTTAACTGACGTGGATGACGGCGAAATTATCACAAACACTAATCTCTTTGGAATCAGATACTTTATCCCTCCTCAAATGGGCACGCACTATCAAACCAAACAAAATGCATGGAACAATTCGGGCTCTAAGGCGGCTGAGAACGAGGAAAACCGAAAAAGTTCAAACGAAACAGAAATGACTACGACGAATTTCTCAAATGTACGAAATAATCTGTCGGAACTGTTGAATTCTAGTTCTCCTGAATGGCTTCAATTCTGATATTCAAAAAATAAATGCTGGTGTAATTCAGGGATCGGTTTTGTTACCGACACTTTTTTTAGTTTTCATCAACGGTCCGCGACTTTTAATCGAGCAAATTTATTTGTGGCATTTGCATGGCAATTCATCGGGAAATTGGGACATCAGTGCAACAATAAAGTTTGTAGCGAAGTGCTTGCCTTACCTCCCAATGGTGGCCGGTACCTGATAATTTCATGAGTCAACCCTTAAGCGCCCTGTAAACGCTAAAACATGATACTAGTAAACACATAAAACAAACCGAGTTTTACCTGATGCTGTTCGTCTGCGGGCTGGTACGCGTACCAATTTTTTTGGTCTCACCAACATCAGAATTTGGTCTCATTAAAATCAAGACTAGTTTGATTTTTGTCGATGTTTGTGGGCGCAGTTTTGTGTTGTTGATATCATGTTTGAGTGTCTGCGCTCACATCTGTCAACATTTACTCGAGCAAGCCATTTTATCAGTGAATTTCGTCGTGTGAACACACAAAATAATCGAGAAAAAATGACGAACTTTTGACAAATGGAGAGATGTGTTCAATTATGTTGGAGTGAATTGGTCTCAGCGTCTGCGGGTTTTAGTGGTACCATGTTTACTAGTACCATATTTTAGCGTTTACAGGCCGCTTTACTCATGTAGGCGCACGCCCGAACAGTTGCATAATACCGCCATACGCCCTCATAGGGCTACAACCGTATACCGGAGAGATTAAAGAGATTTGACGAACCAACAAATGGCATCGATACTTGCAAGCGTTTAAAGGACAACGACCTGCGGATCTGCACGTGGAATATTCGATCCCTAACAGGCCACGTGCAGCTGAGCTATTGGCACAGACTTTTGACACCTATCACGCAGGAAGTGCGATGGGATGCGCAAAACATACAGAGAAGCAATAGGGAAAGAAATAACGCCAGGTTAGGAAAGGAGAAAATCTTTGGTAGGACAGTTGGTAAGCATAGCCTACACGACACCACGTCTGCGGCGGGACGAAACATTAATAAAGAAAGCACACGGCAGGAAACCCTAAATCCAATTGATGACACTTAAATAGACGTAAGGCATGGCTTCAGGATTCTGGACGCCCGAACGTTCCGGGTAGCCAACATTGCCTTGGATCACTACCTTGTTGCAGCCACGGTACGAATGCGGATTTTGCAAACACCAAAAAAAAGAAGATCTACTGTGAGAAGATATAGCGTAAAAAAGTTGCAATCGCAAGGTACCGCCAGTCTCTTTGCCGAATGGGTATTCTCCACCACCACCAGGAAATCCCTGGTTTGATGAAGAATTCAGGCAAGCACTTGCAGCTGAACAAGAAGCATAAAAAGCGTTGCTGCAATGAAGGAAAAGAAACTGGAAGAACATCGGCTTCTCCAGAATAAGGAAAAACCTGTTGAGAGGTTGTACTCCAGGGATAATTTACGGAAAAAGAACGCGTCAAGACAAGAATACCTATATAGATGAAGAAAGAAACCTTGTAGTAGAGTCACAATCGGTGCTGAGAATATGGAACAACTTTTTCCGCAGACTGTATGACGGCAAAGAAGTCAAACATCCCGCAGTCAGGCAGAGTGGGCTATTCAACTTAGGATGATAGCCAAACTTTCCGTCTACTTGACCATAATAAAGTAAGGAGAGCAATATCTGAGCTGAAATTCAACAAAGCAACAGGACCTAACTGCTAACCGGCTTAGGTATTCAAAGCTGCTGGAAATGGCTTTGTGGTGAGCATACAGTAACTCCTTTCTCAGATCTGGTCAGAAGAGTATATGCCTGATGAATGGAGTCTCAGCACCGTATGCCATATCCACAAAAAAGGAAAACCCCGTCAACTACTCTAATTACAGACGTATATATAAATCTCCTCAACATCGGACACAAGATCTTTTCGGCCATAACCTATCGCCAACAACCGGATTGACCCCTATCAGCGCGGTTTCAGATCAGGAAAGTCCACAATCGCCCAAATCTTCGCACTCCGGCAGATCCTGTAAAAAGCTCAAGAAGTCCGAATCGATATCCATAATCTTTTCATAAATTTTAAGGGTGCATATGATAACATTTATAGAAATGAGCTATATAGAGTTATGTCTAGGTTGGCATCCCTGTCAAACTCGTCTGTCAGTGCAAAATGACGATTGAGAACGCGCGCTGTTCCGTCAAGTTCGATAACAACTTAACTGAAACCTTTGATTTGATTTCAAAGAAGGTTTTAGACAAGGTGACGGTCTGTCATGTACTTTTCACAAGCGGATCTGACAAGCGAACACGGGAGTCTGTGCAAGTACAAGCGTACGTCGATGATACCGACATAATTGGGAGAACACAACGGGCTATCTCCGGTGCGTTCGCGTTCGCTAGTATTGAAACAGAAGCTGCCAAAATGGGTTTAGCAGTAAGTGAGGGCAAAACAAAGTACATGCTGTCGAAAAGAAGGGAAACACAACATCGACGAATTGGACAGAACATCACAGCTATAATTTTGACGTATTGAAGGACTTTATCTGTTCCTGGCTCTGTTATAAATTCTCCCAATAACACCTTATCAGAAATAAAACGAAGAATCACGCTCACCAATCGCTATTCCTTTGGGCTCAGAAAGCAACTGAGTAGCAAGGCCCTATCCCTATTAAGGTGACTCTATTTAAGACTTTAATCATCCTGGTCCTATTTTATCACACTAAAGCATGGACACTATGGAAAGCGGATCCTCAGTCAATTTGAGAGAATAACCCTTGGAAAAACATGGACGAGCTTTGGAGGAGAAGACTTAATGACGAACTATATGATCTGTACAGCGACATCGATCTAGTCAGAAGACTACGCATCAGTCGCGTGAGATGACTAAGAAATGTAGAGCGAACTTACTCCAATGCTAAGGACCGTAGAGTTTTCGAATCTAATCCGGGGGAACAAAGTATTAGAGGGATATCTCACCCTAGGTGGCGCGCACTAGTAGAAGGGGTCCTCAAACGACTTGGAGTGCGCAACGGGACGTAGTTAGCTAAAGACCGGGCTAACTGGAGACGCTTGTTAGTTGAGGCCCAGGCTTACCCCGAACTGTAGCGCCACCTAGGGGAGTTAGTTAGTAATTTAAACAAGCCTTCAATGACGTTTGATAACTTCCATCACTCGAACTTACTGTGGGGTGGCATAAAATGGGGTGACTCCCCAAGATAATCATCATGGTGCAAGATTCCGCTTACATTTTAGTCATTTTTATCTTTACTAAAAATAAGGCAATGCAAATGCCTTATCTCTCCTCTTTAATAAAATATTTCCAGCCAACCTTGACGAACATAATCAATAACTTGATAAAATTAAATAAAAATAACTGTGCCACTGGGGCGATTTACATGAATGCCAAACACATAACCCGGCACACATAAATCTACCCCAAAGCAGCTTCGAAACTCCGAGAACCCTACCAAAACTGACATTTCAATCCTCACACGCTAACGCCACACACAGTACGAGTGTGTACAAGCATTTGTATACCCTGAAGCAGAATATCAGAATCTATGCAAATCACGCAAATCACTGATACGGCCAGTGTGAGATACAATAGATTCTCCGTAATTTTATTCATTTTGTTGACACTTGCATACAAACGACCGGCGCGGCGTGTAAGTTGCACATAATCGATGTTCAACAATCTTGTCTCGCCATTGGCAATGACATGACATAAGAGTGCAAATACGAGGTATGTTCAGTGTTCAGCCAATGCGCGACTAGTCTTGCGAAAGACATGAAAGAGATTATTAAGTTACTTCAATAATGTCTGTGACAGTGGCTGTAGTTCTGTCATGTGTCCCGAACTGTCAAAGTAATCGATTTATGGTTGTTGCAATTGAAAGAGAGGGCGTTTCATGTAAACAAAAATGCAGTCATTTAAAGTAGACCGTGCTTTAAGGTGTTTTGTAAATTCATGTGCTAAACTGACAGGTGGAAATAAATCATAGAAACGCTGTCAGCATAGCACGTGGAATCTGTAAATTCTAGACATTCGTAAATACAACAAATCACCACCGACGATGACCAGATAAGCGTCGTTACAGACTATGTTTTGTTTTAGTAATTGACTGATTCTGACTATTGAATTAATTATATTTACGTTAGGAATCTTGTCCCTCTACTAACTACCGGCCGTTAAATCACACCCAGACTATGGCATGCTTACAATTCCAAACAAGTGACCAGATTTTCGGGTAACAAGTAAGTATTTCAACTGGGCAATTAAATCCAACAAACACGAGGAACAATCGGTGTTGAATCACGAAACGCTAATCACCGAAAATTAATTGCGGTCAGCACGCACCATGGGAGTCCACTACAGACGGCGAGCTACCCACTCCCCACCATGCTCTCAGTACCAAGTGACAAGTTGATTCGAAAATTTTGTCGGACTGGACTGGTCTTTGCGGTCACATTGGAACACAGTTTCAATTATCATGTCGGCTATAATGCAATTTAATTGGCCACATGAATTGGACCAGGCCTATTGGTTATGATAATTGAATTTATTTCCGTATTACGTTTTACAATCGTCAATCAATCTAGCGGTATAAATACGATGACATGTGCCCGAACGGCCATGGTTTATTATAATTACTAGGCTTTATTTGATTTGGGTTTTAATTGGAATTGAACCTACTGAACTCACATAACATAATTTGTAAATTAAAAATGCGATTTGGTAAAACAGATTAATTTCACTGAACGCGCCAATTACAAGCGCGACAAAAGTGCTTAGAATCTTAAATATCCATAAAACTGAAAAGTAAAGATACACTGTAATAAAACAAACAAACACAAGAGGTCGTGGAAGAGAAATGTCATTATGGGGCAGTTATCTGTCAAAACTTGGATCTAATGCGCGCAAATTGTTCAACGCAATGACATTACTGCATATAAAAATATATTTAAAAAGAAAAGCAAAAAACTGGAAAACTAAATTGTCTTTATTTAGAGTTGCAAGTCAAGGGTACTTGAACGCACTAAAAATGTCGGTAGTTGTCAAAAACACATGTTTTAGCTCTAGGAGAAAATTTGAAAGATTTTTTTATCCAATTCATCTAATTGTTTTTGATATTCCAATATTCCAATCTGTAAACAACATAGCAGAAGCTGATATTTGATATTCTGACAGTACTTTTTACCGCTGCTTCAAATCCGAATGCGAGTTGAGTTGAGTGCAGAGTCAGTGCGCGCATAAAACATATTTAGTTGAAAGCCTTTAGTAGAACAATGGTTGACAGCGCGGTGATTTTGCGGTGTACATTTGAGTAGAAAATGAACAGCGTCGAGAGGGTGACCTATCCCCATTCATTTCGAAGGAAGAACTCCATGAGATCTTCGACACAATCAGGGCTAAGAAATCAGTGGGGACCTATGGTATTCCGAACATCGTGCTTCGACATCTTCCCCTAGAAGCGGTTGACATTTACACCACCCTGTTTAATAATGCAATGAATAATGCACATTATCCAGTGCATTGGAAAACGGCGGTGGTTCAACCTATCCCCAAAAAGGGGAAGGATATATCCAATCCGGCGAATCTCCGGTCGATAAGTCTCCTTCCGAATATCAGTAAGGTTTTTGAAAAGGTAATCAATAGAGCTTTGTCTAGGTGGGTTGAGGACAAACATACTCGTATATTTCCGGATAATCAATTCGGTTTTAAGGCGGGACATGATATCTCACATACCGCGTCTAAACTGGTGTCCGATATCCAATGGAATAAAGGCAAAAAACAATGCACTGGTGCCTGCCCTGTTGACTTGGAGAAGGCCTTCGACACCGTATGGTTAGAGGATCTTTTCTATAAGCTGACTAGGCTGGGGATCAGTAAACCACTCTTGTACATTCTTTATAATATGCTGCACAACAGACAGTTCATCGTGAAAAATGGTGATGTGACTTCTGTTGGAATATTTCAAATTAAAAATGGTCTTCAGCAAGGCGCGGTCAATTCGCCGATCCTTTTCAACATTTTTACAAGCGACTTGATAGGTTCACTTCCCATACTATTGCGTACGCAGAAGATTTGATAGCGTACAGAACAGGTCCAAAAATCGAGGTCATTAATACTCTTTTGCAGCGTGACTTCGATAAGATAAGACGATTTTGCGATGACTGGAAGTTGAAAATCAACTTTCAGAAGTCGGAAACCATTCTCTTTAGGACGCCGTTGTCTGGAGCCTCTAGGGATACCAGAAAAAATTGGCGAAAGTTCTCAATCATTGGATAGCACGGACAGCCTCTTGCCTGTCGAAATGTAGTCAGATACCTTGGGATCTGGCTAGATCAGTTTCTGTATTTTGGCAAAAATGTAGATGCTGCTCTGGCCAGAGCTAAAGGCGCTTTTGCCCTTACAAAGAGACTGTTTTATAGCAGCCAACTCGATGCGAGGGTAAAGGTAATCTGCTACATGACCCTTATTAGGCCCATGCTGGTATTTGGTTGTCCCGTGTGGTTCAATGTACGAGCAAGCTTAATGGAAAAGATTCGGGTGTTTGAGAGGGCTTGCCTTAGTGCTTGCCTTCGCTTGTACAGAACACCAGAGTCGGAGTACAAATTTTTTTATCCTAATGAGGTCCTTTACAATAGGGCGAACCTGATACGTGTGGACAACTTCGTAATTAAGCTGACTCGAAGGCACACTGCAAGAGCAATGACCTCGACGAATAACCTGATATCTGGGGCTACTACCCCAATTACCTTTACCACGAGAGTGTGCGCTCTGACGGCTTCGTTCCACCGGAAGCATTCCTCTACCTTGATCAGATAGGGTTGATCCAGGATAGATCAGCGGTCCCGTTAATCTTCCATGTCGCTCGGACAGCTGGGGACAGGCGACTCAACTACAACAGAGACGTCGCACACGGCAGTGTGGATCGTCTCATGTTCAGTAGGGCGGTGGGGAATCGCGATAAGAGGGATGTCGTTCGGCAGCACCAGCATTTCTGGTGGTTGAATGATGGAGAAGATGTTCCGTCGTCATTCCCGTCAATTACGGACCAGCCTCAATAATGAGGCAGAGCTGACCAATCTGTTTTCTCTGCGGATAGCGATGGCCAGCTTACATAGGTTTAGGTTAGCATTTAAGAAATATATACATATATTAGTATATATAAAGGTATATACTAATTTATGTATATAATTGTGTATAATGTCTATGTGTGTGTATGTGAGTATTGTGTATGTAGGTTAAATAAAAAAAAACTGCACATGCTAAGTTTTTTGTAAACAAATTATTTTTATTAGCCTTAAATATAGAAAATAAATATTAGTAAAGCAAATGTAAATAAAGTCGGAAGACATAGTTATAAGAATTTAGAGTAGCTTAGAGTGCCTGTGTGGGGCCAGTAAGTTAGTATAAGATTGTTAAGTAATTTTAAGCTAGCATTTAAGCATTTTTTGTTAGTATGTAAGAGTTAATGATTAAGAAAATAAAATGCTTTAAAACTGAAACTGAACTGAACAGCGTCAAGCGGGAGATACCCCGCGCTGGGTTGAACCTCCTCGCGGCAGTCTTCTGCGAGATGTCTCGTCCAATCCGACTTGACTTGCTAAATTTGTATGAGCAGTGGAAAACTGCAACACTATAATATCCTGTCAGCAATGACTGAACCTCAGAAGAAGGACGTACAGCGGATAAATCCACGCGATCCAAAAAACGATGGTGTCAACATGAGCGCGGCAGATTTTTATATGAATTAGGTGAATGAACTTGTAGCGTGGGTGGCGGAAGAAAAATGTTCCGGATGAATCGTTAATTTGTTAACGGTAGCCATCTTAACCACAAAGCTACATACTAGGTAGAAAATACCAGGCCCAAGGAGTACCAAAAAAGGTCTGGTTCTCTAGGTTGAGGGTTATGCTTTGAGTTTTTTACTCGGTCATGTTAATTCCCTACTGTTGTGAAGCAACCAAGAGCCGAGGATACAAACGGGTGTAGAGGATCTTACAAAACGAAAATAGGATAACGTCGTAATTGTATATGGAATATTCGAGCCTTGAATGGATCACGTACAACATAAAAACTAGCACAAGTCGTAGACCAGCCGTGTGGCGGAATGGATCGGTCAAAAGGAAGGTTCGTTAGCAACGTCTATTTGATGGCGGATTCGTTGTGAGTAGCAGATTAAGACAATGTTTTGAGCATTCGTGTACGAAAACTGTACACCCCAGGTACTACTCACGCGGTATAAGGCAGATATTATCGGGATCCAGGAGATACGATGGATACGATCAGATAAGATGAAAAGGAAAGAATGCGGCATTTATTACAACTGCCATAAAATATTGCATGGCTGAAGACCCTATTAAGGAGGAGTTTTATGATGGAGCCTGTCCGGAGAATGATGTCAAATTTGTCCTCGGAAAGGAAAACATCTTTGACATACCGACTAATCGATTTTGCAGCAGCTCGTAACACGGTGATACGCAGCAATAGGTTTCCAAGGTTAAGGATCCACACAGCAACCCGGCGCTCTTCAGACGGTCGAACTGCCAACAAAATCGACCATGTGCGGCATGCGAGGCACGCATCCAACATCATCGACGTGCACACATTCCGACCAAAGGTTGATTCTGATCATGTTCTTATTGCCGTTAAATTCAGATCTCGACTGTTCAAAGAGAAGAAGCGGCGAACTGCCCAGAAGAAGAAATTCGACGTTGGACACCTAAGCACACCTGGAGTAGCTATGCTGCAGCGCAAAATAAGGGCAGCGAGGGAAGAGTATTAAACCAGGAGAAGAGAGGAGAAGAACATCCTGAGTAGAAAGAAGAGGGCCCTCGCAGCCTCCCAGCTCAAGAAGATTAAAGGGTACCGCGATCGAAACAGCATCCGGAGGTTTTACAAGAAGGTCAAGTAACTAGCGGTTGGCTTCAAGACCGGAACACAGACTCTTTGAAATTGCGAAAGAAACCTAGTCACCGAAGCACAGGGGATAGTAGATATGTTTAAGCAGCATTTCCAACAGCTGATAAATGGACATCGTGTAGAGAATGTGATAGGGCAAGTAGAGAACCCACATCTAGTCAATTAAGAAACTGCTCCACCACCCAGTATAGAAGAAGTCGGCTTAGCTATAAAAAAGCTTAAGAACAACAAGGCCGAAGGCTCTGCTGGCCTACTAGTGGAGCTCTTCAAATACGGTGGCAATGCTTTAGTAAGGCGCATGCAACAAATCATCAACCAAGTTTGGGTGGAAGAAAGGATGCCTGATGATAGGACTATCAGCTCCATCTATGAAAAAGGAGATCCTATATCTTGCAAGAATTATCGAGGCATATCCGTGCCTAATGTCGCATATAAGATCCTATCCAACGAACTGTGTGAACGTCTTAAACTCTGCAACACACTAATCGGCACTTACCAGTGTGGCTTCAGGGGCAAATTAGGTCGAGACTCACTACCTATTCATCGACTTCAAAGACCCATATAATAGTATTCATCATCAGGAGCTCTATGCGGCGATGGTCAAATTCGGGTTCCTGGCAAAACTGATCCAGATGTGTCGCGTGACGGTACAAAACGGTGAAAGTTGGAAGTAGCTCCTCCAAACTATTTCAAACGTGTACCGGATTTTGGCAAGGAGATGCGCTGTCATGTGACTTCTTCAATCTCGTTCTGGAGCGGATAGTGCACAGGGTTATGTGGATGATATCGTCATCATCGGTTGTTCCCAGCATGCCGTGATAGAGGCTTTCACGGCGATTGAAGAGCAGGCAAAATTGTTTGGCATTGAAGTAAACGAGGACAAGATTAAGTACATGCTATCAACGAACAAACCAGCATACAACCACCGTCTAGGACAAAACTACTATTGAAAGCAACAATTTCGAGGTACTTAAGGAGTTCACGCAATTAAGAGATCCGACTAAGAAATTACACTAGCAAACCGTTGCCACTTCGGTCTGGCAAAACAATTGGGTTAAAAACTCCTAACTTGAAGGACGAAAGATATGCTTTATAAAACCCTTATCCTGCCAGTTCTGCTGTATAAGTAAGAAGGCAGAACTGATACTGGGCTCCTTCGAAAGAAAAATTCTTCGACGGATTTTTGGTCCTGTGTGCGAGGAGACCGAATGGAGAAGAAGATACAACTACGAACTCTATGAGCTGTATCAAGATGTGGATGTAGTCCAGAAAGCCAAGATACGGCGACTACATTGGCTCGGCAACATCGAGCGAATAGATAATAATGCTCCAGCTAAGAGGATCTTCGATTACCAGCCCCAAGTTCGAGACGGCAAGGACAAGGACAATCCATTGTGGATGCCAAAGCATTAAAGTTAAAATAAATTATGCGTAGCTAAAGGGCAACTGGGCCCACACTTTTGCCAAATAAAATCCCCGGCTAAAACACCGTGGAACTAGAATCTTAAATGATTGAAATCAGCCACGACACTGACATCCGTCAAAGAAGTTTATGATCATATCTAAACAGTAAACTTATCCACAAAAAAATACACAAACGAAATGTCCTTATGCCTAGACTAATTGCACTCTCATAATGAACAGGAGCCTGACAGACAAATCTTGGGGATGCAGTGCGGCCACTTATGATTGCTAATTTCCATTAAGTAGGAGTACTGGCTTTGGATCCAATTATTATTAGGTCACACTAATTGCTTGTCCATTACCCTAAATTTTGAGGTATTAAGGACAAGCGGAGGACCTGGAGGTCGCTTCGAGTTGAAATGCATTTTTTTTTATCGTAACTTGTCTGGGGAAATTCTTATGGCATGTGAATTCGCAAATTAAATGCTGACGCCCTTTAAAAAGGAATCTGGGGTAAAATAACTGAGCATAATAGAAATGCCGGCAAAAGAGACGATAACGTAATAAAAATTAAAAAATATTCACCACTACTCATACGGCTGGGAACCTAATTTTTCCAAAATAAAATTTATTAAGTGTGTCTTTCTATGTTTGAGTAAAAATGCTAATCGTCGACCAACGGTGAAAGAAGGTTATGTTGGGAGGACACAGATGCAATTAGACCAAAAGAAGTCCATGGGAAGAGTATGGATGCGTTTCCATTTGTTGTTATCCAGAGATTAGTTGGACTTACACTAGGCTGTTCTGAAGACAAATACCACTCATGACATCTAAGGACGCTAGTTAGCCGACGATGTGGAAGAGAAGAAGGATCAATGTCTCCTTATCTTTATATCAAGTGTGGTAGAAATGATTAAAAAAAATCACCCTTTAGCATGTGACTCATTTATACCTAGACCACAGTGAAGAATTTAGTTAGGATGACCCTACTGGTAAATGCCAATTTGAAGGGAATCTCAGGGCATTAGATGAAACAAAATGTCTAATGATCCAGAAGCAGTAGTATTTGCTGGCTTAGTTACTTCGGTGGTGCTACAGTCGGTCTGGGTATTCTGTTTCACTTGACACCCGTCTCTTCTTTCAGCAGGCAAGTAGCTGAGACGGTAGCTCTGAAAGAAAATCGAAACTGAAGAAAAAAGTTATATCTGCAAGGGATATCCACATCTTTTCGGATAATCATGGTGCAATCAAATCCCTGGACCCATTCTCACTAAATTTTCGAACCGCCTGTGATTGCCGATGATCTCTTAGGGAGATGGCAGAGCAGTTCAACCTTCAACTATGTTGGTTGACAGCGCCTCACCTTGTCTAAAATCCTTTTTGAAATCAAATGTGTCGGTTAAGTCGCTTCCGATCTTGACGGAGCAGCTCGCGTTCTCAATCGTAAGTCTGCACAGGCACAGGAGCTTGACAGGGATGCCAAAACTAGACTTTGTATATCATATCTCTATAAACGCTGTCATATGCGGCCTTAAAATCGATGAAAAGATGGTGGGTATCGATTTGAACTTCCTAAACTTTTTTCCAGGATCTGCCGGAGTGCGAAGATTTGGACGATTGTGGACTTTCACACAACATGGCAGATACGATTTTATATGCGATGATGAGGAAACTTACTCGTATATCTCTGTAGCTGGCGCAGTTGAGGAGTCTTTTTGCTGGATCGGATGTACGGTGCTTAGATTTCATTTACTTTTCGGACCAGAGCTGAAAAATGAGTTGGTGTATGCTCACCATAAAATCATTTCCAGCCGTCAGGTCCAGCTGCTTTGTTGGATTTCAGCTTAGATATTGCACTCCTTACTTTGTTTTGGTTAGGTGAACGGCAGTGTTGGCTACCATCGTTCAATGGTTTATTCTGTCTGATGGTGGGATTTTGGGCTTCTTCGTGGTTATACAGTCCGCTGAAAAAAATGTTTCCATATTCTCAGCACCGACTGTTTCTACAGGTTTCTGTACGAGTCCTCTTGACGTGTTCTTTTTAGCTGTTTTTAAAACTTTCGTACGTTATTCCTGGAGTGCAACCTCCCAACATATTTTTCTTTCTTCTGGAGAAGCCGATGTTCATCCCATCTCTTCTGTTCATAGCGCTCACGAGCGGCTCTCGTCCTTCGTTGCAGCACCGCTTTCTACGTTTCTTGTTTAGCTGCATCTGCTTGCCGGCATTATTCTTCATTCATTGGTGGTGGTCGGGTGAAACCCAGCAATTAGTTTCGGCGTGTCTGATGGTACGTTAGTAGCGTTGCTACTGGTCCCTGGTACTTGATTTTGTCGGCATAGGAGTTATTGAGAGATTTCGGGATACGCGTTCGGAGAAGATTCTGACTTAGCTGTGCATTAAACAGCTGCTCAAAATGTTCCCCAAGCTTTGGTGATTCAACTTATGTGTCCCTTATGAAAGTTAGGCCCCTAAGGGATCTCGATAACTTCCAGAAGGAACGGCTGTCTCTAATATTTGAAAGTGTTGGACTTAAAAAATTTTGTTGCCTGTTGGTACATGTTTTTCGCTGCCTGATTTTCTTACTAGGCGTAAGTAGGTTAAAGGTATTTTCCTTGCTGACGCACATTCCCAGTCAAACCAAGCTTGCTTTTTCTTCAGGCTTCTGGCGGTTTGTAGATCGCTAGCTGCTGAGTGTGAAAATTGGAAAGGTATTTGCGTTCTTCTCCCAGTTGCTAAGGTAATACCCAATGTTGTTCTTGACCGAATAAACGAACATCTGGAGTTTCGTTCTGGATCCTCTGTATTGAACACATCAACACCCTGCGGATTATTATTGAACAGAATATGCAGTTTGAGAAGGCGTTTGATAGTGTCAACAGGCAGTTTCTCTGGCTTGTCTTGCGTAGGAGAGGTATACCCGACAAACTAATGGCTATTATCAAAGCAACTTATGGTGAGTCTAAATGTTTTATTCTGCATAGAGGAAAATTATCGGAGTAATTTGAGATCCAAAGTGGAGTCCGACAAGGTTGCATTCTATGGCCGAAGCTTTTTTTTTATTGATGATTAGCGATGTGCTTCGCACAGCCTTGTCTAATAAAAACGGAGAAATTCGTTTGACTCTTACATCTCAACTCAACCATCTGGACTACGCTGACAACTTATTAACTCTCTTACAGGATTATGGATCTGTATCAAGAGGACGGTCATGACACTGGCAACACTAAATCCATCAACCTCGGTACTCAAGTTAGCATTGCTGGACAACCGGTGGAGAGTGTAGAGAATTTCTAATATCTTGGGAGTATTACTGTACCGAAGGTGGATCGAATAGGATATTATCAACCGAATTGGCAAGACAAAAGTTGCATTTGGAATGATGTCCAGGATATCGTGAAGGAATCCAATCAGTCTAAAAACCAAGCTACTACTGTTCCGTTCAAATGTGGAATCAGTGCTGTCACAAAAAAAACAACAAAAGTTCGTTAATACGAGTATGTAGGTGCCTATGGAACATCTTAAGGGTTCTCTGGCCTAACCGTAACTGTAACGAACATCTTTACCATCCAGCGGCGGAAGTGGCCGGTTATACACTTCGAAAAGGCCATAGTAAACTACGTAATGCAATGGACTCCCTTGTCACAAGACGGCAGAAGAACGGGTCGGGAATTGGAGAAGAATTGGAGAGCTGAAGCTCATTGCAAGGAAACGTCCGCTATGCCGCGTAGGTGTAGTGTGTCTCTTGTTTTCAACGTTAACGCCCGTCATGTAGACTTATGTTTACGGAATGCCCATACATCCATGGGAGCAGGGATACGTCTTGTCATCGCTCTCCGTCATTCCATTGATACAAATTCGAAACAGTGTTGCCGGCACAAGTTCCACCCTTGGTATGAGTCGAGGCCGACCTAAAACCTCTTACTGCTCTTAGGGTCACAGCACCCAGTACTTATTGCAACTCTACATTGAGTCAACCAACAGGAAGGCCCTTCCCGCGACTTTGGGTATAAACCACATCCACCACGACGCATCGCTAACGGAGCCCTCCAGATACCTGGCGCCATCTGGCAGTAATGTATCCATCCACAGTCAGGGGTCACTGATGTAATTGACGTACTTTTCCACCCATACTCGTGGCATCCAATTATGAATCAATCAAATATAAAAGTACAAAACACAGGAGTCGAAAGTACAGACGAAAATGATGTGATCACCCCTGTTAAAAACAACGTAAGGTGCGACGCAGGAACAGAGCAAGGAGGTGGGAAGTCGCCTGAGCGATTTACTTTCCCCCGGACAAGCATCAGCTGGTAGTTAGATATCCGAAACCAACCCGAAAGCAAAGGCCAAAGAAAACAGCGAAGAAAGAGAAAATCGTGAAGCCATGCAATCCCTGGGAAAGAACATCACTACACTGATGGAATTCATCAAGGGGAAAGTCACGAAATTAAAAGGCTAGTTCATGCAATATGCAAACACTACAACTATGTATACTACATTGCAAAAAGTTAAATTGGTATATAAGTGCCATCCATTCATCAGCAACGAGCGAATTGGCCTCTTATTCTTCTCCGTTGAAACAACTGCCAGAGGCTAACCGAAAAGGGGCTAAATCTCCAAAAGGCGAAAAACCCTCGACACTGTTATACGTCGAAATCGCTACGATAAACGCAGAAACGGTGGCGAAACAAAGCGTCCATAAGTCCCAGAGGGCGAAGAATGAAAAAGCCAGAAAGCAGAAGGAGAACCCCGAGACATAGATCCAGGTGTAAAAACTGCAAGACAGAACCACAATAAAGTCGAGTGGAAAAGGGTGATAAGAGAAACGGCAAGGCAAGATATGCAATACAGTTAGCAGGACCCACTGGTGATTAAAAAGATTGGAGAAGTTTGTTACTGTGACATAGTCTGAAAGGTTAACATCACTCTCAGCTAAATGGCTTGGGGTCTGATGTATAGTAGACATGTGGTAGGTAAGAGTGGCTGTTGGAAATACTAACCCACTTAGGTCTGTTGGCCCATTGTGATGCCACGTGGATCTATGATCCTCTTACTAATGGAACCAGTTTGAGCTTATGATGAAGCGTAGGAGACTGTTAACGTCTATATTTCCTAGATCATTTAGGTCATTGTAGAAGAAAGCTCCTAGATGAAGCTTTCTTCTCTGGGAGAGAGATGGACATGTACAGAGTAGGTGGAGGATTGTCTCCTTCTCTTCCTCGTACATGCAGCTTCTACAGAAATCGTTTGTAAAAGCCCGAAGCCTTCTTGGGTGCTTGCCTATGAGGCAGTGTCCAGTGATGACACCTATTATGGCGCTGAGATGTTTCCTATTTAGAAGGATCAGACACTAAGAGCGATTCAGATCCAGCTTTGGCCAGATCTGTTTGGTCGCTACACATGTTTGTCCAACAGTCCACCTAAGGTCTGTTCTTTAGAATAGGTAGAGTGGTTGGCGAGTTCATCGGCTCTACAGGAATGTCTCTGTGGCCCGGCAGCCAACAAAGGTGAAGGTTGAACTGTTCTGCCATCTCCATGAGAGATGATCAGCATTCAAGGCCGGTTTTAGAATTTAATGAGACTGAGTCCAGGGATTAAATAGCGGCCTGGCTATCCGAAAAGATGCGGATATCCTTTGCAGATATAACGCTTATCTTTAGCCAGGATAGAGCTTCTTTAAATGCCAAAATTTCCGCCTGGACCATCTGCAGGGACGGAAAAAGAGGCTTAGATTTAGCTTATCTGAGAAAACACCGCCACCAACTCCGCTATCGGTTTTAGATCTATCTGTGTAGAGATGGATTGACTTGTCCTCCATGAAAGCATTTTAGTCCCAGAAGGGTCTAGAGGGGGAAGCTTACATGGAAATTTTTGTCAAACCAAAGTTCAGGTATGGTGTAATCGATGTTCTCTGTGAGGATTCCTAATGTATTAAGAATGTTGGCGTAGCCAAATAAATTATTTGTCTATTGTTTAGTCACTTTAAGGCGAGTGGTGTCAAATGAAACAGAATGTCTAATGCCGCAAAGGGGTAGACCGCTTATGCATAGACATGCTGTTCTTTGGACTCTGCTTAGCTTAATGCAGTTGACTGTATTTTCTAAGGCCGTCCACCAGACGACCACCCCGTAACTAAATATCGAGATGTATTATGACATACACATCTCGGTCATAAGTGGCCAGTGGGTTATGGGGTTGAGGGCTCCATTTATTCCCAATGGCCATAATCCATATAAGAAAGACGACTAAGAGAGAGCAACCGCTCAAGAAAGCAGCGGATGGAAAAACCTCTGATCACCAGAATAAAGTAGGACAAGTTGTCGGTGAAATGGCAGAAGTAAGATCTCTAACGCAGTCTTCAGAATGAAGATGGACCCATGGATTTATGCCGGATATCCAAAAATGGACGTACCGGCACCACGGAGAAGTGGATTTCTGTCTCAGCCAGCTCCGAGCTTATTAGAATAGATTTAGGGTTGATGAATCTAATATCTGTTTAAATTGCGGAGAGGCCGAGGAACATGATTAGTGTCCACGCTTTCGTATAGAGCGTAGAGATCTGGAGAAAAGAATTGGAGAAATACCGTCTCCCGAGAACATTGTGAACCATATGCTAACATCGAGCGCAATATGGGATGCGATCTGCAATCTGCGAAACAGATTGCAGTGATAATCATGAAGGCATCTCTCTTGAAACTTGGACAAAAAAGCCCCTGTTTTCTGGCTTAAAGCAACTTCCTCATCCCACGAACCTTACGGTTTTTTCGTGGGATAAGACAAGGACGACAATTCTTTGTGGAGGTTAGGTTTAATGGGTCAGAGTCTCACATTGGCACCTGCACAATGTGCAGTCATGATGCATCCACCACCTGCTAAGTATATCTGATTCGGTAATGGAATTTGTTTCTGATTCATTTACGATGCTGAATTTCTGGTTCAGAAGGGACTTATGTTTGAAAGCAAAGTTTTCTCTCCCTCTCTGTTTTGGCGGTAGCTGCACTAATGTACTTGTTGTTTGCGTGACAATTTCAAAGCTGGTTTCCACCCCCAATGGCGGGTAGTCAGAAAAGTTAACTCCATCCACGTTCAAGTCTATTATACACCCCAGTCACATGCTGAACCTCTTAAATATGAGAAACGACTCTTTAGGCCACTTTTAGACGGTCCGTTACTTACCCTAAGTGTAATGGATTCACATATTTCAACTAGCTTTCGCCCGTTACCATCGATTTTTGTGATTTCAGCACACCTGAGATCGTTCATCGAGCTCGTTGAAGGCCCCAAATCTACTAATAACACTTGCAGGTTTCCTATTCTCCAATTAGCATTATATTTTCGTTTCCTAGTTCGGGCAGGAGGTTGTATAGGCCCATTGTTTGTCAAGAAAGGAAATGGTGCATGGTCAAGTGCGTAATGCATTCCACAATAAGAATCAACTTAATCTAATCAAATTGCAAACACCGCTAGTCCCCACACACACACAGCGAACGATATCGTTTGTTTGCCGTGACTTTAATTTATTATCAAGTGAATATTGAATAAAAGCGATTCAATAATCCAACCCCCAATGGATTCGAGGAAATGTTTACGTGTTCAATTACTCGTATTGTTTGTCAACAAGCCCCTAATAGCTCTTAATTGGCTATCACTCAATCAGAACCAAGTGCAGGCCATAATCAATTCATCTAGGTGTACATAGATGCTTATCTGAGACAAACCATTACTCGCATTCGCATTCACGACCAAGAGATATCGAAACTACACCACAAATTCAAGTGCGTTATTATGTATCTCACTACTTATCGGACCACTGCGGGTTAATTTAAAATTCTAATCAAGAGAGCCTCAAATCACCCCCACTTACAACACAAATAAAAGCTCGTTGATTGCCAAAAATGGATATACAGAAAAATGATTAATCGATCTGCCAGATAGTCGAACCCTATCAATTATGAGTTAAATGAAATTGTATCTACTCACCTAAACTGTTGGCACTGCCAATGAGGCTGGTGCTTCGGTCAGTGGTACTGGTGGTACTGGAACAACGATAACTGCCGGCAAAATAGATGGCCAATGCTCCAATCGCAGCGCCGAATACCATAAATGAAACTGCCAACACTAGCAGTCGGCGACGCAGAGTCGGTTCCTTAAAGAAACAATCACTTGTATGCGATGATGACGAGGGTGGCTGTAGCAGGCCGCCTTGAGTGCCGACGCCTCCGGCGGGATACTGTAACGATGTCCTTGGTATATTCGAGCCGGGTCCAAAGTGTACAATTGTCGGTGCTTTATTATTCATCGGTCCATTATTCACCCCCACTACATTACCAAGGTTAATGGCTTGCGTTGAGCCAGTTGTGGTGTTACCACCGCCCAATAGTGGTGATGTTGTTGTTGTTGTCATTGCGTCGTCTGTGGTCGCATTTCCACCGGCTATGCCACTGCCGCCATTTTCATTTGAGTGTGGTTTCCTTAGATAACCGTTATTAAGTGCCTTTTCCGGCATTTTTATTTTATCAGATTTTTCTTCACTTATTATTAGCGTGTAGTTTGAATTGTGTTGTCTCGTTTTTCCCCCTTCGGTTTGACCCGTTTTGTTGGGTTTCTACAACTCGTATGCTTAACGATAAGTAGGTGTATTCGTAACAAACTCGAGTTTAGTACTTCATTTCTTATATCACAATAAACACCACACCTCTGTGGACACACTTATTCTTATCCTTATTCTATACACGCGCACGGTTTCTCTCTATTGATGCACTTTACGGATAAATGGACATCAAAAGTTACACACAATGTTAATTAAAAGTGTCCACTTTAATGAGTCGCAACGCGATATCGTCCTCCTTAGAATAGTAATTATTTTCCTCTCTTCGAGCAGGAAGAGGAGCTAGCGACATCTTCAAAAAAATGCACAAGTAATACAAAACCAACACACACCCATAGAGTATGTGAACAGCTACGAAGACCGAGAGCTTGATCCTTTTCTTTTTTTGTTCTCTGGAGTTAATATTGCCAACAGGACGACATTGTAATTTGTTGGTCTTGATGTTTTGTGGTGCTGACGAGATGAATAGATGATTCGACTGACACGACAGGATGGATTGTTGAATGGATATCTTGTGGAATGGTGAATCCGTGGACTGTCAGGCTGTCAGACTGTCGTCGGACTGGTTCAATGTTTTCTTACTGAAATCACAAAATAGAAAAGAAGAGAAAAGATAATTAAATTTAGAGAAAAACAACTTTTCCACTCGGGGTGGTAAGTAATAGAATTTTATGAGAATGCAAGTCGGTTCAAACCGGATGCTCTACACTTAAGGATAAGCTCACGATGCGAACGGGTTAAGTGCAACTGGAGCAAACAATTTAAAGACGTAAACAACTTGAGGACTTATCACATGACTCAGGTCGATTAAATAGTTTTCAAGGAAAGTGCGAAAGAATTGTTTTTTTTTTTTTGGGAACTAACTTCGGAATTGAAAGGACGATCACATTACAGTTGATTGAGTGATTAGTATAAGGATTGATTGATTTGCATTAATGGAAATTGGATTAACAAATGTTTTACTTAGACACTATCGCCTCTTTCTGTTCCTTACTTTAAGTGCGCCTTGGAGTACAAGGAATTCTAGAAAATTCAGTCTTTTCGGACAATTTTGTGGTGAATATTAACTGACAAAATCTTACTCACATCCTTCCGGCTAACTCAAGATTTTTTTCTTATAAAACCAACAAGTCAAAGTAACATTTCCCAATTGACCGGTCTAAGACATTTCGAACGGATTGTGCTATTTTCAGATTCATTTAAACAAACATTAGGAGACACGAGATAATCCACATGTGCTTTTAGTGAGTGCCGTCGGATCATGGAGGACCCAATCAACATACTAAGGAGTTACTAGACCATTCGAATTGGATAATCCTTGGAGCTCTTTGAACGTCAAGTTTAGTAGATTGGATTGGAATGATAGAGTACCAGAGGGGATCACCCTGTTACCGTTTAACGTCATCAGAATGGAGGAATTGGTATATGTATTGTTTTTGGCCATTTGTCAAAAAGTCGAACCTGCTCTAAAAGGGGCATCTTCCGATGGAATACAGTCTAAGGGTCAGTTAAAGATGCACGGAACGAAGAGACGGCAAGTGTTTAAAGATTCGCTCCTCCGTTAACAACAGAAAACAGAAACAAATCGGAAGAAGTGATATCCAATAAAATTGACCAAGCTCTCCGAACTGAAACTCCTTCCTTTCTTTCGTCTGGAAAAAGAAAGCTTCTCCAGAGTACCTTCCTTCGGTGGCTTTATCCGCGCACGATATCCACATGAAATCAAAATTGAATGTAGCTGGAAAGTCCACTTCCAAGAAAGCCTGGACACGTCAAAGAGGCCGAGACCGGCTTAACTTTATAGCTTTCGCTACCTCCTCTTCGACATTTGGCTGGCAATGACAACAGTCTAAACGACTCGGACTGCAAACACTGCGCATATCAACTGTGGAAGTTAGTTTAAGCAGAATGTTAACATAGAAGCTTAGCGTTGCTGCGGTACTGGAAACGATGTCATAGGGTAAAGTGACCGGATTTTGACAGTATTTCCTCCGACCAATTAAACCACCCAGCCCCATGCTGAATTCTAGTGTCAAAACAAAATCTCAGCTACTTAAAGTTTTAGATAAACTATTTTATAAACTCTAATTAGCTTGCACAGAACGTGGTCCATGACGAGTGCATGGTTATTCGGGCTACTGCGGACCCGAAGTCGAAACCAATCATCAATCAATAAACGAACACAAATTAAAACAAAACTTGGAGCCGCCTTGCGAGCATTGGTAAATGTTATTCGTAACTCAAACGCAAACACACAGCGCGAGATTTATCAGAATCGATTCCAAATTTTTTCGGCTACTCCGTGAAGAAGAAAGAGATTGGGGCTGTTGCGTAACTACTGCGCAGTCGCCACAGCATACGAGTCCGGAAGCTGCCGTGTAAGTTGGCCGAAAAAGCGTGTAAGTTGGCTCTTAATGCAGTTGCAACCTGCATTAAGGGATGAAATCAGTGACATCGTAGTTGTGTGATGTACCTCAGAGAAAAAGAGTGAACATGAAAAGCAAGTGATAGAGTTATTACCACAGAAACAACTTTCGGAAGTTTTACCAAAAGGTAAAAAGAACGTGTCAAGCCAAAAAGATCTATGAAAGCCAAGTTTTCCTTCAACGTCAAAAAAGGTAAGTAGAGGTAGCTTTATCTAAATTTAAGCATAGCAAGGCTTAGCACCGGACTGCCTATCTGCCTATCTGCCGAGCTACATATATAAGACGGCAGGGGATATCTTGGTAAAGGCATACACCAACTCATTTCCAAGACTTGCTAAGGAGAAAGTAGGACTCATAAATTAAACCTCATCATGGTTTATCCGTTCAGAAAGCAATGAGTCATTTTGAGGTTCGCCAACTAAAGAGGTATCGGCCTTCTTCATTTTATGTGAACGCCTGATTTGATTGACCCCTATCAGTGCTGTTTAATGCTGGGTAAGTCCATAATCAAACAGGAATCCACAACACAGCAGATTCTGAAAAAAAAAAAACCAAAAATTCAACATCGATGCGCACTACTTTTTTGGTATTGAGTTCAACTCCCCATTTGCCATTTGTGGACTACAGCTTTACAAACTGGACACGGTTTTGACATCCCTGCTAGATTTTGCTGAATGACAATGGCGAGCTCTTTATGCTTCGTGAAGGTCGTAAGAAACTTCCCCAGAGGCACAATTTTCCCTCATACGCTGATGACATTGAAGTCATTAACAAAACGCAGGTAAAGTACATGAACGAGCAACGTCTGCAAATTATAAAAATTTTCTACCGAAATTCGGAATCGGTGACTGCAACTTTAAGACTCCAATTTTCGGTCGTAATTCTCGTCCTAGTAGACAGGCAACAACAAGTTTAGTGCAAAAATCTGAGTCTACATATTCGTTGTGTGATGTTGCCGTGTCAGTGAGATAACGGGTTGGTCGAAGTGTCGAAAATATCGCTGCCGTTCAGGCATCCGTACCAAACGATCCAAATCAGTCAATTCCACGGCGTTCTGAAGAATTGGGCATCGCTCAGACCACATTATGGCGTATTTTGCGTAAGGATCTTGGTTTACACCCATACAAGATCAAGCTGACTCAAGAATTGAAACCGATGGACCATTTGAAGCGACGTACGTTCTCCGATTGGGTTCTGGAGAAGATGCGCCAAGATGATGAATTTCATCGCAAAATCATCTTCAGTGACGAAGCTCATTTTTGGCTCAATGGGTTCGTCAATAAGCAAAATATGCGTTATTGGTCGGGTGAAAATCCACATGTGCTTCACGAATCACCACTTCATCCACAAAAAATAACTGTTTGATGCGGTTTGCATGCCGCCGGCGTTATTGGGCCATATGTTTTCGTCGATGATAACGATCGTCACGTTACTGTGAATGGTCATCGTTATCGCGCCATGATCACCGATTATTTTTGGCCCGAATTGGAAGTTATGGACTTGGATGACATGTGGTTTCAATAGGATGATGCCACAAGCCACACAGCATACGCTACAATCGATTTATTGAAGAGTAAGTATGGTGAGCGTGTTATTTCAAGAAATGGGCCAGTCGATTGGCCGCCTCGTTCGTGCGATTTAACGCCGCTGGACTACTTTTTGTGGGGTTACGTTGGACGACGACGTTGGAAGAGCTCAGAGCCAACATTGGACGCGAAATAGCGGCCGTTCCGGCCGAAATGTTTGGCCGAGTCGTTGAAAGTTGGGTTCAACGAATCGACCGCTGCAAACGTGCCCGCGGTGGCCATATGAACGAAGTCGAGTTCCATTCATAAATGTTTTGATTGTACTTCAAGCCGATAATAAAGGTTTTGAAATATCTCAAATTATTTGCGTTTTATTTAAAAAAAAAAGTTGTCAAGTCCTTATTGGAAAACCCTATATATGCTGTCAAGAAGAAATGGGTCACAATAATCACGAAACGGAAATAATGTCCGTATAGACAACTTTAGCTTTGAAGCAGTTGAGGATTTTGTCTTCCCCGGCTTCGATATTAATTTTGATAATGGCGCCCAATCAAAAGCATAAAGACAAGCTGTACTTGCCAGTTGCTTGTTTGATGATCATTGTTTGCTGGCCATTTTGAATGCAAGGTTCTTCGAGTGATTGGTTCCGTTTCCCTGGAGCGAACTCTAAGAATTGTACAGCAACTTGATGTAGACAGAAAAATGTACATGAATAACCTAATGGATTTTCGATTCCAACTCAGAGAGACAGCGCAGTAGAATAAGATCTTGCTTCAGGTACCGCGCACACATGGGAGGAAGTGCATAACTTGAGGTAGTTGTTGTTGTTGTATAGTAAGTATGCAAGTACTTAACATTTTTATGGGAACAAGAAAAAGAAACACAAGGAGTGCCGGTTTGTGGCGGATTTTATTCAATGGCCTGAGGCTTCATCATAGTGATCGTTATGACTCAAGAACTGAAATCCAACGCGTCATTGGTCTACATTTCCTCTTCAATGATGCTGATCTTCCTGTCTAGAATTTCAAACCCATTCACAATAATGAACATTGTATATGAAGGTACTATTCTTTGTATAGAAATAAAAATCAGATCATGCTATCCATAGATAATGAAGCCGATGTTTGGCCAGAAGCGCAACTAGAGATCGTTTCTACCGATCAGATTCTAAATCGTCCAAGAATCTTCCGTTCTAGATACAATATCAGAAATTATTCGAGCGGGCTTCGTTCCTAACCCAATACTGCAAGATCGCCAAGCTGGAGGAACCTAAAGGGATTCTAGAGATTCTAGAATGCAGCAAGGCTCGTCATCCTCTCAAACGACTTTTGTAAAAGCTGTATGGATGAGGAAGAAGAAAAAATGACTCTTCCTATCTTCTGCACTTGCCCAGCCTTATATCACACTAGGAAACCATTCCTAGGCTCATACTTTTTAGCCATTTTCGGCGATCTCGCAAATAAAGTTGCCCTTGCCAATTATTTTCAACTTTTAGATTTTTCAGATTCGTACCCCCTCATGCTTTATAGATACAAACGCTTCAAAATAAAACAAAAATTCTACAATGTTACAGTCTCGTACTCGTATATCTACTGCTCCGCTCAAATATTTGTAAATTGAAAATAAATTTAGAAAACTTGAATTAATAAATCTGGGTCAACAATTTATCGACAGCACTGTGTCGTTTCTGTTAGTTTATGCACACTATCAAAAGGAAATTGCTTTCGAATCATCGACATTGAAGAAATCGGATTCATTTTGAAGACCAATTCTTCTTCTCGACGAACCAAACGATGTCATTTGGCATTTAAACGATGAGATAGGAAACCGAGAGGTTGCGCCGTTACTTTGAATTTTAATTACTTTTCCAAATGACTCGCCTGCTGATGCGGTCCAATGGATGGGAAATGGAAACTGTTCCAGCTTTGAATGATGACTATCATCAGTGTCGCAGAGTGCTTCACTACACTATAGCGATCGGTTCAGTGGTTTAGTGGTTCACTGGCGCAATGGTCTTACCTTATTCACGTTCTCTTTGAATGGGCAAAACCTTATTCGATGACTATGCCGTGTAATGATAAATCATCAGAAAGGCAATTCATTGAGACACATCACTAGAGACGTTCGAAACACTTGTAATCGTACTCCTTCGCGGCGTTTTAGAAAAACAACATTGCGACCGGCGGCGGTAGCAGTTGAGAAAAAAAAATCAATTGTAAGAACTCGACGAAAAGATAATTTCTACTGAGGTGTCAAGCTTTGGATGGCGTACGAGAATCCTCGCAGTATCGTCGATAAGCGAGTCAACATTCAGAAACGAGTATAATTAATCGGCGCTCTGTTGTGGTTGACGCGTGACGAGAGAGTAGCGTCGTCAACAACAACAACAAAAAAAGATTTATTACTTTCGCTTGGCTAGTGTCCATTAGCGCGGCTGTTGCGCGTGATAAAGACATGAACTTTGAGTAGCGATTTTCTTTCGCTGACAACATAGAGAGCTTACATTCGTCGAGCTGCAAATAGACAATGTTTAAGGGAACCTAAGGCGGGGTGGTGAAAGGCGAAGGGGTTTAAACAATTAAGCTTCTAATTTGTAAGTATTGGTGAAGATTAGAAAGAGTAAAGTTGTTTTTTGTTTGGCATGATTAATGATTTTTGAGGCAGTTGCCATTAGAAATGAACTTTAAGATGAGCATGCAAATGAGGTACCTAGTCATGTTGTGACTGAGACTATGAGGCAATACGTAGAAGTCTTAAACAATTTAAGGTTGAAACGAGTTCAACTAAGAACATCTGACTCTCTTTAACCTTTTGTAGAATGGGACATAACAGGCACAGTAAGTTGGTACGATTTTAGACTTCTGCAGTTGGATAAGGCAGGATACAGCCTGAATTTGAGCAACAATTCGTTGTAGAATGAAGTATAAGAGAGGAGGACCTTATAAAAAGAACGCTGTGCTTCATTGGTTCATTCACAAAATTCGAACGAAATACTTGTACAGTGAACTTGGGCTCTTGGGTATTTGTTCTGAAATTTTTCTAGCCACCAGCTGATGGTCCAGGTGATCTAAGACACTCATAAGATCTGCAATTTGGTTTGCAGAATGTTGCCTTTGAATAGATACGTAAAACTGTTGGATATATCATACAAAGTCTGACAACCTCAACCAAATGTTTTTCCCAATCTCAGTGGTATTTCCATCGATACAAGCTGCACACAGGATGTTCATTGGAATGCATCGCCAGCTATGACAATTTACGCGACTCAGCAACTCAAAGAGACAGAAAAGACAGCTTTGCAGTTTCTATGACTCAGCTTTTACGTTTGTGACTTGTTGATTCCCTTAACATGGCTGCATCCCACCGACCTGGTGAAGGCGTTCTTCTTTTTCGTCACTCACCGCTCTAAGGGTTGTTTGAAAAAAAATCAAAATGTGAATGCAAGAAATGTATTTTCAATGACACTCTGCAACCTAAGTCCTTATAAGTTCTTGACAACTTTGCAACTAACATTTCAGAATTGTCGGTTCGATGTAGGAAATCATCGACCCGGTTTTGCAGCTTTCAATGAGGTCAAAGCTGGTCAAAATTGACATCGTTCATAAGTTTTTGTATTTGCGGACCAACAAATATATCTTCTTTAAGTTTGGCATCACTTAATTTACGGAATACAGATTTTAAATGTAAAAAGCCTTCATCAGTTTTGTACATAGCTTTTACGAAATTCTTGTGGCTCACTCAGAGGTGAATATTTGACATTTGATTGCCCAGCAACAAATTCCGATCTGATAGGCCAATCTTTAAAATAATAGTGTTTCTCTGTAGGTCTCTTCAGAGAGTGTTAAGACTGTGGCAAGAGATGGTCCTATCACTTCCTCCACCCCTAGCAGCAACAAATTTGTGGCAGGCCACGGACTTGTCCCTACTACCAAAACTCCTGTCCCCAAGGAGGGATCCGGAGCTCAGCCGCTCTACGTAAGACGCCGAAATTATCAAAACCTTCGGATCCAGTCTGGAGGTTGAGAGAAGTGCGGACGTAAAGAGCAAGATTGAGTGGGCTAATAACACTCTAAAAGACGCATATGCCAATCAGGGAGCAATCTCCTCCTCCTTTGACGGAAACACCACCAAACACAACCTTGTATCTTGGAGCGTCGAGGTGACAATTAAACCTTCGGTCTCCCTTTCTGACACCCTATCGGAAATGGAAACCAATGACGGAGGAAAAAGAGGTCCTATACAATCAGATGAAGAAGATGAGCTCTTGGGCACATCTTCAGAACATCTTCACATCTTCAGACTTAGGACAGCCGCATACGCTCCGCTCTATACAAGAGACAAAGGTAAGATCAGAAATTGTATATTAGTGAAACGTAGACTTAATGTCAGCGACCGCGAATTAACCGTTGCCAGACTAGAGACTACCAAAGGCATCTACTGGCTGTCATCGGCTTACCTTGGCCACGATCATGTAGACCCTCTCCCTGGTGATAACCTAGAAATGGAATGTACTGGAAGCTGGAAGGCAAAAAACTATCTTAATCATCCGGTCCGACGCTAACGGTCATCGCATCGTATGGGGCAGTACCGACACCAAGGATAGAGGTGAGCTACTTTTTGACTATAAGTACTAACCTCATTGGCAATAAGCCAACGTTTATAACAAGAAACCGACAGGAAGTGCTAGATATCACATCACTCAAATCCTTACGAACTAGATGGTACCCTTGAACACTCATTTTCAGTCCACAGATACATCCATTTCCGCCTAGCTAGCCAGCATTCCGGGTGTTGACGGGCTTTGGAGGAGAAGATTCAACGAGCTCTACAGTGACAACGACCTAGTCAGAAATCTTCATATCAGTCACCTAAAATGGCTGGGACAGGTAAAGCGATAAGGAGTTAACCATAATGCTCTTCATTCGACCATCTGCCTTACAAGATGACAATCAAATTCGAAATTCTCTGAAAAAAAGTTATCCTACTGTGTTAGGCAGCATTGAACGATGTGTAGTTTAAGGTGCAGATTGGGAGAAACTCTTCGGTACACCCAACTATGGTAAGGAGGTGCGCTGTCAAATAATTGTTTAGTTCTTGTATTTTGTATTGTATTAGCAAATTTAAAATCTTTTTAAATAAGTATACCTAGCAGCTGAGAAATTGCAGAAGGTTTAGAAACCAACCAAAAAATAGCCGAAATACCAGATGATGGTACGTCCGTGTATGTACAGTCCTGAAACGATATGCATACGATGTTCTGGTCTTGATACAAGTCTTCCCATCCCTTCTTAGGATAGTAGGCTTTCGGACACTAACGAAACATATACTCAAGAAGGATCAGTCTGCTTAGAAAACGTTACGTTTAGGCCATCAACTTTTAGTATTATAGTTAAGAAGTGTACCTACCTATATGCAGTGCAGCAGGTTAATTTGATTCGGTGACAATTTTCCACCTTTTAAAATACTGATCTAAATATTTAGCAAATGTATTTAAAATGTCAGTAACATAAATGCTGATGAGTCATTGGCAATTAATCCTACAGATAACCAAGCAAAAGATTCTTAAACTATCTGGTGATAGATACGAGTAATAATTACGCTAGTTTGCTGAAATGCCACTGAATCGATCTGTAGTATTTTAAAAAGATTTCCAGACTCAGATAGAAATAGCGAATCGGCAAATCGCAAAAATGTTGATAAATTTTCGGATATGACAAAGCAATTCACCCAACCGTCGGGTACTTGAAAATCGATAGACACCATTGCTTGGATTGTACAATATTATAGGAAGTTCCCCAAATTTTTTTTATCAATCCGACAGCTTGCAAATGATGTTTTGGGAAACTATCACCTGGCTAATTTATTATCCCCGCTCATCATAAACAAGATAGCGTTCTATCATATTTACTCGAACTTTGACCAGGTTTTGAAAACAAAATGCCGATATTGACATTGTTTTGACTGATATACCATATTGCACGTGTAAACAAAGCTATAAATTTAGGGATATACGAGTATGTAAACAAACATGTGTAAGTATTGTATCTAAAACGATTTCACATTAAACGAGATAGTGCAATATCAAGAGCACACCGTAATCGATGAAGCAGTGAAATACAATTCTGGTTATTACCAGTCGGGATGGCATTGTAACTTTTAGTGTATGTCCACTTTCTGAAGTGGAAGCAATTATTCCATGTTTTATGATAATTGATACCTTACCATGGAAATGGTTTAATTGCCGCAAAGGACTTTCAACATAAGATGGAAATTGTTGAGTTCCTTCCCCTTGTTCCTATGGCGAATTTATTCGCAGGATTTTCATCGATAGTTCTTAACTTTTACGAGATTGAGGGTAGTAAATATGGTCGACGCAAGCGGTATAGTTTGACATGGAAAGATGGAGGCCACAACAACGATTTCAAATCGCTGAAATTCATTTCCAAAATCGAAGCGTGAGATTTACGGTAGACATCATAGGCCATCTGGACGTACTTGATATTTACCAAATTATAGAAAAATATCGCACCCTATTCACGCTGTTGGATACTCACACACCAACACCAATGAGAACGGTGCGTTTGGAAGAAAATATCGCGGCTGAGAAAGCTTGTGTTGAAGAGGACCTCAATTTATTGATTCGCCGTGATTCGCAGCAACTTGGCCGCGTTAAATCAACTGGAATCTGGCCCAATTTTTTGCTGTAAAATTTTGTTCAGTAATGGGGCTCATTTCTAGTTAAATGGCTACGTAAATATGCAGAATTCTCATATTTGGAGCGAGAAAAATCCTGAAGAAGATGCCATCGCATCCTGTATACAAACATTGCTAGTTAATATTATATTTCTGTTTTATTATTATAATTCTTTTAAAAATTATTTAACGTAAAATCTATTTAACTTAATTTATGGTAATACTGATTTGTTTCTTAAAGACGGCAGTTATTATCATAACTGCCTATTATGAATTTTGCATCTTGCATCTGTCCATTTTTAAAGAAAGTATTTGTCTTCCTGCATTTAATATTTTATCGTGCTGTAAACATCCAGTGGCCGTATGGTGCGGATTGTACGCCGCCGTTGGCAGCATCAGTACTTATTTCTTAAAAAACGAGGCCAGCCCACAAGTTACTGTCAATAGATACCGATACAAGGATTTTATTCCCAAATTTGGGGGACGTAAATGTGAAAGAACTGTGGTTCCAACAGGCTCCACTCCAAACTATTAACGAAAACATCGATTTATTGACAACACAATTTTGAAATAGAGTCATTTTAAGAAATGTACCCGTCAATTGGCCACCAAGATCGTACGTCTGACACCATTGGATGATTTTCCGTGGAGTTACGTCAATTCACTACTTTATGCCTGTAATATACGAGTATCATAAAATAAAAGACAAGTTCACATTTGTTACATATTTTATTTGTTGTTAAATTGAGAAGCGAATTACACATCGAGATGGTACGAACCCGACTTAAGGGGCACTTCGGAGGACAGTTTTTGAATGGCAAACACCCTTCGCACGAATTTGACACTTCCTCTAACTGTTTATCGATCGAAGGCCACCATAAATAAGCTCTTGCCATTGTCTTCATTTTAACGATACCTAAGTGAGATTTGTGTAGCTCTTTTATCACGGCTACTCTTAAATTTTGTGGTATGACTACCCTAGATCCCCAAAAGATTGCGCCAGATTCTATCGAAAGTTCATTTCTTTTGATAAAAAAAAGGAGTTAATGTGTGGTCATCTAATTTTTTCGGCCAGCCGTTCTCAATATGCTCACGTACCTTAATGAGTGTTGTGTCTTTTACAGATTCTGCTTGAATGGCTTTAAAGTTTACTACTAAGATTGGTTCTTCATTGAAGTAGTTTACATAGATGTTATCGGCCCAGAATCCCTGACCCTGAAAATCCTCAGGAGAAAGATTGTCTACCGCGCGAGACAAATAGTCAGCAACGTTTGCTTTTGAACTTATGTGTAGGACTTTATATGGGTAGCCCGGTAAGAACAACGCGTATCTTTGCAGCCTGTTTGCTGAGAGTGCGGGAATGCCTTTTTTCTCACCAAAAATAGCCACTAAGGGCTTATTATCAGTCACCAGCGTAAATCTGTTGCCAAAAAGCTATTGGTGAAATTTTTTAACGCCAAATACGATTGCCAACGCTTCTCTTTCTATCTGAGAGTATTTCATCTCAGTGGCCGAAAGCCTCTTTGAGGCGAATGAAATGGGTCTCTCAACTTTATTTTCATAAACATGCACAAGCACTGCCCCTAAGCCTACAGGACTCGCATCAACAATTAACTTTAATTCTAGAGTAGGATCGAAATGGGCCAAACAAACCTTTGTCGACAATTTCGACTTCACCTCATCAAATGCCTTTTGTTGTTTGGGTCCCCATTCAAATTTATTGGGTAACAATTCGTATAAAGCTGCAGCTACTGTTGCCATATTGGGCATAAATTGCCTGTAGAAGTTTACCATTCCCAGAAAGAATTGCAACTCTACTAAACTTTTAGGTGGCGACAATTTTATAATGGCTTCCACCTTTTTACTGTCTTTGTGCAGACCATTTTTATCAATAATGTGCCCAATGTGCTGTGCACGCGTGGGTTCGTATCCCATCCTCGTCGCCAATTGTAATATATCATAAAATAAAAGAGAAGTTCACATTTGTTACATATTTTATTTGTTGTTAAATTGAGAAGCGAATTACACATCGAGATGGTACGAACCCGACTTAAGGGCCAATTAATTAAGGGGCACTTCGGAGGACAGTTTTTGAATGGCAAACACCCTTCGCACGAATTTGACACTTCCTCTAACTGTTTATCGATCGAAGGCCACCATAAATAAGCTCTTGCCATTGCCTTCATTTTAACGATACCTAAGTGAGATTTGTGTAGCTCTTTTATCACGGTTGCTCTTAAATTTTGTGGTATGACTACCCTAGATCCCCAAAAGATTGCGCCAGATTCTATCGAAAGTTCATTTCTTTTGATAAAAAAAAGAGTTAATGTGTGGTCATCTAATTTTTTCGGCCAGCCGTTCTCAATATGCTCACGTACCTTAATGAGTGTTGTGTCTTTTACAGATTCTGCTTGAATGGCTTTAAAGTTTACTACTGAGATTGGTTCTTCATTGAAGTAGTTTACATAGATGTTATCGGCCAGAACCCCTGACCCTGAAAATCCTCAGGAGAAAGATTGTCTACCGCGCGAGACAAATAGTCAGCAACGTTTGCTTTTGAACTTACGAGTATGTGTAGGACTTTATATGGGTAGCCCGGTAAGAACAACGCGTATCTTTGCAGCCTGTTTGCTGAGAGTGCGGGAATGCCTTTTTTCTCACCAAAAATAGCCACTAAGGGCTTATTTTCAGTCACCAGCGTAAATCTGTTGCCAAAAAGCTATTGGTGAAATTTGTTAACGCCAAATACGATTGCCAACGCTTCTCTTTCTATCTGAAAGTATTTCATCTCAGTGGCCGATAGCCTCTTTGAGGCGAATGAAATGGGCCTCTCAACTTTATTTTCATAAACATGCACAAGCACTGCCCCTAAGCCTACAGGATTCGCATCAACAATTAACTTTAATTCTAGAGTAGGATTGAAATGGGCCAAACAAACCTTTGTTGACAATTTCAACTTCACCTCATCAAATGCCTTTTGTTGTTTGGGTCCCCATTCAAATTTATTGGGTAACAATTCGTATAAAGCTGCGGCTACTGTTGCCATATTGGGCATAAATTGCCTGTAGAAGTTTACTATTCCCAGAAAGAATTGCAACTCTACTAAACTTTTAGGTGGCGACAATTTCATAATGGCTTCCACCTTTTTACTGTCTTTGTGCAGACCATTTTTATCAATAATGTGCCCAATGTGCTGTGCACGCGTGGGTTCGTATCCCATCCTCGTTGTAATATATCATAAAATAAAAGAGAAGTTCACATTTGTTACATATTTTATTTGTTGTTAAATTGAGAAGCGAATTACACGTCGAGATGGTACGAACCCGACTGACGATAGTTTATTATGCTCTCCGATATTCGGTCTTGTTCTTACTTAGTGCAAGTGTGTATGTCTACATATACGTAATCACTAATACATCACAATGCCGATAAACCAGCAACAACTGACGCTTTCGACCAAAACATTGTTCGGGTAATCCGCATTATACGCCCCCAATTGCTCGAAAAAGTTGTCGAAAATTGGACCTCTAGAATGTGCACTGTACGATCCCTCGTAGGGTATATAAGTATGCCCGGAAACTATTTTCAAAAAACCGAATGGCGTAGTCAAGGTCCACGCCGTAGATTTTTTTTGAAAACGTCGTTTTCAATTATAACAAGTATTTCGTATTAATATGTATTTTAACTAACAATCTCTTTAATATAATGGTTATCCAGAGTAGTATGGTTACAGAATAGATACATCACAAGTTTATTGCATGTAGCAAGGGTCTGTGGTAGCTGAAGTAACAGACGTACACCTCAAAAAGTCATATCGATGTTGGTGGGCAAGAATCGTCATGGGCATCATACCGAATTGCATAAAGTTATTCTGCGCTGTCTTATCGCTGTCGTCATTAATATTAAAGGCTCCTGAGAGAATGAGGGGTATATGCGTAAAGTCTTCCAATGTCGGTATAATATTATGAATACTGACCGAGTATCGAGCCAGCGACGACAGGATTAGCATCTGTATATCTTGTATTCATGTGCCAGGGTGAACATGGATTGATAGGTTTTTTAGATTTTATTTTACTTAAAACGTTAACGTAAAGAATTGGTTTGGTCTTGATTGGTTTGGCATGACGCCGTATACCAGATTAACAGCTGTTTGTGTTTTATTTGAACGTAAGTGTAAAATGGAAATAAACCTTCTGTAGCGGAAAACATTTACAGCATAGTAGTATAAAACATCACAGCCTTGTTGTCCGTTCAAAATATTAATTACTTCGCTAGCAGGCAGGACTTCGGATCTGAAATATCTTTTGCGAAACTCCTTTAAAATTGGGCATTCCCCTAAGAAATGTAAGACATCCTCTCTCGCTCTCTGATTGCAGATACTGCACAAAATTGGAAGTTCGTGTTGGTGTGGAATGAAATTTAAATTCAAAAGCTCCCCTCACAATTTAAATATATAAAGCTTATTTTGTCAATTGAATTTTGGTTAAAGAAATAAGACTTATACTGAAGATTGTAGCTCAAGTGACTATAGTACAACCGATATTGAGAAGATCGAGCTTCAGCAGCATATTTTTCGTAATGACACTACGAGGGGCGTTCAATATATTCTCGGTATCGATATGAAGGAAAATGCGAATTCAATTTAAATTGTTTTTATTTTTCAATATAATCTCCCCTAACAACAATGCATTTGTTACATCTTGAGATAAGCTTTTTTAAATCCTCAAAAAAATAAATTTCCTCTTTCTCTGCAAAATACCCATTTATTGCCGACTTGAGTTCTTCATCATCCGAAAATCTTTTTCCACGAAGACATTTATTCAAATCCGGAAACAGGAAATAATCACTAGGGGCAAGGTCTGGACTATAGGGTGGGTGTTGGATTTCTTCGAAAACACAATCTCGCGCAGCAGCCTTGGAAACTCGCACCGTGTGAACAGGAGCGTTGTCATGAAGAAGCAACACACCCGCTGCGAGTTTACCCCGTTTTTTCTTTTTAATCTCCCGCAAATTATGTAAAGTGGAAGCGTAGGATGTGGCGTTGATGGTTTCACCTTTTTTTTTGTACTCAATGATCAAGATTCCCTTTGAGTCCCAAAAAACTGTGGCCATGAGCTTCCCGGCAGACGGAGTGACTTTGAACTTCTTCGGGGGGTCTGTTCCTTTTTTATGCCACTGCATGGACTCTTGTTTGCTTTCAGGGTCATAGTGGTGGACCCATGTTTCGTCCCCAGTAACAATTCGATCCATAACACCGTCCGCGTTCTCACTACACATCTCCAAAAGCTCTCTACAGCATCCGATTCTTACTTTTTTCTGAGGCGCTGTGAGCATTCGTGGCACCCACCTTGCACTGACCTTTGAAAGGTTAAGATGGTCATGAAGAATGGTGTGAATGGTACCAATTGAAAGCTTGGTGATCTCTGCCATCATTTTCACCTTTATTCGGACATCCTCAAGAAAAAGTTTTTCGACTTCTTTGATGCTTTCTCCCGTACAAGCAGTAGCCGGGGCGCCGGAGCGGGGGTCGTCTTCAATGCTCTCTCTGCCTCTCTTGAACTCACTTGACCACTTTTGCACAGTTGATAACGAAGGTGCGGAACCCTGGTAAACAGCCACCATCTCTTCATGAATAGTTTTTTGACTTTTTCCTTGCTTAGTGAGAAATTTAATTACAGCGCGATGCTCAATTTTCACCATCATCGTCTCAGTTGCCATTATGATTCTGTTTAACTAGAGATAAAACGCGAATTAATAATCAGATTTATGAAATTTTATATGTTGAACGCCCTTCGTATAAAGTGTCAAACTGTCTTCTTACTGAGATGGGCTCCTCTGTCGATGTTAATGAAAGCTAGGTGCCTCCATTCTTGGGTGAAGTTTCCGCCTGTTGTAAGGATATGTGTGAGTACCATCCTGGGCAACCTTCCTTCGTCCATCGCCATCCCTTTAATGACATAGTCGAAATACATCTTCAAAGTTTCTAAAACCAGTGGTGCCGTCCCGATTTCGAGGTGCAGCATGTAATTGGGTGTGCTTATTGGCAACCGAAAAGTGCGCTTAAGAAAGTAAGAAAGAAACTTCTCCGCTTAATCGAACGAGCGGTATCCCCACACTTGGGCACCATACAAAAGAATTGAGGTAGCGAAATAATTTTTGCTTGGCGCTATGAGCTATGTATTTATTGTTGAAACAGCGGCCCCACACACATAAAATTGCTCGCTTAGCTTCAGCTAATTTACTTTCAAGATGCCTTCTCATGTTTAGGTTGGCCGATATCAGGACTCCCAGGTATTTATATTCACGAACTATTTTGACAGTTTCTCCTTGATACGTCCACTCTTCATTTCGAGAATATCTGCCCCACCTCCTCTAAACACCATAATTTTTTACTTCTCCAAATTAACATTTAAGTTCCAACGTTTGCAATATGAGTCTAGTCTGTTCATTATAAGCTGCATGCCATTTATCGACTCTGAGAAGAAAACAATGTCATCTGCATGCAGCAGAGCGGATATTCTAGTGCTTCCTATATCGATGCCACCTCTTATGAACTCAGTTATATCATCGATGAACAGAATAAACAGCAAAGTACTTAAGATACAACCTTGTGTGGAACACCCCTTGTGAATGGGTGTGAACATTATTGTCAGAAATTCTTCGGATACTGTATCACCATCCCATACGCATGCAACATTATTATCATACATATTTCATCATCAACATATTGCTCGCAATATATGTCGGTTACGTCGGCACACTCACCCTTATTGTGAAGCGGACAAATTATTGCCTTTTTGAAGCCATCAGGAACTGCTGCGCCTTCGAAAATTCGGTTTAACTCCATGGTTAGTGCGTATAAAAACTCCGTTGTGCAATTTTTATAGAAGTCCACAGGAATTCGGTCGGTCCCGGGAGCTTTATGTGCCTTAGCGCTCTCTATGACTTTTTGTACAATGGGCGGCGTATTGAACCGGTGCTACGTTACATATATTATTGAATAGGTGGCTAAAATGATCCTTGAGCAATGGTGTTTTCAACGATGAGGCGATTACATTTTTATTATTTCGCTGCTTTCCAGAATTCTGCCTAGGAGTTTGAGTTGCTTACTACGTCAGTAATTTGTGTTCGAATGCCGTCTTTTTTACATAGCAAATATGCTTAAAGTGCTTGTTGGCTGCTCCGTACATCGATTTAAAGATGTTAGTATTGGGCATCCGCAATAGCCTAAGAAACAGAAACGATTGTTCTCTTGCTTTGGAACACTCACGGTCAAACCACTTTTGTTTGCAAATATTTTTATTGGGGGTGTTGTTTTTATAATTATATCAGTGAGCTCTTCCATAGTTGGTTAACCGGTCGAACTCTAAAGTGTACTTAATTCCATATTCAAGTTAAAACGGTATATTGATCGACTGTTCTCCTTCCATATGACTTTTGGTAATAGCTTAAGTTCCGAATTACTACATAAGTTTAAGGCTCCCTCTATTACACACGTTATTTCCAGAGGCATGTGGTCCGAGAAGTTACGTAGTCCGACACGAAAATCATGCAGGAGAAGATGCCAATCACTGGATATGAAACAGTAATCTCTTACTGTACAAGATGTTCCTCGTATAAAAGTGAACTCACCGCAAGAATCTCCTTCACAACTTCCATTAAGAACTGGACCATCGTAGGCATCTGCAAACTCCAATATTTTGTCACCCTTGTTATCTCGGACTTCATCCTTCGATCATGTGTATAAATTGTGATTTAAGACGACTATTAAAGCTGTTTTGCGAAAGACCCAACCGACCATTAAAATTCCTCACAAGCATTAGATTCGCTGCGTTTAAAATGTGAAGCTCGTCGTTTAGCTTATCATAGTCACGTTGCCAGTTCATATATATGGGGACTATGCAAAGGGTCTTCTTTCGTGTATTTACTTCCAGGACCCATGCTTCATCTAACACTTTATAATTACTTAATTATAATTAAATCCTTAATATATTTAAAAAAAAACTCTGTATATATTAACTTATTTTGTTTAGGTCAGCTACATTATAACTAATGATTTTTAAGAACAAAAGAGTTTCATTCTAGTAGACGAGCCCAAAACCGTTTTATCGACTTTGTTGTATAACTCCCTTGTGTTTCCAACCAAATGAATTTTGTTCATAACCCCTCTGACAGCTCCATTGACGTTTGATATGTTTGACATTTGGTACACATTGTTTTGTTTTTCGACATTCATAGATGTATGCAAAGGTGCTATGTCTCCAAAAATGCCTTTAAGGGCTTGCTCTGCATTTTCCTCGCCACATTTCAGACCTTCGAAAGTGTCCCATGTAAATATCTTGTCTGCTACAAGCGACTTGTCATCTCTCAGGGTGATTTTCATGCTGGGATTCTTTTCCCGGAGGACCTTCATTATTGGCACTAGCTTCCTCATTCTTTGGCGAACTTTGAAGGGCAAAACCTTCTGGATGTTGATTTTGGACCCTTTCAGTCTTTAGGCATTACGCAGTACATTTCTACATCTTGACAATAATTGTTGCGGTGATTGATGCAAGCAGGAATTTCAATTCTCCGCTCAGGGCTACATTGATCATGCAGACATCGCCGCCATGTGGCTCTTTCGTCTGCCAATAATAACTTTACAGCAGCGTAAGCCCTTAAAGGCGCCGAGAATCAATTATGAGGTGAATGATGGACGTGTACGTATAATAATGGCCGCTAACAACAGTTTAGTTATCATTTGACAGGTAGCCGTGGCTGAAGTGGTAGTGGACTGGCTTCCAAATCGGAAGGTTCGGTGTTTGAATCCCAGCCTCGCCCGAAAGACATATTCATTTTTTCTGTTAACGAAAATCAAGTATGATGAGCAGTTGACTAGAAATCTACAACAAGCCAGCCTCCATTAAAAATGTAGTCTCCCCCATTAAATGGAGCGAAATAACCACTGAGCCCAAACATCTTCCTCTCTCTCTATCCCATTTTTCAAAAAAACTTAACACGTGCTCAGGCACATTAAGTGTATTCATATTCATATCCACTTGAGTGTTAAATTCTTTTTAAAAAAAAAACCATTAAAAATAATGCACCATTCGGACTATCTCGTGCTCTTAGAGATCTGGACGAATGATAAATGCAATGCTGTGCCGGTTTTAAACTTCGAGTTCCTCGTTGGCAATAGCACATCAGTCAATCAGCGTGATGGTGGCAAACGAACTGCTGGTGGAGTTGCTCTCTATAGAAATGCTGAATTTGTGACCGACAGTGAAATCGTACATAGGTGTGCATAGGTGTGCACTCGCATTGGTTTCGTGACGTGACAGTCGTTCGTAGTAGCTGCATCACAACGCCAAAGAGATTATGGAAGTAAATACAACACGTCACATGATCTTCGTTCACTAACTCGCATCTTGTTAATCGACTCATGCCTGCGAAGATGTCTTCTACTGCTGCTACGGCAGGATTATCGCCGTAATTTTTTTGGATTTAGTCGATCCAGTATCTCGAGAAACTTCGGCCAGCGTATTTCGTTGGCGCTCATCGTAAGAAACACAGACGGCTTACCGTTTTGCCGTAGCATGGCAAAGAGATCCTTCTTACGATTCGACCAATATTGAACGCTGTTCGGTATATTGTAGTTTTCAGAAACGCCAGATTTCTCTCTATACGCGAATCGAGATATTGTTTATCATCTATCATGCAACCTGTGACGTTTTCTGTATTACTAACGTTTTTGAACGAGGAGTAATATGCCTTGTTTGACTCGTAGTCGTAGTATCTTAATCGTCATGTAGAGGATGTGATCGGGTGTCACACCTCACTGTTAACTATTTTGTATAGTGTGACGGGTACGTTTGGCTTGAAGGAACGCGCTACACCATAGTAAATAGATGGAAATGACAGCTCATATGCATGCACATCGTAGATTATATTCAACGGTACACTGCTGCCCTGGTGCGATATTGAGACACATCACTATTTTCTTTATTGCCTTCCATGTCTATACATGATCCGTGAACGTTTAAACTGTCGTTTGCCGCTGTATTCCCGATGGGCCAGCTACGTCATTGCTTTGCGCACTTTTTCCATTTCTTCTTCGATGCTGTGCAGCTCTGACATTTGCTCGGTACTGGAGTTTTTACTTATATTTCGGCGATTATTTTTATTATCCTCTTAGTTATTTTCAAGCTCTTTACAATGGCACCCGAATCAACGTTCTAGCTAAACGCGTTCTCATGCAAAACTAATTCATAATTTTACACTACGCTATTTCACAACATTCACGCGTAGGTGCATACACTAACCCAATGACGTTACGGGCAAAACAAACGCTGCGCGATAAATACGTACAGACATGCTCTATCCATTGCGACTTCAGCCGTTGTTATCGCATTATTAGTCTCGTAGTTATTAACAATTGAAATCTGACGCTATTTTGTAACGCAAGAAAGTTTGACCGGCTATCACTGTACTTAACGAGCGAAAAGACGTATTCACGTCAATATTACAATAAATGACACGACATTCTGTTTATAGGTTCGGGACAGAAAGTTCGTTTCGAAGGAACCAGGAAAATTTCGATTCGCTTAAGGTAAAAATACCTTCTAAGTCCAGGCTTTGCAGCTTGTATCAAACACGAAGCGCAGTTTTTTTTTTTAAACCGCGAAGTGCAGCGAAGTGCATGTTGAAGCCATCTACCAACCTAGTGTAGAAGAGGTTGCCTTAGCTATCATAAAGCTGAAGAATAACAAAACTGCCGGTTCTGATAGTCAGTGGACTTTTCAAACATGGGGGTGAAGCATGTACGATGACCAGACTATCAGCTCTATATGTCCCATCATCAAGAGATGTGATCATGTGCCTTGTGAGAACTGCAGACTCATTAAGAACCCAACCGACGTCATGTGTGAACATCTCAAGTTCTTCTACAACACACTAATCGACGCATACCATACCGCATAATCGACGGCCGGCCAAATATTCAAATCCTGGAAAAGTTCAATGAATTTCAATGATAGCATTCATCATCTTTAGTTCTATAAGGCTACAGCCGAATTTGGAATCCCGACAAAACTGCTATAACTGTGCCATGTGACGCTGAGAACTCACGTGCAATGTGGAAACAATTCCTTCGAACTACCATATTTCAAGCGTGTGCCAGATTTCAGCAATTAGGTGCACCGTTCGTGTGATTTCTTTAATCTGTCTAGCTTCTGGGATATACAGGCGACACAGAAACATGATTTGTGTCAGCGTTCTGTCATAGAGGCGACACAAGTGGCCTTGAAGTCAATAAGGACAAAACCCAGTACATGGTTTCGGCAAAGAAAGAAATATTTGAGCACTGCCTAGGACAACCCGTCACTGATGACAATAGTAAATTCGAAGGGGTTAACGAGTATCTCAACTCCACGAATGACCCCCTAGTGAAGATTTTTCGAATACTTACCCTAGAAAGTCGGTGTTACTTCGGTTTGATCTAAAGACTCAGAACTAACTCAGAGAAAAAAGTGCATGCTCTACAAAAGATAGATTCTGTCAGTTGTAATACATGGTGGGGCAAAATTAATGTCTTAATGTGAATTGGCTGCCATTTTGTTAGAAATGAAAAAACTTGGGCACTGTTTTCACGAAAAATTTATCTGAAGGTGTAAAATTGATGACATTAAGTTGAGCTGATGCACATTTGTGGTTGTTTTACGGCATTTTGAGTCGTTGCTCGCAAAAGAGCTTTCAAGACTTGCAAGGTTTGTGGTTTGTTGTGAGATTCCGAGTAGTAGTTCAATTCGCTAAAACGGGAGATCACACGGCAGGGAAATTTGTGATTCAAAATCTACATCGTTGCCTGAGCTGTGTATGTGATTTCTTCGTCCAGCTGGAACCAACAATGCTCGAGACCCAATTCAGCAACTTGCGGCAAAAAAAAACTCGTTCAACATCTGTCTATAGCGCTCACTAGTTACGGTTGCGGTGGTGTCGTCGGCGTTACTTAAAAAAATAAAAACACTTTTTCGCTGCAAGAATTGACAATTTTTTCTAATTTTTTGGTAGAACTTCGGAACAACATTTATGAAAAAGCACACTTTCCATGGCATTGATCTAGTGCTTTTCTGCTTCTTTTCTTTTTCTTTGTAAAGCCGATGTCCCTGTCTCATTTGTTCGTAGAGTTTGAGCAGCTTCAAAAGCGTTCCCTTTTTTCGATTCAGGGATTTTTTTATGCTGCACTTCAGCTAGAGTATCTCTAATGACTTGCTGATACTCATCAGTGGTATTATGCGCTTAAAACTTCCAGCATATAACTTCTCGAAAGGTTTACGGAGACTCGGAGATTGTACCCGCTCAACCTTAAATTCCTTCCTTCGGTCTTCTGTTCCGGGATATTCGCATTCGCACCTTGTCTACACCAAGATAGTAGACTGTGTGGATTTAGACTCCTTGGAACATTATGACATACAAAATACTAGAGCTGTGTCTTCCGCCGACGGCAATGCAAGCAACCTAGTTGATGATTCTTTGATCAAGTGGCTGAAAGGCTCATTCGTAAATGTTGAGATGTGGGATAATATTTTGAAGCCGATTAGCCTGAGCGTATATTCAAAATTGGTGTCGTGTAAGTTCTGTGCCGCCAAATATGATCTCTTTGGCAAAGGCCACCTTTTCCTCTGTGTAGCGAGTGCACATATCAGGCTTACGTTGACGAATTTCGGTTTGATGCGGACTGTTTACCTACGTGCGTTGGGCTGTCTGCTGTAATAAATTCGCCTCCAACTAGCGTTGCTCTTTTCCTTTGTACCAATCACTGTAGAATATGTCACACATAATATCCATATAGGAACCATGGGATGGAGTAAACGCATCTGCGGTTTCAGATGTTTAAGGGGTTTCACACCACTAAAGGCCGAGAACTTGTCTCTGTTTGCCGAACTCACTCTCACCCATCACCAACCTGTGCAATTTTGCACCCACAATTTAGTTGCTGCAGACATAATCTACGAAACGGAGAATAGTACAAGTTCGTCGTTGCGTCAGATTATTTTCCCTCAGATTTGTTATTACCATTCCCACCGAAGTGGGTAGAGGAAACCCATTGAATACTCTGATTCCGGGAAGATGGGTCTTATTACATGCTGCGATGCTAATGCTCAGACTAATTTTTGGGACAATAGAAAATGGAAAGTGAGAGGCAATCATCTCCTGGATTTCATATTATCGTCTTACCTGGTTGTCAACAATCTTGGCTCTCAGTCAACTTTTGTTACGAGAGTAAGACAGCAAGTAATCGACTTAACGTTATCCAACAGGTGTGCTAAGGAGATTACCGGCTGGAAAGTACTATTGGCGGTTTACATGTCAGGCCATAAATACATCGAATTCATGCCAGAGGCATGAATCTAATCAGAACCAACTCACAACCAGCTCCTACTCGTATCAACGAAGCTGCTAGTGAGCTGAATAATTCTACACGCCGTAGCTGGTGTATTTCTTCGGTTATGGTGACAGATGAGGCCAGTAAACATGCTGTTGCTTCTTTTGATGGCTTCAAGACACTTGCCACCGATGGCATACCATATACCTAGTTATGTGAGTTACCAAAAGGTATAGATCAGCTACTGGTAACTGTGAAGAGAATCTTCACTGCCAGCCTGGCGAATAGTGAAAGTGCCTTTATACAGAAAATCAGGAAAGGGGACTACACACTCGCCAAGAGCTTCAGACCTATAAATCTGACTTCTTTCATGTTGATGGAGAGAATGGTCGAATCCATGTATGCAAAACTGCCTTGCGATTGCATCTTCTGTTTACGATGCAACACGGTGTGAAGATCTTGGAAGAGTGCGTTTCAGAATCTGGTAAGCAAAATTGAAGGCGCCCTTGGCATTTTCATCGACATTGAGGGTGCTTTCGACAATGCAACTTTTGGCGGTATGTGTACTCGGAGTAGACAAATCACTAGTTTTGTAGATAATAGCAATGCTGGTGAATAGGACTCTGATTGCGGATGCTGACTGTGACCAATATGTGATGGCGGAAGTAAAGAAGGGTTGCCTGCAAAGCGGCGTTCTATCTCCACCGTTATGGTGGGTGTTGGTCGGCTCACTGCTTAAAGCTCTTAATAGTTCTGACGCCTGTGCAAAAGCAAATATGTAGGTGTGATCGACGATCGGTGCACTAGGAATCGGCATTCAGTCAATCCTCTCAAAACTGAGGTTGTTTTCTTTACGAGAAGGAGGAAGCTGACTGGTCTGACTCGTCTAGTGTTTAAAGGCACTACCATACAAATCTCCAAAGAAGCTAAATATTAGGGTGTCAATATGCACCAAACATGTTACATCGAAAGCCTCTAAGGCATTGTCGGCCTTCTGGCAGTGTAAAGGAGCTATCGACAAGACCCTATCACCAAGAAGGTTCTTCTGGATATACACGACTATGATAAGGCCAATTATATCCTATGCGTCGGTTGTCTGGTAGAATAATGCGTCTTTGCTGCTTTTACCAGACTCGAAAGAGGTGTCCGACTCGGTGCATCAAGGCTTTCTTTATCACTCCTGCCTCCGCTCTAGATGCATGGATGAATCTCCCTCCCCTTGACATTCATATCACGGGCTGCACTCTCAATGCCATCTTCCGCTTAAAAAGAATTAGTCTTTGGCACAACATGCACTGGAGCTACTCGTATGATGATATTGCGCGCCAATTGTCTTTGACATGCCACCTGATGCAATGGCACCAGAACACCTGATGTGGAACAACGAAACCGAATTTCATTGAGCCAGGAAAGGAATGCAGGCAGGTCTTTACAGATGGCTCCAAGACTAATATGGGACACGAAGCTGGTGTCTTTCTGGTGGTTGACAACCCTAGATATCATTCCACGTTAGAACAACTTGAGTCTGTCTTCCACGCAGAGATATACGCCATCCTGATTGCAACAAACTATATTACGAGCATTTATATCTGTAGCGACAGCCAAACTAAGCTTAGAGCATTGCTGAAAATTCTTACGACTTCCAAGCTAGTTCCAAAATGCAAGACATCATTGAATGCAGTCGGAACGCTAAGTTCACTGAGTTTTGTCTGAGTCCCAGGTCTTAATGGGATCACGGGAAATGAAATCGCCGATGAACTTGCAAGACAAGGCTCAGAGGAGAGTTTTTCAGGACTTGTACCGACTTTAGATTTGCCTGCATCCTCGGCTAAGGCTTCCATTGCCAGTTGGGTTTCATATGACCACAACTGCAGACGGCATGACCCTTCAGGTTGCGGGCAGGCCTAATGAATGCTTCCCGACGTCTGTAAGTTGTCAGCGTCCTTCCTACTGTCCCTCAGTAGAAAAGACTGCTTCGTGACAGGGTTACGTACTTGAATGTGCTGGACCTAATTGATACAACAACTCAGCTGGAACATCCGCCGCCACAGCTACTTCGAAGAGGCAAAGAAAGAAGGGCAAGGTTGCGATCATGGAAAAAGTGGAAATAGCTGGCTCAGCCGCTGGTGCCTGCTGCCTCCATCACCGCTGCGAAGAGTTTTGCTACGTAACGCTAGGCGTAAGGTAGCAAAATATGAGGGTTGTGATCAAAGCAGCTTAAGCGAATGGGATAAAGCCGTCTTTGAGAGAGCGCAGGCCATCCTGGTCAACAAATCAATCTCTTACTCAACAGCAAAGGCCCTCTACCTACTACTGCGAAACCTGGGCTGAAAGCAGCAAAGAAGTTCTGGCAACACTCATGGAAACCCACTTTCCAGGATCCACAGTATCAGGCGACCCTGGCGTGCTACAGCACACTGAGAACACTGATCCCTCTCTCTCTCCGAGGAGGAAATTCTATCTGGGTGTGATTCTGGACAAAAACCTGAACTGGAATCTTAACGTAGCGGAAAGAATCAAAAAGGGATATAATGCTCTTTGAAACTGTTTACAGAAAATTAGCAGCGCGGTGGTTCGAAGAATGGCTTCCATAGCCATTACAGGTGCGCTACGTACCAAGTACCTTCGGCAGCATTGGACACCTTTCTGCACCTAACACCCCATGATTTACAGATCAAAAAATTGGCTGGAAACAGTGCGATACGACTCACTAATCTGAGTTACATAAAGAGCAGTAGTTTCGGACATGGCACGGTACTAACAGAGCTACTGCCAGGCAATCCAATTCTAAAGGATGAAATTCCTTCCCTGATCGACTTCGACATTCTGTACGATATAATATTGTATTTCCGGAGAGGGAGGACTGGGAACAAAATGAAATAATCAGGTCAAATGAAATTGCAATTTTCACAGATGGCTCAAAAACAGGGGAAGGACCAGGTTCTGGTATCTTCTCAGAAGAGTGTCTATAAGACTACCGCACGCAAGCAGTGTCTTCCAATCAGAGGTTCTGGCTGTCCTCAGGGTGGCTGAGCTAGTGCAGATGAGATTGGTATCCGAGAGAGACATCGCTATCTACATCGATAGCCAGGCCGCACTCGAGGCAATGGAATCAGGAGCTGTCGCACAGTGCTCAAGGCACTATGCAGTCAAAACCTGGTGAGGTTGTGCTGGGTGCCAGGACACTGCGGTATTAAAGGAAATGAACAGGCGGACGAGCATGCAAGAAACGGAGGGCTACTCGACCCATTTGCATAGTGGGGCACACTATCGAGGAAAAAATCACAAAGACTGCAAACCTAAGGTCAAGCCTTGAAGGACACGGGGTAACCAAGGCTCTTTCGCCGCTTTTTAACGGCAAAAATCTAGGAAGTTAATAAAACTAAACAGGGATAAGCTTAGGACAGTATAGGAATCTTGACAGGACACTGTCTCCTGTATTACTGTATGTATTACTTGTATGCATTACTTATGGTAAATAGTAAAATATGTTACGTACAAAGCGACCTTGCAGCTAGCGCAAATAGTTACAACTTCTAGCATGTGCTCCCCGATATTTATCATATGTTTTAGTTTCTTAGATGGTTTCTGATTTCTACTTACCGATACCTATCATCTGCTCAGCCGAACGAAAGAGGAACTGGAGTAATTCTAGCTTTTTATGACGTAAGGCAGAGTAGATTGTAGAGACCTTTACAACCGCCATGTTCAATATGTTGAAAAAAACTGTTTTCACCATTTAGCAGATCTTCGATCCAAATCATAAGTTGAAATTTTTTGATCAGCCAGTTCCACTCCTCCCATTATTTCGTTATAACTTTTAATTGCAACAGGTATAGGAAACCATAGCAGTTTGATACTAAAGGGTTTTCCAATAGGGACTTGAAGACTTTGAATTTAATTTGTGAACGCACTTTTTCACTAATCATCAAACTGTCACTGTCAATTTATTCAGTAAACTCAACATTTTCCTCATAGTAAAGTACACGAACGAGCAACGTCTGCAAATTATAAAACTTTTCTATCGAAATTCGGAGTTGGTGACTGCAACTTTAAGAGCGTTAACTCGAATTCTCGGTCGTAATTCTCGCCCTAGTAGACAGGCAATAACAATTCGTTGTGTGATGTTGCCGTGTCAGTGAGACAACGGGTTGGTCGAAGTGTCGAAAATATCGCTGCCGTTCAGGCGTCCGTAGCAAACGATCCAAATCAGTCAATTCCACGGCGTTCTCAAGAATTGGGCACCGCTCAGACCACATTATGGCGTATTTTGCGTAAGGATCTTGGTTTACACTCATACAAGATCAAGCTGACTCAAGAATTGAAGCCGATGGACCATTTGAAGCGACGTACGTTCTCCGATTGGGTTCTGGAGAAGATGCGCCAAGATGATGAATTTCATCGCAAAATCATCTTCAGTGACGAAGCTCACTTTTGGCTCAATGGGTTCGTCAATAAGCAAAATATGCGTTATTGGTCGGGTGAAAATCCACATGTGCTTCATGAATCACCACTTCATCCACAAAAAATAACTGTTTGATGCGGTTTGCATCCGCCGGCGTTATTGGGCCATATTTTTTCGTCGACGATAACGATCGTCACGTTACTGTGAGTGGTCATCGTTATCGCGCCATGATCACCGATTGTTTTTGGCCCGAATTGGAAGTTATGGACTTGGATGACATGTGGTTTCAATAGGATGATGCCACAAGCCACACAGCATACGCTACAATCGATTTATTGAAGAGTAAGTATGGTGAGCGTGTTATCTCAGGAAATGGGCCAGTCGATCGGCCGCCTCGTTCGTTATTGATTTAACGCCGCTTGACTATTTTATGTGGGGCTACGTTAAGTCATTGGTTTATGCCAACACGCCGACGACTTTGGAAGAGCTCAGAGCTAACATTGAACGCAAAATAGCGGCCGTTTCGGCCAAAATGTGTGGCAGAGTCGTTGAAAACTGGGTCCAATGAATCGACCTCTGCAAACGTGCCCGCGGTGGCCATATGAACGAAGTCGAGTTCCATTCATAAATGTTTTGATTGTACTTCAAGCCGATAATAAAGTTTTTGAAGTATCTCAAATGGTTTGCGTTTTATTTAGAAAAAAAAGTTGTCAAGTCGTTATTGGAAAACCCTATACTATTAATTCCTTTGAATCGAGCCACTTTGCAACTAATATTCCACCATTGCTGATTCCGAAGTTCACCTCGTATTTTTTCAGTGTGCTGCCAAAGTGGGAAGGTTTTTCCTCGATTTTATAGCGGTTCCAACTGCAGCATAGTCAAGTTTTTGCAATAACAAAGTGCTGGTGAAAAGTCGATCCATGTCAATCATTACATCAGTCTCCCGAATAGTACAGCAAAGCTTTTTTACAACTCTCCTCCCAAGAGTTCCTTTTGAGAATCCTTCCTCCTTTCCAGTCATAAGTGTAACCTTTTTTCGTGTCACATCTCACCCAAATTTTAGTCCCCGCTTTATTGGTTTTAACGGTTGATACTGTTTCAAAGGTGACCTACCTTTGAATTTCACCATGCTTTCATCTATAAACTGGAAAGGTGATTCTGTTCTTTGAGATGGAAAGGTGGTCTTTACACAATTTGCCAACTCTTCAATTAGTATAGCTTAGAACAACCTGTTGGTTTTGATGGATGGATGATGGATATGTAAATAACTTTGCCATTAAAGGCTGGAATCGGGTTCTAGATAAAGCATTTCTTACTAGCACATTACCAAGAGATGGGTTCATACTCCAATAATCTTGCATTTTTTGTAATCTATTATTGCTCATGATAAGACAAATACCAAGAAAAGCAAGAATTTCATATTGATCAGTTCTTGGGAACTTCTTTTCTGGTTGCTTTTCGGGAATTTCAATTCTTTTATTCGTACATTCTGCTATAAGTATGAGCAATAGAGCGGGTTAATTTGTTTGAGTCAAAAAAAACATGGTAAGCGTCCACCAGAATCGGAATCTATGATGAATCCTAAGAAAATTTCACCATGAAACTATGTGTTTTTAAAATCAATTCCTAGCTCCCGCTGAGAAGCATAAAGATTTCAGGTTGAGGTATTTTAAGGTATTTTGAGGTATTTAAGGCATTTAAAACAAAAAAACACATTTTTGAATCATGTTGGGCTGAATTCTGATTCATCTTCTTACAACAAATTTTATAAATATTCTTTTTTTAATTAACCAAACAATTTTTTTAAATTTGACGAAATGTGCCGAACATGTCATGTCCTGAGGCTCATTTTAGAAAGTGGAAGCCAAAAGTCTGTAACTTTTTAACGAAGTGAGGTATCGGCCTAAGATTTTAAATATATATCCTTATAACTTCAAAGAAAATTTTGAACAACAAAATAAAAGTAGGCGTGGCATAGGAAAGGGCGTAACTTAACGGTCATAAATTTAATTTGATTCAAAAAAATATATATTGTTATTTTCATACACTAATTAGGAAACTTTTAAAAGATAAGCTTTAGAAATAAAATAACAAAAATTCTTAAAGAAAAAATAACTTATTTGTCAGTTTTTAAAGTCTTATTTGGCACGTGGGCGGCGCCCCTCATTCGTGAGGTCATACATCTCACTCTTTGTTTGCTTCGTTACCAAGCCAATTGGAACTCGTTGGAGGCTTGTCTGTCTTTTTGGCTGCTCTAGACTGTTTTATCGCACACCGAAGGAAACCTTCTTGTGGAACATCAAGGCGTCATCTTAAAAGAGTCATTGGTGATCACATACTTACATATTGTAATGTAATAAAAATTGTAACGTAGGTATTAGACAACTTATTGGATTGCGCGCCATCTGTTTGTGAATAAGATAAATGTAAATAAAAGGAGAGCAACCAACTTCGGGCAGGATATCGGCGGCGATAAAGATAATGAATAGCATGCTGTGTCCAACCGCCTGCTTGAGTTGAAGTGGTGCTCGAAATAAATAAAATTGTGATCTTTAAAATTTAGCGAAATCAATTGTGGTTTTTATAGAGTTTTATATCTCAGGTGTGGGGTGCATCCTAAAGATTTAAATTTAACTAAAATTTTCTTGAAAATCGCGAACATAGCTTCCCTCTAACCCATAAACAAAAAAGGAAGACATGCCGAAAACGCGTGATACGACACGCAAGCTTTTAGTCGCCGAGGGCGAAATAATAGACGACGTTTACAACGATGCCATTGGAGTACATGGGGAATCGTCCGCAGACAGTCAGCCCGCCGTACAACCAATTTCGCAATCAGTGTTACCCTCCGCTGTGAGTGCCGACAACGATGCCACCAATTTGGAGGCAGAGCTGAAAGTTTTGCACATGCGACGAGAAGTTTCGCAGCTACAGCAGGAGATCCGAAATTTAGAAGACGACTCGCAAGCCACCATTGTCCACGACCGCCGCAACGTAAACTTCGATCATCTCGACAACGCTCTTAACACTTTCAACGGCAAAGACTACTACGATGTCCGTAAGTGGTTTAAGGAGTTCGAATTGTACGCCGAGGCACGTGGTTTCACCAAAGAAGAAATATGCTTGTGAGTACGTAGGCTACTGAGGAGACCGCTAAAGAGCGTTCAAACTCGATGGGAGTCGTCGGCTATGACGAATTAAAGGATGTGCTAATCCAGGCTTTTGGACGGCAAGTCACCTCTCGCGATGTTTATCGCCAACAAGAGCGCCGTCGAATAAGACCTGACGAATCATGCCTGGAGTTCGTCATCGCCATGAGAGGACTTGCTTCGAAGGTGTCCGTGCCAGAAGTGGAACTAGTCACTTTTATTATTGATGGGTTTGATGACGACAGCACAAACATCACGTTGGTGAACGACGCCAGAACCATCGCCGAGCTTATTGGCCGATAGGTACCAGGAGAAGCATATGTTGAGCTCCGTACGGAAGTCCGCTGTCAAGCCAGGAATGAGCACCGCCGCAACATCCAAACCGAAGTCCACCGCCGTTTCAGTGAGCACCGGAGTAAAGGAGTTAGCCAATGTCCGATGTTACAATTGTTCGAAGTTTGGCCACTATAAAAGCAGCTGCACAAAACCGCTGAGACCCGCCGACGCTTGTTTTATATGCAATGAAGTAGGCCATTACCATCACAGCTGCCCAAAAGCCCAACGCAAATACCAAAGGATTGTTGCCGCAGTCACCAGGGCGCTAGCGGAGGAGAAATCAGATAGCGAGGAAGAATTGGCTAGCGCCATCAGCGCCATGCAAACAGTAAGTGTTGCCTTTAGAAGTAGTCAAGCCAGACTCATCAGGTTCATAAATTGTTTTTCTCTTCTTGATGCCGGTAACGTGATTAACCTCATCAAGCGCTCTGTTGTCCCAACCGACGTCCAAGTGTCAGAAGTCTTGAAACCAATGAAGTACTACGGAATTGGTCAGCGCAGGCTGCTTTCATATTGTACGATCAGGTGTTACATTAGATTTTTAAAACTAATAAAGCTAATAACTCTCTGGGTAATTCCAGATAACGCATTGACATTACTGCTGATTTTGGGACGAAGTTTTTTGCAAAAATTTAACCATCATTTAAAGAAATTAAATAAAACATGTAAAGAAAAACGTACGCTAATAAATAATAAAACTTTTGATGAACCAGATGCGTTTGACTCGAATAAAATAGATATTGTAAGCGAGTGCAGTAGTCCGACGTGTTGTAGGAACGATGAAGGTTTAAATAAAAACGATGTTAGCAAAAATAGAGTGTCAACTATAACGAGTAACAATAAAATTCAATCCGACGTCTCAATCTCGCCGATTGTTATTACGCCGACTATGTCAAGGATGAGGTTTTTGCGATTGATGTGTTTGAGTCGCCGGTCGAGATAGATATTTGTCCGCGGTTAGATAAATCCCAAACGGAGATACTTAACGAAACAATTGAACGAAATTACTTGAACCCCGAGGGTATTGAACGAAAACCGCATGATTACGAGATGAAAATTAATTTAGTAGATGACACGCCTTTCCATTGCCCACCGAGACGGTTATCCGAATTTGAAAGAAGGGAAATACGCGCGAAAATAAAGGACATGTTAGACAGGAAAATAATTCAACCCAACAAATCGCCATACGCTTCACAAGTAGTATTAGTTAGGAAAAAGAAGGGCGGGTTGAGGTTATGTATCGATTTTCGTGCGCGTTAAACAAGAAAACGGTTCGGGATAATTCCCGATTGCAGTTGATAGAGTACTGTATGGAATTTTTAGGCGGCAAACGTTGGTTTACTTTACTTGATTTAAGGGATGGTTTCAATCAAGTCAGGATGCATGAAGGTTCAGTGCCATACACCTCGTCCGTAACGCCGGACGGGCAATACGAGTATCTAAGGATGCCGTTTGGACTGAAGAATGCACCGGCAGTTTTCCAGCGGTTTCTTCACGAAATATTTCTGGATTTTATTGAGGCAGGGAAGTTAATCATTTACCTGGATGATATTTGGATCGCAACTTCTGATTTCAAATCTCATTTGGAAATCCTTATTGAAGTTGTGCACAGAATTTATGAAAAGGGGTTAGAACTCCGATTAATTAAATGCAAATTTGGTTACGACGAACTCGAATATTTAGGATATTTAGTGAATGCGTCTGGAATACGTCCGACAGATGCCCATGTATAAAGTATAAAACAATACCCGATGCCGAGAAGTCAAATCGAATTGCAAAGATGTTTAGAATTGTTTTCATATTTCCACCGTTTTGTACCATCGTTCTCAGAGATCGCCTAACCGCTGTTAGACCTAACGCGTAAAGAAACTAGGTATGATTTTTCAGAGGAATGTATTGAGGCATTCAGGAAACTTCGTGATAAATTAGCGTCTGCGCCGATGTTAGTAGTTTACAAACCAAATAGGGAAACAGAGTTGCACTGCGACGCCAGTAGTCAAGTGTTTGGATCGGCGTTAATGCAGCTCCAAGATGATGAAAAGTTTCATCCAGTCGCGTATTTCTCGAAAACGGCCACTCCAGCTGAGGCCAAGTACCACAGCTTCGAACTGGAGACTTTATCCATAATTTATTCTTTGCGACGGTTTAGGGTATATTTAGAGGGCATACCCTTTAAGATTGTTACCGATTGCAATTCCTTGACGCTTACCTTGGAAAAAAAACAAGTGAACCCTAGGATTGCTAGGTGGGCGTTAGAGCTGGAAAATTATGATTACTCAATACAGCACCGAAGTGGAGCGTCCATGGGCCATGTGGATGCTTTGAGTCGTTGCCAAGTGGTTGCCACTTTAAGCGAAGATGAAGTAGATTTTTATATACAGGCAGCGCAGAACCGAGATCCGGATATCTGTAGACTACGTGAGAAGTTAGAAACAGAGGTACTTGAGCATTACGAGTTGCAGGATGGACTAGTATTCCGCAGGTTAGATTCGAATATTTTGTTGCTCTATGTCCCTGCTGAAATGCAGGATAACGTTATACGTATGATCCATGAAAAGATCGGACATTTAGGGGTGGAGAAATGTTATCATCAGATAAGAAAGCACTACTGGTTTCCGAGTATGAGGAATAAAATTGAAAGGTTTATCAAAATTTCTTTTATATTCTTTTCGGCGCCCGCCCCGAGCTAATGGTCAAGCAGAGCGAGTAAACAGGGTAATTAAAGCGATGTTAAGTAAAATTAGTGAGAGTTAATCACGCGGATTGGGCCAGTAAATTAACACAGGTCGAATATGCGATTAATAATAGTGTATATAGCTCGACGAAAGAATCTCCGAGTAGACTGCTATTCGGGGTAGATCAGCGAGGTGAAATTGTAGACGAACTTTCGGAGTATCTGGAGTCTAAATTAAATCGTTGTGAAAGTCGTAATCTTAGTGAAATTCGGTAGAACGCGTCAAATGCTATTATTAAGTCTCAGGAGTACAATGAACAGTATTTCTTAAGACATAGTACACCCGCTAAGGTATATGCTCTCGGCGACTTTGTAGTGATTAAACATATTGATACATCTGTCAGGATGAATAAAAAGTTTGATCAAAAATACCATGGCCCTTATGTAATACAGAAAGTACTTCCGAATGACCGATATGTAATCGCGGATACCGAAAATTGCCAATTGACACAAATACCATATAACAACATCGTAGAAGCCTTCCGAATAAGAAAATGGCTGTCCCCTAATAAAGATTTGGATGCTGTAGTCGCTAGCAGTAAAAGGCAACACGAACCGAGTCAGGGAACACTTTGTCAGATAGATACCATTGCTTGTAACATTTAGTTAAGTTCGATTTAATTTTAGATGACTATCACTGCACAACATAATCGGGGTCGATCATGGTGTCAAGTTGACCGAGCTGTAATGTAATAGAAATTGTAACGTAGGTATTAGATAACTTATTGGATTGCGAGCCATCTGTTTGTGAATAAGGTAAATGTAAATAAAAGGAAAGCAACAAACTTCGGGCAGGATATCGGCGGCGATAAGGATAATGAATATCATGCTGTCTCCAACCGCCTGCTTGAGTTGAAGTGGTGCTCTAAATAAATAAAATTGTGATCTTTAAAACTTAGCGAAATCAATTGTGGTTTTTATAGAGTTTTACAATATGACGAATTTTATACCTTTTTAACCCGAGTCGAAGCATTACTTAACTCCCGTCCACTCTGTGCCCTAGTAGATGATGATTTTGATGCACTCACCCCTTCCCATTTTTTAACTGGTAGTCCATTTACTTCGATTTCCGAGCCCCATATGAATAATTTTAATCCTAATTTTCTTTCTAATTATCAGAGACTTCAACACCTGCTGCAAGGTTTTTGGGAAACGTTGGCATAACGAATACCTCACTTCTATTCAAAATCGACTAAAATGGAAGCAACTTAAGCGCAACATCGAACCCGGAGACGTAGTGGTCCTCAAAGAACCAAATATGCCGCAATCTAAAGGATTTTCCAATAGGGACTTGACAACTTTGAATTTAATTTGTGAACGCACTCTTTCACTACTCGTCAAACTGTCACTGTCAATTTATTCAATAAACTCAACATTTTCATCATGGTAAAGTACACGAACGAGCAACGTCTGCAAATTATAAAAATTTTCTATCGAAATTCGGAGTCGGTGACTGCCCGAATTGGAAGATATAGACTTGGACGACATGTGGTTTCAACAGAATGATGCCACAAGTCATACAGCACACGCTACAATCGATTTATTGAAGAGTAAGTATGGTGAGCGTGTTATCTCAAGAAATTGGCCAGTCGATTGGGCGCCTCGTTCGTGCGATTTAACGCCGCTTGACTATTTTCTGTGGGGCTACGTTAAGTCATTGGTTTATGCCAACACGCCGACGAGCTCAGAGCCAACATTGAACGCGAAATAGCGGCCGTTTCGACCGAAATGTGTGGCCGAGTCGTTGAAAACTGGGTCCAATGAATCGACCTCTGCAAACGTGCCCGCGGTGGCCATATGAACGAAATCGAGTTCCATTCATAAATGTTTTGATTGTACTCTAAGCCGATAATAAAGTTTTTGAAATATCTAAAATGGTTTGCGTTTTATTTAAAAAAAAGTTGTCAACTCCTTATTGGAAAACCCTATCAATGGATATTGGGGGTCGTACAGGACTCAACCCAAGGAAGGGATGGTTGCACACGAGTATTATCAGTTAAAACCGCACATGGAGAATTCGTACGGCCAATCACCAAACTATTCCATCTTCATGTTCTTAAAGACTAAGGTCTTTCAGCCGGTGGCAGAATGTTTTGGATTCATCTTTACCATGGCAATCGTCATAAGTACTCATTTTACTACATACGCTTTTCTCTTTCTTAAACATACTTTGTATGACGTGATCTGGAAAATATTTTAATGCAGGTTCATGGTCTCATAATAATTGGGGGAGATATTAATGCCTGGAGTGTTCTTTGGGGTTCACCTTGCACAAACAAAAAAGGTTCTCTTTTAGAAAATCTTTTAACAAATTCTAACTTTCTTTTACTGAATGATGGCTCTCCTACTCACTTCTCTACACACAAAACCCTTACCCACATTAACATCACTTGTTGCGCTCCTGAGCTATACCCAAAAATGCAATGGAGAATTTTGAATGATCTGCACAATAGCGATCATTTCCCTATCTTAACTAACCTTAATTTAGGAACGAAAGCAGACTCCACGCGTCCAATGTCAAAATATAAAACAGACCAAGCAAACTGGGATGAATATAAAAAACTTACCACTGAATTCACACATACTTTTAACACAATTACAAACATTAACAAATCAGCAGCTATATTTCAAAAATCCCTCCGAAATGCAGCTAATAAAACTATTCCATAAACATTTCCCAAGCACCGCAAATTTTTTGCTCCCTGGTGGAACGAAGAGCTTAAAAATTTAAGAGACAAAAAAGTGTCAGCCTGGAAAAAATTCTATTGCTGAAAACCTTATTTCGTTTAAGAAAGCCAATGCATTATTTAATGCACCTCTGTAACCAATATTTGGAACAGAATCAAGCGCTTCAGTGGCTCAGCTATTTCCCAGACTATTAGATGTATCGACACCAACTCGGGACCTCTTATCACCTCGACAGAAATAAGTAATCATTTCGCAACCACTTGGTTGAATTACTCCAATGACACTAATTTCCATAACAACTTTAGAAAAGAAAAAAATAGTCTACACGACATAACCCTTCCCCCTACTAATTCTACCAGTATTCACCTCGAGCAACCCATTTCTATCTCTGAATTAGAATCGTGCCTAAGTAAACTGAAAGGTAAGACACCCGGTAGAGATAGACTTTCGTATCCTATGTTCAAAAATCTATCAACCAAAGCGAAGATCGTTCTTATTAGTCTATATAACACAATTTTTGATACAAGTCTCATACCGCAATATTGGGAGGTTGCTACAGTCATACCCATTCCCAAACCCAATAAGGAGATACACAAAGTAAACGTATATAGACCCATCTCACTGTTACCATGCATATCCAAGATTTTAGAAAAGATTGTAGCAAAGCGTCTTCTCTGGTATACTGAATCCAAAAAACTAATTTCTCCATCTCAAGTAGCTTTTAAGGCCAAAAGAGGATGCCAAGATGCTTTGCTCCATCCATATCGATAGTTATATATCAAACGCTATCTCAACCAAAAATCATGTTTCAGTACTTTCCCTCGATTTCGAGAAAGCCTTCGACAGAATAGGCATCCATCTAGTTCTAAAAAAGCTGAGAGAATGGCGAATAGGTCCTAAAATATATGGTTACATCAAGGCTTTTCTTTCTAATAGAAAATTTTGTGTAAGAGTTAATAATACGTACTCTCCTTGCTTTCCTCTCCACAATGGCATACCACAGGGATCCCCCCTTTCACTAATGCTTTTCTCTATTGCATTCGACGAAATCAGCCTTATTATATCCAGGTATAAAATTCTAGATCACTGTTGTTATGCTGATGATGTATACATACTTTGTAAGGACAATGATTTAGAATTAATAAAAACAACTTTTTCGTATTTAATAAAAGATATTGCAGACTGGTCGACTTACTCAGGTGCAAATATAGCATTACAGAAGTGTAAAACATTCCACATTTATAAAAAAAAATTTTGCCCTAGCTTAAAATTAAGAATAAATGAAGTTGAAATAGAATCTGTTAGCAAATTGAGTATTTTAGGATTAATTTGTAATAGTAAATTTAAATGGACAGATCATTGTATAGAACTTAAAAAAACACTTGCTGCTAGGCTTAATCTTATTAAATATCTTTCTTCAAAAAAATGTAAAGTTCACACAAATACACTAAGTTACTCGTACATAACAAAAATGTTAATTCTAAATAAAATAGACTATGGCCTCGACATTTACGGAAACTGTCCAAAATCAACACTCAACATAATAAAACCTACATACCATCAAGCTGCAAGGCGATCAATATATGCATTTCAAACTACGCTAATAAAAAATGTACTAGCTGAATCCGGCCTGCCCACTCTTACCGAAAGATATGAAGAAATAATCTCAAAGCTTGCAAAAAAAACTCTTGTTTCCCTCAAGATCGGTAATAAAAAAAAAGATGTAACCTCTGCCCTTCGATCCAGACGCCAAAAAAGTATTCCATCAGCAATTTCATGCATATGGAGTCACATAACATCATTCAACCTGCCCACTAAAATCAACTACTTTCAAGCTCCATCGTACCCTCCTTGGTTGTATAGACTGGAATCTTTTGAGCTGTCAATGTCAAATTTCTCAAAAGATATAACCCCAAAAAACGTATACCAACAAATTTTCAACACCATAGAAAATGACCTCAAGACCAAGAACTGGAAGTTCAACTTCTCTGACGGGTCTAAAACGTAAAACCACACAGCTTTTGCGGTTACAACCCAAAATGGTAAGCTCATTAAAGTTGGCCTCCTGCCGGAACATGCTTCAATCTTAATCTTAAGTCTACGAAGCCTTAAAATACGCCGCTTCTAACAAAGGCCACTTTGTCATTTGCACAGATAGTCTCTCGGTCATCCATGCAATTACGAACCTTAACAACTGCTCTCCAGCAATTATGATTCTCAGAGACATTATTATAAAAGCTCCACAAAAGATCAAAATTATGTGGGTCCCTGCTCACCAAGGCATAATGGGTAACGAATACGCGGATAAAGCCGCTAACTCTGCCGGAAAATCACCCATACTTTTATTCAACACATTCAGCGAATCAGATCTTTTAAGACTCATTAATGCAGAAATAAGGTCCGTCCAGAAGCAAAGGTGGTCAACAAACGTTCATCACTATTCAAAAATAAACAACAATAAAACGCACCCAATATACCCAGCGGACACGCCAAAAGAAACCATTTCCAACTTTGTTCGTCTTCGCTTAGGCCACACGTCCTTAACTCATCAGCATCTACTAAACAAGGAAAGTCCCCCGATCTGCCCTACATGCCTGGTATCTATGGATATCTATCACCTCCTAGACGACATAAGCCAGCATTTACCTAACAAAAATCAAAACATTTACGAAGTGCTTAAAAATATCAATGCACAAAACCTAGAAACTATTCAAAAAATAATTGCTAATTGCTCTCGTGAGTGTCGTGGGGTGCGCATCTCAGTAGAACAATAAGTAAAAGTTTTATACCTTCACTATGAAGTGCTCTATTTGTACCGAAAAAATTGAAAGGAATTGTTCCACTAAAATATCATGTAGTGATTGCTTTGCATTCTTTCATCTATCCTGTGTAAATATAAGTGAACAAGATGCTGATTTTATGTGCTCTTTCGGAAAGACTTTCCGTTGTGACAAGTGCGAAGTGCTCAGGCGTAGATCTATGCGGATGCCTGATACAATTATCAGCAACAACAACAATCAATGCGGAGAAAGAAGAGAAAATGCACCGTCCTCCACTGCTAGCCGAAACCAAGGAACTAACAACAGAGGTCAAACTACTGAAGCACATCTAGATACACCTGCACACACTGAAGCTGAATCAGAATTTACTCTCCAAATGATTTACCTTAAGCTAACCAAGCTGGAAGAAACAAACAACCGCTTCCTGGCTTCACTCAACGAGCTACGAACCGAAAATGCAGAGCTGAAAGCGAAGGTAAATTCACTGCAGAGTAAACTAAATTGGCAACAGCAACATCTGCTCTCCAACTGCATCGAAATTGTTGGTGTTTCAAATGTAACCTACAGCAATGCTATGAACAAAGCCCAGACAATACTCCAGAATGCTTTGTCAATTGATGTTCCCGATACTGACATAGAGAGATGCTATGTAAAGAATGTGCGAAACAAAAACAACGGACCTCCAAACAAATCAATCATCTGTGTTAAGTTCACTGACTTGTCGTTGAAGCAGCGGATCATGAGTGTGAAGAAGAAGAAGAAGGGAAACCTAATTTCAAACGCCACTATTAACGAGAGCGCCCACAGCAGCAACAGCAACAACAAAATGCAAAGCGGGATTTACATCAACGATGCTCTTACGTCATACACAAGGGCTCTCTTCATGCAAGCGAAAGAAGTAAGAAAGCGGAAACAATATAAATTTGTGTGGTTTAAGAACAACCAAATACTTATGAGGAAGGAGGAAGGTGGAAAAGTCATCTCGATTAAATCTTTTACTGATCTTGAACTTGTTTGAATAATGAATTCTGAATTTAATGACACAAATGATGACTTTTCTATCCTCGACCTAAGTTTTTCAAATTGTGATAATGTTTTTAAAAATAGTTCATACTCCATAAACAAACTGTTTGTCGTACACCAGAATATTAGAAGTTGGAGAGAAAACTTTGCATCTCTTACTACCCACCTTGATTCTTTTCATTGCATTCCGGATATTATTATCGTTTCCGAAATTTGGATTTATGGGTTTGAAATTAACGATTATCATCTACCGGGTTTCCTTTTCTTTGCTAATCCAAATGAAAATTATGCTGCGGGCGGTATCGGCTGTTTTATTAAAGAGAAACTAATAGTTCATGAAGCTAAGTGTGTCGACTTTCAGAGCGCAGACATTCTAAAGGTTTCTGTTAGGTTTAATCAGATGCCTGCGAGAGGTGCACATATGACTTGCAAATCACTGATCACTCAATGATAGGTTTATTGGTGAATACTTTTCAAAGCAAAAAGAAGAGTCGTACCGAAGTTAATAGCCAAAAGCAAAAAACAAGAATTGATTTTATAAAGCTGACAAATCTTCTACTTTATGAGTCCTGGGACGATGTTTACTTGGAAAGTGATGCTTCTGCTTCTTATGATGTGTTCATAACTCGCCTTAATAAATTTATATCAAATTGCTCCTCTACGGAACCATTGAAAAAATCTAAAAAAAGACTAAAACCCTGGATATCTAGTCAACTCATTGAAAAAGTTAACGTGAAACACAAGCTTAGAATAAAATGCTCCAAGAATCCCATGAACCTTAGGCTGAAAAATAAGTTTAAAAAGCTATGTTTGAATTTAAAAAAAGAGATTGCTTTTTGCCGCGATAATTATTATCGAACTAAATTCATTTCTGCTAAAGGTAACCTTAAATCAGAATGGCAAGTAGTGAATGATATTCTGAACAAGTCTCATTCTACAACAAAACCCCATTCAATTTGTGTGAGCAATTGCGAACTGAGTCAATGAGTATTTCACGTCAATGAGTATTTCACCTCAATAACAAACAGCATACCAACACAAACAGTTGTGCGAAATTGCACTCGTTGTTACAATTCAATAAGTGGGAGTGGTGACATGTCGCAATATACGAGCTTTGCCTTCGAACCTATCACTGCTTTAGAGCTCCTAAAAGCAATTGGATCTCTAAAAAAATCCAACTCTTGTGGCTTTGATAATATTTCAAATATACTTGTTAAACAAATAGCATGCTATGTGATTGACGTCCTGGCAGTCATTTTTAATCGCAGTATATTTACAGGAACATTTCCCGTGGAACTCAAATGCGCCGACGTAATTCCGCTGTTTAAAAAAGGCTCTGCAGACGATATGAAAAACTATAGGCCAATTTCACTTCTGCCCACTTTTAGTAAATTATTCGAAAAAGTTATTAAAGAGAGAATAATGTCTTACTTGAAAAAAATTGAGTTTTTCAATCCAATGCAATTTGGTTTTCAGCAGGGTAAATCTACCGAAGACGCTCTTCTAAATTTTTGCTCAAATATTTTGTCTAACCTTGATGGTAAAAAATTCACGGCTGGTTTATTTGTTGACATCACAAAAGCCTTTGACATGGTCAACTATACTATACTGTTGGATAAAATGGAAAAAGCGGGTTTTCGTGGGTTCATACTAGAGTGGCTTAGATCGTACCTAGCAAACAGATCTCAAAGAGTGAAGATTGATGGTATGAGAAGCGAGATTCGTTTCTTCAGTTTGGGAGTTCCTCAAGGTTCTGTGTTGGGACCCATTTTATTTCTAATTTATATAAACTCACTGTTTTCACTAAACTTCAGAAGTAGAATTACGGCGTTTGCAGACGATGTTGGCTGCTCATATGGCTCTGAAAGTGTCTTGGATTTAATCTCTGACATTAATTGGGATCTTAGTCTATTAAGAATTTGGTTCGCAGAATACAATTTGAACATTAGCTCAAAGACAAAAATAATGTTTTTTAACCTAGTTTCCCCAATGTGTATGAATGCGGACGTTTACTTCCACGCACCAGAATGCCAAAAGTATGGATTAGCAGGCTGTAATTGTGATTCTAGTCAAATACTTCCAACATTTTGTAGCAGTCTTAAATGTAGTGATAATTGCTTTTTAATTGAGGAAGTAGACGAGTTTAAGTATCTTGGGCTCACAATTGATTCTAGGATGTCATTTGCAAGCCACACAGAGTCCCTAAGGAAATATTTTCGAAATACCCTGCGACACTTTTTTTATCTAAAAAATGTTTGTTCAAAGCAATTATTAAAAATCATTTATTATGGTGTCTTTCACACTAAACTCCAGTATGGAATTGTTTGTTGGGGGGGCGTGTATCTGAATAAAATCAAACCCTTACTAGTCTTACAAAAAAGTGTAGTAAGGAAAATCTGTAACAAGAATCGGCGTCATCCAAGTTTCCCATTGTTTTGTGATATGAAAATTCTTCCAGTTCGTCATTTGTATTGTTTTAAAGTGTTGAAAACGTTCTTTCAGAGATCAGGAAATTTAAATTACAGACTTATATCTGATTACAATCTACGGAGAAACTTTTCCTATGTTGTGACTGTACCCGTTTTTCGTACAACTGCATTTCGGAATTTGTATAATATCTCTTCATGTCGACTATCTAACAAGCTCCCTTTAAATATTAAAATGATAAGAATTTTTGGAATATTTGAAAGGTCCATAAGGTCTTGGCTTTTTAATTATGATTCACAGAACGTGGAATACCTTCTCTCTGATATTCTGGTGTAAATAATGTTTTTTTTTTCTAACTTCCTCTTAACTTTTCTTTATTTTTATGTAGATATTTTATTTTGATTTGCATCCTTCACTTTTCTTTGTAAATATAATTGTATATTAAATTAACTTGTTCTTTGAATGTAAATAAACGGGTCACCCCACCCACATATTAATAATATTAAAACCCATTGAAGTGGCATTTGGCACTATTTTAATACTTTATGTATATAAAATATAAAATGTCACTATATTATTTCTATTATATATTTTTTTTTAATATACTTAATGAATTATTGTGTTCAAATCACGTAAATTTTACACATGTATTATATATAATGAAATAAAAAATACTAATACTAAAAATAAAAAAAAATTACTAATTCTAAAACTGAACTATAAATTGTAATTTTTAATAATTTCCTATTTTTATCAGCGAGCCGATAGCCTATGCAGCTTGTGCTCTCTAAAACTGTTCATACTAACTTAGTAATTTAACATTATTTTTGTTAGTTTGTATAATAATAATAATAATAATAGAGTTTATGTAATTTAATCAGATCGCATAAAACCATTATACGATACAGTCCATCACAAAATTATTTAATTGGAGTAAATTTTGCGAATTACACTCATTATAAGAAAATACGAAGAAAAAACTAAGAAAAACAAATCTAAGAAACTCTTCTCTCATAGCCAAGCTTAAGTAATTCTTAAATTTATAAACGTTTTCATAGATTATTTACAGCCCTTACCTTTTAAATAAAAAAAAAATCACGAATACGATGTTATCTTCTACATGTCACTCGCCGTATCTAAATATGAAATAAATCATTTTAATTACGATCATGGTCAACTTGTTAAAAATCCAACCAACCGTCACTAATCACGTACATATCTCAGAGTTTTTTTTTTCTCTCTTCGACTACGGCTTTAATTTATTATATTTTCGCCAAAAAAATTAATTGAAAAAAAAGAACTCGTTTTACTTTTTAAATTCAGAGCCGTCGTCGTCGTATGACAAAAACTCACTTTAACTTGTTTCTCAGTTTAGGTTTTCTTTTTCATTTTAAAATTTTTTATTTTTATTTTTTTCCAGTTGTTAATTTATGTTTTTATCTTCCTGTCCTTACGCAAAAAGAAGGAAATCACTAAAAGTTACAAAAACTCCAGCCGAAAAAGGAGATATCGTTTTTCAATATATATAATTTTTTTTTTCAAATTTGCATAAGATGCACATAAACCGCTAACCACGTTCTCGCACACTCAACGATTTGTCGTTTTTCTTTTTTGATTATCAACTGTTCGGCAATAAGGTCCAAGAATGACTGTAAGATGTTCATACAATGCAACAGAACTAAAAACCAACAAAAAAAAACCAAAAACGATTCAAACTTTGAAATGTGCTAAATCGTTAACAAGTTCGAGTGCATATATCCAAGCATCTTTAGGGTGCAATATTCGGTTGCATCACTTAAAGAAGATGTGCTAAGTACGAGTATGTACGTCAAAATACCTGCTGCGAAAGACGTCTACAAGTGTTCACTTAACAAAAAAGGAAAAAAGAAGAAAACCAAAACTAAAACGAAGGCGGCAACGTCGAAAAATGTATCTCAATTTTAAATGTAAATTCCCAGCAGCAACACCACAGAAGATAAAATATTCATAAAATTATCGAAATAATATTCGGCACACGATGCGAAATTCGAACCGGCTTGCTTGCCGATCCGATCGCCTCCGGGTAGATTATTCTCAATCACGTTAAGGTAGGCAATACCATGTACAATACCTATACTCGTAGTACGAATAATCGCGCACTACTCTACTGTATATTTTAGATACTCGTATCCCACGGCGAGATACTCGTATGTAACAAATTTAACTGCTACTCGTATACCGTTCACAACAGAGATACAACAGTGACTGGATTGGAACTAACGCTTTGATTGCTACCACTTTTTTGTTGACGGCTAACGATAATGACAATATGTTGAACGACTATGATAACGGCCGATGATCCGAAAACCAGCTGATGAGAACTTGGTCAACTACTCGTACACACTGACCAGACTAACCGGGTGTCCTTAGCTTTTAAACTGATATCGCCAGAGCTTTCCTTCATAATTGAAGTGGAAATTGTGTAGATGCGCATGTTCCCCGAAAGTAGTAACAACATGTTTCCTAAGTAACTCCAAATCAAACCAGCCACCAATGTGATAAACATTCGACCAGAACAGACGCTAACTGTCGGTTGACGCTAGTGACCATCTAATGAATAAGTAAACCTCTGGAAAATACCAAAACTATGAGTGTATTCTACTACCGAACGGATATGGCTACGGTTACGGTTACTTACTCGTACACTATCCGCCCTAGCGTTATGGCTTCAAATATGGTAAGAGTATCTTTCTCTCTAGTCTAGTGGAACGAAATGCCAAATGCATACATAGTATTATGCTTTAGTAACTAAAGATTGTTTCGCAGTTGCTAGTCTACACGACTATTCGCGTATATTTTTTTTTTGCGCAAATTTAATGCGAATGCTGACTTGGGCTAAAGTGTCCTTTGGGGGGACATTTCATGTAATATACGAGTATGTTCTACAACAACTTTCGGCCGACTGACGACTCCTGTCGAACAACTGGCTCAATTACATCAGCAGGTGAGTTTTAAATGAATGCACGCACACCATGCCTAAGGACTGCCTGGGGGGATATTTGTCCAAGTAACCAGATAAAACCCTCTTAAGTCCTCTAATCAAGATACCTTTACATCATTTGCCATTTAAAAACGAAAATTCAAAAAACGAAAAACAAAAACAACATCATTCTCGTACAATAGTATCTCTTACCCAAATTGTATTTTGTATCCTAGTCCTAAGACGGAGATTAGTGCATATTAGGTGTCGACTACTCATAAGTTTGACAAGAACACAAGGTTTCCTCCAAGGAAACCCAAAACAGAACAACACTTTACTTGTTTTCCATGTGTCATGGATTGTAGTTCGTTTATTGAACACACCCCCGATTTTCTATACCGCTAGAGCAGATTAAAGTAAAGGTAAGTGCACAAAATTGTTTTCTTTTTTTTTGTTTAAAACACCGAACAGAGTTTAAAGTTGTGTGAGTTATGGATATCCTGTGAGTTTTATGAAGAGGATTAAGTGGAACTCATAGTTTTTGAATATGTATAAATGCGTATGATATTCTAGGAAGCGAAACTACGAGTATTGTACACGATGAGATGCTTCCCATGCTCAGTTATGCAGTACTACTTGTGTGCCGCCTCTAGCAGGTTTCCTCACATCTTTTGGATACATTGGTATGGTAATATGGAAATATCTATATTTTTTGTTTGTGATATTTTGTATCTCTGTGTGTTGTTTGGTTTATGGTGTACGAGTATGTTCAAAGTTAGATTTTGTGACGGCTACATGTGAGCAGTATTACTCAGATGTCTAACAACGGTAGCAATTTCAATTAACAATTAAAAGTGATTTAGTAGAAGAGTGGGGGGAGAGAAGAAAATTTTGGTTTTGATTAAATTAAATGTGCGGAGAGCTGGTTGTTTTCTGTTATGTTTGAGTTCATCTTCAGGTTTTTGGATTATTCAACTTTTAAGTATCTTTGGCTTATCTTTATTGAGTCAGGAATAGCGAAAAAATAGCAGTTTGAAAGAGCAGATGAATCGGAGAGGAATTTGTTTGAGGGAAAGAAATTTAGATATTATATCTGCAACATGATGGTGCACAATTAATCAAAAGCTTCTTGCAGAGATGCAGCTATTGAATAAAAAGAGGGTTCGAAGGATCTGTAAATCGGTAAGCTGAACATGTGAAGCTTCAAAATGCACAGAAATTGTTGAGCTCGATCTGTTCGGGCCCAGAGATAGTTGGATGTCATTGAAGAGTTAAATTAAAGGATGGAAGGAGCGCTTGTCGAGTTGTTCGATGCCGAACGGGTTCCGATGATGTGAAAAATAGTTCCATATCAGGCAGCGGAAAAAGCATAGTGTGGAAGCCAGAAATCTTTGTGTACCTCAGGAATAACTTCGCCCTTAGTTTTTGGAGCGTCGATATCCTGCCCAGAAATGGAAAGCGATAACTCTAATTTATCCGAGGTGACAACTAAGCCGTCCGTCTCTTCTTCTGACACTCTGTCGGAAATGGAAACCGGTGACGAACTAAAAAGAGATCCTTTACGATCAGAAGAAGAAGATGATCAGAATCAGGGGACTTGAACATAGTGTCTAATTTTTAACGTAAACCACCTATCATGGAGACTTATATTTACAGGATGCCATCGTTCGGAACTGTGTTGTCGGCACAAGTCCCACCTATGAGTCGAGGCCGATCTAAAACCTCTTACTGCTCTTAGGGTCGCAGCACCCAGTACTTATTGGCCACCATGACGCTCCCACAAGGGGGCCTACCTCTTCAAGTCAGGCCCGGACCGAGATCCGGGGGGCTCCTGACTCCCATGGTACCGTCATTTAAGTCCTGGTAGGGACTACCGGTGGTCCAGCCGCCAACAAGACCTATGACCGGCAACTTGTGACTGATCAAATCGTAACAACTTTCGGTAGCGTCATCTGAAGATGTTTATGATAAGACCAGTACTTTACTCTGCCCCGTTTATTATTAGACAACATCATTGATGGGCGAAGCCTTAATAATTGGGTGGGGGCCCAAGGAATTTGAACAGCACCATATCGGAGGCTACTCTGGTAAATTGATACGGTTCCTCGAGATTAATCTTCATTACTCTAAAAGGGTTTTGGCCGCACTTATTCTGCGTCTTTCCAAAAACGCAGAAGACATTGTCCTACTCCAGGAACCATGGGACATAGAAGGTGTGGTTCGTAGACTTGTGACACCTGTATACGTTTCACTCTATACAAGAGACAAAGATAAGATTAGAACTTGTATATTAGTGAAACGTAGAATTAATGAATTTTTACTTCCTAACCTCAACGACCCCGACTTAACCATTACGAGGCTCCTACTGGCTGGCATCGGCATATCTTGGCCGCGATTATGTGCCCTCTTCCTGGTGATAACCTAGAAAGGTTGGTACTGGAAGCTGAAAGGCAAAAAAACTGGCCTCATCATCGGGTGCCACGCTAACGCTCATCACACGGTATGGGGCAGTACCAACATCAACGATAGAGGTGAGTCACTTTTTGACTATATTATAAGTACTAACCTGATTGGCAATGAGCCCATTTTTATAACACGAAACCGACAGGAAGTGCTAGATATCACTCTTATCTCCGACCACATCACTCAAATGCCTACGAACTAGATGGTACCGTCTGAACACTAATTTTCAGCCCACAGATACATCCAATTCCGCCTGAATGATGGACCTCCTAGCTAGTCAGCATTCCGGAATTATCGGAATTATGATTGGCCAAAATACAGAGGAATACTGTCAGAAACGTATCCTCTGAGCTATCATGTCCCCCGCGTGACACCAATGAGCTTGACATGAAATTCAAGGAATTCACCCTGACTCTCAATTAGGGTATGACTGCTTGGACATCAGCATTGGGACCGCTTAGAAACGTCTGCAGAAAACTTTTCAATCTAGAAAAAAACACAAGAAAAGTGACTGATTGGGACTTATACAAAGAATCCCGCAAAATATATAAGAAAAGAACTGAGGAACGCAAAGCTACAATTCTGGAGGTCATTGTGTGACAAAATAAAGACAAATGAGGCATCGCGGCTAAGAAAAATTATCTCTACAAATCCTATGATGTTTGAAAAAAACCTATGGCTGTTGGACAACCTCAAGTGATGAATCACTCAACCTGCTTCTCTTTCCAGGTAGCTTCCTATTCGCGGGCAGTCTGATTACAAGAGACAAGCTGTTTTAGACGCTGCATAGGTTTAAACCATACAAGTCTGCTGGGACGGACGGTATAATACCTGCCGAGCTAAATAGGTCCTCAGATATTATCCTGCCTACGCTAGAGAATATCTGTGTAGAACTGATCCCCGTTTCACTGCCATGGAAAGAAGTCAAACCCGGAAAATGTTATCATGTTGTCCCAAAGGACCTCAGACCTATAAGTCTATCATCTTTCCTTTTGAAAACTCTAGAACGACTGATTGACATCCATATTCGAGCTAAAGTTGTTCCAAGACTTCTGTTAACGGCTCAACATGCCTACTGTAAAGGAAAGTCGGTGGAAACGGCTTTGCACTCTCTGACTAGCCACATCGAACGATCCCCACAATATAAGGAGTACACAATGGTTACTTTCCTAGACATAGAGGGCGCCTTTAACAACGTCAACACATTCGCTACCACGAATGCGCTGTCAACTCTGCAGGTAGACGACACACTTGGGGAGTTGATCGGTCTAATGCTAAAAAGCAGGATAATCAACTCCAAACTGGGTGAGACTTCTGCTAAAAGATGTGTCAGCAGAGGTACGCCGCAAGGCGGTGTTCTCTCTCTCCTTCTCTGGAACTTAGTAGTTAATGAGCTACTGATATACCTGGAAGCGAGGGGTAGCAGGGTGATTGCCTATGCGGATGACGTTGACATAGCCTTCTCAGGAAAGCATCTCAATACTATTAAAGAACTCCTTCAAGTAAATCTCAATATATTAACCCGCTGGGCAGATCGCTGTAGATTTGGAGTAAGCCCTTATAAAACTGATATTGTCCTTTTTCCAGGAAATAACAAGTTCCATTCATAGATCCTCTCTCAATAAACGGTACCAATTTAGTGTTTTCCGGTACAGAAAAATATCAAATGGGGCCTTCAACCTCAGATACATACTATACTCGGTCATAAGGCCGATACTCACCAACGGGGTTGTTGTCTGGTTGACGGCCTTAGACAATGGAGTCAACTGCACCAAACTGAGCAGAGTCGAAAGATCAGCATGTCTATGCTTAAGCAGAGCCCTACGCTCAGCTCCCATTAGACATTCTGTTTCACTTGACACCCCTGGATATCTTCAGCAGGCAAGTAACTACGACCGCAGCTATTCGCCTTAAAGCGACTACACAGTGGAGAAATAATTTATTTGGCTACGATAATATTCTTAATATTTTAGAACACCTCACAGAGAACATCCATTACACTATACCCGAACTTTGGTTTGACAAAGACTTTCATGTAAGCCCCTCTAGATCCTTCTAGGAGGAAGAAGCTCTAAAACTGGATGGATCTAAAACTGATAGCGGAGTTGGTGGCTGATAAGCTGAATTTAAGCCTCTCCTTCTGTCTTCCAAATCACTGTCCTGGCACTGTCCTGGCTGATGAAAAACGTTAAGGATATCTGCATCTTTTAGGAGAGTCAGGTCGCTATCAAGTCCCTGGACTCGGTCTCACTAAATTCTAGAACCTAACCGATCATCTCTTAAGGAGATGGCAGAGCATTTCAACCTCCACCTATGTTGGGTGTTGCACTACAGAGACATTCCAAGGAATTATAGGGCTGACAAAATCGCCAAAATTGGAACCACTCTACCTATTCTAGCGGAAAAGGGTAGCATCGGTTTACTAATCACTACGTGCAAACTAATATTAAAGCTGGATGGTAACAAAAGAACAAATCTTAGGTGGACTGTTGGATCAACATGTCTAGCGACCAAACAGATTTGGCCAAAGCTGGATCTGAATCGCTCTAAGAGTCTGAGTGTCATCACTTGCCTTATAGGCAAGCATGCAAGAAGGCTTGGCGTCTTTACTACAAATGATTTTTGCAGAAGCTACATGGAGAGGAGAAGGAAGAGACAATCCTCCACCTAGTCTCTGTACATGCCCAGCTCTCTCTCAAAGAAGAAAACTCAACTTAGGAGCTTTTTTCTACAATGACTTAAGTGATGTAGAGAATATAGACGTTGGCAGGCTCCTACGGTTCATCATAAGCTAAAATTGATTCCAAGAGTAGGAGGATCACAGATCCACGTGGCATCACAATGAGCCAATAGGCCACTCTTATATAACCTAACTTAGGTAGACCAGGCGAGTAAATGATTTTTCAAATGAATTGTACGCACTTACTCGTATGATGAGGGTGCAGCGAGAATCACCTGGGAAGAATTTGGGAACTCAGTAGAAGAAAGAGCTAAAAATAGAATACGAAAGGTTTTTGGAAAATAGTTAGAAATCTGAGAGGAAAATACGGAAAACAAACAAGAACAATCAAGGCTGGCGACAAGTTGGTAAGAGAAAAGAAGAAAGTACTAGATATACTATATGGAGGAAGAACTTTACGGAAAAATTAAAAAAAAAGATGAAGCCATACCTAATGAAGACGGACTCGCATATGGGCCATTCCTACAAAGGACAAATTAAAGAAGAAGAGGTTGAATATGGTATAAGTAAAATGAAAATTGGAAAAAGCTCCCGGACTTGATGAAATAGCCCCTGAACTTATTAAATATGGGGGTCCAGAGATACAGAAAACGTTAACTGAACTGTTTCAAAAGGCAAGGGAAGAAAATCTGATAACACTAATCCACAAGAAGGGTAGAAGTTACGATTGTAATAACTACAGGGCGATAGCATTATCATCTACAGTATATAAGTTATACGCGCAATCGATTGGAACCAAATGTGTTACATGCCCGACACTCAAGCTGAATTCTTACATTCAAACATAGATTTCCTCTTTGATAGATTTGTACCGCTTAAAACTAAAACCATTACTAATGTATCTAGGCCTTGGTTTACCCATGAAATCAAATTATTGATAGCTCAGAGGAATGAGGGGTATAAAACATGGAAAAGATTTCATCTCGAAGAGCACCACATACGTTTTTGCACCCTTCGTAATAGAGTTGTTAGTAAAATAAGATCGAAGAAAGATAAAGTATTTGGCGAACGACTCGACCTCTCCTTAAATAACCGTCACTTATCGAACAATTTGCGTGATATTGGAGTTGGAAAATCTAAACCCGTTTCTGTGCAGAATATCGATGCAAATGAGCTAAATAAAAATTCGTCTTATCCATGTTACAATCGGACGCACGATTTACCAGTGATAGTGAAGCCATAAGTCCAGGTAGTTCTACTGTGCAACCATTTGAATTTTCTCGTATTGACGATAATGATTTTTTTATCCGTCAAATCAAACGCTACAGGCATCGATGGCATAAACCCTCTGTTCATTAGGGCAGTTTTGCCTTTAATTTGCCTTACATTACACACTTGTTCAACACTATTTTGACCACTGGGGAATTCCCTAAGATCTGGAAACTGGCAAAAGTTATTCCTTTACCCAAAGGCTCTGGTGGTGGCGATTTCAGACCGATTTCTATTCTACCATTCCTTTCCTATCATCATCGAGAGGATAATGAACACGCAAATAAATACACATTTAAACAGGTTTAATTTGCTCGCTTCAAATCAGTCCGGGTTTAGACCAAAGCATAGTTGCATAACAGCTCTTATAAAGGTAGTGGATGAAATAAGGCTATCCATTGATCAGAACATGCTAACTTTTCTTATTCTGCTTGATTTCTCCAAGGCCTTCGATAGTGTAATTCACAAAGTTCTATTAAGAAAATTACTAAATTTATATCACTTTTCATCATCAACAGTCAAGTTGTTACCTTCATGCCTAAGTGATCGAATGCAGTCCGTGTTTATTAACGGTAAAATGTCGGACTTGCTGTTATTACTAAAGGGCATACCACAAGGCTCGATACTGGGTCCATTGCTGTTCTCTCTTTAGATAAATGATTTTACAACCATAATTTTTCACTCAAAGAGTCACATGTATGCAGATGACGTGCAGCAGCACAACCGTTGTACTGTTGATTTTATTGAACAATGTCTTCAATGTTTGAATGAGGAGCTTAATCGACTTTTGATGTGGTCTAAACTTAATGGCCTAGTACTAAACCCTGAGAAATCAAAGTACATTGTACTACATAAGAAAAGCCTTGATTTGTCTAACTTTCCCAGTCTCTATCTTAACGATAGGCCTATAAGCTATGTTAACTCAGCAAAAACCTTAGTGTCCTTTTTAATAGGGCACTTGGTAGGAATGATCACATAAATTCCATCGATGGAAAAAGTTTTGGTGCATTACCAATGAAAACTCGACTTATGCTGGCAAAAACTCTATTTGTCCCAATCCTAACTTATAGATGCGAAATCTTTTGTCACTGCGACGCAAGTAGCCGGAGGAAACTGAATGTGACTTTTAACAACATGGCTCGATACATATTCGGTTTTAGACGATTTGATCACATTTCAAGTTTCGCAAGGCGTATTTTTGGCATGTCGCTTAATAATTTCTTAAAATATAGAGCTTTGGTCTTGCTACGTAGGATAATTCAATCGCAACAGCCTTCTTATTGAACGATTGGTTTTCACTTCTTCCAATCGCACAAACATGATTAATAACCAACGCTTCACCTGCCTTTCATCTGAACGTCAGTTTTTCATCAATGCCATTCGCTTATGGAACTCGTTGCCGAGAAACTTGCGCGGAATAAACAACGTTTACGCTTTTCAAAGGAGTTTGACGCTTTACTTTTGCAACCTATAAAACAGTACTTTTCTTTTCAAATAGAATAATGTAACATACTAAAGATTTATAGTACCTATGATAAAAATTAAAACTTAAATATTTGAAGGTTAAATTATAATTGCAAGTTAAGGATTAAACTTAAATCAAATTATAAATTTCATCAAGCTTACATGTAAAATTTCTTTTTTGCCTATCTCTCAATAAGAACACATTTGAACTTTACACTACTTAAAAGATACTGTATCTTATTGTGTAAAGATATTATATGAATAAATATTAAATACTAAATACTACTATAAGTTATATACAATATATACCAAAGTACTGGGAAAGCGACTGATAAACGCTATTAAAAGTGTTTTTGACAATCCGGTAGGGAAGTCAGAAATATTCAAAATATGCAAGGACTAAATCAAGGTGGCAGTCTTAGCCCTCTACTGTCCATTCTATTCGCGGACAGAATACAACAATCATTGACGACGTGGTCCGCTAATCTGAAGAGAAAGAGGATGGTGGTAAATATAACTAAGAGCAAACTAATTTGAGCCTCTAAAGAGGATAGGTCTACAGAAAATCTGCATATAACATGCGACGGCATAGAATTATTAAGAGTTGAATCCCATGAATACCTTGGAACCATTTTAAGCTGTAATGGCAAAATAGACCAAGAAGTAATAAGGCGAGCCAAAAAATCAGTGTCAGCTTACTGTGTCAGATAGTGGGTAAACGAGAAAGGACAAAACTCAAGCTCTGCAACGCAGTTATAGTACCAATAGCATCGAAGTGAATTATAGGCAACAGAAATGAAGTACGTACGAAGTGTCGCAGGGAAAACTAGAAGAGATAGGGTCAGAACTGAAAGAATACACTCAGAAGTAGGACAGAAGAAGTCGATCCAACAAGAAATCGAGAGCTAAAATAGTTCGGATATATGTCAAGGGTAGACGAGTCAAGAAAAAGCCAAACAGGTGATGTAGATGAGAGCGGAGAGTACTGCACCGATAGGAAGACCCAGGACAATTTGGGAAAATCGCATCCAGGTCGTGGGAAGGATGAACGGCAAGACCTTGGTACAGATGAGAAGTGAGAGCGGAGACCGATTTCATTGGAGAAGATGGATATCCCGAGGCCACTCCTACGCTTGCAAGCGAAGATAGAAGACGAAGAAGAAGTTTCCAACAACAAGTTTCTTTATTCATGTTAGTTGTTTAGTTCTTTATCTTGGTTTACGGCATTGTGGAACCATTCTCGCATATAAAAGATCCATAGGTGGCCTTTTTCCTTGTTTAAATTTTGTCAGTTTATATTTTCTCGGCTCTCTTGTTGGTTTTCCTCCAGATTGTTAGCAAAAGGCTCTGATAACTTGGTAGTGGTACTTTGCCAATCTCTTGGACCCTTTGATTTTACCTATTCTCATATTCTCAGCACCGACTGTGACTCTACTACAAGGTTTCTTTCTTCATCTCCACGGGTTTCTCTACGCCTCTTGTTGCCTCTCTTTTAAACTGTTAATACAATTTCCGTACGTTGTTCCTGGAGTATAAACTCTGAATATCTTCCATCGCGCGCTTCTCCTGATTTTTTTTTTACTTCTGGAGAAGCCGAAATTCTTCCCGTCTCTTCTGTTCATAGAACTCACGAGCGACTATCGTCCTTCATTTCAGCGACGCTTTGTACGCTTCTTGTTTAACTGTATGTGCTTGCCGGCATTCCTCATCAAACCAGGGATTTCTTAGTGGTTGCGGCGTCTCTGATGGCACGTTGGTAGCGTTGCCACTGATCTTCGGCATTGGACGCTGACTGCATGGGAGTTGAGAGATTCCACGATTCGTGTTTGGCTAATTCTGGCCTTAAGTCTATTGCAATGTGAACAATTTAATTTAGCGTTTCATAACGTGGAAACTGCGGACATGAGGGAACCGTGTGGCCGCTATAATGATATTTTGTCCCTTCGCAAAGTCAATAATCCCAAGTCCGTTGCAAGATGTGGAGTCATATAGGCTATGCTTATCAACTGTCCTACCTAAGATGTCCTTCTTTCCTCCCCGGATGGTCATTGCTCATATATCTTGTCGAGCAGTTCGTAGAAACATTCTTTGGAAACGTTGTCTTCCTCTTCCGTAGGGGCATGGGGTATATTAGGATTATGTTATCGAATTTAGCCTTGATGCGGATTGCCATAAGACGCTCGCTGTTGGCAGTTCAAGACTTCTTGCTTATGTCAACCTCATATGGGAAATCCGCACTTGAATAAGCGCTGTTCTTTTTCTCTACAGCAATCACCCTAATAGGTATCACAGTTTTTCGTCCTCCTTATGTCCGTCTCATTCGATCACACAGTCAAAGGCCTCTGCTAATTGCTCGGTTGCGCGTGGCCTGCTAAGTGTCCGAAAATTCCATGTGCATATCCGAAGATCATTATACTTTGAACGTTTGCAAGGATCTTTAACAGTGAATCCAGTTTTATCCGAATCCATTAGTTGGTTAGTCATATCGTTTAATTCCCCTCCGTACGGGGTTGTAAACTCTATGACGGCGTCGGCATGAGTAAGGGTTTACTCAAGCAGTTACCGGGGATCACCACTGGGAGGTAAAGCTAGCACTCCGCTACGAACTTGATTATTGCTCTGCTGGCCCAATCCAAGTTATAGGACAGTCAGCAGTTTCCCGCCACACTGATCCCTTTCCTTCTTGCTGCTGAGATCTTACTATAAATGAAAGATCGAGTCGAAGCAGTCCTATTAGCCAACTGTCACGTTTACACACTTCAGTTGCAATAATTCTACACAAATTGTTTTTAAATAGTTCCGCTTGCGTTTCCAATCGCAGACGAAGTTTTTATGACTAAAAACTAATTACCGCTAATTTTTATCGCAATTAGAAACCCTCACATAAGCTCCACACTACAATTACCGCTAGTGTCAGTGAAAAACAATTCTTACCTTACGAGAAGAGAACTTTAATTTCACATATGGATACGAGTACAACCATATCGTCATCCTCGTAATCACTTAAGAACGTAAACACACTACAACAATCTGAGGATTTATGTATCTTTCAATTAACTGTTAGACCACTTACGAGTATTGTACTATCCACCAAAAGGAAGTTGAAATTAATAAAAATAAGTTAATTGCAAATCTCAAGTAGCAGTAGCCAGCTTATCGCAGATTAGCGATTAGACAGACTTATTAGACGCATTCGTTTTGAATCTTTTGTTTTGTTTTGTTTGTCACTTTCCGGTGAGTTGTTCGACAGTGAGAAATTAACTGACCATCAGTCAAATTTTCCTCATCGATCTGATCCGAAATCGTCGATCAACTGAAAATAGCCGAACGACTCTGAATGTGTGCCTAGAAACTGGAACTGTCAATAACCTTTGAAACTGCTCACATAATCGTATTCGTATTCGTATCTCGTCGGCCTTTTCTAGACCATTACGTCAAAAACCTCGCTCTCATTTTATCTGTAAAGGGGTAGGTAACGTATGTGCCTAATGCGAAATCACTTTGACATAAAGATAAAACTCGAAATTGACAGTAATGACAACTGAATGATTTGATTAATGATCATGACTTTTCCTTTGTGTGTCCAACTTAATTGCAAATGACGCTAAGTAATTTTTTAATTTCTGAGACAACAATGCTGTATATTATTCGTATTCGTGCTAACTGGTCCTGAAAGTAGAAATGTGTTATCACAACATTTTGTTAGGAATTCTTTGTAGCTTTTGTCTAACGTTATTGGTTGTTGTTTTTCTAAATTTAAAAGTTACCTCGTTATTTTGTATACAAGTACAGTTTAGGTCATCGTACATGATTGAAGTATGACAGTATCGTGGACATACTTATCCGGCTTAGGTGTTGGTTTAACATTTTTGACTTTTCTGTGTGGTTTGATTGCACGAAATTGGGAAACACCGTAACAGACTTAGGTGTGCCGGAACTTGATTAAAGGCAGGTCGGCCTTTGTCTTTTGAAAGCAATACAAAATGTTGGCCATTTAAGTGGCTGGCGGTGATAATTAGATTAGTTAGATAAGATTAGATTAAGCGGGGAGGTGCGACTGTGTATGCTTATCACTGCGGCCAGGTTAGGCCTATTGTGATGACCCCAAGTTAAAGCTCACTCACCAAGTTAAACTCGGATATACCTTTGTGTGAGCTGTCAGTGATATGTCTTAACTGGAATACGCAAACGTGTTCTGTTTAGGCAAAGAATATGCCCTACGGGCTTTTTGTCCTCGGTGCACAGGCGACAGTTGTTGTCTTGTGCTATTCCCATAGTCATAAGGTGTTTTCTGACTTTGCAAAGACCCTTGGGAATTCGGTTACTGCGTGCATCTGACACCTAGAAAGCTGTAGGGGTTGTTTTGTTCTTTTGAGGCAAGGCGTTGGTAAAAAGTTGTTGGCTTGCCTGTTACCTGTTTTAAGTGGTCCATAAGGAGAGTAGTCCAATTTTGAATCACTTTTTCGACCATATTGACGTGAATGTTGTCTTCCAACGCTCCAATTGACGCTGGTTTATCGGCATAGACGAGTGATTTGACATATCCCCATAAAAAATAGTCTAAAGGTGTCAAATCGCACGATCTAGCCGGCCAATTTACCGGTCCAAAACGAGAGACAAATTGCTCACCGAACTCATTTCTCAATTGGGCCATCGATTCGCGTGCTGTGTGGCATGTAGCGCCGTCTTGCTGGAACCACATGTCGACCAGATTTAACTCGTGCTTGGGGCAAAAAAAAAATTCAAAATCATTGAATGATAGCTGGCGCCATTGACGGTAACGTTGTTCTCACGGTCATCTTTGAAAAAATACGGGCCAATAATTCGGAAGGATCATAAACCGCATCAAACAGTGCATTTTCCGGGTGCATTGGCAGCTCTTGTATTGCCTGAGGTTGCTCATCATCATCGGACCAACTATGGCAGTTTTGTTTATTAACATACCCATTCCACCAGAAATGAGCTTTCGATAAAAAAGCGGATCTTCCACCAGCTTTTTTAAGGCCCACTCACCGAAAATTCGACTCTGTGGCAAGTCGTTCGGCTTCAGTTCCTGCACGAGGTGTTGGACAATGAATGGACAAATCACGGTTTTCATTAACACTGGTGGATACAGCAACAATATATTTATCTGTACGCACTCTACGCGTACGGGTAGGTGGCTTGATGTCTAATAGCGTGAAATTTGTGTGAAATTTGGTCACGACCGTAAAATGGTCGAAGTGCGCGAAAAACATTTTTCACAGAGCACGGGTGTAAGTCTTTCCATGATTAAATAGCGATACTAACTGAGCATGTTTGACTTTGAAATTGTTACAAAAATCTCGCGGGAACAGACCTATTTTGGAGCTTTCATTACCATCATCATCACTTTAACCTGGCACCCAGATTAAATGGACTCTATTGGTGCTGGCTAATGTTATGAGAATACAGTCTAATACAATTTTTGAGGTTATGTCAAAATTGTTGACAGCAAGTAGGGCCGCTTTGCTGTCAGAGAGAATATAAATGTTCTTGTTGGTGGCAGATCTGTTTAAGTTTGCCTTAATACAAAGCTCTATTGTGTGTATCTCAGCTTAAAATACAAAGATTTTATTGTCCATATTTGCGAACAGTGAGGGATTGGTTGTTTGTCTATACATGCTTGCTCCAGCTCTGTTTTAGATCCGTCAGCGTACCACAGCAGTGGATATTGAAAAGCTTTTGAACAGGAGCTGATTCTCTTCCCAGGTCTGTCGATCAGGGAATGTAACCTTGGTTATGGTTGAAGCTGTACATTTTGGGGCAGTTCTCTGTAAGAGTAATTTCTAATAGTTCATTTATCCTGAGTTCCAGTGAAAGCTGTGGATGAACTATTTTGGAGTTGTTCTCCTGCACCGATATAAGAATGTAAGCATTTGTATTTCTGTATGTGTGGATGAAGAGGTGGGAGGCTCAGCAGAACCTCTAACGCTGCAGTGTGTGCTGTTCCCATTGCACCCGTAGTAAAAACACAAGCAAGTCTTAGAAGTTTGTTTAGTCCAGCCTCTGTAAACTTTTAGTTTTATGCCACCAAATTGGAGATGCATAAGAGACTATAGACTTACTAGCAATTGTTGTGTATATCCACAGTGTTATTTTTGCGTTAAGGCCCCAGTTTTACCCAGCAGACTTTTGAGAGTCCATAGTGAGATACTGGCTTTGTCTGTGGTTTTCTAGATGTGTGTGCTCCAATTGCGGTTTTGATCCAGGGTAATCCCTAGGAATTTCACTTTAATTGAAAACTGTATGGTTTCACGAAAGACTTTTGGATTTTCAGGTGTGCCCAATTTTCTTCTCTTGGTGAAACCAACTATGGTGTTCTTTTTGGGGTTGATGTTAAGGTCAACTTTCTTGCACCTAGTAGCAAGAAAGTTGAGTGCCCTCTGAATAAGTTCCGACATAGTTTCTTTTTCTCTAGCGTCGCTTTGTGTGTCTCTTGCTTACCTGTATGCACTTGCCGACACTGGCCTTCAAACCAGGGGTTTCCTTGTGTTGGGCGAGTGAAAGACGGCACACCATACACGGCATCTCTGATTTTTCTTTTGTAATGTTGCCACTGGTCTTCGAAGCTTGATGCTGGTAGCAAAGGACCTCTTAAGTGATTAAGAGATTAACTCGATTAACAAAGGATTTGGCGATCTCTTTGCATTTTAGCCAACGTCAAACATTCTCACAGTATTAGCTTGTCTTTGCGATATTCGGGATATCCGCAACCGTACCTTGCCTACAACAAGGTAATAGTCCGAGTCGATGTTGGCCCCTCGGAACGTTCGGACTTCCATAATACTGGAGGAGTCCCTTGCGTCGATCGCAATGTAGTCAATCTGGTTGACGGTTGATTGATCAGAGTTCTTCAAGTCCCCTTGTGAATATTGAGATGTCTAAACCGTGTAGCAGCTTTCCATCCTCTTTTTATCCGTCACGTTCCATCGCATTTCTTGGATGGCTTTGGAGCAGTCTGGCCTATTAAGGGACCAAACATTCCACTTATAGATCCGAAGTATGTTGTACTTATTTCGTTTGCAGGAATTGTCAACAGTAAATCCATTCGTATCCGAGACTTATTCTTGCCTCGTAACTATAGATTTTTCCCACGGAGTCGACGCAGAACGTTGTGACTTTCGCAGCCAAATGCTAGGCTGTCAATGACTCTTAAGCTTTTCTTGAGTTCTAGCCTATATGTGTCCCAATCTGTGGATCTAGGTTGTTTGGAATTTCAAGATTATTTTTGCAAATGAATTCTAGGAGAGACTCACCTCCTTTGAGTTGAGCTGCCCCAGTCAGCTGATGTCTCCTTCTGCCACAGTAGTCCATAAGTCCATGCAATGCCAGAAAATCCAGTTCGTAGGAGCCTACCCGCCAGGTAGGTTGAGCATATTACTGCGTCTGTCTTACCATCCTCAACTATTGCCGCTGCCTCGTCTTAATTTGTGTGCTTTGGAATTTGAATAGTTGTTATATCCTGATTTAACAAAATACGAGCTAATTTGTGGAATAGTGGAGTAACTCACCTGAGAGGCCTCTTATCCCGTTCTTGTATGGGTGTGGCTCCGGGATAAAGGCTATGTCTAGGTGATCTTTATTAATTGTTATTAACTTAATATCGTAGAGGAGGCTTTTACATGCTGTAAATTAATTTAGATACACACAAATGTCATAATACAAACTATTGTAGGAATAAGTTGGCAGAACCAGAAGCCAGCGGTTCTAGCTTCTCCAGTGGACTGGCTTGCTTCTGAGGTTTTAGACTTTGAGGATAAGTCTTCGGCCTTTGAAACTCTTTAGCCATTTGCACTCACATGCTAGTTCCAAATGTCATGAATTCAGCTGTCTTGCTCCTTGTTAGCTCCAAGTTTACTCCCTTTTCTCGCTTCGACCAGTCTTTGCTGAGAGCTAAATTTTGGATGAGATGACGCTCTGCACTCGATTTTGGCTCAAATTCTTTATCCTGAACTGGTCTCGATAATCTTTTTATTCTAATGAGGATCCGGGAGAAGTTGTGAAAACCTTTACATCCCTGATCTAGAATGCAATCCTTGGAGACCTCACCCTTTGCGAATATGATGCTTTCACCTCTATTTCTTTGTAAGGTTTTCTGCTTCTGGAACGAAGACAATGCGGGTGAATAACTTAGGAACCTCGAGTACTTGAGTTATGCGCATATTTGGGTTTTTCTACGGCTTTATTCTGTCTACCGCAGACATGAACTAGTTCTTGGTTATTGTGTCATGGCAGATAATTTACAACCATCCGTCTCTACCTGAGGTGACTACAAATCTTAAGATGTGACAGTTTTCGTCAGATTTGTCCATCTCTTTCAGTAGGGAAGATCATTAGCTTGATCTCTTGATCCGTAAAGATCCGCTCTGAGTGCATGGAGTGCATGATAGCGACCTTACATAGGGCCATAGTATCCCTGTATGATTAACCTGATGTGCTAGGTTGGAAAGCTTCCTTTTATTTTGCGTTTACTTGAGGTTCTGGCCGCTTCTGAGTGGGATTTGTGAGCATACTTTTGGTGCAGGTGAACCTCCACATGTGTTTTTAAATGACTCTGTGTGTGGTCTATGTTTGAGAGCTATATATTTTCCTTCCACGTTTGCAGGTGCTTTGCTCTTCTTTTTCTGTTTTCCTCTGCGCGACGATTTTGAGCCCCAGTGCAGTGTTCCTATTTTTGGTGAGGCTTGCTTACGTCGGTACTTGCTAATATCTCGATTATTGGTAAATGTTGCTCCTGAGGATCTGTCTTGTCCGAGATTTCAGATATGTGCCGTGTAGCATTATTTTGAGATGGGATGAGAATCCTTCAGTGTCCATCTCAGAAATTAGTGAACGGAGTAGAAATTGCTCTTCTGACTCCGTTAATATTTTTTTTTATTGTTTTGGTTTTATTTTGTTGTCTTTGTTCTTATTTCTATTCATGTGTTGTCCCACGAGTAAGGCGAGAATGAAAAGTCTGTACCTGCAGAACTCCCATGTGGGTGTAAGGCAGTTTACTATGAGCGGTCGCCCGTATCTCATAGGGGCATTGCGTTTATGATGTACATTTTTCAGTTCCCTCGGCACGTATTCCAAAACAGTTTGACTTGTGAAATTAGACTCTTGGTGTGAAAACCTCTACCATACTTCGTGGCCTTCCCCTATCCACCACCTGGAGACGACTGAGAAGCTCGTATTTTATCCCGGAGTGATGATAATAGCAATTATAAACTTGCAATTCGGCTGGAGTGTGTGCAAAGTTATTTTGTATCGACTATTGTAGACAGAAACGTCTACGAGCATCACATAAGTGGTGTCATTTTACCATCAGTAAATTGAAGTTGTAGTCTGCTTTAATTTGAAGAGCATAGAGGAACTTATTATGAAGATAATAAGTGTATACCTGTCTAGTCATAAATGCGGATACAAGGAAAAACTTATGCCAAATGAAAACGCGCTTATATTTTTAAAAACAAATTTAATGACAAATAAACAGTCAAATCCTTAGCTACAAGCTATGGAATACTTTATTCGAAATGGCGGTCATTTGCCTTAAAGCACGACCTGAAACCTACACCATCAATCGCATTACGGACCGCATTCATCGGAAAGATGTCGACAGCGCGGACAAGGGCTCGCTTCAAAGACTCAATATTTCGAAGATGAGTAGAGCAGGCCATTCCCTCTAAAACGGACCACAGCTTGTAATCCAAAGGGTTGAGGTCCGGACTACCAGTTGGCCAATCATCCGGTGATAGGAAGTCGGGTACATTTTTTTTTAGCCGGAGCAGAATCTTGTTGCAAGGTTCAGTGCTTGTTTGCGAACATTGTTCGGCTTAGCAGCTTAGAAACGTCTTCTAAAACAGTGGTTTCGTAAACTTTCGCCGAAGTATTGGCTCCTTTTTTACAAAAATGGAGGTTGGTTATGGCATCAAAGCTCACTCCCCACCATACCATTACATTTGCGGGGTGGTGGCCTCTTTCAACCCTCGGAATATGTTCTGAAGCTTCTTTTGATGTCCAAGCATGCACTCGATCATTTTGCTTATTAAAAGTTTCTTCGCCAGTAAAAATTTTCTCGTCGGTGAACAAGAGAGCTTTTGATTTTTGCTTACGTTTTTACTTTAATGCGACTATTAGCAGGTGTGAAGTGTGTCTTTTGTAGGCACTAAGTCCCAAGTCTTCTTTGATGATGCGATGTATTTTTGCGAAATGTTTATTTTCCGCGACTAGATCTTCTGCTTTCTCAATGGTTTGCGTCTGATTCGAGCCTGCACGGCTTTAATGGCTCCCAGAGTTCTCATAATGCGTGGACTACCAGATCTTTGATAGTCACGTACTTCAACAGTATACTCGAATAATTTAATAGTACGATAAACAAAACAGCGAGTAATTTCAAGCGGTCGCAAGGTCCAAAAGATATCACCTTTTGCCATATTATTCTTGTACAAGGTGGCACAAAAGTCATCACTCTATTGAAAGATGCTATAATTGTTGTAAATGGCGGCAAATGTCAATTCTACTTGGACATGTGAAGTAAACAGATGCAAAATATACGTCAACAATACATGTAATAGTAACGATGTTTTTGATGAACAATTCATCATTCATTTTGCCGCATTGACGGGGCCTATTTCCGTCTATATGGATGTGAGAAGAAACAAAATTTGCAGTTCTAGGGCAATGAAAATTCGCCAGCAATGCACGAAGAGCCATTACAACCAATCAAAGCCACAGCATTGTATGCTGTTTATGTTGGAGGAGTCTTCTTTTTAGAACGCCAGATCTACCAGACGGTCACTGTGGATCTTGAGCGCCAAAGAGCCAAGATCAATGAATTTTCGCTATTTAATTGGATGAATTGGGACTGGAGAACATGTGCTTCCAACAAGATCGAGCAACGGCGCATACTGCACGAGCCACAACCAAAATTCAGAGGGCTGCATTTTCGGGTAGCCTAATCTCTCGTTTTGGCGATTTGCACTGGCCGGCAAGATAGCCTGAAATTCTAGCAAGAGTGATGAAAGATTCCACAAATCGGGCCCGAATGGTCATCAATTCTGGCAGCGGCCACTTAGCCGATACCATTTTCTAGACTTAATGAAAATAAATCTAAGACAAAAAATAAACATAATCCAAAACCAGAAACAAAGCTTTTCATTCACAAAAAAAATGACAGCCAAAGAACATCGGACGATAACTTTTGCGCCACCTTGTATAAGCCGATCACAATGACACGATTTTCCATGGCACCTCATTCCATGATTGTAAAAAATCGTTTCCGCGACAAAGAAGCATGAAAGCAACGGGTTAAATAACGGTTAACATGAAAAGAGTACAACTAATACTTTATTTAAAATGGTAGCAATAGAAATTGTATCACTATTTGTACTAAGCATTTTAGAGACATCTGTAAAAGGTAACAGGAACGCCACTATAATAAAATTGTGGTAATTAGACCCCCTTTTCTGTGGCCATGGATAGTTCTGGCACACGGATCACGGTCATGCGGCAACAACGTTAAAACAGCTAAATTGGCAAAAATCATATTCAGATACCTCGACACCAAAGTTGAGCATGCTGGGCATTAACATCTAATCAGACAACCGGAAGCCTCTATACGTGATCGTGTTCTCATATTGGGAAACTAACGATGAAGCAAGAGAAAAGTCAGATATACCCCATACATTCTTACAATTACGCATAACCAGCGCCACATAGATAAAACAAGAATACTCGTAGTCCGAACGTACAGCACCATGGAATTGAACTTTTACGAATACACTACCCTGCCGTGCGCTTCTTCCACACAACGGATGAATGGATCGAAATAAAATGTTTGTTTCAGGGATCGACGCTTTCTAGGGCGAGCAATACCATGTGATGATTCTAAAAAAGTTCGCCAGCTGGAACCTCGGTATAATGATGCGTAAAATTTTCGAACTGGGAAACGTGTAATATGCGTTCAAGAAACCATGTCGCGAAATGTCGAAAGAAATTCTCCGCTCTTTGAACATGCAAACGAAAGCATACAAAATGTATTATTACGGAACGAAAGGAGTTGAACTCTCAAATATAATCGTGATAGAAATTAGACCGACTAATGGCAATACAAATAATTATTACCACGTAACTTGGAATATTGGTAGCACTTAAGCAATGAGATTATACTTGTCAATGGAGTACCAGGAGAGAAACTACTTTTATCAGTGGATATTTAAACGGACACGTCGGGGAATCGAATTTAAAGACTGCCGTGGAAGAAATAATTTAGAAGATTACCATCACCTGGCAGAGTTTCTCATGAAGACCATATAAAAACAGACAAAAAGTCGAGAAAATAAAACCACACAACTTAAATACGGAAAGAGACCACATCTGGACGCTAAATTTGCGAGAGTGGTTCCAACATTTGTTACCCAAGTAAAACAGAAACTTGATGTAACTCTGTCCTACAGGTATGCTTAGATTATACGAGTTTATATATGTTACCTAATGAACATGCCCATTATGTTGAACAAGGGCTAACTCCAGCAAAGTTCAAACTGTCACTTATTTTTTCTAAAAAAATAGAAAGGTCAACTGTCATTTCCTAAGGTGTAATTCACGATCCTCGTATGATTTTTTTTCCTATTGAATTAATCCAATAGAATCAGAGTTTTTGTAAATTCTTTTTCATTTTTTATTTAATCTGGGTTATCCGAAAACAGTTTAGAAGTGGGATTATGAACAATTACGTCACCGAAAAGAAGATTTTCCCAAACTCCCAACACGAAGACTCCCCAACAATGTAATACTCAGTACGATGCTACGAATTGTAAGCTTGCTGAGTCCACGATGTTGCATGCAAAAGTTCTTACGCCGAAACGATCGAGTAATAGCGAGGTGTGTAACACAAAAACGCCCAACATGAGAAGTCTGCACGAGACCACGAGCCCTTCGTTGGTAGAAGCAGTTACGCTCAAACTCCCCTATTGAGACAGATCCTGCAGCAGTCACGACAAACGAACAATTCAACAGCACAGCAGTCATCGTATTCATCCCATGTACCTTTGAATCATCCCTTTAGCTACCTCGATCCAGGCCAAAAGGTAGGTTTTAAATGTCAGCACCCAGACCGTAAACAACTTACAAGAAATTTGTACTGTGACCGATCAAATGACCCTGTTTATCGCATCTTCTAAGCTTTGCGGAGCCGCAAAAGGCTGGTTTAATAGCCAGAAATTCGCTATCACCACGTGGACCCAGCTTAAGGACAGACTTCTCAAGGCATTCACGGACGAATCAGATGTGCACATGCGATTGCTCAGACGACGAAAGCGAGCAACAGAAAGTTTGAGCAATACTTTTATGACATGCTGCCAATAGCAAGTGGTGCAACGTTTAGCAACCAATCCGTGATCAAGTACATTATTAATGGCATTGATAGTGTTGATCTAAGACGAGCACTATCGTTTAGTTACTTCGAGAATCCTCATGATTTATTGAAACATTTCCAATGGTATGAGGAAGACCACGAATTCACTTCACCAGGGCAACAATCAAAATCTAAGGACGAAAAACCGACGCAACCATCTCAACCGCCCGTATACAGTTGCATACTTAGAAAAGGCTGCTATGGAATCGTTGATGAAAGAGTTGCTCGAGGCCGGAATAATTCGTCCATCCAATTCGTCTTATGTTTCACTGACAAGGCAAATCAATCCAACACGTGGATGCACTAAGTAGGTCACCCCTGGATAAACCAACGAACACCGCGATAGCTTCGTTAGACATTTTTGCGGTAGAGATTAACAGTGACGACTGGCTTTTGGATTCCAAGTTGGCTCAAATCTGCAGACACTTGTAACAACGAAAAATGGGCGTATATAGGGACCTTCGGAAGGAGTACGAAATGAAGGATGGTTGTTTATACATGACGATCGCTGGATCGTTAACTTGGGTTGTCACTGCGGCAGCTATTTTTAAAATCGTGAGGTTTTGTCATGACGAGGTAGGTCATTATGGAAGTGACAGAACTATAGAACGTTTACAGCGCGACTGCTGGTTTCCGCGAATGAGGAACAGGGTCAAGAGCTACGTAGCATCTTGCGTTGAGTACGCTTACCTCGAACTTTTAAGTTCATTTTCTTAGTTGTAATAAGTGTAAAAATAGAAATAAAATTAGACTGTAAATTTCGTCGAAAGACATAGTTTAAGTGTTAGGTTTAACTTAGAGTGCCCGCATGGGGCCAGTAAGTTAGTATAAGATAATTTTATGTTATTTAAGCTAATTTTTAAGCGTTTTTTTGTCTAGCATGTAAGAGTAATTTAAGGTGTGTAAATAAAAATGCATATAAACTGAAAAAAAAACTGAACTGAACGCTTACCTCGAACGACCTCCGGGAAAGATAGAAGGAGAGCTCTTTTGCATCGAAAAAGTTCCTGTGCCATTCCACACGCTTCACATAGACCACCTATATTCTTTCCCAAAAACACAAAAAGGAAATACGAATGCTTTGGGAATAATTGATGGATTCGCGAAATATGTCATGTTTAAGCAGTCAAAAACGTTTCCTCTACGCCAGTGGTTCGGGTCCTACAAGAAATCTCGATGAATTTTGGAACTCGAGTACCTATAATCTCCGATCGAGGAACGGCTTTCAGCTCCCGAGAATTTCAAAAAATAATGCAATGAACATGATATTAAGCACATAATGACGGCTGCGAGAACTCCACCAGCAAATGGTCAAATAGAGCGCTGCAATAGGACCTTGCTTCACGCTCTTTCGACTATGGCGAGCGATTCTTCTTATTGGAACGAGCAGCTTAAGGCTACTCAATGGGGTATGAATTCGTGTAGAACTGACACTACAAAACAGACACCACATAGCTTACTTCTGGGACTTCAACCTCGCGATCATTTCGGTAACAAGGTCTTACTGGCGTTACACGGCGACGGAAATGAACCAGAACGCTTAAACATTGAGGAAGTGCGGCAAGCTGCAGTCAAGGCTATTTTAAAATCGCAAACACAACAAAAACGAAGATATGACCAGCTTCACAAGGCACTGACTTAGTACTGATCGAACAACCAGCAATATCGACGGGAGATTCCGTATTGGACCATCACAGATACGCTATAGAAGACATCACAGGAGCTCAACGAACACAACGTAAGTTTAAATCAATCTATTCTGCAGATAAGATTAAGCCATGGTGTCGGAACCTGCACGAAGACTTCTGGACTTTCTATGAAGACAGTGAGATCCGGGACGAATCTAGTTCTTAGGTAGGCTTAGCTGTTATCGAATGAACATGCCCACCATGTTAAATAAGAGCTAACTCCAGCAAAGTTCAAGCTGTCAATTATTTTTTCTAACAAAAATGTCAACTGTCATTTCCTAAGGTGTAATTCACGATCCTCATGTGATTTTTTTCGCCTATTGAATAAATCCAATAGAATCAAAGTTTTTGTAAATTCTTTTTCATCCTTTATTTAATCTGGGTCATCCGACAACATATATCATACATCGAATTGAGAATCAGGTGTGAGATCTTATTGAAGAGCAGGAATTCAGGAAAAAAAAATGGACACGCTTTGAGAAGTAGCTCCACAAGTCTGTGGCTGCCTAAACTCAGAGGAAGCATGGTGAAATCACCAAATGATTTAAACTAACGTTTTTAGAGAGGAAAAATACATACAGATCCCCCGTCCCATCTTGGAACTGTGTAAGCAAACCCGATATCTTTAACCAAGTTACTTAAGATTAGTTTGAAGGAAGACTGTAATCCTTACAGAAAAAAGAATATAAGAGAAGCTTACTAGGATTTCGAAGAGTGCCTCTTGTCTAGACTTTTGCGGAAAAATCGAAGCACTGGATAGGCTAGTCAACGTTCTGTAAAGGTTGAAAGGATTGACTTTGATTGCGAATCCTGATTGCGGTCAAAATGTCATGGCCGAGATAAACAGATGTTATTCGCAGAACAGCGGTGTTGGAAAAGAGTTGGTGGCAGATGAACCCTTAAGGGGTCAACAGCAGCGCTCATAACCCGAAGTGTGTTACTGGCATCGGAATATCCGGCCTGTTTTCCTAAGTTAAAAACAATAGCCTGGCCCTCCAGGTTGGGGGTTGTGCCGTCGGGGTATCTTCCCGACTATGTCAAAAAACCTAGTTATGAAAGACACACAACAAGCCCCGCATAATGAATCTACTCAAATGGCAACAAGACCTGGAATGTCAATGAACTATGATTAAAGAGTAACTTGAACCTGTCCTCACGCAGTACAAGGCAAGATAAGATGAAAAGGAAGAATCGTGATATTTATTATAGCTGCCATAAAAGATTACATATATTAGGATGCGAATTCGTTGTGAGAAAGCGGCTTAAGGATACCCATCGTCCAACAGAAGTCCTTCAAACGAGGAGATTGACAGGTATCTAATGGACGAGATAATACCTCGGTACCAACACACGGACGAAAAAGACTTATTCCGCAACGCAAATATTAACGCACAGCACCGACATAAAAGTAGACTGCTGTCAAGACTAAAAACCTGGTACAGAGAGTTTACTGACAGACATAACCCGGAGATCATGACACTGAAGTCGTCGATTAAAAACCTCCAAACATTAATAAAAGAAAATTACAGAGCATCTGTAAGTTTGTATTGGAACAATAAAATTCGGGCTGTAAACACCAGCAACCCGAATATGTTCCCGCAAATAAATAAAATATTTCGGAGAAATAATCAGAACGACCTTCCATGTCTTAAAATCGCCCGAACGACGAACAACGAACAAATACTGGTAGCGGGCATAGATCCAAATGAGGCTGTTGACATGATGATGACAACTTCTTTGTGATCGAAGATCCGCAGGAGCTATAGGAGCGACTTTCCAGGAGGTGTAGAAGGCGAATGTTATCATTGGCCCGAATCACGATCTGGAGAATCGAGTCCTTGTGCACAATTTCTACCTTCGAAATGAAATTGTGAATTGGCGATTCAATAGCTCGGGTTTCACCCAGTTCAGTGAAGAATATGGCAAATAATGCCATCGCCATCGAGAGGGAGCTACCTCCTTTCATTTCGAAGCAAGAGCTCCAAACGATCTTCGAATCACTTAGAAGTAAGAAATCAGTGGGAACCGATGAAATACCGAACATTGTGCTTCGACATCTCCCTCTAGAAACGGCGAACATTTATACCACCCTGTTTAATAATGCAATGAATGATGCACATTATCCAGCGCATTGGAAAACTGCGGTGGTACACCCTATCGCCAAAAGGGATAAAGACACTTCCAATCCGGCGAATCTCTTCGATAAGTCTTCTTCCAAACATCAGTAAGGTTTTCGAGAAGGTGATCAATAGAGTCCTGACTAAGTGGGTTGAGGACAAACATATAGTTCCGGATAATCAATTCGGTTTCAAGGCGGGGCATGATGTTATTCATGCTGCGTCTAAACTGGTTTCTGATATCCAATGGAACAAAGGCAAGAACTAGAGCACTGGTGCCTGCCTGATTGACTTGGAGAAAGCCTTCCATGCCATATGGTTAGAAGGACTCTTTTTTTACTTTAGCTTTCTCTTTTGTTAGGTTTCCAGTTTAGTTTCCTGTCAAAAATAAGACCCAAATATTTTTCTGTACCGGAAAACACTAAACTGGTACCGTTTATTGAGAGAGGATCTATGAATGGAATTTTTTTATTTCCTGGAAAAGAGGACAAGATCAGTTTTATGGGGGTTTATTCTCAATCCACAGCGATCTGCCCAGCGGGTTAATCTATTGAGATTTACTTGAAGGAGTTCTTTAATGGTATTTACATGCTTACCTGAGACGGCAGGTGTCAACGTCATCCATATAGGCAATCACCCTGTTACCACACGCTTCCAGGTATATCAGTAGTTCATTAACTACTAAGTTCCAGAGAAGGGGAGAGAGGATACCGCCTTGCGGCGTACCTCTGCTAACACATCTTTTAGCAGAAGTCTCACCCAGTTTGGAGATGATTATCCTGCTTTTTAGCATAAGACTGATCAACTGCCCAAGTGAGTCGTCTACCTGCAGCGCAGTCGTGATTGCGAATGTGTTGACGTTGTTAAAGGCGCCCTCTATGTCTAGGAAACTGACTATTGTGTACTCTTTATATTGTAGGCATCGTTCATAGTGGCTAGTCACTGAATGCAGAGCCGTTTCCACCAACTTTCCTTTACAGTAGGCATGTTGAGCTGTTGACAGAAGTCTTGGATCAACTTTAGCTCGAATATGGATATCAATCAGTCGCTCTAGAGTTTTCAGAAGGAAAGATGATAGACTTATAGGTCTGAGGTCCGTTGGGACAACATGAGAGCATTTTTCGGCTTACATTGACTTCTCTCCATGACAGTGGAATGTGGATAAGTTCTACACAGCTCCTCATAATATTTTCTAGCACAGGCAGAACAATATCTGAGGACCTCTGTAGCTCGGCAGGTATTATACAGGTAGGTATTATACCGTCCGGACCAGCAGACTTTTATGGTTTGAAGCTATACAGCGCACAAAGCTGTTTTGTTTCCTACTGGCCGTGAGTTGGGATATACCTGGAAAGTGGGTGTCCAGTAACAAATTGAGTGATTCATCATTGAGCGCTAAATTGAGGCTGTAGCTGTACGGGGAGATTATCAATTTTTTGAACGTCGATGTTACCGAGAAATAAATGAGATGCTGCGACTTTATTGCTCACAGCATTCACTTTGCACAAAATAATATTAGTTAAAATTGGCTCAGGGGCAGGAGCACAAATATTTGATGAACCTTGGAAGTAAATATCGTTATCGGACCTAAGAAACTTAAAACCGTCAGTGAAGGAAAAGATGTAGGGCTCAAGAACCGATTTCACGATAGATTTAATAAACAAACAAATTGTCGGTAGATTTTAAAATTTCTGTGAAATGGACCAGTTGTTTATTTAAAATTTTAAATTTGGATTTATAGATGTATTTAGATCGAGTGAACGATGGTACTGGGCAGGTCCTCAATGCTTTTGCTGACATCGTCAATTTCCGAAAACTGGTTCTCAATATTCAAGGAGTCAGTAAGGCACTTTATCGCAAGCACTATATGGAACGGAGAGATCTCTTTACACTCGTCGCAGAAAAGCGGAAATTTCTTCTATAGTCTTTGCGATGAATTACCGATCTTTTGATCAAACCGACACTAGGGAGATGGTACGGTCGCTGCGAATAACCAGGTTAGCATTCGATTTACTGGTAATTGGGCAATCGAAGTTACCGAAGTACTTGGACACATTCAGTATGGGGTAGCTCAGTTGTACTGTGGGTCAAAAAGAAAGCAAAAAATAAAAAAAAATTGCCAGTGGAAAAGCAATAAGTAGCAGTGAACGGTGAACTGATAATGGCATGACAAAATAGACCTCAATTAATAAATTAAATAAATTATAACACGCAATAAGCGAGAGCGGGATTGAAATTTGAGACACGTCCAATTGGTCGGAAATTCAGAATTGAACTGCCTTTGGTCCAATGTATTGGACAATTCCTTCCAATCCGCGGTACTAGCAATCGCTCCTCACTTGGAGGGTTAAGGTTCGAATCCTACCCATGACAAGTCTTTCAAGTTTTTCATTTGTGTGATTGGAACTCAGACAGAAAAATTCTGGGTGTGAAGGCATAACACTGACACGTAGATTTGACTGTTGTAGAGTTTCAGGCACAAAAAAATACTGCGAATTATAAACTTCGAATCACTCTGAGTGAAGAAAAAAAACTCTCCTCTTATTCGGACTCCCACCCCCTGGAGAGCGAATATCGAAACCAAACACACCTGAGTTTCAAACCACTACAAAACAATTTTCCTTTCTCCTCCTTCTACCTTTCCGCCCGCGCCATTAAAAGGGTATCTAACCCCTTAGGCGCGCGAAAATCACAAAAAAAAATCCATCGATTTGGGAATTTGCCATCCAAGTAGTCCTTAACTATTCTGCCATAGTGACTTGGAACACAATCACGTTCGTGAAAATTAGTTCTTCTTTGTGCAAGCGAAACACCTTCCAGCCGTCCTGGCAATTCATTTTGTAAAAATTGCAGATAAGTTTCACTGTTTAGTGTTTGTGGAAGTATGAAAGTCCCATACGCATGTAAATACCAATTACACGACCACAAGTTTGCGTTGAATCGATGATGAAATGATGTTGTTCTTGTTGTATGCGGATTTTCATTCTCCCATGTGTGTAGGTTATGAAAGTTGGTAATGCAATCTCTAGCGATTTGCGACTCATCTATCCGTAGAATATTTTGGATAAACGTATTGTCATCGAATTGCCGTTCCAGAAACCAGTTGCAAAATTCCGATCGTCGAGGCAGATCTGCTGGTGTTACATGATAAGCAAGGAGGTTAGGTCTATGCAAAATTTGCAAAATTTGTCGGCAGGACACATTTAGGCGTAAATACATCGAACTTGTACTAATTGATAGCTCTGTTGCTACCATATTCAGGATTCGTACCTCTAATTCTGTCTAACAGCTACTGCATGTTGTTCCACTCGATTGTAAGTAGTTTTTCCAGTTTCCCAGAACCTTCTGTGAGAATTTGTAAACACCCTTTGGTTCCAGGCACACCTTGTGTAGGAAATCTTTATACTCAGCTCGCGCCGCCTCAGCACAGCCATTACAACATCTATGGACAAAATAGGAGTTTTGTCCTTCTTCACTTGAATACTCTGACATTTAAAAAAATTACTTATCACACTACAACTTTTGTGTTCGAAAACCAATATCTCGAAAACCAAAGCATGGATGGTAATAATGTTTAAACATGAATTAAACATTAAACGATTGGGTATCAAACGAGCCCAGCAATGTTGCTCTAGGTTTAATACACTAGAAATTATAACTAAATAATTGTTGGTACCTACTTCTGGGAAGGAACTTTGTTAAGCACCCTGTAAGTCAGTGGGTGTTGACATAGACCCCCCTCATACGATTCTTTTCACAACATGAAACAATGAATCAGATCGCAAAATATCTGTATCTTAAACCGGACCACCCTGTATATAGGGAAAGACAATGATAAACACTCCACATACAGCACTGCCAATCAGCTCTAATCTACTTCCAAGCTGTACTTTCCGATCTTGCCACCGAAGACATCTTCTAGTTTCTGATGTGTCGCCTTATAGCACTTTAGGGCCCAAAATCCACACACCATTGTCCATAATTCTTCGAAATTGGGCATAGCCATAGTTCTCAACATTTTCAGAAGTTATTCGTTGCCTGGCAAGTTGAACAATTTTGGTTCTAAGTTATTTTAATTTTTTCACACTTTATTCCACAACAAAGAAACGTCACCTCCGGATCCAATTGGAAAATGTCATTTTCCAATTGGATATTTTTAGGCAGAGTAGTTTTTCATTATAGAAGAACATGTTGGCGTACACGCGTGTCGATACATTTAGTTTATTGACTTGATTTCTATCTGGAGCACCGTAAATGACAGCTGCGTGCCTCGTTCTACATTTTGGCACGTTTTATTACCAAGTCTCTTGGCATCCATATGTAGGTATGTATCCGTCACGAGTAAAGCGTTGCATTCACCACCGAATTGTTAGTTGAGATCTTCAGTACGCATGAACTCCACCTCGGAATCACCACTTAAATATTGACGCTTTCTCATCAAAATTATAACTCAAAGTCCAATACGTCCGTCTCGTCCTATCAGTTTCGTCCACGCCCACCCAATTTCGAAATCTTTTCTGAGCTAGCGATTTCTAAACAAAATAAAAATCAACAAGCAAATCCAACGCAGCTGTTGACCTTCTCAAATCAATTTTTATGACACCACGACAGACTAATTGATTAAATCCCATGAACCAACAGAAAATAAGAAAAAAAAAAATTGCCACACGCCTATGACGACGCCACAAAGTTTTTCTATTTACGGAGCAGCGAGCAAGTGGGCGCTGCGGCGTATGGTACCCAGCCAGCGGTCGACAGCGGCCAGACATTTTCAATGACGCTTCGCCTCTCAAGTACGTTTTATGTCACGTCATCCCGAAATGTGTCAGCCGCTTAATTTTTTTCATTATTCCGTTGGGAATAATTACCGAATTACATACATACATAGTAATGAATATTACAAATGTTTTTAGGAAAATATTCAAAAGAAAATTTAAGACTAGCACATATGTTTTGTCCGGCGAACGACTTCCGTTTGCCCAATCAGCACACTTTGACGGGCACTGTACAGTCCACCAAGTGTACTACCCTACCGACATAGTAAGTTTTTTTTCCTCAGAATTTTTTGCACTGGTTAATGTCATTTTGACAGGTGATTAAAATTCTTTTCGTGCGTTTTTGTTTATTTTGTGTTCGTTGTTGAGGCGAATTTTCCACTGTTTTACTAATTTGACAAATTTTCATTTTTCTTTGTTAATTTAAATTCGAAAATGCTCTTTAAAACCATCCTAGTCACTGCCCTCTACATTTCCATGATATTCGCTGAAATCGAACACAAATGTTCCGATTTGAAGCGCCATGAAATCGAACACCATCTGTCGACAAAGACTCCCTACAGAGTCGTGGCCAATACAGATGAACGCAAATTTGAATATCCAGGTAAGACATCTCATTTGTTTGTATCACTTAAATGGATAAGTAGAAATTGAAATATTTATAATCTAAACAAATTGTTTTGTTGAATTTTATGTGTGCATGATCAATTCATCGATGAAGAATGCAAAGCAACAAGAATTTGGTCAGTGATACGACATGGAGCGAGGAATCCCAGCAAGAAAATCATACGCAAGGCCAAAGAGAATCTGACACGGATAAGACAAAGAATAATCAGTAATTCGCATGCCCGTTTTTGTCCGCACGAGGTGGCTATGTTTAAGTTTTGGTATTTTAATGTGAGCTCTGAGGAGGATAAGTTTCTGGTGGCCGAGGGCGAGGATGAACAAATTGAATTGGCTGAACGTATGCAGAAGAGGTTTCCGCATATTTTGAAGGATACTTATGATCCGGATTTATACTTATTCAAGTATACAGCGACGCAACGGACGCTCAAGAGTGCTGAGAGTTTTGCTACGGGTTTGTTTGGTAGACATCGAATCAGGGATATCAACTATCCAGAGGCTCTGCACAAGGATCCTGTGTTGAGGGTAAGTTGAAAATGTTTGTCTACGAGTTTATTGGTGGCTTGCATGGTTTTTGTTCAAGTAAAAGTGTGACAATCAAGTGGTTTTAGCCGGTGCATTATTATTATTTTATTTTTTTTTTCAATTTCCCATTTGAAACGGTCATAAATGGAGTTACCCTGGCGCCACCACACGTCATTTTTTCCGGCTATTCGGTTCTTGTGTACGTGCTTTGAATTTCTTATCGTTATCAATTTTGCTGACGTCAGACGACACAGCTCGATGTGGCGGGCTTTGTCTCTGATTGAAGTTCAATGTTCCTGCTTTCGCGTCATTCTTTCCATTCGGACTTAATGGACGACACGTTGCTTTCAATTTGATCTCGATTCATTGTTTCTCTTTTTGGAATTAAAATTCTCTATTAGTTTGGGGCTTAGGTTTGTGACAAGAAGAAGTTACAAACTTGTTTCGCCCACGGAAAGGTCATTGGCACGAACGGTTTGCATTGTTATCAGTGGTTGAGGTAAAAAAATATTTGCCTGCTTTGTGTTACACTTTTAGCAGCAAGTGTCTCGAGTATGGAATACGTCTTAAAACAAGTCAGCGATTTTCTTACAGTGCACGCACATATGCATATATTTCATGATTTGCGGAAGCAAAAGTTACGTAGTAGAGTGTTGTTGGTCGACCTTGCTGTTTTTTTTAGGTGGAAACCGCATTCGATATCCGCTTGTGTTGTGCCTTTCGTGCTTATGGAATGAAGAAGTGCTTCTACGAAATGTTGGTAAATACTCGCCATCTAGTGCGTGCCAAATTCCAGCAAATGATGCCCATTGTTTCCACGGGTGGAAAATGATTAGTGAGTGTGGTCTTGCGACATCATATTGGCAGGAATGTCTGAGTGCACTTGTCCCTAAAACAGTGCAAATAACTGCTGAGTCGTATGCAATAACTGATTTCGAGTCTATTGAAGGCGCACAAGGATTAGGGGCTTCATATCCGGTGTTGCTTACATAATAGGAACAATATTCCACGGGAAAGGTGCAGATTTGTCGACTTTTTTAAGGCAGTGTCTAGTATTTTAAGACTTCTAAAAGACTTCTGGTGTAGTGGGCAGGAATTGCGATTTTTGAATACTTTGTGATTGATCTTGAGAAACAGTTTCCGTTCTTGGAAGACTTACTTGAAGGACTGTTTATGATTTTATGCTCACGCCGTCCAATGTTGATAGAATTAAGCTTATCTTTCATTGAAGTTGAAAGGCAGAATTCTTGGTGCTACAGTCCCAACATTCCTCTCCAGCCAACGCTGTTGTTTCCTACCTGCTTCTAGTATTACACGCCAAGTTAGTTGCTATTCCTCGCAATTGTTCTAGTTCTTGGTCTTCCTCAGCTGCGTTTTCCCTTGGTGATGGATTCAAATACCTTCCGGGCTGAAGAGCTGGTGTCCATCCACATTGCATGTTGTAGCCATTCAAGCCGATGAATTCCGACTCTTTAAGGTTGCTTCTCTTCGGATTCGGATAGTGCAACATTTTCTGCACCCGTTGTCGAAATAGCCACTGACTTTTACTTTTGAGACCGCCGGGTGATTGCTGCTCCACTTAGTGTTAAAACGTTCGCATGATCCATAGTTCTCCGTACCTTGCAAATAGCGTAGAACATGCTTTGCAGCTGACCAATGGACTTTTTGATAACTCTGGTTAAACTGTGACAGTCGATTCACAGTAAAAGCAATGTCCGTCCTTGACGAAATCGCAAAATATGTGCCAATCGGCTTCGATTCGTCCATCTTGAATTTTTTCAACAGTTGCTTGACGTATGCCTGCTATTGAAGACTTATTTCACTATCTCCTTGAAATTGATTCGACGCTCGAAATCCTTGACTTCGAAAATATCAGCGAGTCCGTCCCTTATACTCTTCAACGTCCTCTGACTTCCCGATGCATACAATATATCATCCAGATACACTTCAACAACCGTGAAGTTTTCTTTGCTTGATCCAAAGTCTAAATTACGTAGTGTGTTGTCCAGATTTTTATGTCACTGGCGGCCTGCCTGTTAAAGACCGTAAATCTCCTTTTTGAGCCTACATACGTTGTTACCTATCACTGGGGGTAGAGCAGTCACTGGTATTATCGTAATGGTTTTCTAATTTTAACGCCACTGAAGGTTGCTGCGATTTGACCAGTTACAAGCTGTCATTGTTAAGTGGCAAGACAACCGGTAGTCCACACCAGGACTTAATACACGTTATCGTGGGAGTCAGGCCCTCTCGGATTTGGGCCCGGGCTTGGCTTGTTGAAGTAAGCCCCCTAGTGGGAGCGTCGCGTAGGCTGTGGTTTAAACCTAAAACGCAGGTGTCGACCCGATGTAGAGTTGCAAAAAGTACTTGGTGCCGTGACCCTAAGATCGAAAAGAGGTTTTATGTCGTAATCGCCACATACTCAGGCTAGAGATTGTGCCCTCAACACAGATTCCGGTTTGGTATTATATTAGTACATGCAAGCGATGGCAAGGCATATCCTTGCTCTCTTGAATGCATGCGCATTCCGTGAACTTAAATTATTTATTATGAGGCGTTCTAATTGATTCTTTTGCCCATCTTCTTTTACTAGCATCTTCAAAGCCTGCTCAAAGTATTTCGGAGAGGCCATGTAAATCTCTTCCTCTAGTTCGCCATTGGGATAAGCTGCAACGACTTTTATCTGATAAACTACCAAGTTTTCACGCGGGCGCATACGTTTCTTCAAAGTCTATTCCGAGATTTCCGATCCAACGATTCATCTGATTGCAATTTATTGCACAGAACAATGTTGCTGGTTACAACAGCTCTATTCGCTAGACCAGGTCATATGTATTATTCTTGGTAAGTCCTCGAACCTTTCCCTGATCGTCTTTTGCGATACTTCTTCATTCAGGCTCTGTTGTTCGATTGCCTTTTTTTGTGTGTTACGCGATACAAATCTTATTTGATATATTCTTCGAGCGCCCTTATACTGCTCTTGAGATTCAACTCACTCATAATCCTGTGGTGTCGTCCCTACCTCGAGCTCTTTATCTTCTTCTTATCGTTGCGTCGGTATCTGCACTGATGCTGATCCGTATATGCTCTGAGGTTTTCCAGCAGGAACTTCTATATATTTTTCTCGACGCGAGGATGACACCTCGTTATAACCACTTTTCGTTTTTCAAGAACCCACACTCGGTAGTAATTGGATGCTTCAGAGTATTCGACCATGATGTCCTCAATTGAACGCTCCTCAAATTTTCCTCACAATTGCCTTTGCTCCAAATACCTTCTGATGTCTCGGACCAGTAATCTTCTCCTCCAACGAGTACCTCGATTGGGACAATGACCCTGTTCTGTAAGGATACACCTCTTGTACAGCTTTATAAGCTTTCCGTGGTCGCTGATATCCAGTCCAGTCGCCAACATTTTTCTAGACATATCTAACCGATCTCGTTTTCATTGATCGCGCAAGCTTGTGGGTATTTTCACGTAGTACAATTACCCAACTCGATTTGCAATCACTTTAATTTCGCCATAATTTCTGCGAACACTTGCTCTTTCCTTATCGAATGTAATGGTATGTCCGTGGTCCGTTTCCTCACAAAAGAAAGTAGTTGGTAATAATGTAATGTTCTTGGGTAATAAGGTATTATGGAGTTTTACTGACCTTTCAGACGTCCCGTCAACTGTTCCCATTGTATCGACACTTGCACTAGTATCACTCGTCAACAGCAGCTTGCTTTGCACCATCGAAGGTGACGACAAAACAATTGGTCGTGGTTACACATACGAGACGTGCAGCCACTGTCCAGGCACCATCATTCTCCAGCACTCTTCAGAATCCCCAAAGCCTGTTTTTCTACTTCCGTTGAATGGAAAGTACTTTCTATAAGTTGATGCGTTTTCGAGTATAGCTGCGCAACCGTCATCGTCTTGGAGTAATAAATGACTTTGGACCTTGTGCAAATATTCCAAATTGTGCATTTTTATTTGCACTCTGGAATGTGAGGTAAACTGACATACATGACTTTAGTTTTTTTTATGCTTATTATAAGGTCATTATTATGGAACCATGCCGTGACAGAGTTGAATTCCATTTTTAAAAAATGTTCGGGACTTTTTCCATTTTTGCCATGCGCCACAATGGCGTATCATCTGCATAGGCAAATATGGTACATTTCTTGAGGGCTACCAACATATCGTTCATGTAAATGATGTCTCTTCCAAAGTCGGACATAAGCCTCTTCTAAATTTTTCTACGTTCTTCTATCCTGAGTTGTTTGGATTAAATTTTCTGGAATCGCTCTTTTGATATCGTTACTCCATCGAGGGGCCACTCTCCTCTGTTTCTGACGTGTTCTCTTGGTCTCCATTCCATAAGTCTTTTTGTTCACCTGTTGTCTGCTGTCCTCGCCACGTGTCCTGTCTTTCCATTGCTCTTTGTGTTATTTTTCAACTCCGTAGATTATAACGGGCAGTATATATTCGACGAATACTTTTCAATTTAGGCGCATAGGAATTTTGCTTTACAGGACATTTTTCAGCTAGTGGAATACGTTGTTGGATTTCATGGGTTTGGTTATCTCTTGGTATGCTAACTTCGTGTCAAAGATGTTTGTATTTGAATACCTGTTCGTTCTCCTTTTCATTTGCTGTCTTAAGGTTTCCTAGGGTTACTAAATTAGTCATAAATTTTGTCTTCTGAAAGTTTATGCTTAGCCCCACTGTTTTTGAAACTGCTTCCAGCTCGTCCAACCTTGCATTCGCGTCGAGAAGACTATCAGTTATTATATAATGACTATGTCATCCGCAAGTGTAGGTGGCTTAGGTACTCTCCGTCGACATTTATGCCTTTGTCGTTCCAATCTAGGTTTTGAACGCATATTCCAGAACCGCTGTAAAAAGTTTTGGTTAAATTGTGTCCCCTTGCCTGATTCCTCTTTCTATTCGATCCTTTTTTGTTTTTTCATGTAGCACAACACATGCTGTAGTGTTGTCGTATATGTGTTGAAAAAGTTGCAGGTACCTTACGTTTATTCTGCACTGCTTAAACGATTCGTTAAGCCTATATACGCGTATTTTGATTGTACGAGTGTTCGACTGACTTCTCGATAACGGATTTTATTGCTTGTAAATGGTCATTCGTGCTAAAGCCGCTCCTGAACCCAGCTTGCTCTCGGGGTTCAGCCCGAAGAAGTCGAATTTTTGTTCGATCTTTTTGTTATAATTTTTGCAACAGTTTATAAAGATGCGGCAGGAGACTAATCGGTTTGTAGTTTTCCAGAGTGCTCTCGCCCAATTATCAAAGCTTTGTCCATCAAAGACGTTGTCTAATAAAAAGCTGGGGCAACCGAAGGTTGCTACGATTTGACCAGTTACAAGCGTCGGTCATAGGTCTGGTTGACGGCAGGGCTACCGGTAGTCCCAACAAGGACTTAAATCATGATATAATGGGAGTAATGGTACTATGTTGAGGTAGGCCTCTTGTAGGAGCGTAATGGTGTCTGTGGTTTAAACTCAAATCGCAGGAAGGGTCTTCCTGTTAATTTGACCCATTGTAGGGTTGCAAGAGTTCACTGGGTGCTGTGACCCTAAGATCAGCAAGAGGTATTAGATCGGCCTCGACACATGCCTCCAACACAGTTCCGAATTGGTACTCAGGAAGGCGGCAGGCGATGGCAGAGCGTCTTCTTGCTCCCGTGAAATTATGACTTCCCGACAGGTTTTCACGTGAATCTTTGACTCGTTGTAGTTTTTCAGATTCGTAATATCCCCTTTCTTGTGGATAAGGTAGACACACGAATTTCTCCATTGCACTGTTATTTTTCCCTGCTCAATGCACATATTAAATAGTTTCGTAGTTTCTTGCACTAGTATTATCTGGAGCCTTGTTGTTTCTCATTTCTTTTAGGGATCTTTGTAATTCTTCCACAGTCACGTGCGCCATTTCCTTCGATCTAGAATTTACAAATTGGTGACTCGTTTGTTCTGTGTTGATTGCTTGCGATGTTTGGCTTGCATAAAGTTTACGTTTTTCCTTGTAACAATTTCATCGTTTTCGTTCTTGAGTTTTACTATTTCAGTTTTTTCATCAACTCTAGTTTTTCACAAAACATTTTCCTTCTTTCAATTTTAAGGTTCAGCTTCATTGTTGTTCTAACTTCTCTGTTGATCGCTTCCTTGTTCAAACTCGTAATATTTGTAATTAGTGTTTTTTTTTTGTTGTAATAACAAAGTCCATTTCGTTTTTTGTGTTTCTGTGTGGGCTTATCCAAGTCCATCTCCTGTGTTGCTTTCTATCGAGAAAGTTGTTAATTTGGTACAGGTTGTTTTTGTGTAAAAAATCGATTAACTTTTGTCCTCACTCGTTTCTACCTTCTGGGCCAAAATTTGCAACAACTTTTTCAGCTTTTTCCTCAGGGCTGCCCACTTTTGCGTTGAAATCTCCGATTGTAAGCGTAATATGACATTTATTTTCATTCATCGCTTATTCTATGTCTTCGTGTAAGTGGTCTACTTCCTCATCAGTGTAGTCCTTAATTTTAACTAATCAAATCGTAATAACAGCGCTCCTCGTATGCCCAATTTTTCTAGCTGTTGGTTTATTTTATTTGCGAAGTTAAAGAATAGCCGATGTATGCTTCTGTTGTCTCTTAGCAACAATGTCTTCTAATATTTTTACCATTGTGCGCGCACGAGCGAAGCGCTGATTCCTTTTTTGCAAGGGAAAAAATAAAGAATTAGTAAACTGGAAAGATGTGTTGATAGGTTGAGCGCGCGAAATGGACTGTACATATGTATGACAATTTGATCACTGACAGGAACGAATGTAATAGATCACGTATCCGAAAGCATTCAAGGTAGTAAATTATGTTGCACAGAAGTGAAGAATGCAGCGCCCGAACAACCATCATGAAAAGAATGGATATCGGTCGGTAGTTTTCAATATCTTCTTTTTTCAATAGGACGGAAGATTCCTAATACAAGGTGGCGCAAAATTAATCATCCTATCGGAAAATGGTATAATTTTTGCAAATGGCGTCGTACGTCAACCATATTTGACATTTGTGAACTAGTAAGCTGCATTAGGTATACAAACAGACAAGTAATGGATTGCTATACTCCGCAAGAGCGTGGAATAATTGTGTCAATGTTTTTGACTAATAATCATTCGGTGGTGTTGGCGCATCATGAATTTCGACGTCGATTTCCTAATCGTGTCGCGCCAGCTGGGCAAACATTCCGGCGCTTAGCTACTCGACTCGAACAGAGTAGAACCACAGGAGACCATGCAGGGCGTGGCCACCACCGGACTGGTCGTTCGACCGAGAATATCGCGGCTGTTGCTGCCGATGTCGCTGAGAACAAAAAAACATCAACCAGACGACGGGCCATGCAATTGGGCATCACGACAGCGAATTTTAGTGAAAGACTTACACATTTCCCGTACAAAGTGCAAACGGTGCATCAGTTAATGCATCCTGACCGTCAATCGCGTGTGAATTACTGTAAAGCCACCCCCAATCTCAACAACGAAGAGGACGATTATGTGTCGAAAATCATCATGAGCGACAAGGCGCATTTTCACTTAAGCGGTTACGTCAATAAGCAAAATCGTCGTTTCTGTGGCACTGAAACTCCGTGTGTGATGTACGAAGAGCCATTACATCTACTCAAAGCCTTCAAAGCGTCGTTCACGCGGGGCGTGTGATTGGGTCGTATTTTTTTGAGGACGCCATTGGCAATACGGTCACTGTTACTAGCGATTGCTACAGGGCCATGATAAACGACTTCTTATTGCCGGAATTGGATGAGCGGGGTTTGGTGAACATGTGGTTTCAACAAGACGGTGCAACCGCACACACACCACAAGCCACAATGGATATTGTGAATTAAGCGTTTCCTGGTCGCGTAGTCTCCCTTGTTGGTAAGGCCAGCAAGATCGCCCGATTTAACCGTCCCAGACTTCTTTCTTTGGGGCTACTTGAAGTCGCGGGTTTATGCCAACTAGCCTCAGACAATCGCAGCCCTTAAGGAGAATGTTCGACAGGAATTCTAACAGTTATCACCGGAAAATATCATGGAAAATGCGGGCACAAATGTGTACCAACACTGGCGGCAGCCACTTGTCAGATATAATCTTTTCCACTTAACAGAAACAATTGTAAAGGTCCAAATAAAGATTTCCATGACTCAAAATCTTTTTTTTTTATTTAGTAAAAAAGTAATTCAAACACGAAATTGGATGATTAATTTTGCGCCTCTTGTATTACCCCTTCGGGGACAGTCGATTGTTCAAAGCTGATATTCGCAATTTTTGTTATTGCTGAAGCTAATGTGTTGGCGTTCAGCTTTAGGTCTTTTGATCGTATGGCATCGTCACCAACTGACTTATTCTCTTTCAATGGAATAAGAGATTTGAACACTTCTTTCGTACTGACTTCACAAAAAGTTCAAAAGTTCATGGACCGGAATAGGATTTATGATCACAAATATGAACTATGTTTGCAATCTCGTTGGTTCTAAAGTTCTAAAGTTTTTCACGAACACGTCATCCGGATTTGTCGCTTTTTTGCGCAGGATATTATTTACAATTTAAAAGCTTCTCTTGAATTGTTTTGCCTTTATGTGTTGATCTTGATAATATTTCGACTTTGCATTATTTATTTAAGTGGTTTCGAAATTGTTTATATTTATTTTTATGTTTCTTGTGTCTGCGGTTGTCCTAATACCTCCGGCACAAGCATTTCGCTGCTCACCGTTTATCCCATTATGCTCGTTCGGTCCCCTTTTATTCATTCTTATGTATAGTCCGTTTCAAATTCTTGCAAATGTGCCCTCTTTTCCAGTCTATTCCAGTAATCCTAGAAGTGATCCAGAAAATTCGAGCATAACCATACTTTGATGTTGATTGTATTGAGTCTCAGCGCGTACTGAATATCTGCTTGATATTGTGGAAAAGATAAGAAGCCGGTATTGACAGATGCGAAACCAGAGTGTAGAGAGAATGCATGGACGTGGAAGTCGTGTCAATTGTATATTTTTCAGTGGAGTTGACAATGACGATTTTATGGAAAGCACTCACTTCACAATTATTGTGTTGAAAAGAAGAAATAATGTTTTGCTAATATGGATTTGACTTAAAATATGACTTAAATATAAAATATTTGTTTTTTTATGTTGTCTTGTGTGATCCAACATCAATCATCATCCTCGCCGTCGCCATCGCTTTCAATTTCAGTTGATGAATCTTCGCCGGGTCTAATAACAATTCCCTCGGTGAAGGTATCCCAACTCAGTTCATAACTCAAATAACTTTCTTCTGTCCTTATGGCCTTATTGCAGGTTTTTCCATTCCTCGACAGTAATTTTTGCAAACTCTTCTTCTGCTATTTTCTTGATGTCATCCAGCACGTGAATCAATTGCTCAGAGAATAAATGCCTAAATAACCAGCAACCAACAGCGCAGCAACACGAGCCAGCAAATGTACCAGTACCAAAACCAGCACCAGCACGAGCACCAGAACCAGCATCAGCAGCACCAAATGCAGTCGCAGCACTTGTTGCTACTATGAAGGCAGCAGCTCCCATACCAGCCACGATAGTTGAAGAAGAAGCTCCAGTCAAGCCAGAAATCACAGGAATAGGAACGAGGAAAGATCAGATATTCCACAATCAAGAGGTCACCACAATCACAGTAAATCGAATTCTTTGCAATCGCCCGATGAAGTTACAGTAGTACAACAGGTACCGACTGGATTAGAGTCTAACCAGAAGCAACCATCACCAGCGAATGGCTCGATAAGTCAGATGAATGACGTTGCCGACATATTGAATGGAGATGACTTAATTTGCCAGGACATTACGACTGATAATGGACTTAAAGCACGAGCTCTTTATGATTAGGAAGCTGCTAATGAATTGGAAATCAACTTCGATCCAGGCGATGTCATAACTCACATTGATCAAATCGATGAGGATTGGTGGCAAGGACTTGACCCAGATGGCACTTACGGTTTATTCCCGGCCGCCAATTATGTGGAAACTGATTAATTGAAATGACACAGATTTACCATATTCTTCCTCTCTACAACACATTCCCTACCCCATGCATACGCATCCACAATTCTTGCTAATCTCCCTCTATTAGTATTCTCTTTTTAAACATACACACCGCCCACTATTTGGAATGTGACTCCAGAAAAAAAAGCAACAACAACAAAAAAAAAACAGAAAAATCAATTTTATACCTTTCAGTAGATTTAGGTAATAGGAAAGAAATTTTGTGAAGTAATGTCCTTTTGATTTTACCAACCTATCTGATGCTGTCTCCATTTTCTACAGTGAAATATTTAATTCCATATCACTCTACGTCCCCTTTTCACGGCATAAAACATCATCTATTTCCCCTCCATGGTACAACAACAGTCATTTGCAGACAACCTCTTTGTACCCGACTCCACCTATTTCAGGTACCGTCCCAATTTCTCCATTAGCCCATCTCTTTCAACCTTTTGATTTTACCCTTATCGAAGAAATGTTACAAAATCTCAATGATGAATTTGTATCCGGTGCAGATGGGCTCCCAGCAATATTTCTCAAAAAGTGTGCCTCCAATCTTTCGCACCCACTTTCCTCCCTCTTTCATCTGTCCCTTACACAAGGGGAGTTCCCCCAAGTTTGGAAGACCTCTTTCATAACCCCGGTTCGCAAAAAGGGAACAAAGAATGACGATTACCGTCTCATTGCTAAGCTTTCTCACATACCTAAAATGTTCGAAAGTTTTTTATATGAAGTTCTATATCCAGTCAGCACGGATTTCTAAAAGGTAGATCAACTACTACAAATTTAGTTGAATTCGTATCCTTTGCGCTTTCAGCCCTAGAAAATGGCAACGAAATTGACCTTATTGCTACAGATTTCGCTAAGGCCGATAAAATATCACATCAACTGATCCTTTTTAAATTGTCTGCCCTCGGTTTTGTCCCCATATTGTTAAAATGGATATCTTCTTATCTGGAGAACCGTTACTATAGCGTTCGCTTTAGGTCAGCCTTCTCAACCCCGTTTTTAGCCACTTCTGGTGTCCCACAAGGCAGCCATCTAGGTCCCCTATTTTTTATTTTAACTATAAACGATCTTGAGAAGATTATCAAACATTGCTCCGATGACACTAAGTTCGCTAAAACTATTTCTTCACCCCAGTAGATAGGTTCTCTACTTGGTGTTTAAAAAATTGCTTTGAACTTAATGTCTCCACATGCCAATCTATGACTTTGTCTCGTAAGTCCAATCAATCCCCCTCTCGACCTTATTTTGTGCATGACCAACCTGTACCCCAAGTTCAATCCCTTCGCGACCTTGGAATTTTATACGATAGAGAGTTAGATAATCCTTAAAGCCAACTCATCGCTCGGTTTTATCAAACGTTGATCTAAAGAATTTTGCAACCCTTTTGTGACAAGGTCACTTTACATTACTCCAGGTTAACCTCCTTTGAACGGACCTAAGCGATTTTCGCTTTTTGAATTCAGACAATCTGCCTGAATGGGTAGTAATTACAGAGACGAAAATAAAGTATACTATACATCAGCTGAGAATAGGTGAGCTTGCAATTGTTTATTACATCATATCTTCCACATTTCCAATAGCCAGTTTACAATGGCGACACTAAAAACTTTGCTCGCTGATCGATTGTACAATTAGCTAGCAATCTTGGTCGTTAATGCATTCACGATAATGATAACACACCATCGAGGTAAAGTTCAACAAGGTTACTACGCGGCGCAAGGAAATATGTTCTGAAGTCAGATTCAAAATTGTCATAAAGAAAACGCTCACTTAAGCTTACAAATTTATTTTATTGCAACGATCCCTTTCACCTCTTTCTTTTTGCACTTCTCTTAAAATTTTCTTCACATACCTTGCGCCCAAAGTTATTGGTTTATCGCGAAACCTAATGTCAATGGCCAACGGATATTAAGATCTTAAGCATTCAGAACTCACATTGTCTAGGTCAACAGAAAATTTTACTTATTTACTAAATGAACTCCCGATCTGTTCAGATTCTCCGCCTGAGACACGGCGACACGGCAGCCTTCCACTCTCTTTGATCCCAGGCACATAGTTTCCAGTTGTCCAGACCAAGCGGTCCGTCATCCGCTTGATCTTTATTACGGAGTTTCAGTTTTCCTTAACGTTTGACTCGAAGATCCTCTTTGCTGGGACATTATTGTCCATTCGCTCGATGTTGACGAGTTGGTGTAGTCTGTACCTGCACAGTACACTGAATGGAACTGAATATTCGATGAAAAAAAATTCTCTGAAATGCCTGCTTTCCTCGTTATTATTCAGCACTCGGCTAGCAGTCAATGTTTTGCAGGACATGAATTCATCTTTCGAATTATGAGTTTTGAACTCATTTGTCTCGCCAAACCGAAGTAGCAGCGGTTTCTTAGGATAAGTCTTCGTCCAATATAAATTAGAGTGCCGTTCGTGAAGTTGATGTTTACTCCGAGGTTACATACCTCCTCCTTAACCATTTCGGAGCTACTATTGTCCCAGTATGTGAACATATCTTTTCATTGTTTGCAGACAACATCTACTTTATTTTGTCCTCGTTTACTTTAAGGCCAACTTATTTCACCTGTTCTTCGATTTGCGTAAAATATGAATGCGATGAGGGCAACTAACGATGTTGATGTCATCGTGATGATGATGTCACAGCAACTAGAGAGACTTGTTGACGATAATTCCTTTCGTGTTAACATCTGCACTGCGCACTGTTTGTCTCAGCACTAGATTGAAGAAATCACATGAAGGTGCACACATTTTTAGTAGTTTGCACAACATGTTTTCCAGAGTAACGCGACATGGATGGATAAATTGTGCCGGGATCTCGAATGCGGCCATTGCTTTGTGAATCTCAAAAAGATGAATTCTATTATGTGTGGCCTTGGAGTCGATAATGAGATGATGAGTCTCGACTTGAAAATTCGTGGCCTTTTCTAGAATTTGTCTTAATGTGGAAATTTGGTCGATCTCATCTGCTGGGCCGAAATAGTGTGTTGCAGAAGGGCTTGAGACGTTTACGATCTTTTTATGCAACAGTAAGCCTCGATAGGATCGCCTTTCTTGAAGATGGGGCATATAAAGCTGATAGTCCGGTCATCGGTATACCCTACCAACACGTCACCTCCATGTTTGAAAAGATACGCTGGTAGACCATTGGAGCCGGCCGTCTTGTTGTTCTTCGGCTTTTTGAAAGCTTTTTTTATACTGTAAGTGGGAATTGCTTCCTCAGTGACTAGAAATGGTTTTTTTTCGTTTTCTATAACTCTCTATCTGATGCGTATGGAGTAGTTACTGGAAGTGCTGCTTAATACTGTGTAATCCCAGCGTTTCGGTGAATAGGTTTCGTATACTATTGTATCTCGAAGAGCCTGTGTTCGGGCTCCTGATCTCTGCTTTCCTGAAAAACATCCCAATATTGTTCCTCTCGCGGGACCATTCTGTATTATTGTATTCTGTATTCCTTTCCTCCCTTTTTGTTTTCTCGTTGGGTAGTCGAGCTCTCAATTTGGTTGCGAAAAGAATGTGGTTAATTTAGAGACGTTGGCTCATCAGAGTTTTCCCATTCAGAATGGGGAATGCGTGTTTCGCACCTATTTGGTTGGCTTTAAGAGCCTTCTAAAGTTCTGCAGCGTACTTTCGATATACCAATATGTAACATAAAACTGAATCAGTCTGAGACTACTCAAAGCGCCAGTCGATTTTTGACTCTTCTACCACTGTAAAATTAGTTGCGGTTGTTCTGAATCTCAAAAAAGTTCTTCGGACAAATGAAAAGCTTGTAAAAGGGTTACTGAAAACTAGGATATCGCCCTATACCGTCTAGAAAGTCTAGTTTACATGGTATCTCACAATTATTTCTTACACCTCCTTAAACCTTCTCTTCTACCAATTCCCTTTCATTTTTTCTCTCTCACATTTAGCATAAAAAACGAGGGAATTTTTCAAATTAATGGCAAAAAAAAAAACAAAATAAAAAAAATATTTATCTAAGAAAGCAAGCAAGTAAACTAGAGAGTAATAGGAACAAAGTTCTTATCACATGGGTTCAAGTCCGGATGATATGGTGGTAGCCTGAATACCTCATGGACTGCTGATCTAATCAAGTCGTCTATTTGATGTTTCGTGGATGTCTTGTGTTGTCGAACTATATCATACAGTTCAATCTTCATGGTTGAAGACCTATGCGCAACATTATTTTCTACTAGCCAATTAGCTAACTCAAATTTCGTTGCTGATGAAGTTGGGGCTCGGTTTTTTAATTTATTGTGATAGGGGGCGTTGTCCATTACAAAAACCGACGCGACGGTTCCTCTCGTGCACGTGCAGTTTGTTCGGCATTTGCTCTGCCAAACATATTTCAATTTCTTCATTATTAATCTATTTTAAAATAAAAATGTCTGCACCGCCAAACGTTGACCTCACAATAAAGCCCAAGAAAATTGTCTTGAACGACGATGGAGAAGTTGTTAAAGAAACAAAATTCAAAGGAAAAAACAAAAGAAAACATTTGCCAACGAAAATGGCCCTGATGCTGAAAATGGATTTCACGAGAAAGATGAGGAGGACTTTTTCACCAAACAGAAGAGAACAAAAAAGGAAACTAAATCCGATGATCCGAATGACGAAAACAAAAAGTGGTTCCATGAATTTCCCATGTACCCAACAACAGATGAAGTACTAGACATAAAGGAAAAGGAACAGATGGAGCTATTTAACCTCTGCAAGTTAAGAGTTCATTTGAGTCGGAGTTGCCTCATTTTGTCAAGAGGAACCCTTCCGATTCCAAGTGGTTACAGACAGCTCTACACAAAGGTACCACTAAAGATCGTGCTAATGCAGGAGCCTTACTTGTCACGAGTAATCCAGTTGGCAATCTAGAAGCCTTGGGCACCCTAATCGGGTATAGAAAACTTTCGAACAAGTCTAGCTTCGATTACAATGATTATCAACAAACTTGGTGATCCATCTAGCAAAGTAGCTTCCAAGGCCCTCCATCACCTCTCCGAAGTGGCATACAAGCACCCAAATATGTGCGGCGTGACAACAGCTGAGGCCGAGAAGCTACTCTTCCGAAACAACATCTCTGATCGGGCCCAGCATTTTGCTTTATGTTTTCTGGCACAAATCGCTCCAAGTGGGCGACCTGAAGTATGCACAAAGTTGGTGAACATTTGCTTTGCCCTCTTCAAAGTTCTAGTGAAAAAAAGGCGCAGTTAACAATCGCACTATGCAGGCAATTTTGAGGTGTCTCCAAAAAGCAATCATTAAAGCCAAACCTGCTCCCGGAATCACTAAAATCATGACAAAAGATATGCAAGACACCATATACCGTCTTGTCAATTTGGCTGACATCCACATATCGATTCAAACGCTGTCTCTGCTGCTGCAATTGGTTTCGGTTAAGACCGAGAAATCAGACCGCTTCTACAACGCTCTTTACAAGAAGATGATAGACCTGCAGCTCACGGCGATCGGGAATAAAACAGCGGCACAGTTTTTTCACGTTATCCATCGTGCCATTCATATCGACTCGCATGTGAATCGAGCTAAGGCTTTTATTAAGCGACTCCTGCAGATGTCGTTGTACATGCCAGCGGCCATTGCGGCTGGTACTCTAATTGTTATTCACAAGTTGTTGAGAACCCGACCGGAGCTGATGGGAAGCAAGGCGGATACAGAAACGGAGGGTGCAGTCCTGAATTCGGTGCTGACAGGCGATGATGAATAGACCAATTTCGACATCGATGGGGAGGAAAAATACGAGGACGTTCCGTCGGACATTGAAGACATTGCGACACAACAAACAGACAAAGTTGTAGATGAATCGAAAGAGGAAGTAAAGTCTAGCTCTTGGCATCATGCCAAAATCAAGAAAAATGACCCCAACAAAGGCGGCAGAGTCAGTAATATATCCGCAACAACCTACGACCCGTTTCACCGAGTACCAGCCTTTGCTGGAGCTGAGTATGCTCTGGGTTCAGAGTTGCTCATCATCATACAGCACTACCATTCCACTGTGCAGGTTTTCGCCGAGAGTATCCTCCAAAAGAAAAAGATCGACTACTACCGCGAACCGTTGCGCGATTTCAGTCTGCCACACTTCCTGGAGCGTTTTGCATTTAAGAACCCCAAAAAGCTAGACACTGACAAGGCCGAACTGCCAGTGATCCACAGTAAACAGTACGTTTCGTACGGTACCCGTGGTAAACCAGTAAAAACTCTGACAAAGGCAACGTGCACCGAAGACGAGATGTTCATCTTCAATTACTTGGAGAAGAAACGAGAAACTGCTGTGATGGTGAAAAAGAAAGTCGACGATGATGATGAAGAAATGTCCAAGGACGTGAATGATGATGAGTTCGAGGAGTACTTGGATGGTTTCTTCGGCAACAAGAAGAAAGTAGGTGAGGACGATGAAGATTTGGACTTCCTTAAAGAACTGGGGGGTGAGATAAAGGGCGACAGTAGATACAAAAGAAGAAAAAAAAGACAAAGGATGATGCTGATAGTGAGAATGTGGAAGATATCGATGCTGATTGGGGTGATGATGCTGCAGATGAAGACATGTCTGGCGAGGAACATTCAGATGATGAAGATGGTTCTATTGTTTTGAATGATGATGACGACTATGACGACGGGGGATCTATTTCGCTCGATGAAGGAGAAAGTGCTGAAGATTTAAGTGAACTAGATTCCGACGACAACGATAATGATGATGATGACGATAAGGAACTCAAACCACCCAAATCGAAGAAGGCCAAACAGCAGATGACCGAGAAGAGCTTCTCAAAGACTTTGAAACACAGTGGTGATATGAGCTCCCTCTTTGCGGCAGCTGATGATTTCGCTGATTTACTAGATGAGACTGGCAAAACAAAGGGTCAAGGAACATCCAATGCAATCTTCAACAAAGACTAGTCGTCAGACAAACAAATGAAATGGGTAGAAGGTCGAAGATCGAATACGAAAAAATTCACCGGCAAAGGAAATAAGTTTAGTGGTGGCCCGAAGAAATTTGGCAAGAAAAGGAAGAGTTAGAGGGAGAACAGTTGAAGTTATTTGTAATAATAAAAAAAAGAACTAGCTGGTCCAGTACCTGATCTCTTAACCATTTTAAGAAATTGTGAAAGTTCAACTCATCATGATAGTCACTCGACTTCGATCCAGATTTAAAGATTGGAAAACCGTTTTTTACAAATCCATTTGAACCACCAGCGTGTGCAATTATAAGCCGAAATCCTTTTCCAATAGGCTTTTTAGTCCTTCCGTACTTCCATTAGTCCAAGACATTCCTCTTGTATGGGAGCTACATAGATTATCTGATATCCAGTTTCACCAAAGTTCCTTATTTGACGGATATATCTTAACCGTTGAATTTTCACTTGCGTCCTTTCACAAAGGATTTTCCTATTGCCTTCCGTCTTACGATACCTCCAATGTCCTTGCTTGTCCTAATTTCTTTCCAGTTCTTGACGGATTTGTTCCCTAAGGGTGCTCAATGTTACGACTTTCTTGTCAAATTGGTGGAAGGAGTAGATCATCCTTTTCTTGGATTCAAAGTCGATGAGGAATTTTCTTGTTGGGTGGTACTGTTCCAGTTTGTTCTTGTTCTTTTAATATTTTGTATATGGTCCTATGCGAAACTCCAACAAATTCAGCTGTTTTCCTTACAGCTGCTCTCGTAGGAGCTTCATTTGCATTTTTGTTCTCATAATCCAAGTTTTTGTGATAAATTTTCAGCGTAAGCACTTTTGCTTAGCGTGTTAAAGGCTTCCCTGGCTTAAAGCAGTCCATTGTACGAGTATATAAATTTACTTTTTTCTTACTTCTACAAAGGTTTTTTTTTTTAAAACTACTCGTAGTTTAAAAATTCAATTTTTCTATTTTCGCAAAAAATAGTCAGAATATATATTTTTTTACCCAATCCTTTTCATAAAAAATGTGTATTCGAATTGAATCCTTTTTTATTATATATACCACCTTGATCAAAAACCACCGTATGTCGCTCCCATTGTTCCGATTTGAGGTTTTTTTTTTAATTGGTAAATCTGTTGTTGACACTCCCTCTAAATCTTAGCGTCGTAGCTTGACATTTGCAAAAGTTACGTAGCCAAGAGTACATCTATCTCTGTTTGTGTTGGCGATTTTTTACAATTTTAGAAATGGATTTAAATTTGCAACAACGAACTTGTATTAAATTGTACGTAAAACACGGATTTAATGGTGCGCGAACATTGGAAATGTTGGAAAAGTGTTTTGACAACGAGTCTCTAAAGAAAACGGTCGTTTACCAGTGGCACGAGCGTTTCAAAAGTGGTCGTGAGTCAAGAAGATGATGAACGAAGTGGCAGACCATTGACATCGAAAACCGACGAAAACATTGATGGAATAAAAGAAATGTTGGTCAATAGCCGCAAACTAACCATAAGAGAGATAGCGGAGGACTTGAACATTGCCTATGGATCCGTCCAAGACATTTTGGTTAATGATTTGGGTTTCCGTCGTGTAGCAGCAAAGTTGGTGCCAAACGACCTCAATTTCATGCAAAAAAGAGACCGTGTTGACGTCGCAAAAGAGATGATTTGCGAGGCTGAATCCGATCCCACATTCATCAAAAGGATCTTAACTGGAAACAAGACGTGGGTTTATGAGTACGACATGCAATCCGGATATCAGGCAAATGAATGGCGTTCACCAAATGAGCCGAGATAAAAAAATCAACGTTGTTTTCAGTCAAAAAAGAACGCAGTGCTCACGGTTTTCATGGATTAGAACGGTGTAGTGCATCATGAATTTTTGCCAGAAGACCAGACAGCAAACAAAAAGTATTATTTGGGCGTTATGAGACGTTTGCGTGAAGGAATTCGCCGAAAGAGACCAGAATTGTGAGCAGAAAACTCGTGGATTTTGCACCATGATAACGCACCGTCGCTCAGTTCCATCATTATTCGTAATTTTTGACGAAAAATGCAACAAATACCACCCAACAGCCACCGAATTCACCTGATTTGGCTCCCTGTGACTTCTGTCTGATCAATCGAGTTAAAAAACCACTACGGGGAACCCGTTTCGACAGCCGAGATGAAGTAATGGAAAAATCGCAGAAAGCACTGATGTACATACAGAAAACCGAGTATAAAAACTGTTTCGAAGATTGGATCAAGCGCTGGCATAAGTGTGTTGCAGTCGATGGGGATTACTTTGAAGGGGACAATAGAGATTTAGATGAATAAACTTGTATTTTTAAATTCCGAGAACTTTTCGATCAAGGCGGTACATTTATTGCAGGAAATATTGAATTTTGTTACAAAAAGTGGTGGCCAGGCATATGCGATTATTTTTTTTTTTGTGGGTAGGTAAGAAATCTTCATAGACACTATAAGCCCAGTGCTTATAGTAGTGTGAGATTCTTACTCACTAAAAAACACCTCCCTTATACAGACTACGACTGAGTTCACACTCAACAAACAAGTTCTTCTTTTGCGTTTCATTTTGCTTTAATAAGATATTTTGCAGACGATTTTCCATTGAAGTTTCTTACTTACTTTAAAATTAAGCGCCGCTGATCACCGCGCTAGATCGAGAGGCTTAGTCCTTTTCAGACGGCGCAATAAATTTTTCTCGTCAAGGATCTGTTGAACAGAAATATTCGTATGTCCTTGTAGTCGATTTTAGTTTCGTTCTGAATGTTTTCGACTCCTAGGTCTCTGTGGATGTACCACATGGACAGACTTGTTTTCATTAAGCGCGATTCGCCAAGTCTTTGTCCAATTGTTAATCGGTGTAAGGGCGCGTTGTAACTTAGCAGTTGCTTCTTCGATGGTTTTAGCTGTTGCCAAGATGGTAGTGTCATCAACAAATGTGGCTAGCACAGTATCGTGAGTTTGCGGTATGTCGCGGGTAAAAAGCAAATATAGCTGAGGGCCAAGTACACTTCCTTGCGGCACCCCCGCCTTTATTGTCTTAAAATTGGAATATTCGTTTCCGTGTCTGACACGGAAGAGTCGGTCATCTAGGTATGAACTTAAAATATTACAATTGCTCGGGTAGGACTTGTCAAAGTTTATATTTCAGGTCCTCGTGCCATACCTTATCAAAAGCTTGCGAAACGTCACGGAGTGCGCTTGAACAGACTAACGTACACTTGGTCAACAGTAGAGTGTTGGCTTCTAAAGCCAAATTGATGATCGGGCAAGAGGCGATTTGTGTCAATAATCGGTTTAAGGCGATTAAGTAAAATTAACACGAAGACCTTCAATATAATCGGGAGGAGCGATATTGGTCTGTATGACTTGACCTCAGTCAGCGGTTTACCGGGTTTCGGAACCATAATAATTTCAGCAACTTTCCACTGATGCGGTGCATGCTCTAGTCTTATGGTGTAATTTATAAGATAGAGCAGCTTTAGCAAACCTTTTTTCGGGAGCGCTTTAAATATCTCTCCCGTAATTAAGTCATATCCGGGGGTTTTAATTGGCTTAAGCGTGTCTATAACTTGTCTAAGTTCCCTAAGTGTAGCCTTTTCAATTGAAAGGTTCGTCGTCACGTCTAGCGTATTGATATTCTCTGGAAGCACGTTTCTGCAAGATCGTTGGCGAAAACGTTAGCTTTGTCTTTATCTTCTTTCGCCCGTTCATCCTAGTTTTTTCTTATTGGTGCCACATGTATTTGGGGCTTTCAAAGACTTTTAACGGCTCTCCATATGGAGTAATTAGTATCTTTTGTCGCTGTGAGGCTTTCTAGGTAGTTATTAATACCTTGGTTATTGAAGTCCTTGATCGATTGTTTTCAACAAGTTGCAGAGTCTATTAAAGGACGTTTTGTCTTGTTGAGCTCGAGTTTCGTGCCACTTTTTCCGCGCTCTTCGTTTCTTCCTTATCATTTCCTTGATTTCCGGTGGGTGAAGTGTTATTCCAGGCCGCTTGCTGTATGACTTCAACAAACCGTTCAACTTCATTTTCAAGTTGATACGGCGTTGTAAGCGGTACTTTTAAATCAGTATTTTTGACAACCTCTATTCGGAAATCTTCCCAGTGAGTTTTTTTTTATTGGATAACCTGGATGGTCTTTGTTTCTTAACCAAGGATTCGCACAATGAAAGGATAATTGGAGAATGATTTCTTCAACTTTGACGTAACTACTCCTTTTCCGATAAAGAAGTCTATCAGATCGCTTGTTTTGGCGACATCCGAGGGCCAGCACGTCAGTCTGCCTGTTGAGTAAAATTGCCAACTATATTCCATGCCAGCCCTGTAGAGAGTTTTGCCTTTTTGTGAGATACATCTTGAGCCGCAAAAGGTGTGCTCCGCATTAAGATCGCCACCAATAATAAAGATTGGTCCAAGAGAGTTAAATAGGTCAATGAATTCGTGTTTTTCTATTTTGCAGCGCGATTGGCAATAGATTAAATAGAAAGAGTAATTTTTATTTTTAGCGCACACCGTGGTCATTTGAAATTTGTCAAGTTCAATTTTTGCTTCCAGAGAGTGTTCAATGCAGTCTTTTATAAATAGGGATGACCCGCCTCTTGCGTTTCCCGATGGATGATGAACGTGTTAGTCGCGGTAACCTTTTAGATTCACGCGTGATTGTGTCGTCAGGTGAGTTTCAGAAATATATCAATTGCTTTTTCCTGAATGAAAATATTTAGTTCATCAAGCCTTTTCTGTAGGCCGTTGGCATTTCATGCAAAATATTGAGCTTCTTTGTCATGATTAGTTACACAGGTCTGCTTCGAGGTTGAGAAGCCGTTCGATTATTATCTTATTTGTTTTAGTCAGTTCTTCTAGTCTCTCTAGAATTACTGAGAAAACATTTGTGGCAGGATCAGGTGATTCACAGTTGGTCGTATTTACACGCGCCGCTATTTGCGCGTAAGTTTTTACCACTTTTCACTTGCGCATTGTTATTTTTGGCATTGGTGTTATTGGTGATTTTAGCGGCCATCACGGCGTTTGCTATCTTTGCCTTCTTTAAAGGCGTCGGGGTTGGACCGCTGTTATGATTTCTCGTACTCGCTAGCCCTGCGTTTTGGATTGAACCCGTCGTTTTTGCAACTCCTTCGGGACTTCGCAGCATCGATAGTTAGCTGGATATTTTCCCCTGCAGTCGATGCATATCGCTGGGAACTCTTTCGCGGTACTGCACTCTCACGTCAGATGTTTTCCGGCGTAGACCTGGGTATTGTTGAATCCCTGACAACGGGTATATTGGGGAATCAGCCTCGAGTTTTTTCGCGGAGGTTCAAATTTGACAACAAGCCCCAAAATTGAATTTATAGAATAAATCCTTTCTAGGCTTTCGGTTTTGTCGAAAGTTAGCCTAAAAAGGTGGAGACCGCGTCTTGAAGTCGTTCTCTCGTCTTCAATACTGCGCCGTTTTTGCGCAAGTATATTAACGGCGTCGATTATTTTTAAGTCTTTATTTGTAAGGTCAAATAAGATGTTTTCTTTAGGGCAAGAGGCGTGCAAGCCTCTAGCTACAAGGTAATTGTCTGGATTAAGGACATTGACAGTCCATGTATCGTTATTGCGGGATCTTACATTGTAATCGGTTGAATACAGTGATTTCAAGATTGTGTGCGACTTGTTATAGTCCGAGATTCCAAAGACGTTTATTGGCGGCGGCGGTCTTTGTTTCGATTGCTTATTTCCTTTATTGACCTCAACAGAGCTGGCTGGCGTGTCTTTTTGTACATTTTCAGGTGAGAAATCAGCTTTGCGTTTCTTACCTAGTCTTTTTGTACGTATCCAGTCTGTTTCTCGGACTAGCTCTTCTTCGTCCGTGTGAAAACTCGAGTTTTCCGGGCGGTCAAATCGCGGATCAGACTCGGTTTTAGATTGCGTCTTAATGGCATCTATGTTAATTCCTTTTTAAGTTCGGCGCAGAGCAATTCCATATTTTGGAGTCTGGCGCGGAGATCAGGATTTTCACGTTCGAGATTATGCAGCTTATTCGGTGTAATACTCGTACTATCGTCCAAAGCTACCGACTGTGCTTGGTCTTTGCTACCGCACGATTTTTCGTAACACTTGAGCTTTTTTTGAAGGGGTCCTGTTTTGTATTTGTATTGTGTTTGTAGAATTCATTTTAATTCCCACGAGTAGCGGAGAAAGGGTAGTTCCTCTGACCAGAGATCCGCATTGGACATATAAGTCTGGCTGATCCGGAGGTCGCCAAGTATCCGGATGCTCCGTTAGAGATTGGATTATTTCTTATACCGGGCCCCCAACCTGGTCGATTCTGGCACGGATCGCATAACACCTTAATCCAGCATATGCGATTATGATGCAAATGGGTTAAATATGAAAGGAAGTGAAGAAAGTTCAGCTGCTTCGTAAATATAATTTTTGAGTGAGCAGATTTTATTTTAGTGTATTTCGTTCGTACCGCCCATCTATTGGTGTTTCTGTATTTCTATAAATCGACACGCGTAACTGCATCGTGTTAACCAGTCCTCTTACTGCTATCATTGATAGGTATTTATTGTATTTACTGCTGGATTGTTCATATCCTGAGTATTTATATTGACATCGCAAATAATTGTTAATGTTGGTTTTTTGTCAATTTTTTCACATTTTCACTTAGTTCATAAAAAAAAATATTCGCATTCACTCTTCGAGGTCGTTAAACAGTTAATACTCGTATAAAGAATTCCAGTCCCCTTCATAACCTCATTAGACTTCCTAATGACCACCATTAGACAGTGCAATAACATTGATATTTTGTAGAAATTGACTAACACTTAATTCGTAATATAAAATTATCCCAATTAGTTCTTAAAGAACGAAAGACTCCCTTTATATTATTTTTCATTTCATCTTCAGTTTTTAAAACTTAACGTTGACGTTATTAGATTTAGTTTTTAGTTAGCGGGGCAGGACGACTGTCAATAATTGTTAATGTATTTTAATAATTTATTCTCTCTAAAAGCAGCTTGTGAATGTGGTCCTTCCACATCCTCACCATCGATTGCAACTCTACTATTACATTCGATTGGTCGTCCTCTTAGCCGTTATAGCCATGACACGATGACGGAGCGTTTTTTCGTTCCTAATACCCGGCTGTTCGACGTTGTACTTCCTCCCAGTAGTTTGTTGGTTGGTGGTTAGAGGAAATGTTCGAGTTCGAGAGGCATTCAAAATACTAAAAAAAAGTGTCTTATTATTATCATGACAATCACATGGCCCAATCTACGAGCCTATAAGCTTCAAGTTTAAGTTGCAATAGCTGATCGCTTGCTGAATGGCCGAGCATTTACACGAAGCACAGGTAGACACAATTTGTTTACCATATCAAAGCTAAAACTTCTTGATGTGACGTTGTGTACGAGGTGTTGTGCTGTTTGTCCCCTAATTGTTGATAGGGTTAATGAAGTTTTATTCTCCGCGCTGTTACCTGCTTTGCTTGACATTCGCGTTGCACCGATTGATTGGTTTTGATTTTACTATTAACCCTCTAACCGTTTTTCTTTAAAAATAAGTCCAAATGTACAGTAAATTCAAAATAGAATAACTTTGGCGTTCTAAACACAAATCTGAAATCAAATTTAATTTACCTGTGATATTTTGGGCTCCAGGTGTTAAAACAGATTGACCGTCTCTGGACAGTCATAACGGATTAGGGGAAAATAACAAGAATGGTCTTTTCTGCTCATAACAAAATAAGGGTGGTTTTATTGATGAAATAAACTTTAAATAATACAATTTAAACCAAATCAATTCATAAAAATTTTTGTTATAATTTAATAAATGACTTATTAAAGTTGATGAAAGTCTTTTGTTACGCTAAGTTTTAGAGCCCCAATGAAAACACGTTTTCTTCTTTTTTAGATGACTTAAAAATTCTGAAATATATTTTCTGTTAATTCAAACAATTCATGACATTTATTTTTCTTAAATATTTACCTTAGTGAACATTACCGTTTATATAAAAATTGTGGATTAAAAAAGGAAAAAATTATGAGAGCTTCTCAATCGCGCTTCTCAAAAGAACGAACAAAAAAGTATTATAAAAGTAATAGATGCTAGCAAATGTGAAAGAGAAGGCAAACCTTCAACTTACACTAACTCCAAAGTATTAAGCTTTAAACGCAAGAGCGTTTGCGCAGGAGCACTCGCATAGTTGACGAGTGTGGTTTCAAACTTAAATTTAGCCTGAACTTTTGCAGTGCTTGCAACGTTTTTTGCCGGTTTTATCGAACATCCCAGGAATATGGCCAATATTGTCATATTTCACATCGTCTGATGGTCTTGAACACTTTTTTTCTTTTTCAGAAGGTTGAGCTGAACTACAAGTTGATGGTCTTCCAACTGTACGTGTTGGTGAATATTTACATAACCCAGAAGCTATTGCTTCGCGATTGTGGTAATTTTAAAGATTCTTCTTGGTGTTTACGACGGTATAAAATATACGCATTTGTTACTGTCATATCGATAAGATGGTAGAATAAACGTGTCATTGCATCGCGTGTCTTCAAACGAATATGACACCTCCCCATTAGTCCATCCATCAGGTCGACATCTCCCACATGACTGTTATACTCTCTAATGATTTGGGGACAGTCAGCATCATAAGACAAACAAATTTATTCCCCACTTATGATATTTATTAGGCATACCATATATTGCCGAAGATGGTTCTTCATTTTAGTTGCACACATCTGCTCATCCACGCAAAGACGTGCTGTTTTGGGAACAGAATCAAAACTCTGATTGAAAAGAGTTGAGATTTTTCTTATGCGATACAAGGAATCATAGCCTGGTTCTCCTTTTTCAATTCGTTGTTCTTGCGAAACTCAAATATCGTTTGATGTTTTCAAAATGTCTGCAAGACATCGTACTTTGTATTGGTTCAAAAGCGTTTTTCCTCCAATAGATTTCTAAATTTGGATATCTATACAATTATCCGTGACTAAAAACGAAGTATTTATATCTTTTTGTCTAGCAGCACGATTAGTTTCCTCAACGATAATTTTCACTATATCTGAAGTAAGGAGATATTGAAAACATTGAAACGGACTTCTCAAACTCTGTAAAGAGTTTGGAAGAGTACTGTTGCCTCGAAATGCAACCTCATTGACATGTAGTAGTTGCATTGATTTTTGTTTCCACAAAATATTTGAAAATTCTTTTGATTTTACGTCAATATTCGCCAAATTTCCTCCACTTAAGTATATTCATGAATTTAATTTTATATTGCTATTTCGGACAAACAAAAGTCTACATAGAGCTTATATACACTGTGCAAAATACAGTTATCTTATCAATGTAGCTTACAGTCGGTTTTGGTTTAGCACGTGTTAGTTGCAGTTCTTTAATTGTCGTTCACTTGTATAAACAATTTATTTAGCAAACAAATTAAATTTAGCAGTTCAGCATGGAAGAGATAATAAATCGTACAGTGAGGTACAACAAATATTGAAATTAAGCCGCAGTACTGTCCAGACAATCATAAGAAATTATAACGAAAGCGGAACTATTCACAACAAGCTGTGTTTTCGAGCAGTTTTGAAGGAAGTTGGTAAAAATTCCAAAATAAGCGCAGCACAAGGTGATCGGCAAACCTCGCGGATTCATTAAAAAAAATTTGTTCACCCAATAACCATTCGCAAAGTCTTGCATCCGACAGGCTTTCGAGTACCACGGAAAAAGCCACTTATGTCTCCCAAAAACCAGGAACAGCGAAGATGTTGAGCTCTGGGCAAAGGTTATATTTACGGAGGAGAGTATATAAATATAATATTTTTTGATCAGATGGCCCGCAAAAGATATGGGAGAAAACAGCGCTGGACAAAAAAAATTTAACTCCGACAGTCAAACATGGTGGTGGCAACGTCATTGTTTTAGGGGGGCTATGTGGGAAACTGGATCTTTAAACACGATAACTATCCAAAACATACAGCTCTTGTAGTTAAGGAATGATTGCTGTATGTATGCTGAATGTGCCACAACAGCTGACTTCCCCGACATAGTCGTTGGATTTAAACCCCATCGAGCATATACGTCGCAACCAGTCGCGAAATTCTAAAAGAAACACTGAGCAAAGCTTGGTTAGAAATAACTCCAGAAATCACCCAAAACTTGGTTATATCAATGCCTCAACGTCTTCAAGCAGTCATCGATGCTAAAAGAGGTCCCACCAGATACTGAAAAATAGTGTGAATTGTGTGTTGCACCCACCCATGATAGAACTTATTCCCTTAAATACAATCGCTTTATTCAATCCAATCACAATTTAGAATTCAATCGCTTTTCTCAGCCACTTTACTTTATCTTTTATTGCTACTCGTAATTCACATTTCAAATTCCACTTTAGAACTGACTTGCACTTCTTGTGCGACGCTGATATTTATACTCCACTGACATCTTTTAAGAACATTCTGTACTACCCAGCGTTTTTCATTTTACCAGAATATTCGCTAAAGTTTCCATTCTCCAATGGTTGAGTCTTGTGCTATTTAAATATGGAAATCTTCTGTTATTCAAACATAGATGGGGCTGTTTACATTTTAAGTGGTTATCACAAGATTGTAACACTGCTTCCTTAATAAAGTTGTCTGTCCCGAACAACTTCGCAATTCATCCTTCCGTTGAAATTACACATTCTATCCACATCGTTACCACCTTCATTATTGCCTAATCCCCACGCTGGATCCGGTAGACAACACCATTAATGCCGGTTATCACTTTGTATAGACCTTCTCAGTCCTGTAGCAATTTTGGAGATTTGCCTTTCTTACGCAGAAGATTATACAGCCACAGCAGGTCTCCTTCGTTGAAACCGGAACATTTCGCTTTGATGTCGTACCTATAGTCCGTTTCAAATCACCGTGCAATTGGAAAGCTGCGCAAAGAGAGCCTGGAGGCGCGTGCTACTCATCTGCTCACTGGAAAATGATATTTACGAAACTTTCCCCACTTCCTTTCATATTTAATCCATTTGCATCATAAGCGCATATATCTTCTTTTAAACACAATAATTGTGGAGAGAGTGCTTTCCATAAAATCGCCATTGCCAACTCCACTGACAAAAATATACAATGGGCACGCCTTCCACGTCCATGCATTCTCTCTACACTCTGGTTTTGCATCTGTCAATACCGGCTTCTTATCTTTTCTACAATACATTATCCAATACCATTCAAGCAGATATTCAGTACACGCTGAGACTCAGTCATAGATACGTAAACTAACCTAGATGTCAAACTCTACTAATACTTTTGCAAACACTTAACTTTCGCACAGATCCACTGTAAGTGAATTCCAACACTTTTACATTTCTATAACTTTGTCAAAATTTACAAGTAAAATTGCTAGAAGGAGAACGATTTGCACGAGTGTGTGTAATGTGGATGACGTTTTTTTGATTAAAATGGGCGTGGTTTGTATAAAATGGGAGGGAAATTGCCACTGATGACAATTCACAGACAGGGTCACATGGATAGGAGCTATCAGAAAGCTATGGAAAGTTTGACATCCAGGTGAGTTTATCTATGGACGCAGTGTAGCTCCATTGAGACCCCAAATCTGCTCACCCAGTTGTTGACTATCTCTTCTGCTGTGGTCTTAGCCTCTTGATTTAGGATTGCGAACACTTCTGGCCACTTACTGAAGTAATCCATGACCACGAGGGTATATCGGTTGCCATTAAAGTTTTCGGCAAACGGGCTAACGATGTCAACGCCTATTCGTTCGAATGCGCTCCGACGTTGTGTTGTTGCATTCGTTCCTGTGACTTTAATTTTGGGCTCTTGGTAACCGCACACCTTATGCACTTTTTGCACCAATTCTTGACATGTTTTGCCCTCAACCAACAGAAATGCTCCTTTACCTTCTCCAATGTCTTGTTTATCCCCAAATGACCTCCTGAGATTTTGTCATGTATTTCATGGAACACCACTGATTCTGGACCGTAGCCCGATTAGTTGCATACGAGATGTTGCATACGAGATCTGCACTTCCGCAATTTCTCTTCAGCAAACCATCTTTCACACAAAGCGAGTCCCACTGTGCCCAATACTTCTTGAGAGTTTGGCTCCGGTCTGCCAGCTTGGTCTTTCCTCCTGTCCAATATTAGCTCGATATCTTTGTCTGTCTGTTGGGATGAACGGATTTCGTCTATACTCCAACATTCTACTGGCTCAGCCCTCATCATTTGGATAGTGGCCTGTTCTTTCGCTTTTTTACGGCTGCAGTGTTCATCAGCAGAGAGCATCAGCATTTGAGTGGAGTTTTCCTGTGTGATGTTGCATTTTAAAGTGGTAGCCTTGCAACTGCTCGATCCATCTCGCAACTTGACCTTCAGGGTTCTTAAATTGCAGTAGCCATTTCAGAGCTGAACTTTTTTCCGTATGCTAGGTAACCCAAAATGGAGGCATTGCACAGTTGCCCCTTGAGTTCTTGGAATGATTTTTCACACTCTCCAGACCACCTGAACTGTCGGTATTTTTCCGTAAATTGGTTCAGGCTCTTCGCAATACCAGCAAAATCCTTTACAAACCTCCTGCAGTACATGGCAAGTCCCAAGAATATTCTCATTTGCTCATTTGGTGTTTATCTTTGGGGACAAACTAACTTTTCACCGCTTTAATTTTCTCAGCATCCGTCCTTACCAGTTCCGCGGATATAATGTGACCCAGATATTTTACTTCCGGATGGAACAAGGTACACTTTTCTGGTTCTGTATGTAGAATTTTGTTCCATCACAATTGAAGTATTTTGGTTATTTTGTTTATCTGAAATAGTAACAGTAAATAAATAATATGGAAATAAATAAATAAATAAATACGCAGAAGGCACAATTTTCAAAATGTGAAACTACTTCCTACTACAATGATGACATTGACATTTTTGGAAGAATGCAGCGAGCTGTCACCGTTGCGTTTGAAAGTATCGGACCAGAAGCAACATAAATGGTTGTAGCCTTGAATGTGAACATACTCTATTCGAAGGTACCTTCAACATCGGAAGGGAGAAATAAACAGCTCTACCTTTGACGTTGTCAAACATCTATGGGCAGAAACACTGGCAACTGCAAGAGCGACATCGATCTGCTCAGAAAAATGCGTCTCATTCGCCTAAAATGGCCAGAAAATGCATGCAGAGCAATTGGATATCAGCCTAAAGAGTCTTCGATTACTACCCGGTGGGACAGCGCAGAAGAGAAAGACCTCACCCATGTATTCCCCCACTCAAGAAATTTGGAGTGCGCAGCTGGAGGAAGTTGGTCAAATCGGACTTCCTGAAAAGATTTATTTATTGAGGCCCAAATCCACCTTGGAACGTAGCCACATTTTAGTAAGTCAATAATATTTAGAATTCTACACGCCGCTCTATTTTAAATCAAATTGACAGTAGTGAAGCTGACATTTTGATTTAGCATTGAATCAATTGTAATTGCAATTGCAACTCACATTGCCTACATTTTTATACTACGTTGATGACGTACTAAATTTATCAATCACTTCCACAACGTAACAAATTTCAGAAACAAACACACCCATCGATGCAAACTGTCACCACAACACTATTTGTCTCGCTCACTCCCAACGACTACACCGAAGAAAAAAAAAGCCCAAAACCAAACAAACCTATTCTATATGACATCCTGTGTCAAAAGTGAAAACTCGTTAAAAAAAATGCTGCGTATTTTTCGTCAAAACGTGATTTCCCAAATCAAATAAGTGAAAAAGCCCACGATTCGAATAATTTTCCAAAAAGTGAAATCATCTTACATAAAGTGTATAGTCGCGGTTAAACAGTATCCGTCAAAACAAACTTTAAGTCTACATCTTGTCGAGATTTGTATGAATTTGGTGTGGAAAAAAAGTGAACCCTCAAAAAAGAAAAAAAAAGTGAAAAACGAAGAAGAGCTGTGGACAAAATAAAAGCCGTGCGTGCATTGGAGTAGTTTTTAATTTTTTTTTCCTCCACTCTCTTCTACTGTGGATTTACGAGTAGTCATCTTTTCGGCGTTAAAACAGGAACTCCCAACTCTGGCATTCCTGAGGTATTTCCTCCAAAGAAAAAAAAATCGAATTCAAAATGCGATTTCCAGAATGCAACGCAATTTATAAATTTGTGTAAATTTGCAATAGAAAAAAAGGAATTACTTGTTGTAAACGAAAGGGGGATTATCCATCTACCTACGCACCAACCGATTCTGCATTTGTTTCAAGGACTTTTGGCTTTTTAATGGTTTGCCAATGCCATTCGAATCATTGGCAGATTTGACCAAGAGCATCGCGTGGTTGCTTTATTAGGTTCAACTTCTTCTACTCCGTCTCAGGTAGACAAGATTAGGAGAAGAATTCATAGAGAATGCTAGTAGATGTTGTCGGGGGTAAAAATCCTCTGTGGAATGTTTGCTGATGGCTTTCTGTTCAGATGGTGCTGCTGCTCCTGCTGTTGTTGTTCTTGGTTTTTTGTTGTTGCTGTTGTTGTTGTTGTAATTGGTCGGTATCCTATACGAAGCGAGTGAGTCAGATTAAATCGATTTGGTATCCTCGCACAAGAGGTTTTCTTTCCAAAGAATGCGATGGGAGTGTGCCACAAAAAAAAATTTTTAATTCAGTCTTTTCTTCTAGCTTTTCGGCAGTAAAAAAAAAGCAAAAAGACGCCCCGCTTCTTAGCTTGGCATTATGCAATAAAGCACGCGTTTTTTATCGCTTCACGTGTAGGAAAAAGTTTGAAAATTTCATGAAAATTGGTTAAGGAAGGACGAACACGTCATTTTTGTGGGTGGTCTTGCTCGAGTTCGAGTGCGAGTATTCCTCTCGCAATTAGCATCTTAATGTTTTGTTTTGTTGTGTTTATTGGCACTGGCGTAGGTAAATAAAGGCATTCAACATGCGGAAATTGCTTGCAATACTTGATTACGTTACCTTCAGGCGGCGGAATTTCTATCCACTGAGAGTGAGAGCGCATTTGTGCTAAGGTGTGGGAATTGCTAACACGATTAAGTTTGTGCATTATATATGTACATTCGTACGAGTTCACATATAAAACAGAAAACTAATCAATGTCTAAGCGATTTAATCGATTCGTGGAACAATTGAGAATATGCTTAGCACTTCTCGAGAGTGCGGTCGACTTGTCGATTTGCATTGCAATACTACGCAGTGCTGGGCATGTGACAAAGGCAATTGCGCTTTACAATATATATATATTTTTTTACTATTCGTCACTAAAGAGGTAGTACTCTCCTTCGTTGCAAGCGATGTACAATTCACATATCCATTGATTCGTGGAAGTTTTTGAGTAGACAGTGCAAAGTGATAAAAGTTTGTCTTGAGTGCTTCTTAGTGGGGCGGGGAATATTGGAAGAGTTGTTGCACAATTTTCTTCGAATAGCAACAAACTTTCAGTTAATGTTGTCTTGATTGTGTGTACCCACATCCCCCACAGTTTAAACTTGTTCATTCGTCTGTTCTTTGCCTTTAGTGAATCTTTTCGGCTGGCGGAATACAATTGTATTCTGCTTGTGCGGCATGCACTCAATTTCCTTATTCAACTCCTCAATACAGGTCAACTTTTATTCCACGAGCACTGGGTTCGACTTATATTAAACGATACAGGAAAATTAAGCTGATGTCCTCACTTGTGGCCTTCGAAATGTGATGAATAATGTGATGAAAGATGTCCTCAATCTATTGCCGTTCGAAGTCTCTAGAAAACCAATTAAAACAAGCAATGAGTTAAGACAATTGCGCTATCGTTTGACTTGAAATCATTTCTAAAGAACTATTTATTGTGACGGAAGAAGTTACCTCTCCAACAAGTTTGTGATGCGTTTTAACTAGAAGGAATTCATTAAGAGGGTGTTTAGGGTGGCACTACTGTAGGCTTTCGAACAGTGATTGTCCACGCTTCCAAGAGCTTGTAACTTCTTTAGAAGTCGTAAGCAAATACTTTGTCTTCTACAGAAGTTGTAAGCAAAAACCGCAATGTCCGATCAATGGAAAGAGACCTTTCCGATTGTACTCCCTACTAAGGGAACTACTGCCCGAAACAGAGTAGTACTGCACATGTGACATGCATGAAGTAAAATATGACATTTCATCGCATTGAATTTTGTTGTTGTTCCTCCATTTTCAACAATATGATTTTCAAAAAAATATATGCAGTCAACAAATCCTTGTTTTTTGGGTAAAACGAAGAGTTCTTGAGATATCCCTGAAACTTTTATTGCTTTATGAAATAAACACAACTCCTACGTGTGGGGGTGGAATACAATATCATCCAAATGACTTCTTCGACTCTGGTTGCAGACCCTCATCCTCAAAATATTCAATCACTTCTTCGCATTTCTCAGTGATGGTAGCTTCAGATTTCGCTTTCAGAGTTGGAATTGCTTACTGATGGTTGGCGTAGACCTTGCTATTAACATAGTCCCAAAAGAAGAAGTCTAACACCGTTAAGTCGCGCGATCTTGGCGACCAATGTGTGTCTCCAAAATGCGAAATTACGCCTCCAGGAAACCTGTTGCGCCATAAATCGATTGTTTCGCGGCTTGTATGTTACGTAGCACCATTCTGTTGAAAGTAGAGGTCGCACGCACCCATATCCTCGAGCTCCGGCCACAAAAAATTGTTTATCTTGCCTCGGCAGCGCGCTCCATTGACCGCACAGGAAACTTCGTGCGGACCTCGATTGTTAGAGGTCATTATCCATATCTTCGAGGACTTCCCGCCAAAACTACGGCTCCATGACGCCTCTGGTCTATAAACTAAATCAAACAGTTACTCGTTCTGGGTTCATTGGCATCTCCCCAGATGCGACAAGTTTGCTTATTAACGTAGCCGCCAATGTGGAAATGGACCTCAACCAAAAACACGATTTTCTTGCAAAAAGTAGTTTCAGCATCCATGTTTTCCAAGACCCAATCCGAGAACGCACGGCGCTGCTGGTGGTCGATCGACTTCAGTTCTTGTGTTAATTGGACCTTTCTTCCAAATTCAGTGCAATGTAGCTGTGGAGAGATCAAGATCCTAAAAACCGTGACGAATGGAGGTGGTTGGGTCGACGCTTTCCTTTACTGCGGTGATATTATCCATTAAACGTGCGAGGCGAACACGTTTCGGCGTCTTCACATCTTGTACTGAGCCTGTCTCTTTGAATTTTTCGATTATGTTGCGAACACACGCTCGGAAGGCGTATGATTACGTCCAATATTGGCACGAACGATATGAAACGCTGCCGTGATTAACCGTGAATTTTTGTAAGATTCAACCCAAATTTATAGATGACATCTGTCACCATATCCAAACCCTGCGTGCATCAGCTGTAAAATAATAGGCCCTTCAAATCATACGCCGCTTGTTGAAACACTCTTTATAGAATTTCGGTATAAACAAACTTCTGTTTTCAAATGACTTAAAATGTACTAAATTGTACTGACTCGCAATTCTATTACATCGGGTTTGCAGTAAGATTAGAATTTACGATCTTTTGCATCAACGCATGGGATGCAGTAAACACGTGTGTTTGTTTATAAAGAAAAGAATGTTCCCTAATTTTGTTGCCCGGGTTTTACTATACTACTCATGTGTTTCATGCATAACGCATCAGTATGTAGGTTTATTCACTGAGGTAGCTCTATATTTCCAGTAAACCAGAGCCTCAACAATCAGAACTTGATTCTTATTGTTTGAAGTTCCCTCTACAAGTTGGTTGAAGACTCTTTCGTCTTCTTGAGCGCCGCCTAAAGCGAAGACCTTCTTTATTTCGTTGAACTTTGGAGCTATAATCGAAGAATTTCCGAGCAGTTGATGTCCATCCGCCCGATACATCCTAGCCGACTTGAAAGTAGGATGCAACATTTTTTTTATTAAGTCGATGAATGTAGCTCAGATATCCACAAACTTTTTTGTCTCACGTTTGTCAATTTTTTCAGTTTTGGGTAGATCCCCTGCCTATCTAATATTGAATTTCTACAAACTTATCAACTTCAAATGTAAAGCTGACACAGTGGTACCCACTTTGATAGGTTTAACATTTATGCAAAGTTCCCCCGTAAAAAGCTGTTGACGTTTATTGTTAGCAATCAAGGAGTGTGGCTCACTCGAAATTCGTGTTGTCGTAATTGGCCTGCAAAAATGCGGCTACGAAAAAGCGAAATCTTTGGAATGTTACGGCCACTGAAAAACACGAGAAACCTTGTGCATCGTACCGTAAAGTTATTTGAGGATACTGGTGGAATAATCGATCGTGCAAAATCCGGCCGTCCTCTCACTGTGCAAACGCCACAAGTCAAAGCCGTGGAGGATCGAATTCGTTGAAATCCGGTGGTCAAGCATAAAACCATGTCGCGCTGATTTGGGACTCAGGTCATACAAGAGATCTACGTCAACATCGAAAGCCTTGCTTCGCCAGCTCATACAAGAGATCTATGTCAACATCGAAAGCCTGGTGGGGAGTCAGCGAGCTCCATTTCTGTGAGAAAGGTATCACAACCTCGGCGAAAATGTATCAAACGGATGTTTTAGAGAACGTTGTAGAGCCCTCAACAAAACACTATACGCTAATAAAGCGTGGACCTTTAAACAACACTCCGATCTAGCTTATAAGGCAAAAACGACTCAAACATGGCTCAAAAACCACGTTCCGAACTTTATTTCCACGGATAATTGGCCATCTGGGAGCCCAGACCTCAATATATTAGACTACAAGGATATGGTCCATTCTGGAGAATACGAATATGACTTGCACTAGTCGAAATCCAAGTACTGAGTTTTCCAATGCATGAGACGTGAACTGCAATCGCTAACAGACTTCGCTATTGCTGGAAAGCAAATGGGGATCATTTCGAATAAATTGTTCTACAATTTCTATCCGTTGAGGCACAAAATGCAAATCTAGTAAAATTATTACATCAAATAACTCCACAAAAAATAAATGATTTAAATTTGGGTAATGCGTAATGAGCCTGATGCGAAATAGCTATCAGAAACTTCCTCACGATAGTCCTTAATATAAGATAAGTAACAGGCATGTCTCTATGAAACCAACATTGCTGATATCCCTTTCTGAACAGTATCTTAAGTTGTTGGTTAGTGCTTATGCCGATCAGTTCTTCTTGTACAGTGTGTTCCAGAAAATCGTGCGTTAAATTACTTCCCTCAGTATATTTCCATATTTCGGCGGTATAATATCATTACGATATGAGTGCGGCTTTGAAAGAGTGTTTCGAAAGTTTTTTCTTACCCAAAAGAGTCGCAAATGAGTGCCGACTTAGGCCGCAAAGTGCTTAGTGCCACTGCTTAGGGGCAGTGAGAAATGTCGATGATGGGTCAGGTTGAGGGACCAAAGCAAGCACATCCTGTAGGGAGAATAAATTCTGAGAAACGCAAAAGAAAAATTGTCCAGAAAAGTACACACTGTAGGATATGCACTTATTCCTGCACTTATAGCTCGCGGCTAGAAGAAAAAGTGTATTGAACTGTTGACTGCATTTCTGTACCTCGCATCCATAAAATAGTTTGTGGAAATGCTTTTCAAATGCATCTTCGGAAGACTGTCAACGGGTGACAAGCTTCCTGTTGAAATTATGAGACCTAACATTCTGGTTTAAAGCCACCTCTCAGGTATTTAACTCTACTATACGTATTCTGTTTACTTTTCACGCTCTTATTTGTTTGGTGCTGAGCTCTTTCATGCGCATTCTGCATCGTACCACCAATTTCTCCTTGGAAATGCTTGGTAGTTCAAAGTGGTCTTAGCTATATTTTCCATGATTGTGCGTAACTTACGTTTGTAAAAGAAGGAGACATATCGGAAAGGTTCGTGCTTGGAGGCCTTATAATAACTCTGGATAGTCACGTTCATTGTCCTGACGTACCGACTCTTCATTGGATAGGCTTGTTTTAAATCGAGCGGTGACAAGGAAATGATCACTGTGAATAATTGTTGATCTACATGTCATGCATGCATGTCGACTTTTGATTAGTATTGCTACGTGTTTTACGTGGGAACCTACCATGTATAGCTTAAACCCACGGTTTGCCATCATACATGGGATTAATTCTTGGGTCAACCATCGCCCTGATCTTTAGATCATTCTGGGGAAACCCCATAAGATCAGTACCAATTCGAAGTCAATGTGCAGGTTAGACTTTCTCTTTGGCAAGTGGTGAGACCTATCTAAACCCTCCGTAAATCTTAGGGTAAGGGCGGCCTTTACTATTTGCTTTGACTCTCCAATGATATTCGGAAAACCCTCTGGGCGATTTAAGGTTTAAACCACAGCCACCAGTCAGGCTGGAACCGAAGTTCTAGTAGCGCCTGACTTCCATGATGGCAGAATTAATCCCATTAAGACTTCTACATATCTCATGTATCGAATGACCGCGATCGTGTGCTCAAAATGTCGCTGGTCAAATGCTAAGTACATCAGTCACTCCAATCCAATGGCAATCCAGACTATGCCATTGAAAAGACGAGGTCTGTGGCAAGGGCCCTGTCTTACCTGACGTTTTGACAATCTGGAGCTACCAACGATACACGACGAATTTTTTTTCTAAAGCAACCTGAGGTAACTGTCTCTTGTGATTTTGTAGGGACTGTATTTCTAAACAAGTTGGTCAAAGATGTCGTTCATCTTAATTTTAGACTTCAATCTGATGTAGTTCGTACAAATCCTTAATAGAGTCGTCAACGTTGTTAGTTGACGCGTGTGCACAAATTATACTAATAATAAAGGATTTGGGTGTTATCCATATTACAGCACATCTCTTTCATCCTTTTCGTTATGGCAGCTGTTTTTGAGTAAATTCTGGTTTATTAGTGCAAGAGGGTTCTAAGATCGCTTTCGATGTTCGTTCCGGTTCATAACAACATCGACGCAGAGTCCGCAGCTTGCAGGGCAAGACCTTTTTAGTGTCGCTAGGAAATAAAAACCGTTCTCAGGCGATGTTAGGGCTTGTGTTGACCGTACGAATTCATCATCTACCATTTCTATTCATGATGCTGATGAGAACTTAATAAACCTTATAAACATGAGGCCCGAATATGTCAAAGTAGCGCCACAAAGAGAATTCATCTGAGGAACTCCTACTGCACTTCTGAACGCGTTTTTGCGCCTTTACAGTGCTGTTCGAAGTAATTTCGTTCTTTGGTAAGAAGGAAAGCGTCTAACGTCAAATTTATTGGTTTATTGCCTCGCTCGTAATGCTATCAAACTAGTTAACAATTGTAAGATCAGTAAACTGTTAGGCTAAATGATCCACGTCGTGGTTCTAGCAAAGTGTATGAATCTAAGCTTGTGCGGTGCAGCTTTTTCGAAACACTCTTTGTTTTTTCATTGTTGGTTCGTGAGCTCACATTAGCTCGTTTACATGACTTCACAACACAAGGCTTAGTGTCTAAATCTTTCCTTTGTAATAAGTCCACAACCGAGCAGGACCTGCTTTTGCAGCGAGAGGAACCGCATTTTTTAAGCGCCTCCGCTTGTTGTTAAACTGGACGGCGGATCTTAAATTGGTTTTCCTTGTTTCATAGAATCATTCATATTTCCAATCTGGAGGATCTGCTCCCAACTTTGGCTCTGTATGAGGGGTCAGATGTTATGTTGTCATTTATTCAGATTGGTGATACAAGAGCTCATAAAGCCTTGCTCTAACCACAGACTTTTTTTTAGTTTGTATTCCACGGGGAGATATTTCTTCAGAGAAACTCTTCCTGGATGTCTAAAAAGCATCGTTGAGCAAATCAAATCGCTAAGAGTGGTCATATCTATTTTTTCATCCATCTGCCAATGTGCTATCGCATGAGCAGAAGTTCAACTGCACATAAACGATTACATACGCTCGTCGTTGGACAGTACCCACCGTTGATCAAAGGTTCTACGTCCTTTGCTGGAAGGACTATGATTTGAACGGGTAATCTAGCTTTCGCATATCGTTGCCTGATAGCAGTAGTCATGTAACCTGGCATCGGATTGCAGTTGAAAATCAAAACGCCGGATTTTTCTTTGAACTTATTGTGGTATTCGTTATAATCAGCAGTCAGCAAGTGCGAAACATTTTGTACACAAGCAATTGGGGTATCTGTAACACCAAACGAGTGACTGGTTACCTGGTAGAACACATCAAAGGCTCAGGATCCCTATAAAACAGTCCGTTCTTCACTTTCTTTAAACCACCCATTAAAGACAACGTATTCCTCCTCTGGTGTCGGTCTAAATTGGGGTCTTACTATTTTCGCTTTTCGGAAGTGTAGCGCCTTAGTTTAACTAAACTGTTCGTTGACAACATTATCCCACCGTTGCTCTTCGCTCCCAGATCCTGTATGTCTCGTTACGTGAATTTTAAAACCGGGTCCTTGTAACAAATGCAATTCGCCGTAAAAAAAAAAACCAAAAAAAAAACACTTTTTTCCTTCTTCAGGTGGTAACAGCTTCTTCGTATACTGATAAACTGTAATCATTGTAACAAATATGTGTAGTGACCAAGTAAGGATGTATCTTAATCTAAAATAACTTTCCGCAGACGAACAGTGCCAGAAAAACCAAAAAAATAAAATAAAAAGTAAACGACAACCACAAGTGAAAAATGCTCGATCAAAATCGTGCTTCAGTCGGCGGTAGTCGCAAAACGTCAATGTCCGACAGCGTTAATGCATCGCTTAGTCTTGCTAATGGCTTGGCGGGGGCAACCCTTCGCGACGATCAGTGCCCAATTTGTTTTAAAACGAAGCGTCATCAGGAAAACATCGATGGCATAACATTCGAGAAGCAACAATGGCGTATCCGTGAGCGAATGAAAACCGCAAGTGTCGCCTTAGTCCTGTGTCTCAATATCGGTGTCGATCCGCCAGATGTTGTGAAAATTCAACCGTGTTCTCGTCTTGAATGTTGGATTGATCCATCGTCTGTGTCAGCACCAAAAGCAATGGAATTAATTGGATCGAATCTACAGAAGCAATACGAACGTTGGCAGCCGCGTGCACGCTATAAAAAGTGTCACGATCCAACTGTGGATGATGTTAAGAAACTCTGTACTAGCCTGCGACGAAATGCAAAAGAGGAGAGAGTATTGTTTCATTACAATGGCCATGGTGTTCCAAAACCGACAGCAAACGGAGAAATTTGGGTGTTCAATAAAACTTTTACGCAATACATCCCATTGTCAATCTTCGATCTACAAGCATGGATGGGAGCACCGTCGATCTATGTCTACGACTGTTCGAATGCAGGAATCATAATCAATTCGTTTAATCAATTCGCCGAGCAGCATGAAAAGGAATTGGAGAAAGCGATGCACACAATTGGATCCACAACAATGCCGATGGTAACGTATAAAAAATGCATCCACCTTGCTGCGTGTTCAGCGAATCAGATTCTGCCGATGAACTCACAGTTGCCGGCTGATCTATTCAGTTCCTGCTTAACGACACCGATAAAGATTGCTCTCAAGTGGTATGCCATGCAGGGAAAATTCGATTTGGTACCCAAAATGCACAGTGATTTGATAGACAAGATTCCGGGACAAGTGAACGATCGGAGAACCATGCTGGGCGAGTTGAATTGGATTTTTACGGCAATTACAGATACGATTGCTTGGAATACATTGCCAAGGGATCTGTTTCAGAAGCTCTTCAGACAGGACTTGCTAGTGGCTAGTTTGTTTCGGAACTTCCTCTTGGCGGAGAGGATTCTGCGATCACACGACTGCACACCTGTATCGAGTCCTGCATTGCCACCGTGTTTCAGACATCCCATGTGGGATGCATGGGATTTGGTTGTTGATTTGGCGTTACAACAATTGCCGGACATTTTGGAGAAAAGTGCCCCCTACAAGCAGCTTCCATTCTTCGAGGAACAACTCACCGCTTTTCAAGTGTGGCTGGATCGTGAGTCAGAATCGAGAGTGCCACCAGAACAATTGCCGATCGTTTTACAGGTACTTCTCTCACAGGTGCATCGTCTGAGGGCATTGGATTTGTTGGCGCGATTTTTGGACCTTGGCCCATGGGCTGTTAATCTCGCACTTGGTGTTGGAATATTCCCTTACGTACTTAAACTGCTTCAAAGTTCGGCAAAGGAGCTTCGTCCGGTTCTCGTGTTCATATGGACAAAAATCTTAGCTGTCGATTCATCGTGTCAAGTTGACTTGGTGAAGGATCACAAGTACTTTCTCTCAGTGCTGCAGGATAGCAGTGTTTCAAAAGAGATTCGTACATTGGCTGCATTTGTGCTGTCGTGCATTGTGAAAAATTTTCTACTGGGACAAACTGGAGCACTTCAGGGCTCATTGGTGTCCATTTGTTTGGTACAGCTTAACGACGATGATTGGCTACTACGCCAATGGTTAGCGATATGTTTGGGTCATCTGTGGCAGAATTTCGACAAAGCGCGCTGGTCTGGAGTACGAGATTTGGCTCATGAAAAATTATATCCATTGCTGCAGGATCCCGTTCCTGAAGTACGAGCTGCCGCCGTATTTGCCTTGGGCACGTTCATTAGTTCAGTAACTGATCGATCGGAAGAGCATGCTAACAATATAGATCGAATCATAGCCATTACCCTATTGGACACAGTGGCTGATGATATGTCGCCGTTGGTGCGCTTGGAATTGGTAGCCGCCTTACAGTGGATGGTGATACTTTTCGAATCGCAATTCGTCACAGTGTATCTTCAAGAGTTCCTTTCAACTTCAGCCACACCTGCCATTATTCCCCATGCTCCCGTCCTTCATCATCACAGTTTGGAGAGAAACATCAATATGAAGCGAGGCTACAGTTCCAGTTGTATATCGAATATGGCCTGCGGACTATCGAGCATTCCCTTCCACTCGATATTCTTGAAGCTTTGGCAAGGAATTTACAATCTCAGTCAGGATCCGTTCCCCAAAGTTGCTGACGCTGCACAGAAGGTAATCAATTTTGTCCGAGACTCAGCACTGGGTCTGATCACAGCAAAAGAAGCTACATCTGAAAAGTGCATTAGTTTGAGTGTAAGCCTGCCACCTAGTCCGAACACTCGCACGAATTACTTGGGTGAATCACCTCCAGTTACGATGAACCATACAGAGACGAAAGTAGCTGCAGTTGGCAATAAATTGAGCGCACTGGCTAGTGGTGTGACTTTCAAACTTCGCGGAAACCATTCCATGTTCACAGATCTAGATTACATGGACAGAAAAATGCGAACGACTTCGATGAATGATGAGACAGACAGTTCGGGACCCTCAAACGTTACTGGAACAGGTGGCAGCATCTCCGATAATCATCATAGCAGTCTAAAAAACATGAAACCCATAGTCACGACAGCGTTTTTATCTTGGGCTGTTAGTTACTTTAGTCGCCCTGGTAAGAATCGATACACAAATCCCTCAAGCGATGAAGTTTCGATGTCCGCAGATAAAAATTCACCAGAATATCGCTGTCGAGAATGGCGTTTCAAGAGGAACTCAAGCGTTCGGCAAATAGCAGTCGAACAGGAAAAGTATGTCACCTCTCACAAAATCGACAGTCAAACATGGATGGGGAAGACGCAGTTCACACCATCGATTGTGAAGCTGCTGCCATATGAGCCACAAATCGCTGTGGCATATAAAGAGAAAGTCGCTGTCTACGACTGGAGTCGAAATTCTGTATGTTCCTATACGCCAGTGAGTAATAATTTAAGTCAAAGCAATAAAAAGGGCTCATCCATTGGAATTAGCTCACAAACGTCGTCATCATCGTCAGCAGCGCAATCGGCATCTAACACAGCACGAGTGGGCGCCATTGAATTTGTAAATGCTCATGACGTCGCTATGATCTTAGTCGGTCATGATGATGGAATCGTGCGAGTTTGGCAAGAGCCATCTTTCGAATCGAATCGAGAGTCTAGTCGTTTGGTCACAGCGTGGGAGGCATTGCCACTGCGTGCGAAAAAGAAAGAAGCATCAGGTATTGTGATGTCGTGGCATCAGGTTGCCCAACAACTGATTGTGGGAGGATCCACTCGTTACCTTCGCATTTGGGATGCTGACAAGGAGCTTAAAGTTTGTGATATGCCCATAGGTGCTGAAACAATGGTAAAGGCCTTATCACAAGCGCCCCCTGATCCAACGCGAATGGATTTAATAGCTGCTGGCTGTAGTGATGGTAGTGTGAGAATCTTTGATCGACGCTGCGCGCCCAATGAAGCGAGAGTGAGAGTCTATAGGGAGCATACCGGTGTTATACTGACCACCTATCTGAGGGAAGATCAAACCACTCTTATCTCGGGATGTACAGAAGGTCGCGTTAGTGTGTTCGATATGAGAGGACGTAATACAGTCAATCAATGGGAAGTTGGTTCCGATGTGATGTCAATAGCAGTGCATCCAAGTGTTGATCTTGTAGCCTGTGGAAGTACTCAAAAAATCGCTATCTACGGGCAATGTGGTCGACTACAGACGGTACTACGCAGTCATGAGGGAGGTTTCATGGGACCTAGAGTCGGATTACCATCGTGTTTGTCCTTTCATTCGCATAAGGTCAATCTAGCAGTTGGACTTACTGATAACACCGTTGCTGTCTTTGGACCACCAGGTCCCACAGGTACTACTCACTACTCTTTTCATGTGCTTTATGAATTATTAGCTCTTAAGATTTACCAATACCAAAACCAATACCAATACCAATACAAATACCAACCACCATACACACTCACTGACTAATTGAGTAACACTTTCGATTTCGTTGCAGTTTTATAAGCTTTGCCAACGCTGGAGGGCCGATGTCGACAAAAATGCCGATGCATTGGATTATGTTAGAAAGTTTGTGGATGGACCTGATATGCACGAAGTCGTCAGTTATATTAAACAACGAACCCAGCTTAATGATATCACACCGCAAGACGCCCATTTAATGTACACAATTTGTGCCTTTGAGACAGCATGGAACAAGCATAAGAAAGTTTCTCCCTGGTGCTCGGTTTTCAATAGAAAAACAATTAAATATATGGAATATGCTGAGGATTTAGAATACTACTGGATCGATGGTTATGGCTATGAGATTACCCACAAACAGGCTTGTCCGGCAATCATAGATATGTTTGATCATATTGAGTAAGTTCATTTATTCTTCCTTTAATTGTCATGTGTGTCTACTATGTCCGATGTTTTTTTGTGTTTCTGTTTGTTTATTGAAATTTCAGTCCGAAATCATTACACAGCAATGCAACATTTTATTTTACTCATTCCGGAACGATGCTTAAACTGTTGGCCCATTTGGGATTGTACAAAGATGAGTTTGAATTAACTCATAGGGATGCATCGAGACCAAGAAGGTGGAGGACAAGTGCAATTGATTCGTTTTCGAGCAATTTGGCTTTCATTTTATACGAGTAAGTAAGCTTGAAATGTACCAGAAATTAGGACTAAGGTTATTTTCGAAAATACATTTGACGTCATTTAGCGGAACAGTGTGCTTCCACTACTCTTCACTTTACTACAGTTTTCACAGAGAATTGCTCTAGTTTTCATCATTCAATGGTCAAAAGACAACGTTTTAGTCTTGGCTTGAGACACGGCAGGTTTTCACTTTCTTTGATCCCGTCACGCTGTTTCTTGTTGTCCAGATTAAGGTTCGGGTATCCGCTATAGCTTGATCCCCAAAACGGAGGTTTGATTTTCCTTGTCGTGTGGAATCTTCGAAGACCATTGTCGATTTGCTCGATGTGACCGATCAGGTGTAGTCAACGTGTTTTGGCTTTCGTTACTAAGTACACATAAGTTAATAGAGTTCGCGGTTGTATCTTCTTCTCCATTCGACCTCCTCGCATTTTTCTTTCGAAATTGTTCACTGTCTGCTCTGTTTCTTGCTTATCCTCTAGCATTCGGATCCATATGGGAAAATTGGCAGCATCAATATTTTGTAGAGCATGCATTTTGTCTGTCGAGTTAGGAGTTTTGAGCTCACTTGTTTCGCCAAACCGAAACCGAACTCGTAACCTAGTTTCTAGAGTAATTCTTATCCGAATTTCCGCTGAGGTATCATTCGTGGAATTGATTGTATCCCGAAGTAGGAAACCTTCTTCTTACTATTGTCGACTGTTACGTTGATAGATGCTTGTCGACAGAATGCACCAACCAGTTCCGCCTGTTCTTCTATTGCCGGAAAAGCCTCTATGACGGCGCGCTAGGAGACACCGATGATGTCAATGTCGTTACAGATTTGTTGAAGATAGTACCTTCTGTGTTAATACCTGATCTGCTCACAGATGATCCGGGACGCAATCTTAAGCGAGGAGGGATCTGTTTTTTTTTCGAGGCTTGTGTGTCATAACTAGTTCATTTTACGTGGGAAGGAAACCACTCAGACAACACAACCCTCAACCTGGAGAACTAGTTCCATTGCAGAAGAGGATGAGGTTGTTACACTGAGGTCAGTACTCGACTTCGGGCTCATTCGCCTTTTGGCTTCTTCTTGGAAATATTTATGACCCCGCGCTCCGAACATGTCGAAGTAGGCCAGGTAAGCTGTGTTTTCTGAATCCGTTTGATGTCATCGCTGACTTAATCTATAGAATACGTCCGCTGTCGTGTTTATATTGCTGCTATTTTTGTCTCTTGTTCCATACTTGCGCTTATAAGTTTAGCAAGTCGAGTCGAGCTACCACTTGAAATTAAGATAAGCACAATTGAATTACAGAACAAATAACATAATTCGACATCGTCTCTATTCCTTCCTATAGCACCCAGCCATCAACATTTGCACGCTAAATGATACGGACAACACGATAGGTCTCAGAGATCTGCTGATAGTTTGTTTAATTTTCTCTCAACCCGTCCAATTCGCCAGAGAGTAACCTTAAGAGACCTTTCCGAGTTACTAAATTTGTTCCTTGTAACCCACATCTACCTACCAGCTTTACATATGGAGAAATAAGTACGCTTCATCGATTCTTGTGGATTCCTGTCTTATCTCTTACTTCAGCAGTTCTCCAGAAACATCATTAATTTTGGTAGACACTACTTCAGCATTAGTAAAAGAAAAAATTGTAAAACTTAACGACGAATAACCTGCGGGTCCTGTAGACCGGAACGTCATTACTTGGCATAACATCTCACAGCGTTTTAATAAGTTTTCATTTAACAGGGAATTTTTCTTAATTTCTAAGAAAAACTCATGCATAGTCCTGCGGATAGATTCTTCCATGCCACAGGTCTTCATAAACAGTATATGCCCGTACTTACTTAAGTGTCGCTGTAGTCCACTGGGGATCTGAGCCCCCAACCAATAAACCTATCCAGATAGGACTAAAATCGAAGAATTGAAGGCGATCAAATTTCCCAAAAATTCTCTCCATATTTTCAAAGAAGATTTGACCCTGGGTGCGAATAAAATACACACTAGACACTTACTAACAGTCACATTGAACCAAAAATCCGAAGCTCTACGCAACTGGTATGCGGAGCACTGTCAAGTTCAAGAATCTTTCAATATAAAAAACGATCGTGTGTGCTCAGTCATCAAGAAGAGGCGTCAAAAGTTATCCCGAGTGTCGAACGTTGCCACCATCACGTATCAGCAATGGTATCAAAATGGAATCAAAACTTCGGCGAACGTTTATCAAAGAACTGTTTTGGAAAACGTTGTGAAGCTAAAACAATGCTCGCCAAAATGCTGATGACAGTCCAACAGGATGCTGCTCCAATTCACAAATCAAAAACCACTCACTAATTGCGCAAAAATAAAGTACGGCGCTTCATATTACCGGGTGATTGGCCAGCTGCCAGTCCAGATATCAAAAGAGGTTATGGCCTGCTCTATTCCTTTATCCTGGTCCCAGCTGTAGGCATTTTTGTCATGCATGTGTTGCGTACTGCAATCGATGATAATTCAGAATGGCTTAAGTTGTGCTAGAAGGCAAATGCAGACCCTTTCGAAGAATGTGTTCTAAGTGTTCCGTGTTTGGCCTCAATATTTTCTTGTAAAGACTGATTTGTTATTCTCAAAAGGCAGTACCCAAAGATCGCTATCAATTCTCATAGGTGAAAGTGTTTTGTTACAAAACTTAACTAGATCTGGAGATGTCGTACTTGACAGCACTAATCGAATTCGTTAACAAGGGGCTTGAAACTTTCACTTACCACTAAAAACCGGATAATTCAAATTAAATTGGAACGACTAATGCTGATAATTCTTTATAAATGAGTGATGTATATTTACTATTAAATGATCGCCCATTGTCCTATATATGTAGTTCGGGGTTATACTCTTACACCTAGGAGATCAGGGAGATGGCGGAATAGTTCAACAATTGCCTTTGTTGGACGGAGGGCCACAGAGATATTCCAGGGAATTGTAAGGCCGAGGAATTCGCCAAAATTGGAACCACTCTACCTATTCTACCTGAAAAAGATATTAGCGTTACACCAATCGCTACGTGCAAACTAAAACTAAAGCTGGACGCTATTAGAATAACAAACCTTAGATGGACTGTTAAGTCAACATGTCTAGCGACCAAACAAATCTGGTCAAAACTGAAGGAGGAGATAATTCTCCATCTACTCTGTACATGCCCAGCTCTCTAAGCAATATACACGTCGACAGTCACCTTAAATTGGTTCCATGAGTAGGAGGATCACGGATCCACATGACATCACAGTGGTCTGGCTTTTTTTCCCACGGCCGCTGTTACCTAACCTAACCTATATCTATAGTAGTGAGCAGCAAAATTGCGCCAACACTTCTCTCTGCATTTCTTCGTACTTTGTCAATGAAGATGTCAATGAGCTAATATGTGCTCCCCAATAATTGTTTACCAACTTGTGGCTAGTAAAACTATACTTAGAACTTACTCCAGATATAGAAACTAAAGCAAATTGGTATTTCAACAATATTACTTTTGTAAGGAACAAACCTTTTACATCTCCTGTTAGTTCCAAACGCATACTACACCTCCGGAGAACACAGTCTTTTTTTCGAAAGCTACCATCGCTCCTAACCCACCACTCAATCCTTTGTCGAAGCCTCCCAAATAACTGTCCTTGTATTATCTAAACGTAAGAGGATTACGAACTAAAATTTCTGCTATATATCTTAATTCGCAGATTCTGCCCTACGACATTTTTGTCCTCACAGAAACCAATCTCACCCCTGATATTAAGAATAATGAATTATTTTCCCAAGACTTCGATTTACACCATGACGATGGTCTAGATAAAGAGGAGAATTTATATGGCCCTGGTGTACTCGAGACTCTCGTCTCGAATCTAGATCCTTTAAAAAATCGTCCACTGCATTCTTTGAATTCATTTGCGCTAGAATTCCTATTTGCAAGCGCAATCTATACATTTGTTGCTGCAATATTCGCCTCTCTCAACCAATTAAGGTTACAAGCTAGCTGTTAATGCAATCGTAATGCTGCTGATCCCAACGACGTTGTTATTTTTTTTATGTGATTTTAATCTACCTAAGCTTCTATGGGCTCAGACTGACCAGTCCTTTTATACTGCAATAAATCCTACCTCTGATAAAGAAAATCTTTTCATCGACTGACTCTGGGCTATATCAATTGAGTGGTGTCACCAATAATATCGACAACTCGACCTAGTCTTCGACACTGACAAAGATAACTGCGTCGTTTTAGAAAGTAAACATCTGCTTTCTAAGTTGGATAGTTACCACCCTCCCCTTTCTCTTACGCTGACATATAACAATGGCCTTAATCCCGTTTCCTATGAGTATTCTTACAGTTTTAATTTCCATAGGGCTAACTATGACAACCTCCTCTGTATGGTCAATTTTAATTTTCTCTGCTATAACCTGCGATCTTTTCGTAATAAGAGACTTAAAATCGCATTCCGACTCCGATTTCTTCTACTATCAGTCTGCCCAAATAAATTTCTCTGTACTTTGCCAAACTCTCTATGACAACTATTTAAACCGAATGGACCACACACTCATTTCCGACCCCAAATGCTATAATCGTTCTAAAATTAAAGGCTCTTGGTTTCCAAATAAACTTTATAACATGGGTTCAATCCTATTTAAATGAACGATGAATATTATGTTCTATTTAGGTCCATAGTCTGACCCAATTAAAACCTCCTCTGGTGTCCCTCAAGGCAGCCACCTTCGTCCCTTATTATTTATAGTTTTTACGGTTTGCTTTACGTGGTCTTCCCTGGGATGGTAGCCAAAACTTACCACCTTACACTGACCGGCTGAAACTTATAAATTTATCTTTTCTATACGCCGAAAATTTACCGACATTCTTTTTATTCATCAAATTTCTAGTTGGTAATCTCGATTGTCCTTCCTTACTTCAACTTATTTCTTTTAACACCAACCCACGCAATCTTAGGTCTGTGCCACTTTTTCGGCTCAATCTTCACAGAACAAATTACGGACACATAGAGCCAATGTCTAAAATTCTTCGTGAAGTTAACGATATTCTGCCTCTCTTCGACTACCATCTCAACCAACTCTCCCTCAACAACATTCTTATTTCCACATATGCCTCACGTCCTAACTTTCTTTAATCGCTCCCACCCTTTAGTATAAGTGAAACTGTTAGTTTTAAGTATATGCTTGTAATAAGCTTTAATAAATCTGTCTGGAGTTGACCCGGGTCAACTTTGTTTGATGAGGTCTTCAGAAACAATGTTCTACCATCCAAGAAGTTTTGCAAGGAGCGGAATAGGTGGAAGTCTGATGGCGGACGATCTAGGCTATACGGTTGATGTGGCAACACATCCCAACAATTTCTGCAACAAGTTTTCCCGAGTAATCAAACATGTGTTTGGTCGCATTCTCTTGAAACACCACACCCTTACGATTGATCAGCTCGGGACGTTTCTGTGCAATGGCATCATTTAATTTCTATAGCTGCTCATAGTAGACATCGGAATTAATCGTTTTGTTCTTATGAAGCAGCTCATAGAAAATATATTGACAACATCACCTTCTTTTGGTGGATGTCGACCTTTGTTTGCCTTTCCAATGCATCTACTTGCCTACTCCAACTCTTTTTTCGGCTGACATTGTTGTAGACAATCTATTCTTTGTCGCTCGTGATCATACGCTTCAATGATGGAAAGTCTCGAACACAGACGTTTATGCACTTCGTTAGATGAATTTCTTTCAACTCATGCGGCACCCAAATATCGAGCTACTTTACGAAGCTAAGCGATTTCAAATGGCCATGAACGGATGCACACTTTTAGAGCGGTAGCAAGTTTCCGAGCCGTTGAATGCTCGAATGATGACATTTCTGCCCTAAACTTTAATCAAATTTTTCTTCGCTTTTCTGAAGTAATAAAGCAAAACATGGCGAATATGCTCTTCAAAATTCTCCATGTTCGAACCACAATTGCAAGCACAAAACTCCAGCGAATTACACCAATTTTTTTTTGTTTTTAGGTCAAGTGTCAGTAACAGAATGCGCGCAAACATTTCGACATATGACACGCTGAGATACAAATAAACGCGGACAAGGCAAAAAAACGAAATGATTTTTTGAGCAACCCAATAGTATTTGGTAACGGCTCTTTTATTTTACATGGCCTCATTAATTCGCTACGGAATTGAATCAACTAAATTATGAAGATTTTCAACTGATAATTGTTTGTACCAAAAATTTTCAAACACTTCATTCAGCATTTCGACAAAGGTAGGCGTTTTCTTATTGAAATTTTTGTTTGGGTTTACGCTCGATGAATTATATTTAAGAAGGGTGAGATGGAGCAGAGTCGTCACAGAAGGTCACTCCAGGGACCTCTGGGAAATGCATTTCCATTGACAGTATAATCTGAAAACATCATAAAAAGAGCTAACTCCGCTTTCAGCTTCGTCAGGCGCTGGTCTAAGGAACATTTTGATTCATTAGTTAGGTCTCTTTAGACCTAGTCCTGCCATAAGTTCTGTTACAAATATAAAATGGTAAAAAACCAGTAAACATATTGTATTCAAAATTGTTTCATTTATTAGACCACAATATTGATTATTACAAAAAATTGGATTCCAAACGGTGTGGCCATTGGGCTATAGCGGCACGTACGGTTTCCATGGAAATCGTGGACGCTGCTCTGGTTAATGCTATTTTAAGGCTTTCCAAATTTCTGTGGGGAGTCTTTCAGGTCATGTTCTCCAATTCTGACCACAAACCATAGTCCAGTGGATTCAGATCTAGACTCCCCGACGGCCAATCTACTATAAAACCATTATTGACACATAAGGACGCACCGAACACATTTTCCTTTGTCAGCAAGTTTATCATTAACTTGAGTTTTAAATGGAAAACTCTTGCTATGACATCGTGTCGATCATAAGAAGCTTGACCAACCGCCACAGTTCCTCAACGTTAGCATCCTGCATGGCGTCCTGTAGATCAATATAATTTTCTGTCCTTTTGTACTCTGTATCCATTAAAAAGGGTTTTGGTCAAACCCTTCACAAAACCCTCTAGCACATTTTCTTGGTAAACTTTCCACCAGATTTTACGTCGTTTTCACGCAAATGGAGGGATGTGGCACCATGGTGAGAGACCCCCCACCAAACCATTACGGAACGGGATGATGTCCACTTTGAACCCTTGGAACAACTTTTTTCGCCTTTTTAGATACATTTTGTCATTTTGTTTGTAGAAAACTTCTTCCCCGATAAAAATTTTCTCATCCGTAAACAGAATGTTTTCATGGCCATTGTCCGCATGCCACTGTAAAAGTCGTTTGCATCTTTCGAGCCTATTTTTTTTTAGTTGAGGAGTTAGAAGGTGACCCGTGGATCGACGATATTCTTTCATATGCAGATCATCCCGAATCAGCCTAGACATGGATCTGGTTGATATATCCAATTCCTTGGATATGATCTTCTGCTTCCCAAGGGGATTTATCCGAATTCACAACTATCGCATAACTACCGATAAACGAATATTCTCGATATTCCGAGTGCAACAACTAGCAAATCGAAAATTTGTCCAGCACTCTTTCTGCACTTATGCAACGCTATTACCGCGACTCTCTTTAATGCCGCACTTCATATTAATAGTTTGTTAACTGAAACCAAACTGACTATGTGTTCTAAAAAAAAAGTTAACGGTTATATTCCTACAAGAAATCTTGAACAATAATGGAAATTGTGTAACAGAACTTATGGCAGGACTAGGTATAACCTTTGTTCGGCTTCCTCCTGAATGCGGCAGCCAAATCTAGTCACTCTATAACACCACCAAAATATTTCGCATACAGCGAATTATCTGACAGCTACAACCTTTCTCGATCACCTGTGGCTCACCAATCCCTTATGTGAAGTAGGTGACTGGTAAGCATTGATTATCTTTCTCGATTGCAACGCAATTCTTTGTAAGTTGGACCACGAAATTTTAGATTTGTTCCTCTCTCTGTTCCATTCAAATGAGATATAATTACCATGAAGCCATGTTCAGAATGCTACGCGATGTCAAGTACTATGATTTATGCGAACTCTCCCTCAAGGATGCCCTCTCCCCAAGCCATGCTTCACGTCCACTACTATCAACATCAACCCATAGCACTTAGCAATATTTGTGGTTTTTAAGTTTCGTTTTTGCTTGTGTCAATGATAGTAAAGCTGTCCAGGCTAAGGCTCATTCTGCTGTAAACAAAGGGTCCGGAGAACAAACTTAAAAAAAATACACGGCATTCGCTTTTCATGTTTTTATTGGAATTATAATTCTTTACCATTTAACTTTTAAACTTGATTTCGGGCATATAAGCCCCGCGACCGGTAATTACAAGGCGTACCGTGTCGGCCAAATGTTTGACCGCTTTTTCGAACATCTGGGGCCGTAAATCCGCAATAATTTGACGTATATCGTCGTCCAAAGGTTCAGTCTTTACTGGTTTCTCCACGAAAATAAGCGATTTTGCCATAAAATATAATCGAGCGGCGTTAGTTCGCAAAATCTTTGTGGCCATTTCCCAGGTCTCAATCTTGAAAGCACTCTCTCACCAAATTTTGATATCAGTAAATCAATGACATTGTTCGTAGTAAGACACGAATCCCCCCATGCTGGAACCAGATATCGTCCACATGCCATCACCACTGACTGTAACACGAGTTGTTTCCTCATTTTTTGAGAAATAAAGCTCGATTCACATTTTTGTGAATATAATCGTCCCTCAAGAGTCTCTTGTGGATTGTTTTCAAGATAACTTTGTATATTGACGTATCCGTGAACCTCATCGTTGAACAAAATTTTGCAATAAAATTTCGAGTTATCTTTCAATTGGTTTCAAGTCCATTCAGCTAAGGTCCGACGTATGCCTTAATCCAACGGCTTCAATTTTTATACCAATCAACTCTTTTAAGAGTTATGCGGAATATTCGTTCGCGAATTGCTCCAAGTTGTGAACGAGCAAAGGCCAAACTAATAGTTCCGAACTAATAAATTCGGGACTTCATTTATACTGGCCTCAACTGCGACAACATTTTTTTTTTGGAACGCACTGCTCTCATTCCTGTTCTTCGCCTAATGTCATGTAGCATAAAATTGTTGGGAAATCGTACTTACTTATATTACTTAGGTGCGCTACAGCTCGTGGTCAACCTGGGCCTGCCTCTAGTTGCGCACTCCAAGTCGGTTCAGGCCTCTTCTACTTATGAGCGCCACCTCAGGTAAGTTCGTCTTCCTCTACTACGTTGTCCCTCCGGGTTAGATTCAAAGACTGCGGGCCGGAACATTGGTGTTCATTCGCTCTACATATTCTAACCATCTCAGGCGACGGATGCACAGTATTCTGACTAGAACAATGTCGCCGTACAGTTTGTATAATTGAATCTTCTCCTTCAAAGCCCGTCAACGCAAACAAGACCGAATATTTTACGAAGTATTTTCCAATAGAGTACATGCTTCAGCGCCAAAAAGTAGGACTGTCATATATAGAGTCTCCTTAGTTTTTCGGAACAGGGCGCTAGTACTCAATTGTCATTCAAATCCACAGAAAAAGCGATTGGCAAGCATGATTCTTCGTTTTATTTCTACAGAGGTGCTGTTGGAAGGGTCAAGGTAGACAGAGTCTCTTACTATCCCGAAGTTATAGTTGTCGACTATCCAATTCTTCGATGTTGTGTGTAGCGCTCAACCCAGTGACAGCCCATTGTGTTCCCCCACAGACTTGAAAGATTGTGTCTCCTTGTAAGTTCCGCACAATTCTTTCAAGTATGATGTTAAAGAAGTCACATGACAGAGCGTCACCTTGTCTAAGACCTTCTTTGACATCAAAAGCGGTCTCAATCGTCATTTTGCACAGACGGACGAGCTTGGCAGGAATACCAAAACTACACATGGCTCTATATATCGCGTATGCGGCCTTACAATCGATAAACAGATGGTGGGTATCGATTCGAGTTTTTTTCAGTACCTGCCGGAGTGTAAAGATTTAGCCAATTGTGAACTTTTCTGGTCTGAAACCGCACTGATAGGGACCAATCAGATTGTTGATGAATTATTTCCGACGTTCACACAATATGGCAGATAAGATCTCGTATACGAGTTGGCGTAATTGCGGGGATCACCTTTTTTGTGGATCTAGGAAACGATGCTGTGATTCCATTCACCAGGCATGCATTCTTCAGATCAGATCTGAGAAATGAGTTGGTGGTGTGCCCTCCACAAAACCATTTCCAACCGCTTTGAATACCTCGGCCTGTAAGTCGTGAAGTCTACAAACTTTGTTGGATTTCAGCTTAGAAATCGCTTTGGTTGGGCTGACGGAAGTTTTGGCTATCATCCTCTAAGTTTAATGGTTTATTCTGCTGAACGGCGGAATGTTGGGCTTCTACGCCGTTATACAATTTGCAGAAAAAGTTTTTCCATATTCTCAGCACTCTACTCCAAGGTTTCTTTCATCTCTTCAGGCTTCTGTACGGGTCTCTTTGCTTTGGCACGTTCTTTTTAGCTCTTGATAAAACTTCCCTACGTTATTCCTGAAGTACGAACTGTCAATATCTTCTACTCTTTTTCCTTCTTCTGGAGAAGCCGGTGTTCATTTCGTCTCATCTGCTCGTAGAGCTCACGAGCGACTCTTGTCCTTCGTTGCAGCGCCGCTTTATATGCTTCTTGTTTAGCTGCAGCGACAATTTTCATCAAACCAGAATGGTGTTGGTCGGGTGAAACCCAGCAGAGCAGCTGCGGCGTCGGTTGCCACTGGTTGTCGGTACTTGTTACTGAAGTCTTAGCAGCAACAAGGCGGTGATCCGAATCAATGTTGACTGCCCGAAACGGTGGAATATTCAGTATACGGGAGGCATGAATTACGTCTATCGCAATGTGATCAATTTGATTTAGCGTTTCGTGATCCGGAGACCTCTGCATCCATCCCCTTGTGTATATTGAGATGAGGAAACCGTGTGATTTTATTTTGTGGTATTTCGTTCCGCTGCAAATTTAATAAGCCTAGTAAGTCCGTTGCTAGCCGTGGTGTCGTGTAGGTTATGCTTACCAACTGTCCTACCCTGGCCCTAAAATCGCCTAGTACGATTTCCACGTCATATTTAGGGCATTACTCGTAGAGAATGTTCGTGGAAAGCGTCTTTGGTGCCGGCTTCCTTATCTGCCGTAGGGGCATGAGCTCATATTAGGCTTATGTTAGCTAATTTGGCCTTGATGCGGATTGTCATAAAACGCTCTCTCACTTATCGGAAGCCCAAGATTTCTTGCCTAAGTCCGTATATGGCAAATCCGCATCCGAGTAAGCACTGTTTGTTTTCCCTGGAGCAATCACCATAGTGTATAGTATGGTATATCACAGTTTTTCATCCTCCTTACGTTTGGCCCACCTCTTCGCACTTCTTGGATATCGTTGATATCTGTGTGAAAGCAGTCGTGGTCCTCTGCTAATTTCTCGGGTGCAAGTGTTAAGGGTCCAGATCCGAAGGTCATTTTAAGCGTTTGCAAAGGTCGTGGCCATTAGTTGGTTCTTCACATCTTTTTAATCTCTTCCGTATAGGGTGGTGAGCTCTATGACGGCATAGGCCAATATTATGCTACTGGGCAAACATGCCCTTGCCATTTTAGCTCGCATGAGTAAGGGTTTACTAAGTTACTAAGAGATAAGGCAACCCCTTCGCTACGAAATTGATTGTTGCACTGCTAATCTAATTCAAGACATAGGACAGTCAGCAGTTTCCCGATCAATCGCCACGCAGGTTACTGCAGGATGTGCTCCATAAGTTTGTATCACTGAACACTTATTTCCTACGATTTGACAACGTACTTGTGAAGTTAATATAGCATAATGAATTATTGGACTCTGTTTAATATCTATCCTTGTCCGAAACCCAGCGCCTCGTAAAATTTACTTCTGTTCTGATGTGTGACAAGTCTTTAATTTGATTTATATGAGATATATTATCGAAAGCAATTGTCATAGCTTGTGTAATTTAATTGATTTTTTTTATTTACTTATTAAAGGTGCAAGGACGAGCCAAAAGTTTTAACACTGCACCAGGAACTTGCCGTCCGCATTCCTGGTTGCCCGAAAGATCAGGATCTTTGTAGTCTTCGACAAATGAAAAGGGTATTCAAAAACAGTATTGAAAGTTGTGATTTTAATAAAATGTGCAACATCCCAACATAGAACACGATGCTTAGTTGAAAATTTTAAATTAAAAAAAGAAAAGAAATAGAAAACCAAACAGTACATCTCAGCACCCATGCACACATAGCCTACCGCCAAAATTTAGCCTTTAAGCTTTGCCTAAACAAGAGAACAGATTAAAGAGATTCTATTGAACTCAGTAAGGCGCTCAGCAGCACAGCGGTAGATCGATAGATCAATTTAGATCAAAAAGAGCAAAAGTACGAGTACAGAATAAATCTTATGTGTTTTATTTTTAATTTTTTTTTTTTGTTGGATGTTCGCTCATTCAACAGTCGACGGATGGATGAGCGTACACCATTGATTATTGATAATCTCTAAGAGATGCAAAACCAAAACAAAAATACATGCGAGCAAATGTATATCTCACTTTGGAAAATTGTTGTATTTTTTATTGTAAACAAATGAAAAGTGTCTTGAATGTGATACGTATTAAGTTAATTGGGAAGGGAATATAAAAAGGAATAAGTAATTTAGCAAAGTAAAACACAACACAAATAGCAGCAGTAGAAGTAGCAGCAGCAGCAACAGCAAAATCAGGCAGCATCCAATGTATTTCTCGTTATTTTATATACACATTATTAATATTAATATATATGTATATATATACATATATATACGCATATACAAACAAACAAACAAAACTACAAAATTAATTATTAGAACATTTTCTATGTAGATAGTTATAACAAATTAATTATTGCAAAAAAGAAACAAACAAAAGGAAGAAAACAAACAAAAAAACTGTAACACTTAAAAAACAACAAAAAAAAAAGAGAAAATTAATTAAATTGTAATTCTTAATGACAATTTGCGTCGATGGCCGGCAATAAGAAAGCATTATACATTTAAAAAACAAACTATACATATACATATATAACATGTATACATGTGGAGTATATTTTTTTATTGAACATTTATATAAGTCACGTTTTGAATGCGAAGAGAGAGAGAGAGAGAGAGAGAGAGCGAGATAGTTGAAGAGTAATTAAACAACAAACTTATAAATTTAATAACAAACAGCAGAAAGCATCATAACCGACTAGAAATTAGAAACTAGAAAACGAAACACACTCACTCAACTTACACTTGAATCAACAAAACAAAAACATATATAAATAAATATATTTAAAACAAAACAAAAAACAAAAACAAGGAAAACATATTCTTACGTTTAGAGATTGTGCGCAGCATTATAATAAATATTTATATTTATATATATATTGTATATGTACACACACCAACACACATAACACACAATTGCCTGTGTCCTTCACGTATGTAATAATATTCCAAAATGTAATTTATATAGTTTAGAATCCATAACACAACACAATATACCCCAATCTTCCTGCTCCTCCTCCTCCTACTACTTCTCTAATTGAAAAAAAAAAACCCAAAATTATAATAAAATATTTATATACATATACGAGTAAATAGATACAAATTATAAACCACAAATGGACTAAAAATTCAAATAGCAAACAAACAAACAAAAAACCATCTTTGAATAGGAATAAAATTCTTCGTAAAACTTAATCTTAATTGTAATTATCTACTTATTAATGATAAAACAAAACAAAAACAACTATTGTATAACGTTATTATTTTTGTTTTTTGCAAATAATTATTATTATAATTTTTTGTTTTGTTTTTTTTTTTACATAATTATTATTATTATTATTACTATTACTATTACTATCTGTTCTTTTCATGTGATTACCCCGAAAGTTGTTTTCCTATTGTGCAGGAGAAGATAAAGAGGGGAGAAAGTTATAAAAACAAAACAAAATATTGTGAAAAGAAAAACAAACAAAAAAAAAAGAAAACTCCTATTTAATAAAGTAACTAGTGTAATTTGTTAAACAGAATGGTGTTGGAGTTTTTTTTTTCTCATTTTCACTTTCCAAAATGCAGTACTGCCTGCTTTTTGCATCAGCGACCATTCTGAAATGCAAACCCAAACTGGTGACAGAACGTACTACACTCCACGAAATAATGATAAGGACAAAACAAAATAACTTTCTTTAAACATTTGTGTGGACCAAAATCAAAACCCATTATATCCACTTTTCAAAAAAAATTACTTAGGTATGAGGTTTTGTGCGTATCATTCAAATACATACGTTGGGCCCAAGTTTGAATCCCAAATTACATTTTATGCCATAGAAATCGGACCACAAAATCATGGTTAATTTCAAAACCGATTTTATCCACTTAAGTTTTTGTTTCAAAACCCATTATATCCAAAAATTTTATACACATCAAAATCCATTATATCCAATCAAAATATTGTCTTTATTATAACCTGGGGTTTCAAAAACCATTTTATCTATGGAAAGAAATTGTTTTGCATAAAGGTTTGAAATAATTTTTTTAACATAGTAGGCTTGGTGCGTTCAGGTTTGAAATTATTTTTTTGAACATAGTAGGCTTGGTGAATAATGTTTTTGTTGTTTTTTTTAGGGAATTTCCTTTTAGTGCTATGTCTTCTATCACTTCGGATTGAAACTTCGAGTAGTTGGTTATTCCCGTGGAATTTATTTAATTTTGTGAAAAAGTGTTAAAAAAAGTGTGTTATGGAAAGTTCAAATGTTCGAATTCTTGTCAGTGATGGTAAAACCAGAAAAAGGCCAAAGAACAAAAGCAAGTGGAAATCGGAAGTGGCAAAAACCGAGCTTTCATAAATATAATGTTTCATAAATTATTAAAGTGAATTAACTTTCGATAAACGTTAAAAAAATCACCAAATCCAAAAGATGATGGCCTTTCCTTCATATTATTTATTAACAAATTTATTGAATTTTGCGTTGATAGAAATAAAAACTAAATAAAATGTAAACATTTTATTGATTTTAGATACCGACAAAAGCAAGCACCCAAAATTCCATCATGCAAACACAGACCAAACAGTATGTTTAAGTGCAATACATTGAAAAGTGTTGAAGCAAAGAGATTTGCAAAAGATTTTTACAAAACTGCAACCAAGTTATCGCAGGATGCCTTTCTTTTGATGCACTGCTGTGCATCAGTTCCTAAACACAGAAGAGTTGTAACTGCCAAAAAAAATATTGTCGTGGAATATCATGTAAGGAACACTAAAGAAAAAATGGTACGAGTTTGTCAAAACGCTTTTTGTGGAACCCTAGGCATAAATCGGGACAGGGTTATTGGGGTTGCTAAAAGGCATTTAGAAAACGGAGGAGCTCCTTTAGAAACGAGAGGAGGTGACAGGTTTTCGCGAAAAAACGCTTCTAAAAAAAAAGCAGTTATTGAATTTATTCAAAAATTCCAAACTCTTGAACTGCACTACTGCAGAAATACGGTTGATAAGCGGCAGTATTTACCAAGTGAACTGTCTATTGCCAAGATGTACAAAATGTATACTGCAAAAGTCACTGAGAACTCACTAAAAGTAAAACCCAGTTATTTTCGTACCATTTTTAATACAAAATTCAACATAGGTTTTAAAGCTCCATCAACCGATTTGTGTTCTAAATGTATTGAATTTGTTGAACGAATCAAATACGAAAAGGATGAGAATAAAAAAAGAAGGCTCATGGTTGAGAAGCTCATACATAAGAGAAGAGCCAAAGCTTTTTTTAACATTTTAAAAGAAGAAAGGGAAGACCTAACTACCATGTCATTCGATTGTCAAAAAAACATGGTTTTGCCTAAGGTCCCTGACCAAGCTGCATACGGGCTTTTGCCCTTGTTGAAAAAGAGGTAATTTTATTATAATCTTTTTTGAAAGGTTTTTGAACTTTGTACTTTTATAAGGTGAAGAAAAAGCAGACAATCATAACGCCAACAGAATACTGTGAAATTCACAAAAACTATGCAACTGTTATTCACCTGGGAGATGAAAGCTGTCCGGTGTTTGACTGGAAAACTTCAACGACGGAGTATATTCGGCCAACCGGTACCTGGCATTTTAAATTCAACGAATCAAAACGATTCATTTTAACGAGAGATAATAATGGAACCATTCTAGTCCGTGGTGAACCATTTTATTTGTCTGATATCGGGGCTCCTAAATCAGTTTAAAAAAAAAAAACAAACTTTCCAGCATGGAGCCAGTAAACATAGAAATGGGAGTTCCGATAAAAGATGAAAAGCTAAAAGATGTCTTCAACTTGTTGTTGAAGCACTATGGAGAAGACTGGCGGTCCATGGAAGAACTACAGTTCTACAAACAAATTGAAGAAGATAATCAGAATAGGTCAAGACACAATCTGGACAATGATCCTATCTGCCAAACTCAACCTGAGGACAAGGAGCTCCGTGTTTGAATGTACTTAACTATTTGTTCAAATAAAAGGTTAAATAAAAAAAGAAAAAATGTTTTAACGTTTAAAAATTGAGTGTTTCTATTGCTACAGTTTTTAATTTTAGTTTGAAATCCAAAGGTAATTTTCAAAACCCATTATATCCATATTTGTTTTTGGTACTACACTAAAACTAAAACCCTCAGATCATAGCTTCCACACTTAAACTGTAAGGAATCCTAATTGAATTAATCCTGCAAACCAAAAAGGACTAAAATATGTTTCGTTTCATAGACACAAGTTTTTCTCGATTTACTCAAAATCTCTAAAAGTAGATAAAATGGGTTTTGAATAAATTTTATTCTTAGAGTTTTAAGAAATACATTTACACCCCTATTACCGTACGCGAGTCGCACAAAAAAACTGGCGAATTTGAATATTCGGTATTATGGTTCGCGAAGCGCGAATGTTCATTCGTTTTAAATGTCAAAATACTGGCGAATGTAATTTCGTTGAATTACAGTTAGCGACTCGCCGAGTTTTCGTTCGCTTTAAATGTCAAATCTAAGCGAACAAAGAATTTGTGTGACACGGTTGGCGAATTTGAAAAAATGGAAACCGCTATGAACAAATGGTAATAAATAAAGCAACAAGATAAGTGAAATAATAATAAACAATTTATTTATAGCAAAAAGACGAACGTTCATCAATTTAGCAAGTTGGTGGAGGTCATGGAGCAATACCCAGAAATTGCCAAAGGACTAGGCAGTTTTGGGTCCAGCAAAAAAATTAGCACTGATTTTTGGGATCGGTGACCTTAATTCTCTGGGACCTCCAATGCGTGAAGGAAAACAGTGGCATAAGGTTAAATTTTCAATTACTTCAGTGCTACAAGTTATTCTGCAGCCTTTTCTTTCAGGTATGGTTAGATTATAAACTGAAGCTAAAAAAGAAGATCGCCAAAAACAAAAAAGATTCCGTTGCCACTGGCGGTGGACCATTGGACCACAGTTGTCATTGTCTCCATTAGAACAAACTGTCAATGTAAAGCAGAAATACGCACGAACGGGTAGACAAAATAGGTAAAAGGGAAGCCGAACGTTTGGAATTGCTCAAGGAACAAAGTTCAACCCAAACTGAGTTGCTGGTATATGTAAAATCGGCTTCGAAAAGCTTAGGTGAAATCGCAAGGTACACTAGGAAAACATATGAGCTGAAAAATGACGAATTGGCTTTGACACGAAAGAAGGAAGAACGCAAAGAAAAGGAACATTTTGAAAAGAATCGTCGTCACAAGGAAAAACTTGATTTAAAACTTCGAAAAATTGAAATCAAAGCGATGAAATACGGTATGGGAAGTGTCCTAAAAAATACATAAGGATTTTTTTTATGACAAAGTTAGTCTGACAATGAATGTAAAATTTCATTTCTTCTTCGTTCACCTTCCCTAGAATCATTAACTGAATCAAACATATACGAGGGGCGTTCAATATATTCTCGGTATCGATATGAAGGAAAATGCGAATTCAATTTAAATTGTTTTTATTTTTCAATATAATCTCCCCTAACATCAATGCATTTGTTACATCTTGAGATAAGCTTTTTTAAACCCTCAAAAAAATAAATTTCCTCTTTCTCTGCAAAATACCCATTTATTGCCGACTTGAGGTCTTCATCATCCGAAAATATTTTTCCACGAAGACATTTTTTCATATCCGGAAACAGGAAATAATCACTAGGGGCAAGGTCTGGACTATAGGGTGGGTGTTGGATTTCTTCGAAACCACAATCTCGCGCATCAGCCTTGAAAACTCGCGCCGTGTGAACAGGAGCGTTGCCATGAAGAAGCAACACACCCGCTGCGAGTTTACCCCGTCTTTACTTTTTAATTGATGTTTCCTTTACATTTAATTTTCTTTTAATTTACATGCGTATTTTTATCTTTCAAATAAACTTTGGGCAATCGCATCTCGAACTCGTTTCACTATCTGAAACTATCAGGCTCTGTATCTGAATCTGTGTCTGTGTATTCCTGTTCGTCTATTTGTTCTTCTATTTCCAGATTAAATTCTTTACATACATATATTGTTAAGGGCACAGCAAACGTTAATTATCCTAGCAACTTTGATTGGCGAACTTTTCAATTTACTGCTTAAACACTTGAATCGAGCTTTAAATTCCCAATTGTACTTTCCACAATATTTCGAGCTGCGCGGAATGGGCTTTATTAAAACAAGTCTCCATTTTTCTAATTCGTGCAAATATGTAGGAAGTCAATGTAAAAGGTTCATGTACGAAACCTGCATCTCCCTATAGGCAAGAGCCACGTTCTCCACTTTCAAATTCTTCCAAAAATTTATATCTAGCATCGGATATCATCCAAATAAGAGAATCATGACGTGAGCATCAACAAACCTTATTTTCATCTTTTGGTCACAAATCTAAAAAAAAGTATGTAAAAATATAATCCATTTCTTAAGCATTGCACGTACTAAAAGGGCGTTAATAATAATAAAGAACCCTTTTCTATTAAAGTATAGATTGCTGTCTTGGTGAGGTTTGCTCATTTGTATATGGGTCCCATCTACACAATCGATGACACCAGGTATTTGATATTTTCCAAGAAACTATCTTCTTGTTTCCTGTTTTTCTTTTTCCGTCATGTGTAGATTGATCCACTTTCGACATACTCGTAGTTGAGATTCCAAAGCTTTTAATACCTCATTTATCACTTTGCTGACTGTCGGTCTGGCTAAACAGATCTTTGAAAACTTCTTTATGTGTTCAGTAAATTGATGAAGGCTTAATTACTGACTGACTCTATTTCTCCCAAAACATTTAAAAATTCATCTTTGTTCAGTCTAAAACAACCTTTCAAACTGCAAAAATTGAAATAAATTCCTTTAAAAAATACCTATAATCACAATAAACCCACATAGTTTTAGGAAGATCCAAGATATTAGCATTTTCACGTAGCATTCTACTTCTATTTTTTCTCTTATGTTTGAATCTTATTTCATTTAAGTTAGAAAAAAATATTCCGTCCATTATGAATTGTTAATAGTTTTTAATTTAAAAGAAATAATTTTCACTCCACGAAATAAATTGTAACTATAGCAACTAATTCGGAAAATTCGAAAAGTGAATTCGAAACAATCCAAAAAGATCGCAATGTGGAACACGAAATTTCATTCCGAGTGAAATTAAAATGTGAATTGAAATCGATTTCGATCGGAATGCATAACATGGGTGTATGTATATTTGAGAACCGTAGGAAGGTCAAAGTAGAATGCGCTCTCTTTAATGTTGTATTTATTGAATAGTTGTTTTACGTTTTTTTCCAGATAAAATTTGAATTATTTGATTTTTGGATGCTATGTTTTTTTCTATCTTCCACGAACAAGGAGAGCAAAGTATAAAAGGTCCTTGCGATGCTCATACACTGGTACATATTCCTTTAAGCGCACAACTATGATTTTCGATTTTACACTTTTTAATACTAAAATAATTCGCAATTAGCAACTTTGTTAAAATAAATTTTATCTACGGAGTAACGGTTTTTAGCTGCGATAAGGATAAGGCATCTGCTGTTGTTGTTACGAAAGAAAATAGAAAACAAGTTGCTTTATAGTAAAAGAATTGTCGGCATATTCGTTTAAACGCTGGAAGTTTTTATTCAATTTTTAGTAATTTTTTGATTGTGGAAATTGATCTGCTGCCGGTTAATAACTTAACAGTGCATACTAAGTCTTGTTTAATAGTTAAGATGTATTAGAAATAAGTTTTATTTCTTTTTTAAGGTTATTGGAAAAATGCCTCAAGCAAAGGAAAATTATTCTAATCGAGAAATTGGGCGTCGCATTAACAGATCAGAATGAGTTATTCGTAATTTTTTGAAGAAAAAAGAAAAATATGGAGTTAAAAAGCCAACGAAATGTAACCGGAAACTCAACAAACGACAAATTGAAACCATTAGACGAGAGGCAACAGAAAATAAACTTAACTCCAGTCAAATAAAACAAAAAACACAATCTTCCTGTTACAAAGAAACACATCGCAAATATTCTCCGATCAACTCCTAACATCAAATGGAAGAAGCCTAAGTGCAAACCCTTTTTAAGATCGCTTCATATTGCAGCCCGTCTGGAATTTGGTCGTAGATACATGTACTGGACATTTCAGTGGGACAAAATTATATTTTCGAACGAGAAGAAATTCAATTTAGATGATCCCGACTCTGTGGCAAGTTATTGGCATGATTTCCGAAACAAAGAGGTCCGTATGTCCAAGCGAAATTTTGGAGGTGGCAGTGTGATGATGTGGGCGGCTTTCTCTGCCCGAGGGAAGGCCACAATTTACTTTGTACCCACAAAAATGAATTCGCAGACTTACACGGATATGTTGGATGACGTCCTCATAAAGTTTATTGAAAATAAAATGGAAGATGACTTCATTTTCCAACAGGACAACGCCTCTATCCATGTCTCACAGGCGTCTTTGGAGTGGTTTAGAGAGCGAAATATCCCGCGTTTGCAATGCGGTATCATGGTGCGCAAAATATACGCGAAAAAACAAAAAACCGGAAGCTTTTTAACAGTTAAGGAGCGTAAAACCAAAATAAAGCAAGTTTGGGATGAAATTAGTACCGAAATCCTCCAAAACCTTGTTAAATCGATGCCAAACAGGATTTTCGAGTTGATCCAAAAGGATGGAAAATCTACAAGTTATTAACTTTATTATTTTTTAAAGATTTCGTGAGTGCGTCTAAACGAACATGCCTCCCATTTTGCTTTTGTAAAAAAATAAATTAACAAAAAAAAAAATGAATTTGAATTGAGGGAAACTTTTGCCACAAATTTAATTTGCTTATTAAATAATATTAAAACAAATAATAAAAAAAAAAAGGTTTCCTTGCATTGTTTTTTTTTAAATCGAATCTCTAGTATTTGTTATCCTTATGCATTCCAAGGCCATTGTCTCTCTTATATTCCTTTCTTGTGGACGTTCTCTGAAAATTCTATTAACCCATTTATGCCCGAGTTAATTTATTTTCAATATTTTATTTAAATTCATTCAATTTATGTGGAAAAACACTTAACTTAAGCAAATACGTAATCAATTTTTTTTTCTATCGTGAAAAATTTTAGAGATTTTAGCTTTTAGAAATGTTACGTTAGCGCACCAATGGGCAACAAACAGCATTAGTGAAATTTTTTTGAAAAAACTTTATTTTTAATTTTCAAATGTGTTTATATGTTACAATGCTAGGAATGTCTATTTCATTGAATGGAATTGCACAAAACATTTATCGTGTAATACAATGTTGCATTGACTACAAATTTTGTTTGGTCTGGGATGTGCATAACCGGCAACGTTTTCGCTTAGGTCCTGGAAAAAAATTTCAATTTTATCACGCAAATTATTAAACGAATTTGTATTTAGTTACGTCTTGTGACGATTAGATGTTGTCCATTGACTCTTTCTTCTGCATCATGCGTTTTCGGTCTTCCACTTCGCACAGGTGAGTAACCGTATACATATTTTCAAAAGACCAATTGCCAGCTGATTCCTGAACTTCAGTTGGTCTAAGCCTTATTCACAATGTTTGTTTAAGGACCCCGTATTAACAATGGCTAGATCAATCATCCACATAGCAATGGATGTGTGCCATTTCTTTCCTCGAAATCCAATTCTGTAGTACGAAATGTGCTCATCTAGCAATTCTACACCACCCATATGAGAGTTGTACTTTTCTCACAAAATGAAAACCTTTTTACACTCTTAATTCGATACGTACCGTAGACATTGGACACCATAGTAAATACATTTTTGTCTTTCCAGCTTGTTACAATTTGGCCAGTTTCTTTATCATAGTACGTGGTAAAGTAACCCCTATCTTTCTTTAAAAATTTCTTTCTATCTTCCAATTTTATATTTTTTAACCGGTTCTCACGCAAAGTGCCTGTTCCACCGAATCTCATTAGCGAAAGTTTGTATATAAGATCTGGGCTTGAAAAACAGTTATCGAAAAATAATGAAAATTTAAACAAGGGGAACTCGTTGGCGACCGCTTTACTAAAGTCCAGAACCACTAATTCTCCTAATCCTAAAAGAGGATCTCTATCCTGTCTCTTTCCTTGATAAATATCAAACTGAAGACAGTATCCGAACTTCAAAGCCGCTACCCAAGCTTTATATCCGAATCTTACGGGCTTATTCCGAAGAAACTGCTTACAACTATGTTTTCCGAAGTATGGAATCATGTATTCGTCAATAGATATATTGCTTTCCATCGGACAGTATTGCAAAAATTTTGTATTTAGGTGATTAAGCAAAGGTCGAATCTATTGGAAGATAATGTGCTAGTGAACAAGAGTTTGTAAAAACTAATGAATTGCGCTTACGTTACACATTCTGTCCTTTGAAGAGGGGAGTAGTGTTGGTTGAACAAAGTAAAAATTGGAAAAAATGTCTTCAAATTTATTTCTTTTCATCAACTAAAGCGTTATGAGCGTCTTCGCGGGACTCCCAAAACATTCGCCTTCTTGGTATGAATATATCAGCTTATTATAAGTATTCGAATAAATGTATATATTTCATTTTTATCGACTTGAAGTACTTGTATCTTATTCTTTCTTATAAGTGAATATGCTTTCGTTTTTTCAACAATTACATTAATAATTTTTTAGTCCATAAAAAGTTCAAAGAAATCAATAGCATAGCTCTCCGAAGATAAGGTAAGAGGCTTAGGATAACTTATATCTGAAAACTTATTGTTGTAAACCATAGTTTTCAAGGTAAGGTTTTCCTCTGTGCCACGTTTCCACTTTTGGGGAATTCTAAACCTCACTTGTGTAGGAGCTTCCGATGTGATTAGAAGAGCTGTCTCTATGAAATATCATTTCTCCACTGGACATAAGTTGCCTACTTCCCAGTCGATTTGCATCTTCATTCACCTCATCTCCCGACTCATTTCCATCTTCTGGAGGAGTTATAAAAATTGCATCTGGAACATCATCGTCTTGAGTCAAGTTTTCCAGAAACTCCAAAATTTCTCCAAAAGTTAGACATTTATTCCAACATAAAAAAAATATATCAAACACTTGCATATCCCATTGATGCGTTAAAGCAACGCCATTATTCAGCTTGATATAATAATACCACAAATATGCTTTTCTGATCAGGTTTTTATTTTATCACACTTATGTTTATGTAGTTGCAATAACCCTGATGTCAAATATCAGATTTTATTAATTTTTTGTACTTACCATTCCATTTTATAAAACCACTGTACTTTTTTTTCTTTAAAATTTTTTTTCACAATCTATAGTCAGAAAAAACCAACTTTTTCACACACCTAAAACTTTAAAGTAACACGAAATGCAAAGTCTACTATTTTGAATGTGTAATAGCACTTTTCAAATGCAATTTCTTGATAAATTCAACAATTTTAAATTCGGAAAGGCTTACTCCCTTTTTTGTTGCGTTAACGCAACAGTGGGCATAAATGGGTTAAATAAATACTTTGAAGTGAACTTTACAAACGTTAAAAAACTCATTAGTTGGTGCCTTCAGACTTCCAAAGTCACTTCTTTGAGAATGATTTTTTGCAAAGATGAAAAATTCCGAAGGACATGTTATTTTTTCATCAGTTTTTAAAAATAGTTTGGAACAATTTAAACATTTGTTCCTTAAAAGCATTTTAAAAGCAAGATATCCAGTAAAATATCGCATTGCTGTTGTTTCTAATGTGATTTTAGTTTCGATTTCCAGCTGAACTCCCCGCCTTAAGGGGTTACATACGTTTCTCCGCTCAAAAAACTCAATTTTTTTTTTGCATGAAAAAATTCTATATTCTTTTGCAATTCAAATGCCGCAAGAATTTTTCAAATTTTAAAATAATTAAGAAAGTTATGACCAATAGACGTCGGACCGGGGGAGCGCTCATTAGGGACATGAGCAGCTGTGTGCCTGCTCTGCCCTCACGAATATTTATACCTGCTTAGGAATAGATTTAAACCTTGTATAAGAATATTAGAATTCAGAATATTCCAGAAGGCACTACTCGAGTACATTTTCAGTTTTGCTTTCGAAGCCACGCAGGCAAGACACACTGCAGATTTTGCATTTCGTTTGCGTTTTTCTCGAAACTCGACACTCGACCGATTTGCATGCCATTTTGCACGGATAATCTTAATACCATTATCTAGTCTCCTACGTAGAATTTTTTTGATATCTTAATTTGTAATAAATAAAAATGTGACTCGTTTTTTAGTCAAAAATAGCCTCGTACGTTCAAAAAGCTGCCATTTTGTTAAAAATGAAATTTTTTGAAAACGGCTATGACTAGTTTTATCCATCTACTTTAACATGTTTTTTTTGTTTCAAATGAAACCTACCAGAGATATTCCTGGTACCGCCCAGCACGTTTTTGAAGAGAGGTTTCCGGAGATGGGCGAATTGTATACTTTATAATTGTTTTTCTTCAATTGTCAATAAAGTTTTGTATTCGTCAAGGAATACTTTACATATTGTATATTTTACTTTTTTTATATTAATTTAATATCGTAGCGAAAAAAATCTTGAAAAACACTCCGTTTTTGAGCAGAGAAACGTATGTAACCCCTTAAAGCATTCTGTTCATAATGTGGACCACTATCCATGCAGTCAAATACATTGTTCACTTTTAGTATGAACTCTTTCGTTGCTACAGCTTTATTAGAGCTTTCTTTTAAGCAATTAAGTTCAAAAGCAGTTTGAATCGATGCCGCAGTTGTCCGGCTAAATATTTGCGTTTCAAGGTGAACATGCATTTTTTCGAAGGTATTTGGTGCTTTATTTGGACAACTTCTAAATTTTAAACATGTCTTAGCTACGTTGTCAACTTCCAAATTGTATATATTTCTGATAACATCAAAGGACACTTTACCATCTGGAGTTTGTAGATCTGATTTCAATAGAACATTACGAAGTGATGACAAATGAGTGAAATCATAAAAATAAAATATTTGTGCATCATTAAAAATATAAATGGGTTTTCTTCAGAAACACCTAACATTTTATAAGCTTTTCTATTATTGGCACCTTGGTCGCAAACAATAGCACATATGTACCTTTAGACCAAGTTTTTGACAGATTTTCAAATTGTTTTTTATAATTTCGCTTAGGCTATCCCCATTTACACAGTTTGCTGACACAAAATAGTTTAAAACACTTTTCCAACTATCAAACAAACCATTTAGCATGGAAACACATATTTCATTAGCAAACAATCTACTTCTTTCTACACCAAGGTCTTCGAAACCATCATTTTTTATATTACTCGTATATGTAAGGTTTTTACGAATCCTAATTTCATCAAATATCAGGACAACACAACGTTCTCGACTTAAGATACGAATGAGCATTGTTTTGATATCCTGGTTGTAATCCTTTTACAGGAGCCCATTTACAGAAAGAGAAAATGTGAGGAAGTTTAAAGCCAGGTCTATCTCTCAAAAATTTATTGGCGCTTTGTGATCTAAAGGGTCCGCCATCTAACGTTTTTTTTTTCAACTAGTACTTATTTCGTGAATGGTAACACTTAGCTCATGTCTGATTTGACAGATAATTAGTTTTATCCATCCGGTTAATAATGGAAAATAATTTCATTCAAATGGCTGCCTCAGCTGGCCATGCAGTAGCCTACACGATCGGTCCAATTTTTAAGCACATTATCGATTGAGTGCAGCTGTATTTCACCAATGGCTTCACGAATATTGTCCTTTAAAGCGTCAATTGTCTCTGGCTTGTCGGCGTAACACTTATCTTTTACGGCACCCCACAAATAATAGTCCAACGGTGTCAAATCGCAGCTCCGAGGTGCCAAACGACATCAGCTCTGCGGCTGATAATGCGATCTTCAAAAACAGGGCGCAAAACATCGAGTGTAGCTTCGGCTGTGTGACACGTAGCGCCGTCCTGTTGAAACCAAATGTTGCCAATATCGTCCTCTTCAATTTTTGTGCACAAAAATTCGTTCAACATGGTCCGATAACGATCGCCATTGACTGTAACGGCCACTCCTTGCTCATTTTCGAGGAAAAATGACCCAATTATGCCTCTGGACCAAAATCCGCACCAAAAAGTGACTCGTTTTGGGTGTATCGGCTTTTCAATGTATGCGTGCGGGTTTTCTGTACCCAAATGCGACAATTTTGCTTGTTTACATACCCGCCAAGATAAAAATGAGCTTCATCTGAAAAGATGATATTTTTGGCAAAATCGGCATCTTCTCTAATTCGATCGCAGGCCCACGTTCCCAGCGTTGTTCAAGCGTATACACAACCATATTGGTTCAGCGGAAGGATAAAACTAATTATCTGTCAAATCAGACATGAGCTACGAGGGGCGTTCAATATATTCTCGGTATCGATATGAAGGAAAATGCGAATTCAATTTAAATTGTTTTTATTTTTCAATATTATCTCCCCTTTTTCCACGAAGACATTTTTTCAAATCCGGAAACAGGAAATAATCACTAGGGGCAAGGTCTGGACTATAGGGTGGGTGTTGGATTTCTTCGAAACCACAATCTCGCGCAGCAGCCTTGGAAACTAGCGCCGTGTGAACAGGAGCGTTGTATGAAGAAGCAACACACCCGCTGCGAGTTTACCCCGTCTTTTCTTTTTAATTTCCTCCTGCAAATTATGCAAAGTGGAAGCGTAGGATGTGGCGTTGATGGTTTCACCTCAATGAGCAAGATTCCCTTTGAGTCCCAAAAAACTGTGGCCATGAGCTTCCCGGCAAACGGAGTGACTTTGAACTTCTTCGGGGGGTCTGTTCCTTTTTTATGCCACTGCATGGACTCTTGTTTGGTTTCAGGGTCATAGTGGTGGACCCATGTTTCGTCCCCAGTAACAATTCGATCCATAACACCGTCCGCGTTCTCACTACACATCTCCAAAAGCTCTCTACAGCATGCGATTCTCACTTTTGAGAATTCAAATTCTGAGGCGCTGTGAGCATTCGTGGCACCCACCTTGCACTGACCTTTGAAAGGTTAAGATGGTCATGAAGAATGGTGTGAATGGTACCAATTGAAAGCTCGGTGATCTCTGCCATCATTTTCACCTTTATTCGGGCATCCTCAAGAACAAGTTTTTCGACTTCTTTGATGCTTTCCCCGTACAAGCAGTAGCCGGGGCGCCGGAGCGGGGGTCGTCTTCAATGCTCTCTCTGCCTCTCTTGAACTCACTTGACCACTTTTGCACAGTTGATAATGAAGGTGCGGAACCCTGGTATGAATAGTTTTTTGACTTTTTCCTTGCTTAGTGAGAAATTTAATTACAGCGCGATGCTCAATTTTCACCATCATCGTCTCAGTTGCCATTATGATTCTGTTTAACTAGAGATAAAACGCGAATTAATAATCACATTTATATGAAATTTTACATGAATGCACTAAAATAATAGTATTACTTGATAAATAAGTCAATTTATATATATAACCACAGCTTCACCCCGATACCGAGAATATGTTGAACGCCCATCGTAAGTGTTACCATTCACGAAATAAGCACTAGTTGAAAAAAAAACGTTAGATTGCGGACCCTTTATAATAAATATTTTGGGAAAGTTCTTTTTCGGGGCTGTTGTATTTTGTAGTCTTTGATTCTTTCAGAAGCATTTTTCAAAATGTTTTTGAATGGTCTGAAATATTGAGACGTCGTAGATATTTTATTTTTATTAAAAATATTTATGGCAGTATGCGCTCTGTTTTTTTATAATATTTTATTTTGAAATTTCTTAATTTAAGTTTGTAACTTAACAATATTTTTTTTAAAGTTGCATTTTTTTCTCCCCTTTTGCAATAACTGATCGCACCTTGCACACGAAATGCTGCAACTGCTCGACGTTCTTTTTCGTTTAGATCTGAAGAACACTTCAGATCTTCTAAATAGAAGTTTGAATCCAAATCAGAATTTAAATTTAAGCGCAGCTTAAAAGTTTTATGTATGAAGATAAGGGTTGAAAACAGAAACCACAGACGCATCTGCACGGCGCGGCGCATGCCTGCTCGTCAGCTGTACACACAATACAACACATACGATCCCAAGAATTGACTTCGGTTTTATAATACATTTTGTTCATACAAATTGTTCAGAACTTGAAGTTCGAAGTAAAAACAGGCAATTAAAAATTGGTTAGATTTTTTCCTTCGGCGTGCAATATCTGTGTAAATTATAGCATCTGTGGTAGTACATTCCGAAATTCATTGTGAATGTAGTATACTGCGCAAGGAAAAACAACCACGCATCGTTAACTAGCACGATGCAAATGACAGTTGTTTGTTTGGTTTATGCAATCTGAAGTATAATGGCGAGTTCCGAGAAGTAAGTTTTCTTTTAAATAAATAAAAGCATTCAATTATATTATTGTAATTATTTATATGCGGAAATCAATGGATAAAAAGCGAGATTTTACACTTAATTACAACGAGGCTGCAGTTTAAAAAGGAATTCAGCTGTAGCTGAATTTTAGCTTTAAAATATATTTTGTGAATATTCGGTTGTCACAAGTACCACAATTATTTAGCAAATGGTTAATTATGTATATGAATTCCAGTTGTCAATTTGTTACATTTTGTTTTACGTTAAAAAAAAAAACAGTGCGCATCGCGTAACATTCCAAAAGATCATGATTCGTAACACAACGGTATACGCATCGCATGCTAGCATGACAGATACGAGGTGCACTCACAATGCGCATTTAGTTTGAATCTTGGAAAGCAGCCTAGCTGGGGATGTTAATATAGGGTTTTCCAATAAGGACTTGACAACTTTTTTTTTTAAATAAAACGCAAACCATTTGAGATATTTCAAAAACTTTATTATCGGCTTGAAGTATATACAATAAAAACATTTATGAATGGAACTCGACTTCGTTCATATGGCCACCGCGGGCACGTTTGCAGCGGTCGATTCGTTGGAACCAATTTTCAACGACTCTGCCACACATTTCTGCCGAAACGGCCGCTATTTCGCGTTCAATGTTGGCTCTGAGCTCTTCCAACGTCGTCGGCGTGTTGGCATAAACCAATGACTTAACGTAGCCCTCCGCACGAACGAGGCGGCCAATCGACTGGCCCATGTCTTGAGATAACACGCTCACCATACTTACTCTTCAATAAATCGATTGTAGCATCATCCTGTTGAAACCACATGTCGTCCAAGTCCATATCTTATAATTCGGGCCAAAAATAATCGGTGATCATGGCGCGATAACGCTGACTGTTCACAGTAACGTGACGATCGTTATCGTCGACGAAAAATACGGCCCAATAACGCCGCCGGCATGCAAACCGCACCAAACAGTTATTTTTTGTGGATGAAGTGGTGATTCATGAAGCACATGTGGATTTTCACTCGACCAATAACGCATATTTTGCTTATTGACGAACCCATTGAGCCAAAAATGAGCTTCGTCACTGAAGATGATTTTGCAATGAAATTCATCATCTTGGCGCATCTTCCCCAGAACCCAATCGGAGAACGTACGTCGCTTCAAATGGTCCATCGTCTTCAATTCTTGAGTCAGCTTGATCTTGTATGGGTGTAAACCAAGATCCTTACGCAAAATACGCCATAATGTGGTCTGAGAGATGCCCAATTCTTGAGAACGCCGTGGAATTGACTGATTGCAGACGTTGCTCGTTCGTGTACTTTGCCATGATGAAAATGTTGAGTTTACTGAATAAATTGACAGTGACAGTTTGATGATTAGTGAAAGAGTGCGTTCACAAATTAAATTCAAAGTTGTCAAGTCCCTATTGGAAAACCCTTTACAATATTATATCATGCAGAATGTCGAAGTCGACCAACAAAGGCATTTCATCCGTTAGAATTGGATTACCTGGCAGTTGCTTCGTTAAGACCGTGCCGTGTCCCAAACTACTGCGGTGTTAAGTGCCGAAAGGTGTCCAATGCTACCGTAGGGGTGGTACGGAGTGCACCTGTAATGACTATATAAGCCATTCTTTGAACCAACGTTTTCTTGTTTGGTGCCTTCCACCATACTAGTGCGCCATATGCAAGTATAGGTCTTACCACCACCGTATATAGCCAGTGCACCATAGTAGGTTTTAAGCCCCAAATTGTTCCTACTGTTCTTTTGCAGATAAAAACAACATTATATGCGTTTTTGGTTCTTTTCGCTACATTAAGACGCCAATTCAGTTTTTTGTCCATAATTACACCCAGATACATTGCGCTTGTCGAGAGGGACAATTCCACTCCGTTTTGATAGTTTGAATTGCGGTATCTTGCACTATCTGTTAAAAAGAACCAGTTCCCTTTGGGAAGGTTTGGCATAGAGACCACAGCTTTTTGCCCAAGTGCTGATCGTCTTCAGGGCAACCTCTATAATGTCGCTTAAAATATTTAAGTATTTTCCCAGCACTATTATGACCACGCCATAATACCTTTGTGACCTTAGACAGCACAAATTGAAAAACAAGAAAACGATGCCTCAACAGCTTCAGTGAACTGAAGAAAAGTTAAGAAAGAGCTCCACCTGCAAAAAAAAGCTAAGAAAGTTTCAACATATTGCAGTTCATACGAGTTATATTGATGTTGTTATACAGGGATGTTGTGCGGAAGAGCAGAATTTTTAATGCTCAAAGGTACCACCGCAGGTCCATCTAAATTCAGAAATCCATTAACTCAATGTCGATCACTTTTCAAATAAAGTCCCTGCCATTTTTTAATGACTAAACTCCCATTTGGCTGCTGTTTAAATTGTCAAAACCTCAATCAATATATCCAGGAACTGTTCCAGAGAAATTTTACAGAATCATCAAGTAACATTCCAAACCAAATTAATTCAAATCAATTCGAGTTTATTCCTTGTCAATCTAAAGATTCTTCTTCTTCAATAACGTACATCAATGCACTCAATTTCCATCACAAAGATACATTCGACCATGAGTGTTTGCTTCAGTTGCACTTAAACACGAAAATAAAAAAAATAAAAAAAATCTTCTCTCCTTTTCAAAGAGTATAGTACAACAAAAGCTTTCAATTATCCTTGAGTAGCTACTCCTGTTCCATTAAACTAATTTATTCAATTGAAAAAAAAATGTAAATTGACATTATTCATAGCATCCATTTGCAATACTCTCATCGTGCATCCTTTCTTCAATCCTTCTCCTTATGTGCTCTGCTTTGCTCGTTCTTTTCGTAAAAGGAAAAAGTAAAAAGTAAAAATAAATAAATAAATAAACAAACCGTTATTGCACTTTCATTCCATAAAGGTAGATAGATGTACGCATGCCCCGGCTAACCCACCCCAAATTCAGTTAACTGTAGATACTTAGTATACGAAACTAGGTATCGATAAAAATCCATCTAGGCAAAGCCCGTATCCAACTCATCAACGGAAAATTTAGTAATCAACGATAAGTCGGCAAAGCAGGACGCACTCCTTTCTAGATACCCTCATACATGTCGGTGACAAGTGACAATCTAACCTAAAAAGAAAAATAGAGAAATTAGTTTAGTCTTTGTACTGAAGACACCATTGAACCTGATAAAACCTAAATCAACAGTTAAGAGATACAATACATACATAAGTGAATTCTTTACTCGTGATTATGGGATGCCAATGAGTTTTTTTTTTGACATGGCTCCTCATGGAGGTTGTCCTGGAGCTTATGGTGACTCGCTGTCATCAAGGCGTTTCCCAAAGACAATCTTAATATTTGTATTCCCATCCGTGCCTAGTTGTTCATCGCATTCTTTATCTAACCCACGGAGCATAGAAACCGACATCAAGATCTAAACCCACGAGTGTCGTACCCCGGAAGACGTAGTCAGAAGATCAAACACAAAAGGCGAATTTTAAACTGGGAAGTGGAGTTGGCAAGTATCTATTGTATCGCTGAGAAGTACAACTGAGAAGTAGAACAGAGGAGTACAACGCTTTAGTTGGTTTTTGAAAAGGCGGAAGTTACAACCATTCACTGAAGGAATATGGGTCCATGGTGCTACACGCTCGCATATTGCCTAGGTTTTGTTGTATTATTGTACGTCCTGCTGGAGTTGCACTACTTCCTACGAATGTGCCTTTGTGTGTTATTGGCCCGGTGCGTTAAAAAGAAGACCCACATTTTGGATACTACAACAGTTTCAGGTAAGTAAGACAACAAATATTGGTGCTTAGTCCTATGCAGGTCATCATCGGTCTGTGATAGAGGCGTATCCACACCACAGTGTATATGTCCCTAATTGTTCATCTACTCGTATATATGTTTTTTCAAGGACAGTCGATTTTCCTGAAGGTCAAGGTTAATTGCCTACAACTTTGGGTGTGCTTTTGAGTTTCCTGCAAAATGCATTGGAGGGCACTGAAGTGCTCTTTAGTGCAATATAACGTCAATATTGGTTTTTCTTTTCATCTAATGTTTGTTCTTTTCCGCCTTTCATTTCTGTCCACTACAGATACATTTCACTTTCAAACCAGTCAACAAGGTTAAGCAACAAGGGATGATGTGGTATCCACTTGTACTTTGGACTCGCACCCCGCAATACACGTACATACTCGTATTTGCATCTCTTTATGGCTTCAATGTTTATCCATCAGTGGCGGTTCGTAATGAATTTTTAATTACACCCCCTCTTTACACTCCATACATAGCTGTCAATCTGGATGAAATGGGTTTCCTTAATTAAGCAATTGAAGCCCTTTTCATACATCCCCGTCGAGTGTACATTCATCGTACGCATTAATAGGGGGTGGCAGGGTGTAACTTCTAATTAAATTTACACTCAATTGCTGTTCTTTTTTCCTTTTTCCATTTCGAGATACTTTTTTTTTGCGAATTGATTTGTATTTGAATGACTTTTTGAGGCGACACCTCAACACTATTTGTTCGCTTTGTGTTTGTATTTGTATCCTTTAGTCGAGGTACCAGGGACTATTGATTTTATATCGTACTCCACGCAGCTGATGTTCTCATAGCAGCATGTACAATATATAAACAGGAGTGCCCTCGTTCTGAGCAGTTACTCGTACACCGAAATACTCGTAAATATGTAAACGGATACGGATACGGATACGGTTACGGATACTAGTTGAATGTAATTTTGCTGAAGGTGTACGTATACGTGTGCTCGTGTAGAGTATGTAAACAAAGATACATGCATATATATACCATCCTGGTTTCATGGGGCATTATCCATTTACGAGTTTCGCTGAAATTCGATAGGTCAGGAGTAGTGTTGCCACTTTAGAGGGAGATATCAAGGACAGAACCAAAACTTTAACATCTTTCAGTTAAATCGAATGTGCCTTGAAGTTTTAAGATGTTGTTGTACCGAATCCCTTTTGTTATACTCCTCCCAGGTATTTGTGTTGCTATTGAACCATTGTAGGCTTGGCTAGCTATCTTTGGTGAAACTGATCGGATCTGGAATCCATTCATTTAAGTTAAGTTTCAATTGTTTTTCCGACAACCTTCCTATAGCAAAGTCAAGATTCTAAATTGTTCGCAGTTTTTGGGGATAGCTCCTTATATGAGGTGCGTTTGCGCATTCTTATAAGCGACAATGCAGTTTCGTACAACTCATTCGTAGGCCTTTGCACTCTGACTCTTAAACCCAACTATTGAATGTTGTTAGAAGAACTGCCATGATGCTACTTAGGATTGCGATAGCTTTACAGCAAAAAAAAGGCGGAGAAAGGGCTTTTCAATAGAAAATCCAGCTATAGAGCTGGACTTACTTACTCCAGTCAGCTTCTCCAGCTAGAACGATATCTCGTGGACGCCTGACTAGGCCGAGGTCACTGTACAGCCCGTACACTTCATGATTGGGTTAGTTTAGAAGTAGAGCGGGTTTCCTTTCAAGGGTCCATTTGTGGTCC